>CM076574.1:1313102695-1313734735 GCA_034641835.2 Pinus albicaulis
TAACCTTAAGGGTTTTGGCACCGTGTTGTAGCCACTACAACACCACCCAAAATTTTGGGTATATTTAAAATTTCGGGTCCCCCTCTGCTCGCTTAGTCGTTAGGGTATTTCACCAAACCTACAATCAGTGACATCCTAGCGACCTATCCCAAACCCCTCATGAGTTGTCTCGCCCTCATGATCAGGCGCTATTGTTGCAATCATGCCATGTGTGAAGGATCGCCATGCATAAATTCAAAAGGAAACTTGTGTGTATTTACATTAAGAGCGCTTGCATCATGGATTGTCCAGGCACTTTGTCTTAGTACTTCGTCGAGCTCATAGTCTAATATTTATTATTTTGGGGGAAACTCTCTAAAATGTAACTATAAACTAATTAGTGTATAATGTTACGTGCAAGCGATCCCGCAGATGATATACCGAAGAATATCACCATTGCATTGGGAGAAAGAGATTGGAACCCAACTAACAAGAACACAATGGTTAGGAAAGTTGTCAATCATGAAGAAGAAGACTCTCTTACAAGAATACAAACGAAGTGGCAAAGCTAATATTTTCTTGGACATGCGGTCTAGGGAAAATGATGACGCTCTTGAAGATGCAGATAAGGCTATCATTAGATTCTAGAGTGAGCGACAGTCACGGATGCTTAAGAAGGACAAATACACTTTATCAGATGGAGAAGATGACATTCTTACTCATCATGGTGTTGCTCTATCAACTCTTGACGACCTTGAGGATGAGATTGTTTGAAAATGAAAATGATGATGAAACATTACCAGGAAGTTGCATTTTGGTGGGGGTGTTGATCAAGAAACAGTCCCAATTGCTGCTATTTTAGAAGGAGACAAAATAAGCATAAATTCAAAAATGAAATTTTGAAGATCCTACACAATGTCAGCTCCATGTCGAGGTCTGCACGCCAAGGAATGTATTTCACCACTTCGACAAGCCTAGCTCGAAGTATGGCCCGAGCGAACAAAGTGGACTCAAAAGATTTACATAGAGAATGACAATCTCATTCAAGGCGTTGGCACACCTTTGGGAAATAATATCTCGTAACCTCGAGTTACATGGTGGGCGCAAATATGTGGACCAAGGTAATGGTTTTAAATATGATGTAATTAAATCAAGGCAAAGAAATCATATGGTTTCAAAACCATAGGAGATCGTGGAACAAAAAACTATGTGAAAACATTATAAGGGGCGCACATTCGATGGGCCAAAGTTATGTTGTATATTTAATGCCAAGGCGCCAACCTATATGATTTCAAAACCTTATAAGACCACCGAGCAAAAGCTTACATGCCGAAGTTTTAATCTATGCTAAAGCATTTGAGGCAGATATATAAGGTGGTCAACTTTACGTTTAAAATGGTGGAACGAAACCACACGGGCACGTTGCATGGAGCCAAAGGTCAGCGCGATTTTCTACCTGTGGTAAATTTTTGGAGCAGACATATAAATATAGCGTTCAAAACCTTACAATTAAAATATGGAACAGACTTATATATGGGCGCAAATATTTCTATGCTGAAGTCTAATCTTGGGGCAGAAATATATGGTGATCGTGTTTTATAGTAAAGGTGGAGCAGATATATATTTTATGGTCCAACGTTCAATGTTTACGTTGCATGGAGCCCAACGTTCAATGTTTACGTTGAGTGGAGCCAAATGAAAACGTTTATACATATACGTGGTGGTCAACTTTTCAACTAAGGCGTGGAGCGGAGTGCTATAAGTATAGTGGCATGTTATAAGCGACAATCTGTAACCACGTTTTAAGCGGTGCAAGAACCATATGGTTTCAAAGCCATATAGCAGGGCGGAGAAAACTATAGAAACATTACAAATGGCTCAACTATGTCTGTGGCGAAATTTTATCCAGATATTTCGGATAGAGAAATGGAAACAATCCAAACAAGGGAGCGGGTTCAACGTCCTTGTCCAGTTGTTTCCGGCCTTTCGTTTGTTTTCCAATATGGAATGGCTGTTGGTGAAGAAAGTTTCCCAGTGCCGAGCGTTACGTTCAGCGCCTCCCCAGAATGCATTTATGATATTTAGTAACCGCCATATTAATGTCTTCTTCTCCACGCATGACACCACGTGGACTGTCTCGTTAAGTAGTGTTTCGATGAAGGCAGGCAGCATTTGTTATCATCCAGTGTGAGTGAGATAATAATAATGGCAACATAATCCCGTCCAGACTGGATGCGCATGGATGCAGATGTGTCAGCCCTGTCATTTCCATAGGATGCACCAGGAAAAAGCGAAACGCTCAATCGAACCAGCGCAGTAACAGCTATGGAACATTATTTCCAGAATGACAGGTCCCTCAATATGGTAGATGAGAAATATTTTGTTGCAAGATAAAAGTTCCACCTTCAAATTTATATCAAAGATGTTGACTCGAGGAAGCTTGGCGTTCGATGTCAAATCATTATATGGAAAAGGCCGCAAGTTAAGACGAATTTCGTTGACATGACCGAAACCTGATTCATATTTGTGCTTCCAAAGAGGGTGTGAAATGACTAACTCAAATCTCAATGCGTAACCAGCAGATCGGCATTATTAGATGTTCTTTGGAAGACTGTTTTGGTTAACATCGTGTGAATATAACATGGCAATGGCGTTTGTCTGCTTACAACCTGATTGGCCACCGCGGAGACAGATGCAGTTCGCTAATTAATTCTGATGCATGACTAAGATTGTTGATCCCTCGACGATTCAACGTTAGAAGGGCAAGGGATTTGTTGGAGTGCACTCCTTCCTGCAGCTACAGCCAGATCGTGTGATCGAGAAAATCCCCCATACGTAAAAGCCACTCCCTTCGTTGAATGAAAGCAAGTTTCAATGCAGGAGAAGAAATTGCGCCTAAGCTTTGAGGTCGCAGTTCAACCCAGGTCGCTGGGTCGCAAACCTGTGAGGCCAGTGCAGATTGAAACTTGATGATACTTGCGACCCTGCGACCCTTTTGAGATTGCGACCCACGAAGAGATCAATTCGCGCGACCCCTCCAGGTCGTTGGGTCGCGATGCACGTTGCTGGACGGAAAATGTGACCATGCGACTATGCGACCCCTCCAAGGTCGCAAGGTCACAGAATGATATGTCCACTAGAAGTTGCGACCCATGAAAGCTCTGACCATGCAACCCCGCTTCGGAAGGGCCTCTTTTCTCAAAGAATATATCGCCTACAGAACAGGACTATACAAGGGTCCAAGCTAATCGTTAAAATCCCTTGATGTTATTTTTTAATATGCTCCTTATGCATCTTCGTTTTATTTTTATTGTATCTTTATTTTTTCTTCAACATGCATAAACATATTTATGTGGGTGAGGCTAATGGATAATCAAATATGCTTACACGTAGGTAACATGAGGAGATTATGATGATGACCTAGACAAGGAACTCGCTACTTGTATACAAAATTTCCGGTTCATGCAGATGAGCTAAGACTATCTCAACAGAGAAATGTAAAAGTGACAAACCCCGGTGTCGCATTGACCGAGGTCGCAAGTCGCGTATCCGACGAGGCCGAGTCGCATGTCTACCAAGGTCGCGCAGGTCGCAAGTCGCAGGGGTCATTGGGTCGCTAAGTCGCATCCCCTGTCAAATGCCCGACGGCGCGACCCAGCAACCCAACAACTAGGTCACAAGGTCGCAACAACAGCTCAAGTGGCAGGTCGCAGAAAATACTGGGTCGCAAGGCAAACCAACGGTCAAGAAGATGAAAAGTCAAGGAAGCCCAAAGGGCAGGTTTTGTATTATAAATACTCCTTCGGGAGCTTGTAAAAAGGATCTTTGGGTTTGGGACTCGAGCTGAGTATATTGTATTACCAGAGGATTATACATTTAAGCATTAATACAAGCATTTTGAAAAACCCCTTTGTGGATCTGATGTTGTCATGTGTATGAGCATTGTTGAGTATTATGTTTTCAGTTTCTGAACATCTTTAGATTAAGGGAACTGTATCTTTAACTCACATCATAGTTACATAACAGTTTTCTGAGTATGTTAATGGTGGTTGAGTTTATTTCACTTTCTTAGCGAATGTTGATGACTTTGTTTATCTGCGTTTGTGTTATCATCTAAAACCTTTAGGAAGTGAAGGGTGTTCTCGCCATGAGGAATTGTTTCTTTCATGGTCAGAACAGCTTATAAGCATGAACCAAATGAAGTGTTGCTAACAACACTTCCTTCGGTCTTCATGCTTTATTATTTTCTCTTGCTACTCATAATGTCGTATGTACATTTAATGCATCAATCATATGTCTTGTATCATTTGATTAGGTGTGTATCCATTATTTTATAGAGTTTAAGCGAGACCCAAAGAAAAGGATAAATCAGTGGTAGTCGGACCCACACCCCGGACGGGATCCCTAGTCCAAACGGTTCAAGGTCTATTAATCTTTTTACCGGTGGAGATCCTGGCCGTTGGTCGTGACGTATTTCGTCAACACACTGTCAAACCTCTTTTGCTTGCACTGAGAGACTGAAAACATGTTTTTATCGTTTTTTGGCATTCTTGGAGTCTGATACTTTCAGTCATATAATAGTAACATCATGATCATGTTGGATTTTTATCTTGAAAAATCAACCCTGTGCTTTTATTCCTTTGACCATTTGAGGGCAAATGACTGAAAATGAAGGCTTTGACCTTTCCTTACATTGATATTATTTCATGCTTTCCCTTTGAGGCAGTGAAAACTTTACTTGGGAAAACCCTAGAAATCACCTTTAAGAGCCTCTTCAAACTCTCTTTTTGTTGTTATCATGAAGGCTTATAATCTTCATTTCACCATCTTTTTACCATATTCATCATGACAAACCCCTTGAAATGAGTTTGGAATGTTTGTAGGCAGTGATATTCTCAAGAAACCTTTGCTGCTATCATGGAGTCCAAACTTACCTTTCACCTTCTTTGATTATCTTACCAAAACCCTAGGCTTTTGGGTTGTTAGAGAAGAATCACTAGTGTTGTCTTCTAAGTTCTCTATAGCCCTTTCAAGTTCACTCATTTATGTCTAGTTCACCTCACCTTTTTCCCTTCTTCATTTATAGTTTCTAAAAATCTTCAATTCATGCTTGGTTGTGTTGATGTGCCTCTATTCTTGTGGTTCTCTGTATTGGCTCCTTTCTTGGCACATCGCTAGTCTAATCAGTTCTAGAAACCCTGATTTTCCTTGAAAATGGGTATGCTTCCTCCTTCTTTGTTGTGGATGTCCTTTATTGAGGAGCTGGCCTTACCTATTCTCCTGTTGATAGCCACCTTGGCACTCCTGTAGAAATGTCAAAATGGGCAGCTATCCTTTTGCGGAATTTTGTCCTTGAAAAAGCAGTACTCCTTGAAGTTTTCTTGATCTGATTTGGATGAATAGGTGCATGACCTCTTCTCATTTTGATTCAGCTTCTAGCACATGAAAAAAAAAAAGTGATTTAGTACACCAAAGACAACCCTACAACCTATGAAACCCTAGTGACCTAGTGGAAGGCTCTTTGACTGAAAGCATTCGCTTATGGTTTTCAAGTATGAAAAACAGAGTTTTTGACATATAGATGTATTGAGGTTCCAAAACCCAATTACTTGATTTATCTAAAGAGGCTACAGAGGTAGTTTTAATACCATCAATGCTTGAGGCATTTGATGAACATGAGAGAAGGTAGGATTTTTGGCAAACTTGGATGGAAAGTGGAAGGGTTAAGCATAGGCAAAACGGATTATTGAGGTTATGAGTGTGAAAATGGGGCAGAGATGAGTGGCATGAGCCCATGAGGGGTCTTCTAGGAGTGATAGGCTAACCAGGGAATGGCAGAGTATTAGAATAGTGAAAAAAATATCTTAAGGATAATGAAAGCAGTGAGATTTCTAAAACTCACAATATTCGTGAATCTTGTTTTTAGAAATCTAGGAAAAGTATTTAGTCATCTATAAAATAGAAAAAATACTGATGACTAACAGTGGCTCCACTTGGGGAGGGCAGCTCCTTTTTAGGAGGTGTCCAGAACTTCAGATATAAAATCTCTGAGTTTATGAAGACCAGTACCTCATCCATTGGGCAGATTTTCTTCTTTCATTTGTTGATCTTTCTCTTGAAGCTATGATCTTAAAATCTGAAAGATATGTTTGCTTCAAACTCATCTCTACCTACCCAGCTTACTTGCCTATCATTTTTTCTTCTTGTGGGTGCACTTGGACTGGCAAGCCCTTGACATTTTTTTCCTTTTGAAATCAAAACAAATATATCTATTGGTACTCTTATTACTTCTAAGGGTTCAGAATATTCTAGTGAACTCTTTTATTCTCTACCTAGACTATTCATCTGTCAAGATTAAGCTGTTTGACAGGCTTCATTCTCTAATCTACCGACATTAAATTGAAAACATGATTTGAACCAAGATTAAGCTATTTGATTTACCATAGGTTGTGGCATTAGGACAAGTTGCACACAGACATTATTTTCATACAAAATAAAACTAGAAAGTATATAATAATGTACTGTTTGTTGCTCTTCCATCTTTTCTTCATTAAATTTGAAGTATGGAGAATAATGTCTGTAAATTCTTTTCATTAATAATTAAGCCACTTTGCTTTCTACTATAAATAGAATAAATGGGTAGAAGAAGCCCCATGAAGTAGCATAATAAACACTCCAAATGTGCAAAGGGGTCACTTAAGTGGCTTATTTATCATCTCCTAGTGTAAAAAGGGGAAAATACAAGAAGACTAGGTCCAGTTTGACCAAGTCAAATAGCGTTACATCGAGGGACTGAGTCACCTAGTGGGACAGCGCAATTTTCATAGGAGGAATATTGTTGGATGAGAGAAAACCTAATGGGTGGGGTCCATGGCAAGGAAGCCTCCTCTTGGCATAAAAGAGGGAAGGAGAGCCATTTTTCATTATGTTGAAGATTTTGATTCTGCTCTCTCCAGTTCAACTGAGATAGCTTGTGATGCTTAGCACAAGGGAGATTTATGTTTAGAAGTTTCCTCTCCTTCATTGGGAAGCTTTAGAGGACCTATTCTCCTCACATCCAGGCTTGAGGCCAAGGTGACCATCTTCAGCTACAACGTTTTCCAGCTTGGCAGAAACATTGAGTTGCTAGGGTTGTAGTGAGGAATTCATCATCACCCATTTCCGGAGCTAGTTTTGCAAAGGAGGAGCTCATTCTTTCTCTGGGAGATCAGTGAGGAAGATCGCGGAGCTTTATTGTAGATTTTGGCATTGGGCTATACATTTTGTCTCATCCCCAGCGTTGTCTCTTCCTCATACTTCATTATTTTCAGAGGGCCCTTGCAGGAGGGATTCACACGGTGGATTGGAGGGTGTAATATTCAGTGAAGGGAGTAGCCTTTCACTTAGAAGATCAGTGGAGGAGGTCTCTACATTATTTGCAGCATTTCCATCCTTCTCCCTTTTTGTATTGTATTTGAGTCAATACTGCTACCCAACAACTCCCGCATTTTTCCATTTAGTGTATTTTGGCCAATCCCTTGGAGGATTGTTGTTGTATTGTTTTCTGGAGTTGAGATCTTGCTCCCCCACTTTATTTGAGCCTATTATTGCTATATCATTGTATCTATATCAGTTGGCAACCATTTCTAACTATAGACTGCACAGTCATAGCTTGTTGTTGGGTTATGTAGCTGGGTATTTTCTCTCCTGTATGTACAATTGTCTTAGGGCTGATCTAGCTTAGCTTGAGATGACTTTCCTCAAGTTCTTGTATATCTATTTGCTTCTGCACATAATATAAGGGCTATGCACTCTTCTTGTACCTCATGTATTGATATTTCATAGTTGTTACTTTTTAGAGTTCATGTATTGTTGTAGCTCTCCCTTTTGAGCATTGTTTTGGGATATACACGTTTGGAGGATCTGAATAACCTTCCGGAGGTTATTTCTTTGAGGTCATCTTCTGGAAGAGTAATGTATGAAGGGTGAACATAGGGATCCAAGTCCCCGGTTCAGCTTATTTTCACATTGGCTTCCTTATACAGCGTCCTTGGGGACCATTTCCTGTAAATTCCAAAAAGGAATATTACAGTGGTATCGGAGCATGATCTTTGGCTCAACCTGCGGCTTCAAGCCAAAATGCTAACTCCCTAGAGGAGGAATATTTCAAGCTCTATAGACAGAGTCTACAAATGGCCAGGTAGCCTCTGTATCTCATCCTTTTTTCAAAGGTGACATAGCCAGTAAATTCCACTGCAGTCAATCTTTGGAATAGAATTTCGATATTCCTGAAGAGGGAACTTTACAGTGGTATTAGAGAAGAGAAGAGAAGATCAATATGATGCAGAATATGAGATTACTCTCATCAATTTTTGGATCCAGAAAAGACCTCTCTAAGGAGGGTGAGAAGACTGAAGAAGGAGAAGAGGAAGGACCATGCACTTCTTACTCTCACCAAGGAGAAATAGAGCATGGAAAACACTTGGAATTCAAAATTCCAAGTGAGTACCTTGCTGAGTAAAAAGAAAACCCTAGAGCCTTCCAAGAGACTCTATCTTTTCCACAATGTATTCAACAGAAAGAAGAGAGAAGACCCCACAGCTTTGGGATGATGAGAGGCAATAGATTTCTATTTTCCACATTTGACAGATCACTCACATGTGCAGCAGAGGCTTGGGTGAGCAAGCTAGAGGCTTTCTTCCTACTACATCCTGTAGTATACAAAGAGGCTGTAGAATTTGCAGTGCTGCACCTTTAAGGTGAAGTAAATACTTGGTGGGTTAGCCAGTGGGACCATGCAAGGGTTTCTACTCTTGCTATTTTTTCTCAAAGATTGATGAGGAGGTTTGGTCAAAAGTGGGAGGCGCACTCACCACTAGTTGCAAAGGCACATACCAGCCCTGTCATAGTGTGGGAGGAGCAACCTTCATCTCCAGCTATTGAGGCATCCAACACTATTGAGGAAGGAATTCTTGGAGCAACACAAGATTCTTCCGAAACTCTCCAAGGTATGCCTAAGTTTATATTTCTTACGGAGGATTGTATATCTATGCATGCTGATTGTCTAGAGAAGGAAACCTTCACTGCGCTGTGCCATCACCTTTATACACCATTGATGTGTCGTGCACCACCATTGGGGTTAGGTTTTAAAAACTTTTTCATGGAAGAGATTGCATTTCAATGTCCCATGAAATTCAAAGGCAAAAAATTGTTTTGCGAAGATGGTGGAACTCATTGGAGGGATGCCAAGATGCAGGATGAAGGAAGACATCCACTAGGAGTTGAGTGGATGTGGATGATAGGCACGAGGTTGGTGAACCTTTTTCAGATTTATGATACAGGGCAGCAAGAGGCAATGTTGTGTTGGCTACTCTTGAGAGATTTTGGCTGGGAGAAGACCTATCCTTTTTCATCGGGAGTGAAGAAGGAGGAGGGCTAGTAGGATACTTACACCATAGGGCAGAGAAGAGAATGGGTGAATGATGATGAGATGACATTATTCTTACCACTCATTATGCCACATTCACATATTTGTTATGGTGGGATTATGGAGGAGCAGCAAACATTCTTGTTGCTCAGATTATATTCAGATGTTGTTGGAGCCTGAGGAGGCACTAGCAAAGTGCAAAGGGGATGCTCCTTGGCCTTAGATGCCCAAGTAGTACCTTCTTCATGGGAGGGACTCTATATGTGTAGCAACATGATGAGTAGATCCTTTGACAAGATCCATGTCGAACAATCGAGCTTTGAGATGACAGTGGCCCCGCTCCACAGGCCAGCAGCGCTGTCACTTCAGAGTTGGGTTTGCTTGTTGAAGTGTTTCCAAAACCACTTCACAAGTGATTTACAATGGAGGTATGTAGGAGATGAGGATGAGGGAGTAATGGATGGCAACATTCCTTACTATATCTTGATCTTCTTGGCTTGGGTTCACAAGCACAAGAGGCTACATGCAGCATTTATGGATTCTCCTTTCATGCATTCTCATGCATACTATTTGTTGATGGAGGAGTCCACTTGGGAGGGCATCCTAATGGATGTATATCAGCATATGGATAGATGCACAACCTGAGAGATGATGATATGGTTGGCACAACCACTTCCCTAGTCTGTTGCAGTAAGGGAGATTTTTCGTTTGAGCCATTTCAGCTCAAAGACCGGAGTACATGATGAGGGAGGTAACTATTTTCTTTATGTTTTTCACTCTTATCTTTTTGAGTAGCATATCATATCAAGGATGATATTTCCTTCTTGCACATTATGTTTTGTTGTACTTATGGTCTATTGTAGCAATTATGATGGCCATATTATTGGTGGATTGTGAGGGAAAGCCACAAGATTTCCGGTGTGCACCATTGGCACCAAATTATTTTTTCATGATCTCATCTTGCGGGATGAATGTGGCAACAAACAAGTGGCTGAAAGGACACATGTTGCACTATATATTGTGGAAGGCCAATGATTCCCTGCATTGGTTCCATGTGTGAAACTATGTTTCACCTCCTTGCTCTCACATGTTTATGCTTCCATATTCTACTAGTAGAATGCTGAACATGGGAAGCATCATTGGAAGAGTGGCACAAGAGTTGAGGATGCCCATAGTGAGTGTGCTTTCCCATACTTCTCACATTGCATGTCTCAGAAAAACAAATGGGCCATCCTTGATTTCCATGTTACACCATTTGCTTTCAAATGGGGGGAGCCATTTGGAGAGCTTGAGCTTTTTGGGGAGGCACCCCATCAGTGTTGGATTTGATGGGATGGCTTGGGTCTCTCTTGAAGATTATTATGTTTCAGCCATATATCAGCAGCAGCCACATATGTATCATAAGGGAGGAGAAGCACATTGGAAGGATCTATTCTTTGGGGGAGAAGACCTCCATACTTTTTGCAGTACATGCTCTAAGGGGAGTATGGAAGAGGATATGGTCACCATGACAAGATATTTGTTTCTCCATGAGGTGAACCATATGGTTGATTGGATACCATATTATTATGAATTCCAACTCGTCACATATGAGATGATTTGGGCTAGCTTGATTTATAGCGATGAAGGAGAGATCTTTGGAGATCTAGACTTCATCTTGCCACTTGAGGGCAACACTATTGAAGCCCAAATTCAGCTTTCACTCCACACTTACCATAATTGGAGAAGAGGACAGTGTGGTGTAGGCTATGAAGCTTACCATGATCATATTTTCAGCCCACCTATTCTATATGTACTCAAGGTGGAGGATGATTTCCCAGAGTTGCCTAGTTGGAAGTTGACTCATTTTGCATGGATGATCGGTTGGGGATGGAGGATACACAGGGGAGAATGTCTCCCAACTTATTTTAGACTCCATGCCTTTGGAAGACCTCTAGACAACACTTTTCCACTCTCCTAAGCACCTCACATTCTCATGACGATAGCTTGATAGCTAATTTACATGCTGAGGAGAGGCATTGTGGGAGCGTTACTGATATGATAGCATCCTATTTCTTAGAGGGGACCATCATACATGGGTGTTGCATGAAAGGAGGAGAAGAATCAGTGTACCCTTGCACTTGCTTGAGGACAAGCAATATTTGGGAGGGGAGGACTGTAATGTTCCAAATTTTTCATTAAGTTAATTGGAACATTAATTTTTCTTTCCTATTTATAAATAGAATAAAACGGGTAAGGGGTCCCATGAAGTAGCATAATAAACACTCCAAATGTGCAAAGGGGTCACTTAAGTGGCTTATTTATCATCTCCTAGTGTAAAAATGGGAAAATACAAGAAGACTAGGTCCAGTTTGACCAAGTCAAACAACGTTGCATGGAGGGAGTGAGTCACCTAGTGGGACAATGCAGTTTTCATAGGAGGAATATTGTTGGATGAGAGAAACCATAATGGGTGGGGTCCATGGCAAGGAAGCCTCCTCTTGGAATAAAAGAGGGAAGGAGAGCCATTGTTCATTCTGTTGAAGATTTCGATTTTTCTCTCTCTAGTTGTTCAACTGAGATACCTTGTGATGCTTAGCACAAGGGAGATTTATGTTTAGAAGTTTCCTCTCCTTCATTGGGAAGCTTTGGAAGACCTGTTCTACATTCTCCTCACATCCAGGCTTGAGGCCAAGGTGACCATCTTCAGCTACAACATTTTCCAGCTTGGAAGAAACGTTGAGTTGTTGGGGTTGCAGTGAGGAATTCATCATCACGAATTTCCGGAGCTAGTTTTGCAGAAGATGAGCTCATTCTTTCTCTGGGAGATCAGTGAGGAAGATCCTGGAGCTTTATTGCAAATTTTGGCATTAGGCCATACATTTCATCTCATCCCCAACACTGTCTCTTCCTCATACTGTGTTATTTTCAGAGGGCCCTTGTAGGAGGGATTCATACGGTGGATTGGAGGGTGTAATCTTCACTGAAGGGAGCAACCTTTCACTCAGAAGATCAGTGGAGGAGGTCTCTACGTTTTTTGTAGCATTTCCATCCTTCTCCCTTTTTGTATTGTATTTGAGTTGCTTCTGCTACCCAAAAAATCTGACATTTTTCCATTTAGTGTATTTTGGCCAATCCCTTGGAGGTGGAGGATTGTTGCAGTATTGTTTTCTGGGGTTGAGATCTTGCTCCCCCACTTTATTTGAGCCTATTATTTCTATATCATTGTATCTATATCAGTTGGCAGTCATTTCACACTATAGACTGCACAGTCATAGATTGTTGTTAGGTTGTGTAGCTAGGTATTTTCTCTCTTGTATGTACAATTCTCTTGGGGCTGATCTAGCTTAGCTTGAGAGGACTTTCCTCAAGTTATTGTATATCTATTTACTGTTGCACATAATATAAGGGCTATGTAATCTTCGTGTACCTCATGTATTGATTTTTCACAACTGTTACTTGTTAGAGTTCATGTATTGCTATAGCTCTCCCTTTTGAGCATTGTTTGGGATATACAGGTTTGGAGGGTCTGAATAACCTTGCGAAGGTCATTTCTTTGAGCTCATATTCTGGAAGAGTAATTTATGAAAGGTGAACAAAGGGATCCAAGTCACGGTTCAACTTATTTTCACATTGGCTTCCTTATACAACGCCCTTGAGGACCATTTTCCCGAAAATTCCAAAATGGAATATTACAGTGGTATCAGAGCATGATCTTTGGCTCAGCCTGTGGCTTCAAGCCAAAGTGCTAACTCCCTAGAGGAGGAATATTTCAGCTCTATAGACAGAGTCTGCAAATGGCCAGGTAGCCTTTGGATCTCATCATTTTTTCAAAGGTGACGTATCCAATAAATGTCCCTGCAATCAATCTCTGGAATAGAATTTTGATATTCCTGAAGAGGGAACTTTACAGTGGTATGAGAGAAGAGAAGAGAAGATCAAGATGATGCAGAATATGGATTACTCTCATCAGTTTTTAGATCCAAAAAATACCTGTCTAAGGAGGGTGAGAAGACTGAAGAAGGAGAAGAGGAAGGACCATGCTCTTCCTACTCTCACCAAGGAGAAATAGAGCATGGAAAACACTTGGAATTGGAAATTCCAAGTGAGTACCTTGCTAAGTACAAAGAAAACCATAAAGCCTTCCAAGAGACTCTATCTTTTCCAAAATGTATTCAACAGAAAGAAGAGAGAAGACCCCATATCTTTGGGATGATGAGAGGCAATAGATTTCTATTGTCCACATTTGATGGATCACTCACACGTGTAGCAAAGGCTTGGGTGAGGAAGCTAGAGTCTTTCTTCCTACTACATATCGTAGTAGACAGAGAAGCTGTAGAAGTTGCAGTGTTGCACCTTGAGGGTGAAGCAAATACCTGGTGGGTTATCCAGTGGGACCAAGCAAGGGTTTCTACTCCTGCTGATTTTTCTCAAAGATTGATTAGGAGGTTTGTTTAAAATATGGAGGAGCCCTCACCACCAGTTGCAAAGGCACATACCAACACTATCATAGTGAGGGAGGAGCAACCTTCATCTGCAACTATTGAGGCATCCAACACTATTGAGGAATGAATTCTTGCAACAACACAAGATTCTTCCGAAACTCTCTAAGTTATTCCTAAGTTTATATTTCTTACGAAGGATTGTATATCTATGCATGTTGATTTCCCAGAGAAGGAAACCTTCACTGTGTTGTGCCATCACATACAACATTGATGTGTTGTGCACCACCATTGGGGTTAGGGTTTAACAACTTTTTCATGGAAGAGATTGCATTTCAATGTCCCATGAAATGCAAAGGCAAGAAACTATTTTGGGAAGACGGTAGACCTCATTGGAGGGATGCCAAGATGCAGGATGAAGGAAGACATCCACTAGGAGTTGAGTGTATGTGGATGAGAGGCAAGACGATGGTGAGCCTTTTGCAGATTTATAATATAGGGTAGCAAGAGGAAATTTTGCGTTGGCTACTCTTGAGAGAGTTTGGCTGGGAGAAGACCTATCCTTTTTCATGGGGAGTGAAGAAGGAGGAGGATTGGTAGGATACTTACACCATAGGGTAGAGAAAAGCATGGGTGCATGATGATGATATGACATTATTCTTACCACTCATTATGCCACATTCACATATTTGTTATGGTGGGAGTATGGAGGAGCGGCAAACATTCTTGTTGCTTAGATTATATTAAGATCTTGCTGGAGCGGGAGGAGGCACTAGAAAAGTGCAAAGGGGATGCTCCTTGGCCTTAGATGCCCAAGAAGTACCTTATTCATGGGAGGGACTCTATATGTGCATTAACATGATGAGTAGAGCCTTTGAAAATATCCATGTCAAAGAGTTGAGCTTTGAGATGACAGTGGCCTTGCTCCACGGGCCAGCAGCGTTGTCACTTCAAGGTTGGGTTTACTTGTTGAAGTGTTTCCAAAACCACTTCACAAGTGATGTACATTGGAGGCATGTAGGAGATGAGGATGAGGGAGCAATTTATGGCATCATTCCTTACTATATCTTGATCTTCTTGGCTTGGGTTCACAAGCACAAGAGGAGACACCTACATGCAACATTTATGGATTCTCCTTTCATGCATTCTCATGCATACTATTTGTTGATGGAGGAGTCCACTTGGGAGGGAATCCTAATGGATGTATATCATCATATGGATAGATGCACATCCTGAGAGATGATGATATGGTTGGCACAACAACTTCCCTACTCTATTTCAGTAAGGGAGATTTTTCATTTGAGCCATTTCAGCTCAAATACCGGAGTACATTATGAGGGAGGTAACTATTTGCTTTATGTTTTGCACTCTCTTATATTTTTGAGTAGCATATCATATCAAGGAGGATATTTCCTTCTTTCACATTATGTTTTGTTTTACTTATGGTCTATTGTAGCAATTATGATGGCCATATTATTGGTGGATTGTGGGGGAAAGCCACAGGATTTCCGGTGTGCACCATTGGCACCAAATTACGTTTTCATGATCTCATCTTGTGGGATGAATGTGGCAGCAAAAAAGTGGCTGAAAGGACACATGTTACACTATATATTGTGGCAGGCCAATGATGCCTTGCATTGGTTCCAAGTGTGGAACCATGTTTCACCTCCTTGCTCTCACAGGTTTATGCTTCCATATTCTACTAGTAGAATGTTGGACATGGGAAGAATCATTGGAAGAGTGGCACAAGATTTGACGATGCCCATAGGGAGTGTGGTTTCCCATACTTCTCACATTGCATGTCTCAGAAAAAAAATGGGCCAACCTTTATTTCCATGTTACACCATATTCGTTTGAATGGGGGGAGCCATTTGGAGAGCTTGAGCTTTTTGGGGAGGCACCCCATGGGTGTAGGATTTGATGAGATTGCTTGGGTCTCTCTTGAAGATCATTATGTTTCAGCCATATATCAGAAATAGCCACATATGTATCATAAGGGAGGAGAAACACATTGGAAGGATGCGTTCTTTGGGGGAGAAGACCTCCATACTTTTTGTAGTACATGCTCTAAGGGGAGTATGGAAGAGGATATGGTCACCATGACAAGATATATGTTTCTCCATGAGGTGAACCATATGGTTGATTGGATACCATATGATGATGAATTCCAACTCATCACATATGAGATGATTTATGCTAGCTTGATTTATAGCACTGAAAGAGAGATATTTGGAGATCTAGACTTCATCTTCCCACTTGAGGGCAACACTATTGCAGCCCAAATTCAGCTTTCACTCCACACTTACCATAAGTGGAGAAGAGGATAACGTGGGGTAGGCTATGAAGCTTACCATGATCATATTTGCAGCCCACCTATTCTCTATGGACTCAGGGTGGAGGATGATTTCCCGGAGTTGCCTAGTTGTAAGGTGACTCATTTTGCATGGATGATCGCTTGGGGATGGAGGATACACATGGGGAGAATTTCTCCCAACATATTTCAGACTCCATACCTTGGGAGGACCTCTAGAAAACACTTTTCCACTCTCCTGAGTGCCTCACTTTCTCATGATGATAGCTTGATAGCTAATTTACATGCTGAAGAGAGGCATTATGGGAGCTTTACTGATATGATAGCATCCTATTTCTTGGAGGGGACTATCATACATGGGTGTTGCATGAGACGAGGACAAGAATTAGTCTACCCTTTCACTTGCTTGAGGGCAAGAAATATTTGGGAGGGGAGGACTGCAATGTTCCAAATTTTTCATTAAGTTAATTGGAACATTAATTTTTCTTTCCTATTTATAAATAGAATAAAATGGGTAAGGAGGCCCATGAAGTATCATAATAAACACTCCAAATGTGAAAAGGGGTCACTTAACTGGCTTATTTATCATCTCCTAGTGTAAAAAGGGGAAAATATAAGAAGACTAGGTCTAGTTTGACCAAGTCAAACAACGCTGCATGGAGGGAGGGAGTCACCTAGTGGGACAACGTACTTTTCATAGGAGGAATGTTTTTGAATGAGAGAAACCCTAATGGGTGGGGTCCATGGCAAGGAATCCTCCTCTTGGCATAAAATAGGGAAGGAGAGCCATTGTTCATTATGTTGAAGATTTCAATTTTGTTCTCTCCAGTTGTTCAACTAAGATAGCTTGTGCTGCTTAGCACAAGAGAGATTTCTGTTTAGAATTTTCCTCTCCTTTTCTCCTCTCCTTCATTGGGAAGCTTTGGAGGACCTGTTCTTCACTAGCCTCACATCTAGGCTTGAGGCCAAGGTGACTATCTTTAGCTACAGCATTTTCCATCTTGGCAGAAATGTTGAGTTGCTAGGGTTGCAGTGAGGAATTCATCATCACCCATTTTCGGATCTAGTTTTGTAGAGGAGGAGATCATTCTTTCTCTAGGAGATCAGTGAGGAAGATCTCGGAGCTTTATTTTAGATTTTGTCATTGGGCCATACATTTCATCTCATCCCTAGTGTTGTCTCTTCCTCATACAACGTTATTTTCAGAGGGCCCTTGCAGGAGGGATTCACACGATGGATTAGTGGGTGTAATATTCAGTGAAGGGAACATCCTTTCACTTAGAATATCAGTGGAGGAGGTCTATACATTGTTTTCAGCATTTCCATCCTTCTCCCTTTTTGTATTGTATTTGAGTTGCTGCTGCTACCCAACAACTTTGGCATTTTTCCATTTAGTGTATTCTAGACAATCCCTTGGAGGATTGTTTTAGTATTGTTTTCTAGGGTTGGGATCTTGCTCCCCCACCTTTTTTGAGCCTGTTATTGCTATATCATTGTATCTATATCAGTTGGTAGTCATTTCTCACTATAGACTGTGCAATCATATCGTTTTGCTGGGTTGTGTAGTTGGGTATTTTCTCTCTTGTATGTACAATTGTCTTGGGGCTGATCTAGCTTAGCTTGAGAGGACTTTCCTCAAGTTCTTGTATACTATTTGCTGCTGCACATAATATAAGGGATATGCACTCTTATTTTACCTCATGTATTGATATTTCATAGCTGTTACTTGTTAGAGTTCATGTATTGTTGTAGCTCTCCCCTTTGAGCATTGTTTGGGATATACAGGTTTGGAGGATCTGAATAACCTTCCGGAGGTTATTTCTTTGAGCTCATCTTCTGCAAGAGTAATGTATGAAGCGTGAAAAAAGGGATCCAACTCCCGGTTCATCTTATTTTCACATTGGCTTCCTTATACAGCGTCCTAGAGGGATTTTCCTGAAAATTCCAAAAAGGAATATTACACTCTATGAATTTTTCATTCAAAATGAAATATTATGTTTACTTCAATAGAATTTCCATCAGAGTTGTGGTCAAGGCATAGTTGTAGATACATCTTATATAGTAGCCATTGTGTCCCAGTGTGGATCTTAATTGCTTCACGTTCCCCGTGGATCCATGTTAACGATAGCTGTAACTTTGGTGGGGTCTACACATTCCCCATCTTTGCAAATAATATGACCTAAAAACATCCCAAACGCAACAAAAAAGATGCATTTATTTACATCAAGGATATCTACAGTTGTCTACACCATTCTGAACATTATTCAAGTTATATTTGCATGCATATTCAGTAGGATTTACACGGTCTAGCCATCCATATATGCCTCCAAGAACCTGTGAATATATTCTATAAAGGATGTTATGACTATCTGAGATAAGTGTGTTGGTGCATTCTTCAAGGCGAAGGTCATCACGTGATAGGCATATAAACCCAATTCTGTAGTGAACGTCGTCTTCCTCTTATCTTCTTCTTCTATCGTGAGCTGGTGATACCCAGAAAATCCATCCGTGAATGAATAAGCCTCATTCCTATCTATGTTTTCAAGAAATTCATCAGTAAAGGGTGTAGGGAATGAATCATACACACGTGAATTGTTTAGGCTGTGATAGTCAACACATAACCTCACCTCTAATACATCCTTTGTATTTTGAATAACAATTGGGCTAACCCACTATGCTTCCTCCACTTGAAATATCAACTTGACCTCCAACATTTTGTTGATTTCCCTCTTTAACTTCTATTCTACTTGCAGGTCCAACCTGTAAGGTATGTGATTTACGAGCCTTTCTAGCTTAAGGATAATTCTCATCTCTCCTAGATCCCCACTTATTCCTTTTAACTCCAAAAATTAGGAGGGAAATAAGCCTTCATACTCTGTTAGTAGATTAAAACTATCTTTCGTGGCTTCTTCATTCCAATAATCCCCTATGGATGCCAACTTGGGTTTTTCCTTTCTCCCTAAGTTGTGTTTCTTTATCTTCAATGGTAGCAAATGGAACCCTTATGTAGCTAGTCCATCTATGAGTCCTCGTTCCCATTCTTTTTCCTCAAATGAAAAATGCCTCAGATCTTCTAAGTCATCCTCATTTGAATCCTGATCAACTTTTCCATAAGATACTGTTTCTTGGTAGTTCGATTCATAAAGTTGTTTCAATGTAGCTTTCTCTATCAATCCTGACTCAATTGACTTGTTGTAAAAAAAATCTCTTCATCGCGTGCAAGGAATTCGTTAGCTTTTGATCTTCATCCCTAAAAGAGAAGTTGTTATCACCAAAAATTGGTCATATAACCATTTCTAATTAGATGGATCAAAGTACACCATGTAATACCAATTTTACCATAGTAAATTTCATTCACTATAATAAATAATTTAACAAACCATATTTTATTAAGTTATTTCTCGTTAAAACAAGAAAACCCATGAGGAATAATTAGATAAATACTTATTAATTTAATTTTCCTCCAGGAATAATTAATTAAATCATCGTTTAAATAAGATTCCTCCTCATATTTAACCCAATCATGAGAAATAGATAGATAAATCATTATTTTCTTATTTTTCTCTAGGAATAATTAATTAATTCATTATTTAGTTATTATTTCTTGTTAAATTTGACTAAATCACCTAGTAATAATTAAAAAATCATTATTTTTTATTATTCCTTAACCACATTCTTGAAATGAAAAATAAATCATTTATTTATTTATTATTTCTAAATAAAGGTATTTAACCAATTTAAATACTTTTTCCCTCCAAAAAAATATAATAAATTATTCAAAGCGATTAGATCTAGATCTTAGTTAATAATATTTTATTATTCTTCATTATCGAGGATAACTGAATGTTTTTTTATAAATAGGAGGGTTTTCCCATTCATTCTTCACTTTGATCATTCTCATTGTCGCTATCATTTTATTTTTCCATTTGAGCTCCCATCTAAATTCAACACATGTTTTGGGTTTTCTACACCATTGAGGGAGAGAGACTCGCGAAGCTGAAGCATTGAGGACAACTGAGAAACCATCCCATTGAGGGGGAATGGTAAAATTTACTTGTTTCCTTCAATAGGTGTTACATAATATAAAAATATTTCTTTAATCTTGTCTTTTCTGTTGGATACTTAGAGTTAATTTTGCAGCAATTACTATTTCAACTTGTTGTTTAACTACTTTTACTACATAGATTTGGGTTTTTGTAGGATTTATTCTAATTTTCTATTACATATCTAAAGAGTTAGAATGAAATTTATATTGTTAGGGCTATTTTTCACTCATAGTTAAAGTAGGATATTTTCGCACACTTGCGATAAGATTTTACAAAAACAAATGGTGACTCTGTTGGAGTTTTAATTACACCTTGGTGTCAACAAATCACGACTCCATTATTGTGATTCAGATTCCTATGTGACCAGTAGCCTCAAGAACAAGGGTTTTTCTTCAACTGTTTTCAGTCTATTGATGTTGTTTTCTAACTTTTTTTCCTTACTTCAGTCAAAATTCTAAACTTTTTATGTTTTATAGTGTTTTTCGTAGGTAATAGGTACGAGTCGTGCGAGAGACGACAAATTTTCCGCAACCTGTCACCCAAGAACCAAGGAGAAGGAAATTTCAATTTTTAGCCTAAATAGTGCGATTTACCCCTGAAATTGCACTTATCTACTCAAAAAGTGTGAGCTCACTTGTTTACAAGTGAGTAACTGCGAACTGTAATCCTTTTTCTGATTTTTTTCTGCAACTGTCAGGGTTGGCCGAGAGCACTGTTTTGGGTTGTCTAACCTGCTTTTCAGCCCATATTAGGCTTGGATATGCATATTTTTTCTCCTTGAAGTAGAACCAAACCCCTTAGCGTTTCAGTACACTTCCACCTTTTTAGGAAGATTTGAGCTGAGTAGGTAGTCTGAGATTGCAACATTTTCAACCATTGTTTCAAGGTATGATCCATAATTTTCGTAGATCCTTTGTTAGGTCCTTATATTACTAGTGTAGTCCCTTATTGTTTTTAGTGTAGCCCCATTATTTTTTTGTTGTACCACTGCAACCCCCATATTGTTATTATTTTTCCCTTACATTATTATTGTTATGTCGGATCAGATTATATTGTGACCCCATGGACTCATATATATATAAAAGAGGTTTTTTTCATTTGTATCATCTAAGAATTGCTCATTTATTTCATGTAAATGAGATTTCCCCCTTTAATTTTTTAATTTATAAGGCATTTATCTCTCTTTTCTTATATTTTTGGATTTTGTTTCATAACATTTAGAATCAAAGCTTTGGATTATAGGGTTTCGTTGCTCCAAAAAGGCCATCATAGAATTTTCTCTATAACTTGTTTTATAGGAAGTTTAAGAAGCTAAAAATTTTACCACGAGAAGCCGAAATCCCAAGGAACTTTGTGTAAAAATTTCAAATCTTATTTCTCAATATTTTTGGAGATATGATCTATGTAAGTTAGGGTTTTTGCAGGCTCTTGAATTTCATCTAAAAGCAGTGACCTTAGGAAAATCGTCATAAATATCTCCCTGAGCATCGAATTGGAATTATTTAAAATGTGGCCAAAAGGAAATGGTATGTAGATTCTTGTGTATCAATTTCAGAGCTGAAGGAGGAAACAGTGACACGTTGTACTCCATACAAGTTCACTCTACCGAACCAGTCCATAATTAGGTCATTGTGGGAGATTGGGAAAAAATTTGTCTTGTAGCATCCAATAAGGTTAGACCTATGGAATTCGAAAGGATATTAGGAGGGCTACTACAAGACCGAATTGTAGATATTAAAGATTTGAAATCATAGAGATAATTTAGTTTCAATATCGAATACCTCAAATGCCAGAAAAATATGTGCATTTGTTTTCAAATTTCATAAGTCGTGTTTGAAAAATCAGTTTGAAGTGATTGCAAGGGCATATTGAAGCATAAATACCAGTATTGGGTTCTAAAATTCCCCCTAAAAATAATTAAACACCAATTAATCCCTTATAATACTCTACTATGACTCATTTATATGAAGAAGTGCAAGATGATACAAGAGAAAGTGTACCAAATTTCGCTCTCGTAAAGAGCAACAAAAAATGAAATGGAAGTTTTGAAGAAAGGCGTGGAAGCTAATATGGATGGTTTGAAGAAGGGCATGGAAGCTAATATGGATGGTTTTAAGAAAGGCGTGGAAGCTAAGATGGATGGTTTGAAGAATGACATGGAAGACATGGAAGCTAATATTGATGAAAAAACGAAAGACAACATGGAAGACATGAAGAATGATCTAAAGGTAGACATGGATGGTTTGAAGGAAGGTTTGACAAATTTGATAGAAAAAATGATTCCTAATAGCAACAAGATAGTAGAGGAAACTCATGATGAGAACAAAATAAATGTTAATCATGATTTCATAAATTTTAACGTTAGATTGAAGACCCACCATATTCCAAAGATCAATATGAGGAAGTTTGATGGAAAGGATCTTGTAACATGGATGCTACATATTGAGCAATATTTTGATCTCAATAATGTGTAAAAAACACAAAAGGTATGCATTGAAACTTTATATTTAGAACAAAATACATTTTTATGGTATCGATGGCTTTGCTCCCGTAAAAAAATTGTCACTTGGTCAATTTTTATGGAGGAAATGATAGCAATGTATGAGGATACAAAGAGCAACACCTTCTTTAGCCAATTGATAATTCTCAAACAAGGGTTCAGTGGTGGAGCACATTGAGGAATTCCAAAAAATGAATATAATGGTAATTGATATTCCAGAGGAACACAGGATTGATGTCTTCATAGGGACTTTAAAGGATAACATCCAACATGAGGTTATCCTTTGGGAACCTGATTCATTGGAGAAGGAATTCAGGTTGGAAAGACAAATTGAATGTAAAATTATGGCCACAAGGAATCCTACCACTCACATCTATAAATATGGAAGTGTTCCTATTCCTATACTTCCACAACCTACAAGGTTGACATCACAAAAATTGCAAGAAAAAAGAGAAAAAGGGTTTTGCTACAGTTATGATAGAAAATACACTAAAGGTTATAAGTGTGTAGAGAAGAAATTATTTTACATAGATTGTGAAGAGGAGGAAGAAAATGAACAATAAAATTCAAAAGAAGAGGATATACAACAGGAACCAACCCTAGAGAAAGAAGAAATGATTCTAACCATGTCAAGTACTGCATTGGTAGGAATTACTACTACTCAAAATCTCAATATAGAAGGACATATCAAGAAGAAAAAGGTAATAGTGTTGATTGATTCAAGTAGTACACATAATTGAACATATGATTGTGGAAATTTTAGAGGCTGGTATAATTCAACCTAGTCAAAGTTCTTTCTCTGCTCCAGTAGTATTGGTGCATAAGAAGGATGGATCATTGCACATGTCTCTAGATTACAGGGAGCTCAATAAGCTCACTATTAAAGATAAATTTCCCATTCTTGTGCTTGATGAATTATTGGATGAATTACATGGAGAAATTTATTTTACCAAGTTGGATCTTCGTTCAAGATATCATCAAATTAGAATGAAGACTAAAGATATTCTGAAAAGAACATTTCAAACTCAAGAGGGTCATTATGAAATTTTGGTCGTGCCTTTTGGCCTTACCATTGCACCTTCTACATTTCAAAGGTTGATGAATTCAATTTTCAAATCCTTCCTTAGAAAATTTGTGTTAGTATTTTTTGATGATATACTAATCTACAACAGGTCTTGGAATGATCATGTTCAACATGTTGACAGGGTGCTCAAACTATTGGAAGAGAAACAATTTGAAAAAACCTCCAAATGTTTCTTTGGAGTACAAGAGGTGGAATATATGGGTCATATTGTATCTCACAAGGGTGTTAAGGTAGACCCTAACAAAATTAAAGCCATTAAGGAATGGAAAGTTCCCACAACCATAAAGCACTTACAAGGATTTCTTGGGTTAACAGGGTATTATCGCAATTTTGATAAGAATTATGGGAGAATAGAAGAACCTATAACAACATTATTGATGAAAGATGCATTTTTCATGGACTCCTGAAGTAACTAAGGCCATTGAGCATATTAAAGAGGCAATGTGCCTAGCACTGGTCTTAGATATGCCAGACTTCACAAAAACCTTTATTGTGGGATGTGATGCCTCAGGAAATGGAACTGGTGTGGTTTTAATGCAAGAAGGAAGACCCGTTTCTTTTGAAATTCGTCCAAACAAATTAAATTATTTACAGAAAGCTATTTATGAGAAGGAAATGTTGGAAATACTACATGCACTAAATAAATGGTGACCTTACCTAATGGGAATACCCTTATGGGTAAAAAATGATCATGATACTCTTAAATACTTTTTGGAACAAAGAATATCTTCAGAAGAGAAGCAAAAATGGGTCACAAAGATGTTGGGTTATGACTTTGAAATCATATACAAAAAAGGGAAGCTAAATGTTGTAGTAGATGCACTGTCAAGGATGAAGAGGTGGAATCATTTCTTTGTGCCATTTCTATTATCCAACTATACTGGATAACCGAAGCAAGAGATGAATGGAAGAAGGATAAAGAATTGTGGACACTCATTCAAACATTACAGCAAGATCCTAGTACTTCTTATACATTTATTGGGAAAAATTATTCCCTACGGTACAAAGATCGCTTATATTTTTGGAAGAATTCCCAACAAAAAAAAAAATTCTTTTGGAATTGGACACATCTCCCTTAGGAGGACACTTGGGATTTTTAGAAACTTACCACAATGTGAAGAAATATTTTTTTTTGGGATGGCCTTAAATTTTATATTCAAAAGTTTGTGGTGAAATGTTTGTTTTGCCAGCAAAATAAAGTTGAGACGATTAAGACCCCGGGTCTTCTACATCCTTTACCCATTCGAAGTCAATGTTGGGAGGAGATTTCAATGGATTTTATCACAGGTTTACCTAAGTCAAAAGGAAAGAGTGTCATCATGGTGGTAGTTGATAGACTTACCAGGTATGCACACTTTTGTGCATTATCTCATCCATTTAAAGAAAGCACAGTTGCTACTACATTTATGGAAATAATTCAAAAGATTCATGGAAACCCAAAGATTATTGTAAGTGATAGAGATCCCATTTTTATTGGAAATTTTTGAATGAAATTAGTTTCTTTTTTGGATACTCAAATAGCTCATAGCTCATCTTATCATCCTCAATTGGATGGTAAAAGTGAGACAGTGAGCAAATGTTTGGAAGGATATCTTTTTTGTTTTATATCTGATACACAAACACAATTCGTCAAGTGATTACCTTTGGATGAATGGTAGAATTAAACAAAAATAACTTATGGTGAAGGGTTATTTTTGAATTAATAATTTTTGAAATTAAGCTCAAATTAAGAATAAATCAACCCCTTCATCAAAACAAATCAACTCATTTTAAACAACTTGCCGGTCTTTAAAAAACAACTAAAGACAACCCACCTCCAAAGCACTAGTTCATGCATCTACCTTAGACCAACATGACTACCTGGGCATAGATGCAAGAGGCCTTCAAAAATAATTGCACAGAATAAATTGCAAGAGGCCTTCTAATGGGAAGCAAAAATTGAATTCTTCCAACAACTATGCTCCTCCCCCATTGTAATTTAAAAATACAATTATAAACCAATATTTGTTTTGATTTGCTATTCAATGTTGAATGTACTATTGGAGATTTGGCGCATGTGAACTAATATAAATTTACCTATTTTTGAATTCTTCCGATGTGACAAGTGTATAGTGTATTACTTATAAGGGTCAATTTATAAGTTAATACATCCAACCTTTCCATACTTATATGGGGTCAATTTACCATACTTATAAATTTACCATAAGAAAACCAATACCTTATGGTCTATTTATATATGAAGATAAGGTATTTGAGTATTATAAGGATGATTACTTAATACCCATCATCCTTATAATACTCAATTATTATAGCTTTGATACCCTTAAATGGGTAAAGACAATGCATACATATAAGGATGATGGTGAAAATGCAACCATTTTCATATTCAATCACGTGAATATGAAAATGAAAATGACTTCACTAATCACTCATTTACATGTGTTACCAATACCTTTGATAACATATTAAAGAGGCAATTAAAATTTATTAGTAACCACATAAATGAAAATGATTTATTTAACTCATTTACATGTGTTACCAATACCTTTGATAACATATTAAAGAGGCAATGTTCCTAGCACGGGTCTTAGCGATGCTAGATTTCACAAAAACCTTTATTGTGGAATGTGATCCCTCAAGGAATGGAATTGGTGATGTTTTAATGCAAGAAGGAAGATACATTGCTTTTGAAAGTCGTCCAATCAAAGGAAAATTTTTACAGAAAGTTATTTATGAGAAGGAAATGTTGGCAATACTACATGCACTAAAGAAATGATGACCTTACCTAATGGGAAGACACTTGAAGGTAAAAACGATCATAATAGTCTTAAAAACTATTTGGAACAAACACTATATTCAGAAGAGCAGCAAAAATGGGTCACAAATATGTTGGGTTATGACTTTGAAATCATCTACAGAAAAGGGAAGCTAAATTTTGCAGATGAACTCTCAAGAAAGGATGAAGAGGTGGAAGCATTGCTTTGTTCCATTTTTATTATCCAGCATAATTTATGGATAATAAAGTTATTTATGAGTATGGAATGGTGGTATAACACTCCCTTCCATACTCCAGCAAAATTCACCCCATTTATGGAACTTTATGGAGATCATCCACCTTCCATCACGTCATATTTAAGAGAAAATTCTAAGGTTCAAATAGTGGAAGATCACATCCAGCATCAACAAGAAGTTCTCCAACTCTTGAAGGATAATTTAAATTTTGCACAAAATTGAATGAAACAACAAGAATATCAACATCACAGGGAGAGAAGTTTTGATGTAGGATACTGGGTATTTTTACGGCTACAACCTTAAAAACAAATTTCCCTCAGGTAAGAAAATAAGGATAATAAATTATCACCAAAGTACTATGTTCCTTACAAGGTGTTGCAAAATATTGGTACTATGGCATAAAAATTGGAGATTCCTGGTTCTTCTCTAGTCAATCCAGTTTTCCATATTTCATGCTTAAGAAGGTTATAGGTGACAAAATTACAGTTCAAAAAATATTGCCATAACTTAACGAGGAAGGAAAAATCATATTGGAACCTAAAGCAGTCACGGAAACAAGAACTTGACAACTACAAAATTTATCAATTTTAGAGTATCTCATCAAGTGGAAGAACTTACCCACTGAAGATTCAACATGGGAGGATGAGAATTTTATGCAAAAGCATCCAGAGCTACTCAAGCGTTAAGGAAAACACGTTTTTGAAGGGGAGGGGCATATTAGGTCCCTATATTACTAGTGTAGTCCCTTATTGTTGTTAGTGTAGCCCCATTATTGTTATTGTTGTACCCCTGTAACCGCCATATTGTTATTACTGTGCCCTTACATTATTATTGTTAGGTTGGCTAGGATTATATTGTGACCCCATGGACTCCTACATATATAAAGGAGGTTTTGTCATTTGTATCATGCAAGAAGTGCTCATTTATGTAATGTAAAGGAGGTTTCCCCCTCGAAGTGGCTAATTTCTAAGGCGTTGATCTCTCTTTTCTTATATTTTTGGAGTTGGTTTCTGGTTCATTGGGTTCTTCCTCTGATTCTACTTCTTCTCAACCTCATACAACCACCTTGCAGGCACCAATGTAGGTGTAGGAAGCTAACCAGCCAATGGCTTTGGCCCTAATCCTTGAGTCACTTCTATTGGAACCATTACAAGAACTGTCATGGCTACTCCTTTTCTACCTTTTATGGCGAGTTTAAGCCATCCCGATTTTATCCAGTTAATCAATGGCCCCATACTCCACAATTATATTTGACCAGCTATCCCAACTAAGATTCCTTCCAACATTCCTATGTTTGAATGAAACTCTATAGGGGACCCCACTAATCATGTCTTCTCCTTTCATATGTGACGTTCATCTGATTCCATCATCAATGACTGCAATCCCCTTCGGTTGTTCGAAAGCACGATCACTAGAGAAGCTACGAAGTGGTATGTTGATTAGCCCGCTCATCTCATGCCGCTTTTGTGACTCTTTCTAAAGGGTTTCTATCATAACTACACTTACCCCTCTATTATGATACTGGTATCAAGTTATTGACCGCATTTTGTCAATCTTCTGTCACACTCCTTTTTGACCATGTGCAAGAATGGTGTAGAATAAGGAGCTTGTGTATAGCTCCTACATTCGATGATCGTGTCTATATGGATTGGTTTCCTATAATGCTCTTAGCCCCCATAGGTAAATATTTTGCATCTCATTTTCCTCAGTTTGAGTAAGAAGCTCTCCAAGTTGCATTAAATATGACTTGATCTATGCACAGTCTGGTTATTTTTATACCCTTTTACCATATCTTCCTAGACATGGTGGTGCCAATGCACCAGGGGCATCTCATGTCACCGAAAGTATCAATGGATCTCTTTCACATCGATATGCTCCTCCTCAAATGATTTATGGTTACCCCTAGGGGGGACTAGTTCGTCCAACACCTATCCCCCTCCAGGAAACTTGTATCTCGGTTAAAGCATGCCTTATGAATTTTCCCAACTGCATAAATCGAGATTAGGGCTAGCTCTTGCTCAATTTTTTTACCCAAATGTTTCCCCATCTCCTTTCTATCCTTATGCACATCCCATCTCTCCAACCCCTTCGGGATTAGCGCACTCACCTCCTATTCCTTCTCAAGCTCTTCCACAATAGCCATCGCCTCCTGAAGTTCAAGTGTATACTTAGAAGAGCATGAATAATCCCCCTAATTCGAAGAAAAATAATAAGGGGAAAGGAAACTAGAATAAAAAATCACAGGGTAACCAAGGTCGCCAAGGTAATCAACCAAACACATCCCAAGGGAACCATCCTAACACCGCAAACCAACAACAAGCTGATCAGTTGAAATAGAACGAGACCCTTCGTACAAAAAAACCTTATTCATGTTGTGGTGTACATGGAAATTATACTCATGATTGTCCCCTTTCACCCCAGATGCACCAGTTGTGGGAAGCTTAGGCACCGTCCAGAGGACAACAACCCACTATTTTTTTTCCTACAAACTCTACCCTAGATCAACCAGTTGTGTTCACTAATCCTTTCCCTAAACAAGTATATTGTTCTACCCAGCCACCTCAAGGTTAGGTCGCCCCTCAACCTCAACATTCTAGTACCCCTGATTACTAGATTCTAATGATGAATTGTAATGAGGTCAATATTGCTAATGTGAACCTTCAGACCCACTCACACCAGTATGACAAGCAATCCGCTACGTCTGCAACCGAGTCCCAAACCAAAGTATCCATAGAGTCCATTTCGAAACAAAATTTTCTATAACATCCCTGAGCCTAACACAGAGGTCATTCCCAAGATCCCCAAAGGTCCATTATGTTGAAATGTTGCTTCTTCCAATGCCGCCCACACCTACAACATAGTAGATGACTTGGCACAGTCTCCTACCACCATGTCACTATTGGAAGTCCTCCGGACGTTCCCATAAAAATGAAAATCTCTACTTTCTTCTTTTGGCATTGTGGATCCTTCAGATGATTGTTTAATCATATTTGATGTTGAAAAGTCAGAAAATCCCCCTTTACCCATATCCGTTTCCTTACAAATACTAATCATGATCCATAATGCTCATGTCTAGCGATGTGTCATCGAAAAAGGTGCATCCACATGTATGATGTTCACCTCTTTGTGGAAGAAACTAGGATCCCTAGATATGTCCCCATCCACCATCACTTTGCGTGCTTGGGACGATCACCCTTCCCACCCCCTTGGCATGTTCCACAATTTTCCTATTATACTTATGAGAAAGACTGTTTGTATTGACATAAAAGTCATTGATGGCCCTTTGGATTATAATATCCTCTTGGTTCATATCTACACCTATGTGATGTTAGTTGTCGCATCTACGATTCACGGTAAGAAGTGCTTCCCCCACAATGGAAATATCATCACCATTGATTAGTTGACATATTACTAACCAAAGTCTCAGACCTCCCCTAAGTCCATCATATCTTCGGTGGCAAATAAACAATCAGTCACTCCTCTCACCAGTGTCTCACCTAGAGTCTATAAATATTCCTCATTACATGGTGCAATCCCTGGTCCACCTCCTCCCATTTCTTAGCCTACTCATCAAGGGTTTCCATTGAATAAATTCAAAAAATTGGAGCTGATGACAAAGGATAATGTAGAGGGGTTTCCTAAAGTTAATAAAAAACAAAAATCCCCTAAAGGTCAACCTACTCCAATGGTGGCAAAAGAAAATCCAATAGGAAAGCAATAGCAATACTTTCTACGTAGGAGGAGGAGCTAAAACTTCCAAAATATTTGATGAACCTAAATCTGAGAACTTGAAAACCTCATGTTAAATATATTCCCAAGAGAAAGTCCTAGGAGGACCTATCAGAGAAAACAGATAAGGAGTAAATCTGAAGGGGAGTGCAAGAAATAATGGACATGGAGGAATTAACTAAAAGTCCCAATAACAAGGAAAAAATATTAACCAAAATGATGGCATAATGGCAATATCTTGATTGTAGATTCATCCCAGATAAAAAAATGAATCAATTCCAAGATATATTCCAAATACTGCAGAGCTAGGGCCATTTAGGGCACAAAGACCAAGGGAGACACAAATTGAATTAGGTACGCAAATCAGCTAGACCCTACAAAAAATCAAATAAAAAAAGAAACAACAAACACGGTCGGAAGACCACTCAAGAATCAATCTAAATATTTGGTGAATTCTCATAATTAAGGGACAAGTGATTTTTCTCTCAAATTTTTTTCCCTCCTTTAGGAAATTTCTCAAATGAATATCATTACATGGAATTTAAGAGGCCTCAACAACAGAGGCAAGCATGGGCATCTCAAGGAAAATATAAATAATGATCAACTAATAATTATAATCTTCCAAGAGAGTAAAATATCTTATGAGAGAGATAGATATGTCGTAGGACATTGTGGAAAAGGATATGAGGTTATGCCCCTAGATGTGAAAGAACTAGTGGCATATTTATCCTTTGGAACTCGAAAATTTCCTTCATGGATTGGATTTCCTTTCCAAGAATTCTAGCTAACATATTTTGATACATTGGAATGAAGAAGGTGGTGTTATTAATGGAAATATATGGGCACCATATACATATTGATTATCTCTTTATTATAGTGGGTGAATTTAACCTAATCAAATCATTGGAAAAAAAGAAAGGTGGTTTACAAAGACTATATCTAGAGGATGTTTAGCGAATTTAATGTCTTAAATTTTTCAACATAAATTATCAATCGAGGTTTGTAATCTGATGAAGTGTGGTGCACTATATATGCTTAGTTTTTCTTCTTACTTCATTGTATATATTTTTATGTTGTTTTTGGGGGATTTTGTTCTTTATGTCTAAATTTTAATTTTAAGAAATGAAAAGCTATGAAATTAATCAATTGAATCTAATGAAATTTAAATGTTAAAAACTAACTTTGAAAGAAGGAAGAAAATGAAGTGTTCTTCAGATATTCTAATTTGCATAAAAATGAATCAAACTTTAGATGGTTAGAATCTGATCTAAAAACAGAGTATCTATTCTAATGACTTTGAGCTTTTGAAAATTAAAGTTAATTCTAATCTATCTTAACTTAGTTCTACTTCATGGATTGAAATATGAATCTTATGACTGAGAATTGAAATGGCAATGCTAATCTAAATGAAATCGTATTCAAAGGAAAAAGCAACTATTGTATGATCAATTACCCAAGCATTCAATATGGAAGTACGACAGAGTCACCCTCTTGACATGATTACAAGAAATTTATTACACTTTAGTTTTGAAAATTTAATCTAAGAAAGCATTTAAATAACATGTAAAGAAAAAATCAAGTAATGTATAGGTTAAATACTCAAGCATCCAATTTGGAAGAATGACAAAGTCATATACTTGGCATGATTTACAAGCATTCAATTACACATTTAATTAAGGATATAATATAGGAAAGCAGTGTAAAGGCATGTAAAGGAAAACTCAATTATTGCATAGGTTAAATACTCAAGCATCCAATTTGGAAGTATGCCAGAGTCATCTTCTTGGCATGATTTACAGGCATCCAAATATACATATAATTGAGGGTCTGATCTAAGAAAGTAATGTAAAAACATGTAAAGAAGCTAAACAATTGTAAGCTCTATTGCCTTAAACATAATCCAATTGGGAAATAGAAGAATCTACTCTCTTGAGATGTTCTAGGAAAGAAAATATTACATAGTCATTATAAAACTAACACTAATAAAACATTCATAAATTTAATTTATGATATTAATCTAAAAGCTGCAACACAATATGAATCTACTTATGAATTGACAAAATAGAGAAAATGAATTTAAACTAGAACAACTAATGAAAAACCACCTCCTTTGCAAGGGCCCTTTGTGACAGAATAGGTTGAGATCTTAGCAGACTATACGTGCATTAACAAGAAATTGGAAACATGAACATGATCTTCGTATTATGAAAAAGATGGTGTCTAAAGCATACACAACGTTTACAGAAAATTAAGACTGTCTTCGATCTTCAAACAACCAGTATTTAAACAAAATAAAATGTAACTATCAGGAGCTAATTCCACCTACAGATGGCGAATACAACCAAAAAACAAAGAATAAAATTCCAAATGGTTAACTAATGATTTTCTATGTGAGAAAAAATCAAGAGTTCCTCGCTCTCGGATGACTTCCTTTGACTGTAGTATGACCATGATCACAGGAATATTTTTCTTCGATTTCGATCAGGTGGATAGGACGAAATCCATATACGGATCATTCCGGAGATGCCCATGTGGCTCGTTCCTATATTCGCTCCTTCGAACCTATCAAACCATAAATTTAGTGGCAGAAACAAAAATTAGCTATAGAATAGGTTGCATTCTGTAGTTGAGTTACAAAAATATATTCAAATAACAAGAACATCAAAATATAACACATAAATCATTCAAATGCATTCTCTGAGATAAAACATGTCATTTATTATTGATTGGAATGTATGGATTTATGAAAAGGTAAGGAAAAGTGATGAGAAAGGATGTCAGAGGAAGGACAATTTTGAGGTTCAACATACCGCCACTAAGAAGCCATTGCATGTCCTCATGCAATTTACCCAAAATGTGAACTTCCTTATCCTATCGCATTTGTTCACACTTCTACTAATACATTCAATTTTCTCTTCTTTCTTTTCTTTGAAGTGATTTCTATCTTGGGCTTCCTCATAAGGAGTTTGAATTTGAGATTGATGACTTCCTTGTTCAGTGATTTGTTTCTTCTTTTTACCTTTCTCTTCTTTTTGTAACACAGTCCCAAATGCAAGATGGTGTTATCACTAGCAACTTTCTCTAGTTGGTTATTTTGCTTTAAAGCTTCATTCTCCTATTTAATATGCCTATTCAATATCTCTAGATCATATATTTCTTGTTGAAGGATGTCAACTAGAGGTTCTTGTGGATGGATAGGTGGTTCTAGATTCATTACTGCATTCCTTTTCTCCAATGACTATATGTAGTCATATATCTCTTGCTGTACTGGGTCTATGCCTGGAGATCTGCTGATGGGACTACCTTCAAAATTATGTATAGGAGAATTTCTAGGGCTATGTGGAGGAGAGATATTAGATATTGATGGGAGATGGTACTAGAGGTTCTTCCTCTAAATTGATAAACTTTGTTTCTTGTGGTAATGTCTTCTTCATTGACCCTCATAGTCTAGAGCTTCTCCTCTATTGTAGAGGGTTTAAGTTATATTCACTTGTAACCTCTATCTTATTTTTTGTTTTACCTCTTGTCTAAACTGTACCTTGCTTCTTGTTCCTCATTAGTTATACTAGGGTGAGTTCCTCATCACTTTGTTGTAGTGGAGGCGCAGGTCTGTCTTCAATGCTTGTATCAATCTTCTTTCTTCTACTTTTCCTAGTCTTGTCTTCCTTATGCTGCTCTGACTCATCTTGGAAATGGTTTTTGATCAAAAAATTCTCCCAAGAATCTCCTATACTTTTCAAATGAAATTAAAGACGTATTTTTACCAACCAATATGGTTCATAGTTTTTTCTATAAAATGAATTCTCTTATGTACATTTGTAGATATTCTTTTTAAGATATTCAGTAAAAATAAAGGAATATTTATTTCACCATCCTCCAAAAATTTCATCAACAACCGAATATGATACACAAACATGCATCAAAATCTTCCTTCACAAGTGATAAAGTTCTACAAAATTAAAAGCATGTTCCTCCATTTGTTCTTGAGTGCTGAGCTAGGAATTCCATTTTTGTAAACAGAAGTATCCATACCTGAATTTTTGAGGAAAACTCTCCATGATTCATTGTGAAATTCTTTGTTTCTGAACCAACTTTCACCAACTCTTGGGAGCTCTGTGACTTCAGCTATGAATGCCTCGGTCATTGAAAACTATATGTCTCCTATTTAAACTTTCATTCTGTCGGAATACCTCAGAAAAGACTTAGTGCTCTCTTTGTGGATATCATCAAATTTTTCTATAAACTTGAGCCACTTAGCCTTTTGCTGCATCTCCTTGATCTGAGGATAGCCATCCATATATTTAGCTCCTGTAGGCTCAATGCTGACTATCAAACCCATGTATTCTATCTTGAAGAGTCTACCGTTCATAATTATCCTTCTCTGTATGAAGTGAATTGAATTGTGGAGATGGTGAAGGATGTCAAGGGTTTGTAGTAATGAGTGAGATGGATTTTTGATGGCGTTTTAAGAAACATAGATGGATAGGCTACAAAAACAGAAAATTACCATTTAATCATAAATGGAGGACTATGTTTTGGACCGTTATGAAACATGATGCGAATGATGTGGTCGATCTATGATGTGATAGGAGTCCAAATCAAATCAAATGATGAGATGTTAAGGCAGCATGTGATTATTTATGTTATAAATGCTAATTTTTTTTACCGTGTTATTTAAATAAATTTATGTAACTTACCTTTAGAACTAAACTTTTGTTGCTACTTCCTTTATGTTGACTCTTCAAGTATCCTTTAGCATGATGACCTTCAAATGGAGTTCTCAATTTCTTATGCTCAATATTGTTGCTTTCATAGGCGGTAAAAATGTGACAGAGTTGTAGAATGTGGTATCAACTGTAGAATGGAATATCAACTATAGAATGGAAGTAATTTTGTACTAATTTTTATTCATTTTTAGAAAAGAAAGGGAATAAATATTTTTGGGATTTTTAGAAAAGGAATGGAAAATATAAGATGTCAAAACTTTGATTTTCATCCTATATTTTATGTATAAGGATTCCAACCATTGATTGGTTTTCACACTTATACAATTATTATTATTAATTGTTTATTTTTATTTTTAATTATATATATATATATTTCGATAGGGAAAATAAAAATAGTAAGATGGGGAAGAAGAAGGATTCTTCTTCACTAACTTCATATCAGTATTATCTTGGAAAATTTTGATAAACTCTTCTCTTGAAATTGGCTTATGATAGAATTTTAATCGATGTCCATTCACTAGAAGAGGTACCTTTTCTTCATCAATTGTCCTTATCCTAGCTGCTCCATTTTCAAAAAAAAATTCAATCTCACAAGGTCCAAGCTAATGAGTCTGAAACTTTCCTTGAAATTTCTTGAACTTTGAATCGAACGAAAGTGCACAATCCCCTGCTTGAATTTTTTTCTCTTTCATATATTTATCATGCCATTCGAACCTTTTGTTGGAGAAAAAAAATATTGAGAGGGGGGGGGGTGAATCGGTATTTAGAGCTGACTGAGAACTTTTTACTTTTTTTTCTCTTAAACCCATACATTATTTTACTGAACCCAACATGCATATAAATGTGGATATGTCCAGAGATCTTATTATATGATTAATTATTTACTGAGGTTATTGCATCAAAAGCAGTAAGGATGTACAGGAATAACAGAATAAACCATCACACATATAAACACCAGAATTTAAGGTGGAAACCCAATTTGGAGAAAACCACCGCTGCTGAAATCTCTGTCTTCAATATTTATTATAAAGAAAACTTCTTACAATTTCTGTGCTGGTGCAGACTTATACCAGCACGCAGGCACCTACCTGCAGAAGGCTACAACCTTCTCTCGTTTACCAGCCTCTCCTGGAAGGGAGATACTACCCCCTACTCTCGTTTACCAGCTACCACTAGAAGGGAGCTACAACCCCCTCACTAAATGCTTCGACTCTCAGCACCAATATGGACCACGTTTCATCAGTTTTCATACTGAATCCAACACCTTCCACACAGCATACCTTGCAAGCCACCAGATTTGTACCATTAATTCAGATCTATCAACAAACTATTACCCATTCCATACAGATATACTTTAGAGTGAAGTGTTCATTCACAACCCTTACACATGCATAGGTGCATCATCGATTTAGTTCTATCAGAGTTCAGTCATACAGATAACTCTTAAAGATATTTATTCATTATCAACCTCTCTGCACGCACACACCGTACTATAATCCTCATCACCTTATATAGTTTTCGCCTTTATTAAAACCATGAGTCAAAACCACGAACCGCTAATGGTATTCCTGGACGAGGTCAAAATAGATAATCCAGCGTATCAAAAATCAAGCCAATCTAGATTGAAACCCCAACCTTCGTTCTTCAATGCACGAATTGTCCCAAAGGTAGTCTTTTATATCCGCCATATAATATTATTTCAATTTGGGGGCTTCCTTCACACTTGATAACAAAATGTTTGAATTTTATAACTATAACCCCGTAACATTAATTTTAATCAAATTTCAATGAACTTTTAACCTGGACTTCAATCCTCAAACAAACTGGATTTCAATCTTTGACCCCGGGCCCACATCGCAATCGGTCATTTGCGATTTGCAATATGCGATCACATCGCAAATCGGCAATCAAACATATGGCAGAACACTTGGATGTGCGATATTGCGATCGTGTGATGGCACGACGATCGCACTTCGCAAACAACGAAACTTGCGATGGCAGAGGGTGATGATTATAATATGTGATGTTGCGATGGTGCGACAGTCGCACATCACAAGTATCCACATCAACAAGACATTTAAACTTCAAAACTTGCGATCTTGAGATTTGCGCTAAAGTGGTGGGAATCCACTTGTCCTCTCCTTTTCAGAGACTTAAAGAACTTCCGTTGTTTTATTCAATTTTCTTCATACTTGGTTGTTGAGGGCTTAAACACCCGAAATGACTGTTTTTAAATAAACTCTACTCCTCCGTAGTCTAGAACTACGACTGTCTTCATTCCAATGTAAAACGGCACTGCCCAACACCATAATCAACTCTCCTCTACAATTTGTGGCTGCAGCCCATGACAATTCATTCATCCTTACATTTCTCCCATCCTTCTTGAATGCATGTTGCTGTTCACCAAAACTCTGCTGCGCCTTTGTACTTCTCTGCTGACCTTTGCCAATTCCTTTGCCATCAATGACAATATTTCCAACACCTTTGCTGCTGGACTATACTAGTTCTTTGAACTGCATCTTGCCTGATTTCATAAAGCTCATTAAGTTTCTCCAATTTATGCTTTTGAGCCTATGATAAGTCAAGCCCCAATTGGATTGTCATCTTGAAGGTATGGATCTGAAATTCTATAGGAAATAGGACTTGCTTCCCATAAACAAGTTCGTAGCAAGTATGTCCTGTTGTATTCCTCCATGTCGTCTGGTAGGCCTATAAGGCCTTAAGAAGCCTCTCTTCCAAATATCTCATGTGTAGATGTATAGTCTTAGTAAGAATTCCTTCGATCACTTTATTGTCAGACTTCACTTGACCATTTTCTTGTGGATGACAAGGAGTGGATTTTCTATGCTCGATATTGTAGCTCTCCATGAGCTTCTCCACCAACTTGGATTTAAAATGGGATGCCTGATCTCTCACAATTTCTCTTGGGACACCAAAATAAGTGAAAATATCGTCAAAAAGAAATTTAACTACAAAATTTTCATTACATAAAGAAAATGCTTTAGCCTCTACCCATTTAGTGACATAATCAATACCTACCAAAATATATTTCTTTTGATTAGATGGTGGATTGATTTGTCCAACAAAATCCAAGGCCCATATTTCAAATGGTTCGATGAGTACCTGAGGTTGTAATGGAATTTTATTTGTAGGAACAGGTTTCCCCATTCTTTGACAGTTGTCACACATTTTGACATAATCCCTGGTATATTTAAAGACGGATGGCAAAAAATATCCTAAATGAAGGATTTTATAGGTTTTCCTCTTATCATAAAAGTGTCCACCACAGGTTTCATCATGACATGTCTTAATAATTTCAGGCATTTCATCTTCTCAAACACACCTTCTTATATTGAGATCTAGACTTTCTTTATACAATTCATCATTAATCCATGAGTAAAGTGCACTTGTTTGAATAATTCTTCTTTTCTCTCTAGAAAAGAAGTGTGCAGGTAACTTTCCTATGACTAAGTAACTAGAAATATCTACAAACCAAGGAGTTTTAGAAGTTATTGCAAAAATATATTCATCAAGAAAATTATCCTCAACTGAAGTATCATTTTTGACATTTTGAATTCTAGACAAGAAATCAGCAAATGTATTTTGTTTTCCAGGTCGGTCTAGAATGGTGATATTGAATTCTTGTGGGAGTAATAACCATCATGTAACTTTGCCATTAGTAATATATTTATTAATTAAATATCTAGTTGTAGAGTGATCTGTATGAATAAAGGTTTCATAGCCGGTCATGTAATGTATAAATTTATTGATAGCATGAACAATAGCTAGGAATCCTTTTTCAGTTACAATGTAATTTAACTCAGCAGGAGTCAATTTTTTTCTTGTGTAATAGATGTCATAGGGGATCAAATGTTTTTCCTAATACAGCTCCCAGAGCTGTATCTTAAGCACCTGTTGAAATGTGAAAATGTAGTTTCCAATTTGGACCTATTAAGATGGGTTCTTCAGAAATTTTTGTTTTTAAAGTTTCAAATGCCAATTGGCAATCAGGATTCCAACTAAATTCACAATCTTTGGTAAGTAACTTGAAGAGTGGGGATGCTATTTTAGTGAAATTTTCTAAAAATATTATATAATACCCTGTGAATCCTAGAAAAATTCTAATATCCTTTTGACAACTTGGAATTGATAATTTGGAGATGACTTCAACTTTAGATGAATCAAATTTAATTCCATCTCCTAAAATGTGATGTCCTAAAACAATTCCTTCAACAAACATCATATAACATTTTTCATGACTTAATAAAGTATTTTCTTCTTTATATCTTTTAAGAACCTTTTCCAAATTCTCTAAAGATTCTTCATATGAATTCCCATAAACTGTTAAATCATCCATATATACCTCTATGCAATCATCTATTAGATGAGAAAAAATTCTTAGTAATTCCCTTTAGAATGTTGTAGGTGCATTGCACAAACCAAAAGGAGGTACTCGGTACGCATAAGTTACCCTGGGGTGAATGTGGTTTTATCTTGGTCTTCAGGTGCTACCTGGATCGGATTATAACCACTAAAAGCATCCAAGAATGAGAAATAGTTCTTACTTGTTAATGTGTCGAAGACTTGATCTATAAAAGGTAAAGGAAAATGATACTTTAGGGTATCTTTATTCAACTCTTGATATTCAATGCATAATCGCTCCACTTACCATTTTTTTTAGGTATGATCACTAAGGAAGAATCCATTGATTGTTTGAAATTCGGTAAATGAAGTTTACATTCAACAATTTTTGCAATTCTTCTTTCACAATTTCCCTAATATTTGGATTCATCCTTCTTTGAGGTTGTCTGATAGGTTTACAACTTTCCTCAATGTATATGTGATGTATACAAGTCTTAGGACTAATTCCTTTCATGCCAGTGTATTCCCATGCATATGCAGAAGAACATTGTTGTAATGTTTTGATTAAATTTTCTTGTTGTAGTCTTTCCAAGTTTTTTATTTTATTTTTTATGCTCAAATATTTTCCCGAAAATATTTCAACTCTAGAGTTACCAAACTCTTCAATAGAGTATAGATACATCTTCCTGGATGAAAAATATTCAATATTTCATTGTTCTTGAAATTGATCATGTTCATATTCTAAAGATGATTCAAAGTTTTCTATTGAATTTAAGATTTGACTATCTTCACTAATGCTTGAAATAGTAAAGAGAGGTTGTATATCATTGTCATCATCAATCCATTATTCATCTTCTAATTCTATGATTGTTTTGGATGGAGGATATAAAGTGAATTTATTTGTTGAGTTACCATTAGAGATATACATGTTACTAGATCTAAAACTAATGAAAGCATTAGTTGTAGCCAACCAAGGTCTTCCTAGTAATAGTGGATGTCCTCCTGTATTGTTATTGGGGGTTAAAATCATAAAATCGACCGGATAGTCCCAAGAACCTAAGGATACTGAGATATATTCTAATACATCATCCGACTTGATTACAGATATGTCTGCTAATTGCAGTAATGTAGGTGTATACTAAATATTAGGAAGCTTGAGTTGTTCCATGGTTCTTTTGCTCATGATGTTTATAGCTACTCCTAAATCAATCAATGTATTTGGAACTAGAATGAAAATAAAAGGAGAAATAGGATCACCTTGACGCAACATCGTAGACCCTAGGAGGAGTTAAAATTATTAGTGGGAAACCCATTCAAAATAACATAGTGGAAAGGGGAAGAAATCATAGACTTAATCCATGAGATCGTTGACAAAGAGAACCCAAAATCCTCTAGCACACTCAAGAGATAATCCCATCTAATTCTATTGAATTTATATAGGTCGAGTTTAAGAACCATCGTAGGGTTTATAAACTTCTTTAAAGAGTGACTAACTTCATGAGTTGTCACAATTCCATTTAGAATCTAACGACCCTCAGTGGAACCTATATATTCTAGGGAGATTATGTTATTTAACAAGGGTTAATGTGCTTCGATATTACAAAAGAAATAACTTTATCAATAAAATTACACAGAGAAATAGAGCAGAAGTAACTAAGGTCCTCTAATTTGCTAGATTTGTGGTTTAAAGTGATGAAAGTACCATTTAGAATAAACCATAGCTTATGAGTTTGAGAAGATTCTTCAACCAAAGAATGTAATTCTAGGCCAATAAATTTACACCACACTTGAAAGAATTTTTTTGTAAATATGCTCGACCTAGTAGCTTTATTAGGTGGCATATCCATGATTATCTCTTCCAGTTCTAAGTAAATTTTCTCTTGTTCTAATCTTGATTTATTAGATGTGGAATGCGGGTGTTTATTCTTTGAATTGCTTCCATTCTATTTGGAACAAGCTTTGTAAGCTTTTCATGAAAATAGAAGACTAATTCATCTTCAGCTTCCTCATGTTTTATAAAAAGGCGTACTTCTTTCAATTTTAAAAAAGATAACCTTTTATGATGATGATTCTTGATCATAGTCATGTGGAAGAATTTGGATTTGCATTACACTTTCTGTAGTCATTTCACTCTAGATTTCTTTCTACATAGAGTCTCCTCATGCTTTTGTCTATATTCCATTTTATTCATTGATTTCCCCTCTTCTAGGATTAGAGCCTCTATTATCCCCATGTGATGATTTATTGTTGTACTTGTTTCATTCAAGATGGTATTTTTGGTTTTTTCTAATACCATATTCCTGAAGCATATATTGTTCCAAAACTTTGGTTTTGTTCTTATACTTTTTTAGGTTGAGCTGGAAGGTATGCATAAGAGTTCTTCCTTGTGCATCGATCTCCTTCCACCAGTTTTAACCTTTGTATACGAATTCTAGATACTTCAACCAAAAGCTCTCAAAACACAATGGGTGGATTCTAGGGTGTTTTTTTAAATCCACCTCTAATGTTCTTGGATTTATTTTTTGTTGTCACTGGAGTAGGTTAACCTTTATGAGGTATTCATTTGCTATTTACTTTTTGAAAACCCTCCACATCATCCTTTTTCGCTTGCTTTGGTGTTTCAACTTTATTCAATGGAAAATCTCAGGACATATGTCCATATTCGTGGCATCTACTACACTGGATTAGCTCATAATTCAGTGGTTGCTGCCATATCTCATCATAGTTCAAGATCTATATGCCCAAGTAAAGGTTGTGCTATGTTCATGTAGACATAAATCCTAGCGCATGAAAGCGAGACTAATACCGTCATAAAATTTTACTAATTGAAGTTATAACATTCCTCCTAGTATTTTATCATAGAAATATTTAATAAAAAAATATACGTAATTGTAATAATAATAATAATAATATTAAATTAAATTAGTTTTTTTACATGCCTTCTCTAAATATGTTATGTTTTGGAGTTTATGGCGAAAAAATGGGTTTAAAATATTAATTTTTGTTGTATAAAATGATTTTTTGACTACATATATGGATTCAACACCATGAAAAGCAGTTGGGGCACTCGGATTGTGGAGAAATCCCTATGTGATTTTGGACAAATTGGATCAAAAATATGTTAAAAAATGCTCCAAAAACATAAAATAGATAGGTTATGAATTTTAAAATACTTCCATAAATACTACTATTATCAAAACAATTACTAAAAAAATTAGAAATTATTATAAAATAATTATTATTTATTTTATATTTATTAATAAAATAAAATGAAAATAGCTAACCGTTAACTCCTTTGTTTTAAAATATCAAGGAGGAACTTACTCCCTAACTCCAAAACCTTCAATTCACCATCCCTGGGGTTTATGTCTAAAAAAATGGGTTTAAAATCTTATTTTTGTTGTTTAAAATGAGTTTTTGGCTACATATATGAAGTCAATGCCATGAAAAAGCATCGGGGCACTCACATTATGGAGAAATCCCTACCTGATTTAGTTTTGACAAATTGGATCGTAAATATGTTAAAAAATCCTTCAAAAACATAAAACACATAGGTTATGAATTTTCAAATACTTTCATAAATAATACTATTATAAAAATAATTAATAGAAAATTAGAAATTATTATAAAATAATAATTATTTATTTTATATTTTTTTAACAAAATAAAATAAAAAATAACTAACTCTTAATTCCTTTGTTTTAAAAAATCAAGGAGGACCTTACTCCCTAACTCCAAACCCTTCAATTAGGCATCCCCCAGTTTATGGAGAAAAAATAGATTTACAATCTTAATTTTTGTTGTTCAATATGGGTTTTTGACTACATATATAGATTCAACACCATGAAAAACAATTGGGGCACTCAGATTATGGAGATATCCCTACCTAAGTTTTGACAAATTAGATCACAAATCCTCCCAAAACATCAAACAGATAGATTATGACTTTTCAAACACTTCCATAAATAACACTATTATCAAAATAATTACTAAAAAATTAGAAATTGTTATAAAATAATTATTATTTATTATTTATTTTATATTTTATTAATAAAATAAAATAAAAAATAACTTACCATTAACTTATTTGTTTTAAAATTTTATGGATGACCTTACTCCCTAACTCCAAACCCTTTAATTTGGCACTCCTCGAGTTTATGGTGAAAAAAGTGGGTTTAAAATCTTGATTTTTGTTGTTTAATATGGGTTTTTGACTACATATATGGCTTCAACGCCATGAAAAACCCTTGAGACACTGATATTGTGGAGAAATCCCTACCTGTTTTTTGATAAATTGGACCACAAATATGTTAAAAAATCCTCAAAAACATAAAACACATATATTATGACTTTTCAAATACTTCCATAGATAATACTATTATCAAAATAATTATAAACAAAAATTATTATAAAAGAATAATAATTTATTTTATATTTTATTAATAAAATAAAATAAAGAATAAAAACTAACCCTTAACTCCTTTGTTTTAAAATATCGAGGACCTTACTCCCTAAAACCTTCAATTCGACATTCCTGGGGTTTATGGCTAAAAAAAATGGGTTTAAAATCTTAATTTTTGTTGTTTAAAATGATTTTTTGACTACATATATAGGTTTAACACCATGAGAAACCATCGGGGCACTCAGATTGTGGAGATATCCCTATATCCCTACCTGAGTTTTGACAAATTAGATAGCAAATATGTTAAAAAATCCTCCGAAAACATCAAACAGATAGATTATGACTTCTCAAATACTTCTACAATTAACACTATTATCAAAATAATTACTAAAAAATTAGAAATTATTATAAAATAATTATTATTTATTTTATATTTTATTAATAAAATAAAATAAAAAATAAGACCTTTAACTCCTTTGTTTTAAATATTAAGGAGGACCTTACTCCCTAACTCCAAAGCCTTCAATTCTTTTTGGTGAAAAATGTGGGATGGGCTTTTGACTACATATATGGATTCAACACTATGAAAAACCCTTGGGGAACTCATATTGTGGAGAAATCCCTACCTAGTTTTGGATAATTTGGGTGGAAAATATGTTAAAAAATCCTCCCAAAAACATAAAACATATAGATTATGACTTTTCAAACACTTCCATAACTAATACTATTATCAAAATAATTATAAAATAATGATAATTTATTTTATATTTTATTAATAAAATTAAAAAAATAAGTAACTCTTAACTCCACTCTGCTGTCGTAGATCATTTCACCATAGATCCAGATCCAAATCCCCACCAAGATTTCTATTTGGTCCCCGTGAGTGATGTTGGCCACAGATCTAGATCCCCACCAACATTTTGGCTGTCCACCATCTAATTCAAGAATGCACTGACATCAATAATAAGCTTTGGTCTTGGTTATACTCCATTCATAAAGGATATCAATTCCACACATCATATTTTCATCTTCTAGGTTTTATTTTTATTTTAAATATATTTTTTGATTTATTTAAATATTTTTATTGTAGCCTAATGCTCTTTTCTGCTAATTTGATGTGTTTATTTCTGCTAATTTAATAGAGGAAAACTTATATAACAATCTTCAGTACTTTCATAGAATTTACGCTGTGGGATTTTTTTATATTTTTTTAATAGATAATTATTTTGTTATAATTTAGTTAGTTTTATTAAAAAAAAAAATTAATTTAACAACAAGAGATATATTATAAAGTAAGTGCTTTTATACTTATTATGGATTGATGTTTATTGATGTTTCTTCTTATAATAGAGGGATTAGAGATAAATAATTTGTTTTCCCTTCTTATGATTAACACAAAATATCCTTTTTTATTTTGGAATATGGATTCCAAAATTCTATTGGGTGATATTGGGTGAGATTCTATATTATTGTAATTTAGTAAATAAGGAAAGCCAAGAGACCTTGGGAAGTGAATCCTGATATTCTCACCTCCATGTATAAGTACACACACAATCTCCATCTAATACATCTTCAGTTTTGTGGAGTTACCTCCTGGCCCGACATGGTATTAGAGGCAGTCCATTTTTGGCATTCCTACGCTTGGTGTAACTCCCTCTTGTCTATGTTCTGCAATGTTATAGACTGTCACTATGCATTCATATTTTTACTGCTTCTTCTCCATTCAGTTTTTCTGTTGTATTCTGGTCATTTCTAGCATTCATTTTTTTCTGCTGCATTTTGGTTTCTCCTGGCATAAGTGCTCCTTCTGCAATTCTAAAAATTCTGCCTCAATTTTTATACACACCACTGTGAAAATTCAAAGCATTTTTTTATAGCTCTCTCATTCTCTCACACTACCTCTCAGCTCCATTCCCTCACGCACTCTCCCTATCGCCTGCATTCACTCTCTCATTCCCTCACACACTCCTTGCCTCACTCCCCGTCGCCTACACTCCCCACCCCCTCACCTCTCTCGCTCACCTCACATCCCTCTCCCCTCCTCCCAAGCATCTCCCGTCTCCCTCACGCCCCATTTCGTTTCCCACTCCATCCCTCACGCCCCATTTCGTCCCCCTTCTCACCGCCCTCCCTCACAACCCATCCCCCTTCCCACCCCATTTCCTCATGACCTATGACCCATCGCGTACCCTTTCTCCTCCCTCTCCCCCATCCCTTCCCTCCCATTCACCTTCCTCCTGTTGTCAGCCTCCCCATGTCTCCCCTCCCGTACCATACGCCTTTCTCCTGCTGTCAACCTCCCTCGGCCCTCTCCTCCCGTCCCCTCCCCTCAGCCTGTCTTTCCCTCCCTCAGCCTGTGTTCCCTCCTCCCTGTGTTATTTTTCTTATAGAAAATACCCCACATAAAATGCATCCTCCCTGCGTAATATTTTTTTTATAGAATATACTCCTCTAGTAAACCCCTCCCATAGAAAAAACCCCCCTAGAAAATGCCTACCCTAGTAAATACCTCCTCCAAATAAACCCTCTCTCAGATAATACCTCTTCTTTCCCCAAATTCTTTTACAAAAATAAAATTGCAGAATTTAATCCAGAATTGAGTTTTTTTTTACCCTGACAACAGAGTGATTTTTTCAAAAAAATGCATTCTCTCATATCAATTGTGGGATTTGTTTTCTCCGGCAAGGAGAACTATCCTGAATGGTCTCAAAAAATCAAGCACACTCTCATTTTTAATGAGTTTTGGAGAGGAATTTGTTAAGGATAAGGAGACCATCCACTAGCAAGCCCACTTCAGACAAGGAGATTTCCATTTGGGAAAACAAGAACTGCAAGGCCTATGCCTTGAATGCAACTTTCATAAATGAAGAGGTGAGTTTCCATATTACACTGTTTTTAAATGCCTATGAAGCCTTGAGAAAAATAAAATATCTCTATGCTTCACATTCCAAACTTAAAATTGTTCAATTAATGATTAAGTTGTTCAATCTTGATTTGAAAAATGATGACCCTCTTGAGTTGGGGGAGGAGGACGTGTCTCAAATGCATTGTGGCCACATCTTCCATACCATTTTCATTTTCGGATGGCTTCATTCCCATGATATTTTGCACTTTACCGCCACAGATCCAGATCCAGATCCCCACCAAGATTTCTGTTGTCCACCATTTCATTCAAGAATGCACTGACATCAATTATAATCTTTGGTCCTGGTTATACTCTATTCATAAAGGAGATCAATTCTACACATCATATTTTCATCTTCTAGGTTTGCTTTTTATTTTAAATATATTTTTTGATTTATTTAAATATAATTTATTGCATCCTAATGCTATTTTCTGCTAATTTGACGTGTTTATTTCTGCTAATTTGATAGAGGTAAACTTATATAAACATCTTTAGTACTTTCATAGAATTTAAGATTTGGGATTTTTTTTTATATTTTTTTAATAGATAATTTTTTGTTATAATTTAGTTAGTTTTATTAATTTTTCTTTAAATTTAACAACATGAGATATATTATAAAGTAAGTGTTTTGATACTTATTATGGATTGATGTTTATTGATTGTTTATTCTTACACTAGAGAGATTACAGATAAATAATTTGTTTTCCCTTATGATTAACACAAAATATCCTTTTCTATTTTGGAATAGGGATTCCAAAATTCTATTTTGGAATCTAGATTCCAAAATTTTAATTTAATTATCAATAATTATTAGGTATATGGTAGGGATTTCATATCCATAAAATATTCTATAATATTCTTAGTATTACTCACAAATCAAGGTTGAGATTTATCTCAAAAGTATTTATGTCATTTCTTCTATTTTAATTAAATTGTGATATGAAATGAAAAAAGTGTAATATTAAATTAAGGAAAATATTGAAATATCATTACCCTTTTTATGTGGTATCTTGATAGTATTGTGTGTTATCTTGACGATGATGTCCAAATGAGGGGTGACATGTTCTTTTGTCCACGTGAGTTTTCATATTAAAAATATATTTTTTCTTAACCAAATTAAAATCTTCCAAGAGCTAGGAGGGATCTTTCTTGATGAAGAAGATTTGTCCAAAAGAGGGAATTTGTACCTGAACTACAAAATTAACAATTTATAGGGCAAAATAAGAAAATAATATAATAGTAAATAATTTTTAACAAAATTGAGAAAATGGTAAAACTATTAAAGCTAAACAATGATTGAACAACATTAAAACAAAAAAAGCACTCTTGGCAACGAAAAAACATGATAGATTATGTTCCAAAAGACTCTGTAAATGCAAAGAGTTGTAAGAACTCCCATGCGAAATTAAGTTTTAATACTACCAAATTTTATCTCATTCAAATTAAAAACAACCTTTTGGAATAGGATATATATAATGACACCCAATAACTATTACCTATATAGCTAAAACACCATTCTCTTTATAACGTAAATATTTATAATTATATATACAGTTATATTTTTATTTAACTGTACCAAGAAAGTATTAAATGTGTCTAAGTATGAATTTTACTTATTTGCCACCGTATGTTCCTTTTTACCATTTGATACAAATATCACAACTCCCTGGGGGAACATAATTTTTTATTTTTATTGTTTTATTGTTTTTATGATTTGGTTTATTTGCTATTTCTTAACTCTAAACATAAATTGCTATTAATGATCACATTTTAAAATAAAACTAAATTTATTAATATAAATTTAAAATTTAAAATAAAATTTAAATTTATTAATATAGATATTATATGTCGATTAATTCAAATTCAAATAGAACAATTAAATTAAATAAAAAATAAATCATATGCATTAAAATAAATTAAAACAATGAAATAAAGAATTTCATATGACACTTGTTTATATGACATTTTTTTTGAAGTAATCAATATAATTAAAAGGGAAAAAATGGCATAGCCACTTTGGAGATAGATATTAACCTTTAATTTGCGAATATTGTTAAAAATGTTTTATAATATTGCATGGAGATTAAATATCTACTTTATTAAGGGGACTTCATTTCCCTTCGAACTTCATAGTAGATGGATATATGATAGTATATATAACGAAATAAATGTTATAATATAAGACTTACTTATTTAAGAATGTGAAGGTATTTGGTATTGTTTACACCTAATCCTAAGGGATTGGGTGAGATTGTATATTATTGTAATTTAGTAAATAAGGAAGGCCAAGAGACATTGGGAAGTGAATCCCTATAGTCTCACCTCCATGTATAAGTACACACACAATCTCCATCTAATGTATCTTTATTTTTGCAGATTAACCTCCTAGCCTAACAAGGCATCAGAGCCAGTCCCTTTTTTGACATCCCTGCCCTTGGTGTAACTCCCTCCTGTGTATGTTCTGCATTTTTGTAAACTGTCACTGTGCATTCAGATTTTTACTGCTTCTTCTCCATTCATTTTTTCTGTTGTATTCTTGTCATTTCTAGCATTCATTTTTTTCTGCTGCATTCTGGTCTCTCCTGGCATAAGTGCTCCCTCTGCAATTCCAAAAATTTGGCCTCAATTTTTGTGCACACCACTGTGAAAATTCAGCTCATTTTTTTTTACATCTCTCTCATTCCCTTACGCTACCTCTTAGCTCCATTCCCTCACGCACTCTCCCTATCGCCTGCACTCACTCTCTCATTCCCTCACGCACTCCTCACCTCACTCCCCTTCGCCTACAATCCCCACGCCCTCGCCGCTCTCGCTGACCTCACATCCCTCTCCCCTCCTTCCACACATCCCTTGTCTCCCTCATGTCGTATTTTGCTTCCTACCCCCTCCCTCACAACCCATCCCCCTTCTCACTGCCCTCCCTCACAACCTATCCCACTTCCCACCCCATTCCCTCACAACCTCTGACCCATCACCTCCCCTCGCTCCTCCCTCTCCCTTGTCCCTTCCCTCCCATCCGCCTCCCTCTTGCTGTCGGCCTCCCTTGGCTCCCCCTTCCCTCTCCTCCCTCAGCCTCCTCGTCCCTCCCCTCCCCTACCATCCACCTCCCTCCTGCCATCAGCCTCCCTCGGCCCTCCCCTCCTATCCCCTCCACTCAGTCTGTCTTCCCCTCCCTCGGCCTGTGCCACCTCCTCTCTATGTTAAATTCTTACAGAAAATACTCCCTAGAAAATGCGTCCTCCCCGCATAATTTTTTTTTTATACAGAAAATAATCCCCCAAAAAATTCCTCCCCTAGTAGATACCCCCCCTCCCCAGAAAACGCCTACCCTTGTAAATACCTCCCCAAGAAAATACCTCCCCCAAATAAACCCTTTCTCAGATAATACCTTCTTTTTTTCCCCAAATTTTTTTACAAAAAAAAAAAATTGCAGAATTTAATCCTGAATTGAGTTTTTTTTACCATGACAGCAAAGTGATTTTTTCAAAAGAATGCATTCTCTCATATACATTGTGGGAGTTGTTCTATCTAGAAATGAGAACTATCTTAAAAATCAAGCACACTCTCATTTTTAATGATTTGTGGAGAGGAATTTGTTAAGGATAAGGAGACCATCCACCACCAAAGCCCACTTCAGACAAGGAGATCTCCATTTGGGAAAACAAGAACTGCAAGGCCTATGTCTTGATTGTAGCTTCCGTAAATGAAGAGGTGAGTTTCCATATTACACCGTTTTCAAATGCCTATGAAGCCTTGAGAACACTAAAAGATCTCTATGACTCACATTCCGAACTTAAAATTGTTCAATTAATGATTAAGTTGTTCAGTCTTGAATTAAAAAATGATGACCCTCTTGAATTCCGAGAGGAGGACGTGTCTGAAATGCATTGCGGCCACATCTTCCACACCATTTGTATTTTTAGATGGCTACATTCCTGCGATAGTTGTCCACTCTGCTGCCGCAAATCATTTCGCCACAGATCCAGATCTAGATCCCCACTGAGATTTCTTTTTGGTCCCCGTGAGTGATGTTGGCCAGAGATCCAGATCCCCACCAAGATTTTGGTTGTCCATCATTTAATTCAGAATGCACTAACTTCAATAATAAGCTTTGGTCCTGGTTATACTCCATTCATAAAGGAGATCAATTCCACACATCATATTTTCCTCTTCTAGGTTTTCTTTTTATTTTAAATATATTTTTTGATTTATTTAAATATATTTTATTGAAGCCCAATACTCTTTTCTACTAATTTGATTTCTTTATTTCTGCTAATTTGATAGAGGAATTCTTATATAACCATCTCTAGTACTTTGATAGAATTTAAGTTGTGGGATTTTTTATATTTCTTTAATAGATAATTTTTTGTTATAGTTTACTTAGTTTTATTAATTTTTTTTTTAATTTAAGAACAAGAGATATATTATAAAGTAAGTGTTTTGATACTTAGTATGGATTGATGTTTATTGATTGTTTCTTCTTACAATAGAGGGATTACAGATAAATAATTTGTTTTCCCTTATGATGAACACAAAATAACCTTTTCTATTTTGGAATAGTGATTCAAAAAATTCTATTTTGGAATTGGGATTCCAAAATTCCATTTTGGAATCGAGATTCCAAAATTTTAATTTAACTATCCATAATTATTAGGTAGATGGTAGGGATTTAACTTCCATAAAATATTCTATAATATTCTTATTAGTACTCAAAAATCAAGGTTGACCATGCACTGAAAAGCAAGTTCATGGGCTTCTGGGCCACTGAAAAATCATTTCAAGGCCACATTGACCTACAGTTGTGTCCTAAAGGGTTCTTTAATGTGCTCTTCACATGCACTGAAGACAAAGACAAGATCATGGACAGAGGCCCCTATTTCTTCAACGTTGCAGGCCTATACCTAAACCCTGTATGGAGCAATTCAACCATAATAAACAAGATCTTACATGGGCTCTGCTCTAGATTCGGCTCTATTCCCTCCCCTGGGATTACTGGGATGAGATGACCCTTCGAGACATAGGCAATGCCCTAGGGGGATTCTTCAAGATTGCAGAGGATACCAATATCAATCGTTGTGCAACTTATTCCAGCATATGTGTCTACATCAACATGTTTGAACCACTACCAGGTGAGGTAAGTCTACTACACAAAGATTTTGAATGGGCACAGACTATAGATTATGACCATATACCTTTCAGATGTAGGAAATGTCACCAACATGGGCATCTCTTCAGAGACTGTCCCCTCAAAAAAAAAGATGTGGCTGAAAAGGAATCCAATGATCAGGAAGCTGAACAATTCACGAAGGTATCAAGTAAGAAAAGGCACAATAAAATAATGACCCCTCATTAGAATGAAAAAGGACCTGCAACTAGCAACAACTTTGCAGATTTAAATTAGCTGAATGAGTCCGAAAATGAACCAGTTAATGATGCTAGGTACACCTCTACGGAGCAGGCCCAGTCCTCAAAATCTCAATGAAACAAGGTCCCTCTTGAGACCTTCCTAAAACCTCAAACTACTAGCTAGGAAGGAGAAAACCCTATGTCAAAAGGCAAAGAACATATTACGAAGAAAATTCCTGAAGCCATGGTGGAAGAATGAGAGAGAATTGACCTTGAGGGCCTGGACCTCATAGGGTTAGAGGATGCTTGCAACAAGAAGGATTTCAAATCAATTCCTGAGCAACATGTCCAAAATATGGAATAAATCCTAGCTAGAGCACAACACCTTACCTCTTTGGGTATACAGGGGGGCATGCTCATAAACACAAAATACTTCACGAAAGAGTCCCGGAAAAGGGGCAGGAAAACAAGTTTGCAAAGAACAAGAAAAATAGGCAAATAAATGGTGGATTTAGGGCGATTCCCCAAGTTGACAAGGTTATTCTCCTACACTACCAACCCTATCCTATGAAGGTCATCTCTTGGAATATAAGAGGGCTCAATATCCCCATTAAGCACAGGATAATAAAGAAAAGAATCACCGAGGAATACCTTGTAATATTCTACATGCAAGAAACCAAATTTTCCAGCTCCACTCTGGATACAATCTTCAAAAAAAAAAATGGAAAGGTAGCAATACAATAGCGGTGGATGAAAAAGGTGCATCTGGAGGCCTGGAAATCATCTCGAACCCCCAAATTATCTCCTTAGATAAATTTCATGCAAATAGAAACTTCATCCAAGCTAACTTCCACCTGATTGGCATGAATATCCATGGTTTGCTCAGAAATTTCTACTTCCCCCAGAACATCCATCAGAAAATGGAGCTTCTGGATAATATAGCGGAAATCAATAAACAACGAGTCTTTCCTCTCTGGCTCCTGGGAGGATACTTCAATATGATTACAAATTTACAAGAAAATAAAGGAGGAAGGATGAATTTGGACTGAGATAGTAATGGATTCAAGAACTTCAATAAAAGAAACCACCTCATCGATCTTTAAACCTCCAATGGAATCTTCGCCTGGAATAATAAATGAGGAGGTGCCCACCAGATAGACTCAAGAATGGAAAAATTCCTCATCACAGAAGACTTCATCCATCTGGGGGGGGCGATATACCTACTACCATCATCCCTGCTACAGGCACAGATCACTGGCCAATATAACTTAAATGGTTACAACCAGGAAAGCATGCTCCCAAACATTTTCACTTCAAACATTGTTGGCTCCGGAACCCAGGGTTCAAGGAAATGGTCTCTGTTAGTCATCAATATTTTTCACTTATTAGTGATGACTAGTTCCCACAGCCAAGTTTTCTAGCAGCTGATCCAAAAATTTGTCACATTTTCCAGCTGGGAAAACACCCATAAAACTTTTCTGCCCTCCTACTTTTCAGTCCGCCCATGACGAAATGAAACCTCATTATCAAATCCTACCTTGCCTCAGCCATACTATTCTACCCATCAGCCCTAAAGAGACAATCCAAATCTATTCAAACAGTCTCCCCTAAGTTAGGAAGTGGCGCTTTAAGACATTTCACCCTTGGAAAAATATCCAAGAGCCAAAAACCTCCATCTGCTATAGACCAGTCATAACAGACCTCCCACTCTGCTAATAAATTTGGTCCTAGCCCTAATTCATGCCACTAATACACCCTTAAGTCTCAGCAATACATAGACCATAATCTCAAGCTGATTTTAGGTGTTTTACAGTGTTTGATGGATCTTTCAACGATAAAAACATATCAGCATCTCAGAGGAAAATTCTTGGTGCCACATGAGAAGACAACTGCTTCTAAATGTGATCCTAAGCCTGAGATGTTTTCTACAGGGCCAAGAGTGATTCATCAAACTCTTGTGACCTCATTCAAAGCCTGAAAGGAAAGTTAAAGGAAAAACAACACTGTCAAGAGGCTGATGATATGAAATGGCTAAGAACCTCCTTCATCCATAAGCAGAGGGTTTGAAGACCAAAAAGAACCTCCTTCATCCATAAGCAGAGGGTTTGAAGACCAAAAATAACCTCCTTCATCTATAAGCAGAAGGTTTGAAAGTGCCTCCTTCATCTATAAGCAGAGGGTGATGGCCAAAATCTGACTTCAGGAGTTGCAACTGACTGTAAGGCATGTTTGTTTTTAATGAGTAGTAACACATTGACTAGGGTTTTCTGAAGCAAAGTAATGATTGCAGGCAGAGGTAAAAGCAGTAGTGTTTGTCAAAGTTTGTTTTCTTGCCATCATATATAAGAGGAACCCTTGTCAAGCATGCTTATCAAACATCTTTAGACATTTTGCCAAGTAAAGAGCCTTCTTCATTCATAAGCATAGGGGCAGGGCATTAATTGATTTCAAGGTTTGATTGATCAAAGATGAGTGGTAAAGAGACCAAAAGGAAAGCAGGGGTACCACTGCAATCCAATGGGTAAAGCTCATCTCTTAGCAAGGTTCATGCCAAAGGACAGTTTGCAGCTCCAACAAAACAAAATTTGAAGAGTGGTGATAAGATGAGTCATTGCACAGGTGAAAGGACATAATATGTTTCAAAGGACACTAACCCCCCCTACTCATAAGAGGATGGTTTTCAGATCACTTTCATAAGTTAAGAAAGAAAATCTGAGCTGATTTCCCCAAGAGGTACTACAGCTAGTAAACAGGTTCATAAAGTACAAAAGGACTTTTGGCATACTTTCAGATTCTGAAGAGAATTTCAAAACAGATATAGACCTGTTCATTATTAAAGGGCCAGAGGTACCATATCAATACATTTTGAGTAAAGAGAGGAGGGGTAAGGAAAATTCTCTTTTCAAGTGGATAAAGGTGGAAGGGCCTGAGCAAATGCAACTGCACTCTTCATCCATAGTCAGAAATGAGCTTAATAGACACCTGGCAGTCAAGTCATCTTCACAATAGGGCTTTATCATCTTTGAAGCATCCATAGCAGATAATATTAGTTCAAAGTTCAAAGGGTAAATATGTTTCCCTGCAAAATGGCAAAGTGCTTCATAAACTCATTAATGTGTTATTGGGTAAATGTTACAATGTGAAAGGGGCGCTAAAAAGTCAACAGTGGCAGAGCTTCTCCTTTAAAAAATCATTGTGAAAGCTCAAGCAAACATCAACTAGGTCTCACCCACGATTAGAAAGGATCATCAGTTAAAGACATGCAGCTACAGGCACAAGAGGGTTTTGAGCCAGTCGTTTTGAGCCAGTCTCCCTCTAAAGCCGCAGATATAAATACCCTTACAATATGAAAGCACATTAAAAACAGTTGGGTTGTCAAAAGCAAACAAGGTGTTGTTTCAAAGAGCAAAAGGTTCAAAAAACCCATACAAGATTAAACCAAGGGGTTTTATTTTATTTGCATTTCAAAAGGACAACCAACCGTTGCAAATTCATCGAGCAAAACATCCCTTTGAAGTTCACAAGGCTAGAGAGAAAGGTTTCGAACTAGTTTTCAAAGTTTTAAAGGTGTTTAAACCGCGTGGCGCTCCTGTGCGCATAAATTACAAAGGGCCACAAGGCTGCGTGACACGCCTATAGCGGCGCGTGATGCGCCTGTGGCTTCTGGTCACAAGGGCCAGACAAAGCCACTCGACCATGTTTTGCGCGACGTTCTTCACTACAAAAGTGCCGCGCACAATTCCAACGCTCAAAACACCTCAAATCAACTCCTAAAGCAGATCAAACTCTTCAAGAAGCATTATCATCAATCCAAAGGTATTTCACATGCTTATTTTCTCTTTTAAAATTGCTAAGACAGGATGAAAGGGTTAAAAGTCACAGTTTAAAGCATAGGTTTAAATCTTGTGTGAAAAACAAGATTTGTTGTGGTTGGTGAAACATCAAAAGCTTGTAAGTTTTATTGATATTAAAAGACCATCTAACTGCCCTCAAAACTGCAATTGAAGGAAGGGGCACAGGGTTTTAGAGGTGTGAAACAACAGGTCAGTTTTCAAACACAGTGGTCATTCCATGATGCTTCTTTGACCTTTCAAAAGTCTTTTCAGGGTGTTGAAAAGACAAAACAATGTCTTGGCTTTCCATGCATAAAACATAGCCATTGAGTAAAAGTTACCATTTGCATTTCAAGGTGTTGTCAAACTGGTATGAAAGAACAGTGAAGTAACATGAGGGCAGTTTTTGGTTGAAGGGGATTTTATATTGTTGAATGATACAGGCCTCTGTTACTACATCATAAAAAACACCATAAACCATGTTAAATTATCTTATAAACAGTGACTTTGACTGTGTGTATACACTCTGGTTGGCCGTGTTTATGGTGTGGGATTGATTGGTTGAGTTGCATACCAATAAGAGAGTAGGATTTTGAAATTAAGGAGATTGTGGTTTTACCTTGGTAAAAAATACAAGAATATATTGTTGTCCTCAAAACATCTCGCCTTTAACACATTTGTGCACCTTGAGGTTTAAAGAAAAACATTTTCAAGTGACAGGCCTTGATTTCAAGTTCTCCCCGAGATCCATATCCAAGGCAACTAAAATCCCATACATTGGTCAGAAATGGTTCAAGCAAGCCTATTTAGACTTGGATGACTACAAACCCTTCCTCAAGCCCGAGCACAGAGAAGCATGCCTCTGTTATTTTCCCTTTCTCTCATCTTCTAGCCAGCTATGCTCCTCTTATGAAGATTATAATGAAGTATTTCACTTGTGAGGGGAGATTATCCTGAGTTTATGCATACCACATCCGATTGTTGATGCACTTCACAAGAATCAAGCAGCTCAATCTTCCTTACTTCTTGTGCAAAAGTATTGTTAAAATGGCCTCCTCTATCTAGAAGAAACCTCCATCACAGCAAGTAGCCTCTCTATTCCATCACTCCCTCATTAAAATCATCATCCTTCACCAGCTTGAGAAGAAAGAGGTTTTTTGGGATGTTTTCATCAGTCACCCAGATTTATCCACTGTCCCTCCGGTCCATACATCCCCCACATCTCCTACTCATCACCCCTCACCTTCCTCTAGCAGACCTACTCCTAGAAAGCTCAAATTCACTACAGAATAGTCAAAGGAGCATGGAGAAGGAGAGGGAAGTGGACAACAAGAAGAGGAAGGGCATGAGCATGAAGAAAGGGATGAACAATGACAAGCGAAGATGAGGGGCAGCATCATGACAATAGTGAAGGTCGGCGGCGGGGAGCAAGAGGAGGAGAGTGTTGAACAGTAGCAACTAAGTGGTGATGAACAACGGGGAACAAGAGGAAGGGCGGCGGCATGATCTTGATGATCAAGGGCGACAAGTTGAACCACAAAATGAACGAGGAAATTGAAGCGAGAACAATAGCTTGGTATTGATGATCAAGGGCGACGAGTTTGAGCGAGCATGATATTGAGGAGCGAGGAGTAGCCTACGAGAAGATACACAACATTCTCCTCATGATGTACAACAACGTCCTCAAGACACACAGCAGCCTCAAGAAGAAGAGAAAATTCAAAAGGATGATAAGCAAGATGACAAAGGAAAAGGAATCGTGCCTTCCTCTCCTGAAAAGGTCAAGCCTAAGACAACAAGAAAGCAGGTGCCCAAGGTTGTCACTCCGAATGTGACAAGAACTCTCCAGATCAAAATAAATTTTCCAAAGAAACCTATCACTGACTTGCCTAGGAGGAAGAGTGCAAGACTAGCTTTTAGGGGCAAAGGAAAAGGCAAGATAGGGGAAGGTCATGAGCATGGAGGTGCATTGGATGTCATCCCAATCCAAAGTGACGACAGTGAAAACGAGGCTGGGATTCTAGAAAACCTCCTAATCCATAGAGAGGGCCAAATTGATGCATTGGAGAATGACCTTCATCGGGCAAGGAACTTCAATCAATTCTTGCAGATCAAAAATAGCCAAATGAGTGCCCATATGGCTGTCTATGAGACATGAACAATAAAGTACAAGAAAGAGGCCACCAAAGCCCAAGCAAGGATAGATGAGCTCATAGGCGATTTTGATGAAGATGAAGAGGAAGATCAGCCTAGGTGGAGAAGGCCTAGAACCATAGGGCTTAAAAGAGCCCTTGAAAAGCAAAAGGAAGAAGAGCAAGCCCTTCTCCAATCCACTCCCCTCACTGCACTCCTTGAGCAAGAGATTGAAAATAATAAGGAGGCATGGCTAGAAAGACCCAGTGAACATTTGGAGAGGAAACTTGAGAAGGCAAATAGGGATTTAGAGCTGCAAAGGAGAATGACGAGGCATTACAAAAAAGTTAAATCGGTTTTCCAGTCGCAAGTTAAAGGTCGCCCAAGAGAAACTAAAAGGAGGCTAAAGGGAATCGCCTAGCACGAAAAGGGAAGAAAGACATATTAGGAATTGAAATTTTGTCTTCTATTTCAAAGCATGTTGATAAGGACCCTTGAGGGTCATACTCACCGATTTTGGGCGCATTTTGACATGTTTTGTTTTTTTGGCTTTTTTGAGTTTTTTGTCAAAAACTCATGAAATTCACTATTTCATTTTGGGCATTCATGAAAGGAAGAGAATGGTATCATTGGATGCCATAATTTCATGAAAGCAGACCCTCGGTGATTTTCAGAACATTTGGAGATAATTTTCTTCCCCAGAAATGGCGAAAAAATGCTCGCTTTTTGCGCACTCTGCCCGGTTTATCAGCGATTGTAATTTTTGGTTTTTTACAAACAGGTGCCGTTTTGGAGGACTTCTAGGCATCAGATTGGGAAAATTTCAGTTTCTCCATAAATTTGACACTCGGGGGCTTTCCAACGAGCTATCATGAGCCTCATTTTGACATCGGGAAGGCTGCCAAATGTTGCAGGCAAGTCGGGGGGGACCTTTTGCTGATGTAAATTTTGAATATTTTTTGTAATTTTTGAACCTTTAAAAAGCTGATATTTCCTCATGTGCGTTTAGCTATTTTTACACATGATAAGTTATGCAAATTCAATTAAATTCCCTTTTTTTATCATTTTTTTAGATATTTTATGAGATATTTTTGTGCCTTGGGCTTTGCAAAGCCTCAAGGACAAATTTAGATATTTTGATTAGGCCAATAGGATGGCGAGGTTGAACCATGAGGTTTTCCTCACTTTGGCCTATATATTCCAAAGGCTTTCATTGTAAAACAAGGCTGAACTTGAGAAGAGAAGCAATATATGGTCATATAAGCTTTGGAAGAAATACTTGTCTTATGCTTTTGGATTGCCTCTTGGATGCTCTTGGATGAATGAAGAAGGATTGTTGTTGGATTCCATGACTTGGTAGAATGGTATAGTGTCTCTTGCTTTGTTGTTGTATTCTAGTTTTCATTCATGAATACATGTTTCTTGCTTGCTATAGATCAGTAGAGAACAAATTTGAGATATGCCCATGGAGGCACCTGAAATTTCCTGAATCTTCATAGCTTTCATGTTTTCTTCTTCCTTAGTTGCATTAAAGAATTCTTAACTGCTCTTTAACAACTTGAGGATATTGTTGCTTGTTTCATTCATAGTTCTATACATGCTAAGTATGACTTACGGTAAACCACGCTTACCTATGGCTAGCTATAGTTCCATCCATGAAATTTCTCTTTGGTGATTAGATTATCATCTTGTTGAACCAAGGAGGCCTAGTTTCGATCTAGCCCTTTGCCTAAAACTATGCAAATATTGTTGTTCAAAGTGCCCAATAACTTGAAGTCTTTGTGTTTAGGCGTTTCGGCATAGTAATTTAAGTTGTTTGTCTTCCTTAAGTGTTTTCCCCAAAGTCGATAGTCGTTTCCCAAAGTTAGAGGGTCTTATACTTCTATGCATGGCTTGAATGTTTATTTCTATGTATTGATTAGCTTGTAGTTACATTTTTGCATGATTAATGGTTTGCCCTACCATGTTTATGTTATCTATTGAACTAGTTATGCTTGAAACTCTTTGTTGTTCACAAACTTGATGTCCATTTTCTCCATTTTTGCCCAAAGATCCTTTCTACCTTGAATCAAATCGGCCCCTCAACGACCTTGTATCGTCATCTAATAGCTTTCTTGACCTTTTGACCCCATAGCCAAGTTAATCTAACATCTTGTTACCTATTTTATATCTTTGATCAGTTTCATCCCTCACAACTTAAAAAAACCAAAAAAAATTACTCCATAACTAGCCTAAAATCAGAACACAATAAGCAAACACACGAGATATCCCTTACACTTATAGAGAGAGCCCTCTACGAGTCCGGGGAAGGCTAGTTCCTTGGGCTCCAAATCTTGGTTTGATGTTACACTGTCATTTGGCTTCCCAATCGGCCGAATCACAGGACCCTAACATAATGGCGATCACGGTGGGAATTTGAGTCAAAACATCCTAGGTATCCCTTAAAAACTCTCAAAATCTCAGTCAAACTTAGAAGAGTAGAATCTGGTTGTCTCACCATCCTAGAAAAATGATGAGTCAGTTATAGGAAACTCTTCCAAACCTCGAGACTACATAAAACTTAAAAAAACCCCCAAAACACTTCCTTAGATTGGTTTTTGACGGTATTGGCGGTGGACCATACACATATACCTCAAAAAAAACTAAAAATCCACCTAGCGACTCCACTAGCCTCCGGTGAGGCCTTACTACTTTACTAAAATCTAGGCTACTATCCGTTTGAGCCACCTCATCGCCACCCTAACATAATGGTGATCACGGTGGGACTCTGAGTATTAAACAAACTTAGGCTCCCTAGACCTTAAGAGACCTTAAGAATACTATCTGATTGACTTATCCCACCGCTCACTAACATAATGGCGATCACGGTGGGACCTTCTAAGTTAGTGACAATCTAAGTACTCCTTAGTAACTCTCGAAGTCTCATTCAAACTTAGAAAAACTTAAGTGTTGTCCGAAGAGTAGAAACTAGCTCCTTCACCATCTTAGAAAAATGATGAGTCGGTCATAGGAAACTCTTCCAAACCTCGTAGGCACATAAAAAACTCGAGAAAACCCCAAAAATCTCCCTTAGATTGGTTTTTATCGATGCTTGGTGGTGGAGCATACACATATACCTCAAAACAATTAAAAAATCCACACAGCGACTCCACTAGCCTCCGGTAGGCCTTACTATTTTACCGAACTCTAGGTTACTATCTGATCAACCTATCCCATAGCTCACTAACATAGAGGGAGATGGTGGGACATTGAGTACATGACAGTCTAGTAAACTCTTATAAACTCTTTGGTCCTTTAGATACTTAAACAAGCAAGCGAGTCCATAAAATCATTTTGAGTAAACTCTTTTTGTTCTTGCCACCCTAGAAAAGTGCTGAAGCAAGTTTAGAATACTTTAGACAAACCATAGGCTGCACATAAACTCACAAAAAACCCCAAAACATTTCCCAGATTGGCTTTACCTTAGTTATCGACGGTGGACCATAGTTTTCATAAAATCCACTGGCAACTCCACTAGTTCATCCTTTTGGTTTTGACCATCCTTCACTTTAGTATAACCTTAGAGAGGTCATCCATCCGAAGCTTTCACAAATACCACCCTCTCTAAAACTCTAGACTCAAAATACGGCTTCACGAAGAATTTACACCGAGATCTCACCCAAACCCAAATCCCCCCTATCATAGTAGATGACGCAGAGAAGATTATGTGGCAAGTTTAAAGCCCGACAATCTAGCTACGATAGGTCCATCCCAGTAAAAAAAAGATCAATACCGAAAATCTAATTATCTTACCCAGATTCACCTTTTGAATTAGAGTCGGCAAAAACTCTTTTTAGAAAAAAATCACATAGTAAGATAAACTCTATCAATCTTGAACCCCTAGACCCACCACGAGTCCTAGTAGAGAAGCCTCACCTTCCACACACCTCGACTTTTAGCTTCTCCATCACTTTGGCTCATACCATCCCGGATCTGCTCAAAACCGGGTCATTAGTCCAAATACATCCACCACACCTATCCAAACCACTACTATTCAAACCACCTAAACCCATCCCATAAGCCCTCATCTTGTACATCATCCATTAGCTCCCGATCATGGCGGCCCTAGTACGCACCTTTGGTGTTGCCACTACCTTTGGCCCCTCTCCCAAATAAATATCAAGACAAAATCCCACAATTTACGGAGAAGAAACTACCACAGCTCAACGGCATATAAGTAGGATTAGCGATGCTTTTGAATACACGAAAGTACAAGACGAGACCGTCGGGAATGAGAATATTCGCCCAAAGCCTGGGTGGGGAACCCAAAAAATGGTTCAAAAGCTTGCCTCCAAACAACATCCACAACATCCCCGGGAGCTATGTCAAGTCTTCGGAAACAGGTGGAAAGTCGAAAGAACCCTATTCAAATCCTGTCGAGAATATAACAACCTAAAACGGGAAAAATGGGGAAAGTGTCCGGAGCATGCTTGCACTAGGTTCAACAATGCGTATAACGCCCTCCCACCTCACTTCAAACCCCCCACTTGGTTTAGCCTTAGCAAAATTCCCCGAGGGTTTTGATTCAAGCGTGACATATCATACGAGAGGCAAGGATCCCCCTACCTTAGAAGAAATGCAACAAATAGCCATAAAAGCGAGAAGCCAACTTAGCGAGGAAAAAAGTGCTAGGACTAGATTAGAAAGAAAAGTCACATATAGAGATGAGGTCTCCACTTCATCTCCTTCCCTAGATCCTATAATAGATGACTTAGTCAATACCATGGCCAAAATGTGGGAAAGGATAAATGAAAAGGCCCCTGTTAGGGACAATCAACCAAACCCTCCAAACGAAACCGGAACCAAAATTTTAGGAGGGAGCGACCTCAAAAGCAGAGACCAAGGGAAAATGATCAACAAATTAGGCCACCATTTAATGAAAATTATGTGGAATAAGATGATAGGGATACTGAAACCATTGATGAAAATCGGTGGAACCTCATAGGTTACGATAATGAGAGTGAGGTTTACCTCACGGTGGAAGAAACAAGAGTTATGCTCTCCCAGGTCGAGACGAAACCAACTATGAGGATCTCAAAGATCCTTCCATAGACTTCTAGAATGCCATTATAGAAGCTCACGAGCGATATAACTTAGAAGCAAAAAAAAACCAAGACCATTCCAAGAAGGGTAATCCCGACATTACTAACACCTACGATACCATCCTTGAAAAGGCTATGGATAACAACAAAATTGTGGCCTATAAAATTGACTAGAACAAAGATAAAGCTATTCAAACAAGCCTTGGCTCGGACACTCCTAGTACCTCTACAAAAAATCCCCCAAGGTAGTGTGTCGAAACAAAATCTGAACTAGAGTCGGAAAATTAAGAACATAGAAAAAAGTCATGGCCAAGAAAGTTTGAAACAAATATGTCTAGATCACAAATTCCTTTTAGTTTCGAAGGGGAAATTTCCAAGATAAAAATTACCATACCCCTTACTGAACTAATAGCGTGTAGATAGGTATAGATCTCAAATCTTCAAATTTTTTTGACATAGGAAGCGAGGCGGATACTTTGAATCTAGCGACGACAAACCCAAACTCCTATTCGACCCAAAGATAGAAGGTCAATACCAAGAGGGATCTATTTCCCCTTTCTATGTGAGTTTGAACATACGGGACAAGATACTACATAATGCCATGTTAGATTCTAGTGCCTCCCATAACCTAATGCCTAGAGCGAGTCATGGAAAACACAGGGACTAGAAGTAACTCAACCTTACAAAAACTTGTATTCCTTTGACTCAAGTCAAGTCAAATTTTTAGGTACGATAAAGAACCTATATTTTTTCTCTAACACGACTACCAACGAAAAAACTCGGTCATGGACGTAGTAGTAGCCGATATCCCTCCTATGTATGGAATGCTACTACGAGGGCATGGGACCGCCAAAATACAAGGTAATCTCCAAATGGATATGTCATTCTCTACCATCCTGTTTTCAACCGAGACTAGGAGATTATCTTGAGAAACTCACATGAAATACATGGTTAGTAGCAGGGATAAGCCGAACAACACTCCCATTTATTCCATTCATTCCAATTTAGATTATTTTATCTTATATAATGAAAGTGATGTGGACAAGAAGATAATAGAAAATGAAGAGGTTTTAAAACCATCGAGAAACACACTTCCCATTACTAAAAATGGAAACCAATGACCAAAGCGCCAAGAAACACTGAAAAAACGACTTAGTATCTTGTATGAAAAGGAAGTTATTTGGATTATAAGCTTTGATGGTTCATGTGGAAAAAAGCTTGGTTTAGGGGTCGGTATGCTGGATACACAATACTAATGAAGGTCATTCTTTCATATTAGAATTCCGAGTGTACTAATAACATTGCGGAATATGAGGCCCTTCTCATTGGTCTACACATACTTAAGGACTTAGGTGCCAAAAAAAGTATCGGCCCGGGGAGATTCGAACTTTTAATCAGGCAATTCAAAGGTGAATATTCAACAAAAAACCCAAGACTAAGGGAATACAGGAATGCATCTTTAGATATCCTCAAAACCTTCAAGAAGTATGAACTCACTTTTATCTCTAGGATTCAAAATAGTCTGGAAAATGAACTCGCCTTTGCTGCAAGCAATAGCCAAACACCATTTCTAAGTGAGCAATATGGCATTCAAGTTAAGCATCGTCCTCTCTATGCCGGATAATATCGATCATTGGAAAATATTCAAAGATGATGATCAAATTGATGATTTCTTACAATTTAAGAATGAATTTGAAGAAACCAAAAAAGACTTAGAAAATGAAGAAAGGGAATACAACCACAATCGAGACCAAGAGCTAAATCTACCTTCTTTGACAGATCTAAATCCGATAGATCCTTCATCGCAGGGCCCGAGATAGGAGAGGATGTTGACCCAAGAGAACTTGAAGTCTTACATTGTGAAAATGACACCATACCCGGAAGGGCTTGCACCTCTAAAGGAATTGTTTGATTTTAACGATGTGGCCAAAAAGCCGAAAATGGAATCACTGAGGTCGAAATAGAAGAATATAACATAGGAAGCTCGGTGGAACCTAGAAAGGTCAAACTATCCAAAAACCCTTCCACCTCACATAAAACATAAATACATTGAGTTGTTTAAAGAATTTAAAGATGTGTTCGCATGGGGATATCAAGATTTGAAATCATACGACACAAACATCATTCAACATAAAATCCCCCTCAAAGAAAACCAAAAGCCTTTCAAACGAAGTTAAGAAGGATAAACCCGGTATTACTACCGTTGGTTGAAAAGGAAATCAAAAAGATGTATGATCGTTGGGATAATAGTGTCTCTCCGATACTGCGAATGGATCTCAAATTTAGTATCGGTTAGGAAAAAAGCTGGAGAAATCGGACTACTGTATAGATTTCGAAACCTAAATAGGGGACTGTGCGAAGGACAACTAGCCTCTGCCCAAAATGGACCACATACTTCGAGAAGGTAGTAGGTGCTAAAAGAATCTCATTGCTTGATGGTTTTTACTGGTTATAACCAAGTGCTTTGGTTTACCCCACCGATCAACATAAAACGACTTTCACCACACCTTGGGGCACTTTTATGTACGTTAAAATTCCTTTTGGATTGATGAATGTTGGCACCACATTTCAAAGAGCCATGGACATAGCCTTCTCGGAAGACATAGGTGTTTTCATAGTCATATATCTTGACGATATAACGAGTATATTCTAAATCAGATGAAGAACACCTCGTACACTTAAGAAAGGTTTTCAACAAATGCGAGAAAATATGGTTTATCCCTAAACCCAAGAAAAAAAATTTTGGTCTAGAAGAAGGAAAATTCCTAGGTCACATTATTTCAGAAGAAGGAATAAAAATAGATCCACAGAGAATTGAAGGTATATTGCAAATAAGTCACCCTAGAAACATAAAGGTGTTGCATTCCTTTATCGTAAAGATAAATTTCTTGAGGAGATTCATCCCAGACCTTGCCGAACTCTTGGAAGATATCACAAATATGTTGAAGAAAGAGGTCGGGGTTAAATGGACTATAGACGCCAAAAAATATTTTGAACTAATTAAAAGGGCCTTAACTGAAACACCGGTATTGATAAGTCTCGACTTCACCAAAGATTTTTACATTTTTTCATTTGCTTCGGAACACACAATAGGCTGTTGTATTGTTACAAAAAAAATGTAGTTGGGCAAGAGCAACCCATTGCTTTTTTGCAGCAAATCCTTGAGAGATGCTCCCTTGAAATACAACATCATGGAAAAACAAGCATTCGCATTAGTAAGAAATCTTGAAAGATTTACGAGTTTACATCTTGCATTCTCATGTCATATCTTTTGTCCCTAATACGTCGTCAAGGACATTACAGAACCAAGATCCCGATGGTAAAAGAGGAAAATGGATCGCTATCATCTTAGAATATGACTTAGAAATCTGACCTACCAAACTAGTTAAAGGACAAGGACTTGCAAGGCTAATGGCTGAAACCAACCTCCAAGCTTTAGATATAAATTTTGTTGATGCCTTATAAGAACAGGGAAGAATGCACACTCCCTCCTATTGATCAAATGTTTCTGGATTCACCTTGGTATGCGAGATATTCTTTATGTATTGTCTTATCTAAATGCTCCTCCAACTTTATCAAAAACAAAAAGCAAGATTTCTTAAACAAAAAATCTTTAAAGTTTTGCATTATAGATGGTCTTACTGTATTGGAAAAATCCCCTTTGGTATCTTTGCTTAAATGTTTGCTTGAGTCGATGTAGATAAAATTATGCGTGAAATGCATGAAGGGGAATGTGGGGGCCATCTTACTAGAAAACCACAACAAACAAAATCCTTAGAGCCGAGTTATTATTGGCCTACCTTATTCCACGATACTCACAAACTAGTTATGACATGCCATAAGTGTCAAATTTTTTTATGGCGAGAAAAAAAGCTTTTACCTTTGCCCTTACATCCCATCATAGTCGAAGGACCCTTCCGACAATGGGGTCTAGATTTTATCGGGGAAATTCACCCCTCCTCATCCGCTCAACATAAATGGATCCTCACGACCACTAACTACTTTACCAAATGAATAGAATCCATACCCTCCCGGGGAAAGCCACCGATTCGGTCATCATCAAATTCCTAGAAACCAATATCTTATCCAGATTTGGTTGTCCCCGGAAAAGATCATTACAGACAACGATTTGCTTTGCCTTCTCCTCCAAAAGAATGGTTGACTTACGTTACAAATATCACATTTCATTAGGACATTCCATGACTTATTACCCTCAAGGTAATGGTTTAGGCGGAGTCTTCTGACAAAAGCCTAGTCAACATCATCAAAAAAATTCTTGAACAAAATCAAAAAATCATGGCACGGAAAACTAGTACATGCACTATGGGCCAATAGACTAACCACCAAAAAAATCGATAGGTATGTCTCCTTACCAACTAGTTTATGGCATAGATGCCATTTTCCCAACCTCTTTAGGGGTTCCGGTAATGAAACTATTGCAGGGGAAGTTCAAATATAAGAAAATGACATGCAAAGGAGGGTAAATCGGACTATCCATTTTACGGCAAACCGAGAGAAGAAGTTTACCTAAAGGCTTAGTTAGCGCAAGACAAAATAAAACAGATTTTTTGACGGGGAGAACTAAAGAAAATGATTTTCAGATTGGGGACAAAGTGTTAAATTGGGATTCTAGAAGAGAAGACAAAGGTAAACATGGTAAGTTTGAAAATTTATGGAAAGGACCTTACATCATCGGCTTAGTCGAGTGAAAACAATGCCTTTTTTCTGCAAGAACATGATGGGGACTTTGAAGCTTTTGGAGGTCCTATAAATGGCGAGGGACATTAAAGCATTATTTACTGTCAAGAACTCCAATTCTAAGTTTAAACATTTTCATTCATTGTATATACCATTGTTTGAAAAATAGATAAACGGGAAAGGTCAAAAACAATAAAAGATAGAAAAAGAGGGTAGTTTAAAAAATAGGAAAAAGGCCCCATGTTCCAAAAAATAGTCCTTCGAGAAAGCGCGCGAAGTCTAAATCTTTGCTACTAGTACTCAAATGTCTTGTTCGACTATCTAGCCTAATCATAGGCTGAACATGTTTAAATTTAATTGCTGATAAGTTAGTGAGTGAAAAAGATGGTCAACATTGTGTAAGATTGACTTATCACGGAGAGTAGATTAGGAAAAGATATCGGTTCCGCATGCCTAAAATAGAACCAAAGAGAGAAGCGAGGGATGGAAAACACATTGTACCTCTTAGCCCCATTTTTTTCTAGATTTCCTTTTTGCAAAATAATATTGTGTGCATCTTGTCTTTTTATGCCACAAATGCATGACAAATCGGACTATCTAATCTGATTTGATCATCTTTTGAATTTCGTGTTTTTAGATTAGAGAACAAAATCTGTCAAACGACTTAATCTTGATAGTTGATCTAGCGTAGGTAGAGTAATGAAGGAGTTAATCGGTTTAATTTGAACTCCCGACGAGATATAAGTGTAGAAATAGATAGGTTCATTTTATAAAAAAGAAAAAATATGTTGTCAAAAAGTTTGCTAGTTCAAATGCGCCAAAAAAAAAGGAAAAAAATGTTAGGAAAGATAATGGGGTAGGTATAAATATCATTGATGCTAACCATCTTTGTCACTTTTCAAAAAATAGCATCAAAGAAGAATGAAATATTGTGCCAATGGGTAAGGCAACTGGTCTTCATAAGCCGAGAGATCTAAAATTCTGGACACCTCCTGAAAAAGGAGCTGCCCTCCCCAAATGGAGCCCTTGTTAGTCATTAGTATTTTTTCACTTGTTAGTGATGACTAGTTCTCATGACCAAGTTTTCTAGCGGTGATCCAAAAATTTGTCATATTTTCCAGTTGGGGAAAACACCCATAAAAAATTTTCTTCCCTCCTACTTTTCGGTCCACCCATGACGAAATGAAACCTCATTATCAAATCCTACCTTGCCTCGGCCATACTAGTCTTCCCATCGGCCCTAAAGAGATAATCCAAATCTATTCAAACGAGTCTCCCCTAAGTTAGGAAGTGGCGCTTTAAGACATTTCACCCTTGGCAAAATATCCAAGAGCCAAAAACCTCCATCTGCTATAGACCGGTCATAACGGACCTCCCACTCTGCTAATAAATTTGGTCCTAGCCCTAAGTCACGCCGCTAATACACCCTTAAGTCTCGGCAATACATAGACCATAATCTCGAGCTGATTTTAGGTGTTTTATAGTGTTTGATGGATCTTTCAAGGATAAAAACATATCGGCATCTCGGAGGAAAATTCTTGGTGCCACATGAGAAGGCAGTGCTTCTAAATGTGATCCTAAGCACTGAGATGTTTTCTACGGGGCCAAGAGTTATTCATCGAAATCTTGCGACCTCATTGAAAGCACTGAAAGGGCAGTTAAAGGAAAAACAACAACTGTTAAGAGGCCGATGATATGAAATGGCTAAGAACCTTCTTCATCCATAAGAAGAGGGTTTGAAGACCAAAAAGAACCTCCTTCATCCATAAGCGAGAGGGTTTGAAGACCAAAAAATAACCTCCTTCATCTATAAGCGAGAGGGTTTGAAAGTGCCTCCTTCATACATAAGTAGAGGGTGATGGCCAAAATCTAACCCTGGGAGTTGCAACTAAGCTGTAAGGCATGTTTGTTTTTAATGAGCGATAACACATTGACTAGGGTTTTCTAAAGCAAAGTAATGATTGCGAGGTAGAGGTAAAAGCGGTAGTGTTTGTCAAATTTTGTTTGCTTGCCATCTTATATAAGAGGAACCCTTGTCAAGCATGCTTATCAAACATCTTCGGACATTTCGCCAAGTAAAGAGCCTCCTTCATTCATAAGCGAGAGGGCCGGGGCATTAATTGATTTCAAGGTCGATTGATCAAAGATGAGTGGTAAAGATACCAAAAGGAAAGCGGGGTACCACTGCAATCTAATGGGTCAAGCTCATCTCTTAGCAAGGTTCATGTCAAACGATAGTACTGCGGCTCCAAAAAAAACAAAATTTGAAGAGTGGTGATAAGATGAGTCATTGCACGAGCGAAAGGACATAATAGTGATTATGTTTCAAAGGACATTGACCCCCCTATTCATAAGAGGATGGTTTTCGAGATTACTTTCATAAGTTAACAAAGAAAATACGAGCTCACTTCCCCAAGAATACTGCGGCTAGTAAACAAGTTCATAAAGTACAAAAGGACTTTTGGCATACTTTTTAGATTACGAAGAGAATTTCAAAAGCGAGATATAGACACTGTTCATTATTAAAGGGCCAGAGGTACCATATCAATACATTTTGAGTAAAGGGAGGAGGGGTAAGGAAAATTCTCTTTTCAAATGGACAAAGGTGGAAGGGCTTTCGAGCAAATGCAGCTTCACTCTTCATCCACAGATCGGAAATGAGCTTAATAGACACACGAAAGTCAAGTCATCTTCACAATAGGGCTTTATCATCTTTGAAGCATCCATAGCGAGATAATATTAGTTCAAAGTTAAAAGGGTAAATCTGTTTCCCTGCAAAATGGCAAAGTGCTTCATAAACTCATTAATGTGTTATTGGGTAAATGTTACAATGTGAAAGGGGCACTAAAAGTCAACGGTGGTAGAGCTTCTCCTTTTAAAAAATCATTGTGAAAGCTCGAGGCAAATGTAACTAGGTCTCACCCACGATTAGAAAGGATCATCGATTAAAGACATGCGGCTATAGGCACAAGATGGTTTTGAGCCGAGTCTCCCTCTAAAGCGACAAATATAAATACCCTTCAAATATGAAAGCACATTAAAAACGGTTGGGTTGTCAAAAGCAAACAAGGTGTTGTTTCAAAGAGCAAAAGTTTCAAAAAAACCCATACAAGACTAAACCAAGGGGTTTTATTTTATTTTCATTTCAAAAGGACAAGGGACCTTTGCAAATTCATCGAGCAAAACATCCCTTTGAAGTTCACAAGGCCGAGAGAGAAAGGTTTCGAACCAATTTTTTAGAGTTTTAAAGGTGTTTAAACCACGCGAGCACTCACTGTGCGATGAAATTACAAAGGGCCACAAGGCGCACGACATGCCTATAGCGGCGCACGACGTGCCTATGGCTTACGGTCACGAGGGCCGAACAAAGCCGCCCGACTATGTTTTTCGCGACGTTCTTCAACTGCAAAAGTTCCGCACACAATTCCAATGCTCAAAACACCTCAAATCAACTCCTAAAACAGATCAAACTCTTCAAAGAAGCATTATCATCAATCCAAGGTATTTCACATACTTATTTGCTCTTTTAAAATTTCTAAGACAGGGATGAAAGGGGTTAAAAGTCACGGTTTAAACCATAGGTTTAAATCTTACGTGAAGAACAAGATTTATTTGTGGTTTGGTGAAACATCAAAAGCTTGTAAGTTTTATTGATATTAAAAAGACCATCTAATTTCCCTCAAAACTGTAATTGAAGGAAGGGGCACAGGGTTTTAGAGGTGTGAAACAATAGGTCAGTTTTCAAACACAGTGGTCATTCCATGATGCTTCTTTTCCCTTTCAAAAGTCTTTTTAGGGTGTTGAAAAGACAAAAAAATGTCTTGGCTTTCCATGCATAAAACATAGCCATTGAGTAAAAGTTACCATTTGCATTTCAAGGTGTTGTCAAACTGGTATGAAAGAACAGTGAAGTAACATGAGGGAATTTTTTGGTTGAAGGGGAGTTTATATTGTTGAATGCTACAAGCCTCTGTTACTACATCATAAAAAAAACCATAAACCCTATTAACTTATCTTATACGGTGACTTTGACTGTGTGTATACACTACGGTTGGTTGTGTTTATGGTGTGGGATTGATTGGTTGAGTTGCATACCAAGAAGAGAGAGCAGGATTTTGAAATTAAGGAGATTGTGGTTTTACCTTGGTCAAAAATACAAGAATATATTGTTGTCCTCAAAACATCAAAAAAGCGAGTGACCTTATCACAACACACAACAAATTCACTTTGACTTTCTATCTCTATTTGATTTGTGTTTTTGTTCTTCAAGTTTATTTTTTTGAGTTTCATATCTAGGGGAAGACATCATTACGAAGGAGCAGGGGGTCTTATATCAAAAGGGACATTTTACCATGACATCCAAAATCATTGTTGCCTAATCAAATAGTGAGTTGACGGAGCTCGGACGATTTGGTTTAAAGAAGGCATTTCAAAAAGCTTTGAAGCATTTTGTTGTTGCGATAGAGCGCATCCAAGTCAATATGCCTCCTAGACAAGATAGCGAGAAGTGGGTTGCACAAGAGATATGAGCCAATTTCTGCGAGGAAGTCAATGCACACTCATCTATCCTATTCAATTTGCATGAGGTGGGGTGTTTGGATTTCTTCGAGTGTACAAGAAGTGAAAAGCTTCTCACCTTTAACACATTTGTGCGCCTTGAGGTTCAAAGAAAAAACATTTTTCAGGTGGCAGGCCTTGATTTCAAGTTCTCCCCGATATCCATATCCAAGGCGACTAAAATCCCATACATTGGCGAGAAATGGTTCAAGCAAGCCTATTTAGACTTGGATGACTACAAACCCTACCTCAAGCCCGACCATAGAGAAGCATGCACTGCTATTTTCCCTTTCTCTCATATTCTAGCCAGCTATGCTCCTCTTATGAAGATTATAATGAAGTATTTCACTTGTCAGGGGAGATTCTCCCCGGTTTATACATACCACATCCATTTGTTGATGCACTTCACAAGAACCAAGCGGCTCAATATTCCTTACTTCTTGTGCAAAAGTATTGAGAAAATGGCCTCCTATATCTAGAAGAAGCCTCCATCACAACAAGTAGCCTCTCTATTCCATCACTCCTTCATTAAAATCATCATCCTTCACCGAGTTGAGAAGAAAGAGGTTTCTTGGGATGTTTTCATCGATCGGCAAGATTTCTCCACTATCCCTCCGGTCCATACATCCCCCCACATCTCCTACTCATCACCCCTCGCCTTCCTCTAGCGGACCTACTCCTAGAAAGCTCAAAATTCACTACGAACGAGTCGAAGGAGCATGGAGAAGGAGAGGGAAGTGGACGATAAGAAGAGGAAGGGCATGAGCATGAAGAAAGGGATGAACGAGCAACAAGCTGCGAAGATGAGGGGTAGCGAGCATGAAAATAGTGAAGGTCGACGGCGAGAGCAAGAGGAGGAGAGTGTTGAACAGTAGCAACTAAGTGGTGATGAACAACAGGGGAACAAGAGGAAGGGCAGACGACGACATGATCTTGATGATCGAAAGGGCGCAAGTTGAACCACAAAATGAACGAGAAATTGAAGCGGAGACAATAGCTTGGTATTGATGATCAAGGGCAGCGATTTGAGCGGCATGATATTGAGGAGCGAGGAGCGACTTGCGAGAAGATACACAACATTCTCCTCATGATGTACAACAACGTCCTCAAGACACACACGGCGGCCTCGAAGAAGAAAATTCAAAAGGATGATAAGCAAGATGACGAAAAGGAAAAGGAATCGTGCCTTCCTCTCTGAAAAAGGTCAAGCCTAAGACAACAAGAAAAGCGGGTGCCCAAGGTTGTCACTCCGAATGTGACAAGAACTCTCGTATCAAAATAAATTTTCCAAAGAAACCTATCACTGACTTGCCTAGGAGGAAGAGTGCAAGACTAGCTTTTAGGGGCAAAGGAAAAGGCAAGATAGGGGAAGGTCATGAGCATGGAGGTGCATTGGATGTCATCCCAATCCAAAGTGACGACAGTGACAACGAGGCTCAGATTCTAGAAAACCTCCTAATCCATAGAGAGGGCCAAATTGATGCATTGGAGAATGACCTTCATCGGGCAAGAGAACTTCAATCAATTCTTGCAGATCCAAAACGACCAAATGAGTGCCCATATGGTCGTCTATGAGACTATGAACAATAAAGTACAAGAAAGAGGCCACCAAAGCCCAAGCAAGGATAGATGAGCTCATAGGCGATTTTGATGAAGATGAAGAGGAAGATCGGCCTAGGTGGAGAAGGCCTAGAACCATAGGGCTTAAAAGAGCCCTTGAAAAAGCAAAAGGGAAGAAGAGCAAGCCCTTCTCCAATCCACTCCCCTCACTGCACTCCTTGAGCAAGAGTTGAAAATAATAAGGAGGCATGGCTAGAAAAGACCAGTGAACATTTGGAGAGGAAACTTGAGAAGGCAAATAGGGATTTAGAGTCTGCAAAGGAGAATGACGAGGCATTACAAAAAGTTAAATCGGTTTTCTGTCGCAAGTTAAAGGCTGCCCAGAGAAACTAAAGGAGGCTAAAGGGAAGCGCCCGGCACGAAAGGGAAGAAAGACATATCAGGACTTGAAATTTTGGGTTCTGTTTCAGAGCATGTTGATAGGGACCCTTGAGGGTCATACTCACCGATTTTGGGCTCATTTTGACATGTTTTGGTTTTTTGGCATTTTTGAGTTTTTTGTCAAAACTCATGAAATTCGCCATTTCATTTTGGGGATTCGTCAAAGGAAGAGAATGATATAATTGGATGCCATAATTTCATGAGCACACCCTCAGTGATTGTCAGAACATTTGGAGATCATTTTCTTCCCTGAAATGGCGAAAAATGCTCGCTTTTTGCACACTCTGCCCAATCTATCAGCAGACTGTAATTTTTGGTTTTTTACACACAGGTGCCGTTTTGGAGGACTTCTAGGCATCCGATTTGGAAAATTTCAGTTGCTCCAGAAACTAGACACTCAGGGGTTTCCAACGAGCTATCATGAGCCTTGTTTTGACATCAGGAAGGCTGCCAAATGTTGTCGGCAAGTCAGGGGACCTTTTGCTGATGTAAATTTTGAATATTTTTGTAATTTTTGAACCTTTAAAAACTGATATTTCCTCATGTGCGTTTAGCTATTTTTACACATGATAAGTTATGCAAATTCAATTAAATTCCCTTTTTTATCATTTTTTTAGATATTTTATGAGATATTTTTGTGCCTTGGGTTTTGCAAAGCCTCAAGGACAAATTTAGATATTTTGATTAGGCCAATAGGATGGCAAGTTGAACCATGAGGTTTTCCTCACTTTGGCCTATATATTCCAAAGGATTTCATTGTAAAACAAGGCTAAACTTAAGAAGAGAAGCAATATATCGTCATATAAGATTTGGAAGAAATACTTGTCTTATGCTTTTGGATTGCCTCTTGGATGCTCTTGGATGAATGAAGAAGGATTGTTGTTGGTTTCCATGACTTGGTAGAATGGTATAGTGTCTCTTGCTTTGTTGTTGTCTTCTAGTTTTCATTCATGAATACATGTTTCTTGCTTGCTATAGATCAGTAGAGAAAAAATTTGAGATATTCCCATGGAGGCACCTCAAATTTCCTGAATCTTCATAGCTTTCATGTTTTCTTCTTCCTTAGTTGCATTAAAGAATTCTTAACTACTCTTTAACAACTTGAGGATATTGTTGCTTGTTTCATTCATAATTCTATACATGCTAAGTATGACTTATGGTATGCCCTACTTACCTATGGCTAGCTATAGTTCCATCCATGAAATTTCTCTTTGACTGATTAGATTATCATCTTGTTGAACCAAGGAGGCCTAGTTTCGATCTAGCCCTTTGCCTAAAACTATGCAAATCTTGTTGTTCAAAGTGCCCAATAACTTAATCTTGTGTTTAGGCGTTCCGGCATAGTAATTTAAGTTGTTTGTCTTGCTTAAGTGTTTTCCCCAAAGTCTGATAGTCATTTCCCAAAGTTAGAGGGTCTTATACTTCTATGCATGGCTTGAATGTTTATTTCTATGTATTGATTAGCTTGTAGTTACATTTTGCATGATTAATGGTTTGCCCTACCATGTTTATGTTCACAAAATTGATGTCCATTTACTCCATTTTGCCCAAAGATCCTTTCTACCTTGAATCAAATCGGCTCTTCAACAGCCTTGTATCGTCATCTAATAGCTTTCTTGACCTTTTGACCCCATAGCCTAGTTAATCTAACATCTTGTTACCTATTTTATATCTTTGATCATTTCATCCCTCACAACTTAAAAAACCAGAAAACTTACTCCATAACTAGCCTAAAATCAGAACACAATAAGAAAACACACAGATATCCCTTACACTTATAGAGAGAGCCCTCTCTGAGTTCAGCAAGGCTAGGTCCTTGGGCTCCAAAGCTTGGTTTGATGTTACACTGTCATTTGGCTTCCCAATCGGTCGAATCACGGGACCCTAAGAGTCTCCAAATGGTGGATCTCCCTAGTTCCCCCACAAGGCACTAAGATGATCCAATTCCATACTAAAGACCCGAAAATCCTCAAAGGCAAACTAAAGGTACGGAACAAATCAACCTTTGGCAATATATTCACGAGAACAAAAAATAGATGGAGAAAGAAATGAACAAATTGCAACAAACAATTATCTAAAAAGGACGCTCGGTGAGTTAAAAAGTCGGGGAGAATACCTTAACTACTCGAGATAGAAGAAAGGAGACGGGAAGAAATCCTATGGAGACAAAAAAACAAGAATATGTTGGCTTAAAGAGGGAGAATGAAACACTAAATTATTCCATTAATCCATCATTCGACACGGGATGCATAACAAATCACTTGTCCTTAAAAACCAAATAGGAGACTAGCTAGAAACACAAGAGGAAATTATGGAGGAGCTACACAACCACTTCAGAACATTCTAGAAGAACCAAATCATCGGTGGCATGAGGCGATTGGGAAAATCACCCGGCACATTCGAAAGTCGATAACGGATGAACACGACCAAGTGCTACTCACTACCACCACATTCATTAAGGTGGAACAAGCACTCTTCCGGCTAAAAGTAGGGAAAGCTCCGGGTCTCGATCTATTTACCACCAACTTCTTCCACTTGATACCGGGACACCATCCGAGAAAAAGTTTGGTATGTTGTGGAGGAATCGCACACCACTCACTTTGGCTTCTTCAGTAGCTAAATTCCGCCTTCATCACTTTGATTCGAAAAGAAGACAATGCAGTTTCACCAAGTAAGTACAGACCCATAACTCTCTGCAATGTCATTTAAAAAATCATCTCCAAATTTATCGCTATTAGACTGAACCAACTCCTTCCCATAATCATCTCTTGGAGCAAACAGGTTATGTTGAAGGCAGAAAAATCCTTGACGGCATTATCTTAACCCATCAGGTCATTCACATTCTCAAAAGCTCCAAAAAACTTGGCATGCTTCTCAAAATTGATATCTCCAAGGCTTTTGACAAACTTGGGTACGGGAGTACATCAAAAAATTACTCATACTATTTGGCTTTAGCAACACTTGGGTACGTTGGCTCGCAAGTTTCATCGCCTCCTCCTTTCTTTCCATATTCGTCAAAGGTATTCCCTCCCGACCTTCAACCCCTCGAAGGACTTAGACAAGGGGACCCTCTTTCTCCCTTCATCTTCATTATTATGGCCGAAGGAGCGGGTGCCTTCTCAAAATTTCCATCCGATCGGGTGCCCTACATGGTTTACCTCTCCACAACATGCTCTTCCCATTAACAATTTGTGGATGACAATATTATTATGGATTACCCCTCGATCCGAGAATCCCTTACTCTCAAATCTCTTCTTGATTCCTTCTCTAAAGCCTCCTAACACGACAGGTCGACACGATAAATCACATATATTTTTTCTTCCCATACTCCCCTCTCTCTCGGCTTTACTTGTTTCCATATCTTAGGCTTATCCATCGCTTCTTTGCCCTCTAAAAACCTAGGAGCCCCTCTTATTGACTCCACCATCAATCATTCCTCTTGGCAAACCCTATTGGACAAAATGGAAACCGAGTTATCCAATTGGACCCATCGCACCCTCAACAATGCAAGCCGCTTGGTTCTCATCAAATATATTCTGCAATCACTCCCCACTTACCTCTTCTTGGTCCTACTAGCCCCCAAATGGTTCCTAAAGGCCATGCACAATCTGCAAAGGTATTTCCTATGGGGCAAAAAAAAGAAAATCAAGTGGGCCTTAGTCACGGAAGGATGTGTGCACTCCTAAAAGTCGTCAAGGCTACGTGACCCCGAGCACAAAAAGAACATAATGGGCACTAGTATATCGTGGAAATGGGTCTCCAACGCGCAGACACTCCATGGGATAATCTATGGAAAGCCAAGTATTCCCACTCATGGCCTAAAGAGGAACTCATCGATTCAACCTAGAGTTAGGGGGATCCCAAATCGGAAAGTAGCAGAAATAACCAAAAATATATGATGCAGAGCCACAACTTCTAGGAGTCCGCAAAGTGGCACTCAAGAAAGATTTCAGGAGAAATCTTGGCGATGGTTTCCAAGCCTATCCTCCATATTCCCGAACCTATACGAGTGTCGTTCTCCAAGGTATTCAAAGAAATAATGTACAAGATTTCGGGATGGACGACACGACCAAGAGTTGTGGGAAATGGCTACACACGAACGAGATGGAAAGACAACTAGAACAACGAATGCCATATAGGCATTTGAGAGAACTCAAAAACAAAAATAAAAAATACAATTTCGGCCAGACCGACATCCTTCGGCGCATATGTCGAGTGGAAACTGTTCCACCAAGGAAGCTTATAGCATCCTCCGTCGCGCGGAAACCTGTGCCCAACAAAGGCACATCTAGAAAAATATGTATGGACGGCTAATCTCTACCCCAAAGTAGGCACGCATTACTGTGGTTTCCGCAAATGACCCATCCTCACATGGGCGACCTTTGTCGAGGGGTTTTGGGACCCTACGCGGCATCCCCTATGTCGCGGGCACTTGGAAATCATCGATCACGCGATGGACCAATGTCCTACGGCTAGTCACTTGTGGGACATAAGTGCAGACTCTTTATGTCGGCATTTCAACCAAAGCGATGGGTAACATCATCAATACCATCAATAGCTCGATGGATAATCCTTACACCAACACTCTCTGAATAGGCTGCGGCGGAGATACTCTAGGTATCCTTATTTGGAATATATGGAAGGAGAATGGAGCGTGGTATCTTCAAAATAAAGGATCCGCATCGAAAAGAAGCTCTATGCACTAGATTCATGGCTTGACTCTCTCTCAGAAAGGCCGGGCCTTAAATGCATGGAGTCGTGGAGGATCTTCCCACCTCTCACTTCAGAGCATGCCGATATGGAATAATTGCACACGCTATAAAAACCACGGATATCAATCCCTGAGAAGTGCAGCAAAACCGTTGTCCCGAAATAATAGAACAAAATGGCTTCTTCAAATGAAAAGAGATTGATGGTGCATCCATCCCGTAAAATGCGAGATTTGGAGGAGTGTGGAATTCTCCAACGCGAGCCTCCCGCGTTACCCACGGTAATATGATGGGACAACAATAATTCTACAAAGGCCGGAGGGGCTTATGCACAGGGAATCTAGGTACTGTACTGAGTTTCATTTATCCTATAAACGGATGGAGACTCGCAAGTCAAAAATACGGAAACCACGAGAATCCTCCATGGAATGATGTGCTAAAGGTATCCACCAGTCGGAGGCTTCCCATAGGCTCAAATTTCGGAACAATTGTTACACTATCACGGAGCTGTCGCTACACTGGCTATGTGCGAAAGGAAAGAAAACTCGACCAGTAGATCTCGCGCTAACGAAGGCGAAGGCCACTGTGAGCTAGTATTCTGGTCCAACCTCACTCGGTGTTGAGGAGGAATCCTTAAGACATGAATGTCACACCGTCATTCCAGAGGATCTTACTCGCCCCTCAGATGTGGGTGACACGATTGGCACGAATGAGAATCATCTATCCCACACACGAGGACAAAGATCTTCTATGTAGTGCCTCACTTGTTACGGATCCTCAAACCATTAGCCATCCGCATGAGACCTAGTGGGAGAAGGCTTGATGATGGGGTGTTGTGCAAAGGTGTTACCCTCTCGGGTTGTCAAGAATCACCATTGCCGGTCAGCCTTATTGATTGGACTTTCTATCCAACCATCACCTCTTCCTTCAAGCCCGCTCGGGAGATTGGTTATGGTCTTGCCGGCTTCGGGCAAGGATCACTCATGGCCATCCCCTCACATGTGGACGAGGCCAATAAAGAGGATGAGCCCTCGGCCCCGAGAAACTCACTGTAATTTACGTCCGTCTTTCCTTTTGTTTCTCGCTTTTTCACTCCCTGGAAAGCTCCCATCTTGCGCCACGCAACCATTTACTCGGCGCTGTGATGTGTCGTCCCCTCTAGGTTGCTATCACTCGCGTTTGCGCATCTCTTCTCCGGCCCTTCCATTCCACCTATCTTCAACTTTATCGTTGTGCACCCTCATGAAGCCTTTCCCTTGCCTCATCATGCAATGGCTCCCAGTACTCGCTAGAGAGGCCATTCAAGGCTACCGAGAGAGCTCTCCTCGGACGTTATCACTGTATAGAGGACAATTTGTTTTGGAGTCTCGGTGAGAGGCTCCTCCTCCGGCAAATTTTGTGAGATAGAGACTTGATCCTAAGTAGGAGGAAGAATCACCGTGCAAGCCGGTGAAAAGGGGGTAGGCACAGCCGTGGAGGTCTACCATCATGCACCCGAGCACACACACCTTGCCTCATGAGACGCGATCGCTAGCTCGGAGGATGAAGACGATGATCTCAAACAGTGCAGGTTATGGAATTTGATGGAAATTGGACACGCGTCCATGACACCGAGGGATTCGCGTTCCCCATTCTCTCGCATATTTGTCCCCAAACCCGTGCATCCTATGGCAGACTCTCGAAGCGGTGCGTGTGCGCATGCTTGCCCACATAGAGGAGAAAGTCCCCGAGCAATGATGATAAAGTTTAGAGGCTCAGGGCAGCACCTTAGATAGGAAATCACACATGCAACATGTTACCTCGCAGTGCTCATGCGGCACTTTATTGACCTAACCGTCCTTTTCTCTCCCGTTAATTTCATTTCATCTCCACCCGTTTTCCATCGCGTTTTATCTCCAAATCCAAGTGAATGCTAAAAGTGCTCCAAAAATTATCTAAGTGCTCTGAGAGTGTAAGAGAGCGCAAAAAATAAACGAAAGAAAAGTTGTGAACTATTTATACTGATGTTTTTTTATCAATGATGTCTCAATTCTCTTCACTTGCCTACATTTTCCCTCTGTTTTCCATTTGTTAGAACCCCGTAATTTACGCATCACTAGGTGACCGGTTATTCTCTCTTTGCAAAATTTTTCATACTTTACATGGGCGTAAACATTCAAAATCCTTTCCAAAGAAAGAATCAAAGAAAGCGGCAAAGAGGAAAGGAGAAACATTAGAACATTAGAAACGACAAAGGTAGCAGAGAAGCCGGTTAAGAGCGAGGTAAAAATATCAAGGGGAGAGTCATGCACCCTAAGCGGGTCAAGTCGTGAATGTGGGCAAGTTATGAATGAGTCTCCTACATGTCATCGTCATCCACCTTTCTTCCACCTCCACTCACCCCACTCCTCGTCTCGATGGTCCTTGTTTCATTTCGCACTCCTCATTGACTTTTCGAACTTTAACCATTAGTCAAAGGTCCAAAGTGGTGGTATCCCTTACCACCATCACCACGCTATGTGTCATTGTTCCGACTCCACATCCCCTTCTCTATTGCAGCTTACCACCTTGGGAACCCTCCAGAAAACGAACCTTGGGTTTTAAGTTCATAATATAACCTTCCACATGCGATATGCGATGGAGTGGGACCCAACCACTTGCCACACTTCCTTTTTCACTTCATTTCCCTTGAAAGTTACCAAAACCTTACCTTTTCCGGCTTTCCGCTTCATTTCTCTATTATATCTTTTTCACCGCCATATCATTATTTTACCTTCCCCTTTCCTCTATCTCCCCAATTGCGATTTAGGTGGGCCAGGGCCTCTCATTAGGTCACCTTCTTTGCCATCCATCACATTTCATAAACATTGCAACTTATCATTTTAAGTGCTCATGTAAGGTATTTATTTTGAATTGCGATGTGGTCGGGCCCCACCATGCGTACTCTCCACGCCCTACTCCACAACCATTTGAAATAAATTGAAATACATTGACATATCATATAAAACATCATAAACATACCTTACCATTGAAAAATTCGCTGCTTTATAACTTTTTCGATGCAGTGGGCCCCATCTTGCCACGTCATCATCCAGCCCAAGAGCTCTATCGATGTCTCTCGCATCCAGATTTAAGCTTTACCTTTATTTTTTAGTGTTAGAGAGTTGTGATCGCGGTTGTTACCAAGTCCCACCTTCCTCCATGTCGATCTTGCCCTCCCGCGCTCTCTCGCACTTCGCATACCTTATAGCCTGCAACGCTCTGCTACTGGGCTAAGACTTGCAATGCATGGGTGGTAGTCGAGCCCCACCCTCTCCTCCACATCACACCATTTCTACATGCACTTTTCACTTCGTGGGGATTTTGGTGTTTAGCTACACACGCCCACGCCCAAATTTAAAAAATATGGGATCTGCGGGCTATAGTCTAGTCCCTACTTTTCCCTCCACATCATCTCCCACTTTGCACGCGCCAATGCCAGTTACATTCTTCGAAAACTTAAATTGTAAAAATGCGGTCGCATATGCGAGCGACGGCGAGATCTACAATTTAAACATTTTCAGTGTCCGGGAAAAATGAGTTTTGCATTGTTTATTTGAAAAAGGGAGTTGAAACACGGGACAAGGTCAAGGAGCGCAACAAAAGGTGTTTTAACCAAACATTCTATGTTATGATGGCTTTAAAGGACTTATGTTGGAAATAAGCCAACAAGTCATTCTAGCATGGGAGGTCGATTCGGCAGACGGGAAGTTCATGCCGCAACTTTATGTGTGGAAGTGAAAAGGCAATAGAACACACCAACGTCGACACCCAATCTACTGAGAAGTGGCCAGCACTACACTGGATTAATTACAAAAACAATAGTTTTTTGCAAAAACGAGCCATACATTTGCACTCGCCCATTGCTGCCTCCTTCGAAACCATCACGACCACCTCCAAAGCTTTACCGTGCTTTGATCTTCCAAGGAGCCATTGAAGCGTTTGGATCTACGAATAGTTGCCCAAAACTAATTTCAAATTTGGTGTTATTGTCAAAGATCTCTAATCGAGGGCTCCTCAAGCATGGCTACACTTGTCCATTTTTCTATAAAAGTGTAATAAATGAAAGGTTGTCGAGTAAGACAGGGCAACCAACTTAATTTGTTAGTTTAATACTCCTTGAACTTATAGTTTGAAGGGTTGGAAAATTTGACCATGCTGATACTTGCATTGTAAGAACTATTGGAGCACTGTAACTATTTGAGGTGGGCATCAATAATAAGAGATCGTTCACATGATTCTTGAGCTATTTTAATGGTTATTTTTTTCCTCCGTGTTAATGTTATTTTCCTCTCTTTTCAAGTTGTGCATCAATTTATCTGATTTCAAAACATAAAATTTAGACTAATATTTGGTAAGGGCTCACCTTAATTCCGTATGTGTTTGTGTGTTTGCTATATTAATGTTTTCCTGCGGAACTCCGAATGCGGAAATTCGCGAGACGGTTTGCTCTCCGCATTTAAGTTGAACCTTAATCTCCTCCTCCTTTTCCCATTTCACACTACTAGTAAGATCCAGATCACATCACGTGAATTACCTCCAAAAAGTTAATGCACAATTTAGCCTTTTATGACTCCATAACCCGATGGATTAGTTTTCACAACTCACTGTCTATCCAACCACCCAATTCATCAAACAAATAACCCCCATCATTATAACTATCTTAATATCGGCACTTATAATCATCAAGTTAAATACATAAAAGAGAGAGAGCCCTCTGCGAGTTTGAGTAGGCTAGGTCTTGGACTCCAAAGTGGTTTGATGTTGTGCTTTATGGTTTAGTCTTTGCCGATATCCTAAAATATGACAGTGCTAACATAATGGCGACCATGCGGGGAGAGCTGTTGAAAAGCTTATCATTTCATAAAGAACTCAAAAATCTCAGTACAAAAATTGTATGATTCAAGTATGTTCCAAGATTGTGTATCTGAGATGCTGATGGTGGACAAACAACTAGTCAAAAAAGAAGAGTTTGAAATCATGCACTGGAGACTCCACCAGGTTTTAGTCGACCTAAAGGCTCCTCGGTAGAATAATCCAGATTGGATGGTGAATATATCAGTGCTGACTCCATTCTACTCGATTGATCGACAAGATGAATCAGATAATACAACAGCGGTATGCTCACATTGAACGGAGAGATCACATTCCTGGAATTCCCACACAAAAAATTCCTCGGAGCAAATTGGCGAAAGAAATCTTCCTATTTTTCAAGATGAGAATGTTGATGATGCTTCGTTACATCTCATTAAATTTCATATACACTCATGGAATTTGAAGGTCAAATGACTTGTTAGGATTTCCTCATGAAGATGTTCGTGGCACAGCTAGAAGGGAAATCGAGGGAATGGTATGAAGTTTTGAACCTTGCTAGGTCCCTCTTTAAAAGATTTCCACAAGGTGTTTTATGAGCATTATCAAGAATATTCTCCATCTTTATCATTGGCTGAAAATTGTTGTGATAAATTTGAGGGTTTCACACAACACCTTGTAAATATTGATGAAGATTTACGAGAATTAGCATCTTGAGGATGTCTTAGGAATAAATTCCATGAATTTCGTTCTCGGGTTAACTATCATGATAACCAAGAGAAGTTAGTTGAGAAAATGAAAGAAATCGGGGAAAATGAAAGAAGATCCGCACAACATCTCTCTCGCGCGAAACAAAATGATAATTCATGTGCTCTATTGTTTGAGGCTAAAGAAGACATCCGACCTCAAGGACTGGCCGTCATGCGCAAAGAAAAGAATTGTTGTTTCAATCCAAAGAAAAAAAAGACTCCCTCATCCTTTAACGAAGAAGAAATCAATCAAATTCTAAGCATGCAGCCAGCCTCTAAATTTTTGTTTAATAAAGAGATTATTTCTATTTGTTCTATTGCTGATTTATGCACTGAAGTATTTCCTCATGAAGAAACAAAATAATTGATCAATATTGATGTTTTTCTACCTTCTTAATAAGGCCTATTGCCAGAAAGTGCTCCTATTCATCAAAATGATGGCCTTCCACAGAATTGACCTAACCTCGCCGAGACATATCGAGGTTTTGCTTGAGTACAGCATATTAGTAGTACAAAGTGATGATTCCATATTATATGATCATGAAGAATGTGAAGATATTCTCTTTCGGAAAAGATCGTGGAGCATGACAAAGTGAAACAAATATCAGTCCTAGATGTAGCTTGTTATTTAAATCCTCAAGGCGAGGTATTGTTCCAGGATCCTTTTGTTGATTTCTTAGAATCATCGAAATAAGGAGTATGTTATTCCATGAATGGTTTGTTGCGGAGTTTAAGGAAAATTTGGGCACACGTTGTTTCAAAAGGCAAGTATGTTGGGACGCGGCCCTTTTGTCCTTTCATCCTACTCAAAGAAGTGAAAGAACAAAAATTGATCATGTAGTCATTTAGTCGATTGGTTACATTGGAGAAAAGGAGTCGTCACTTAGTGTATATCATCTCCAAAGATTGGGTTAGGGTAGGAAGGTGTGCAACTAAGATCAAAACTTCCGAGAATCCTTCAAAGTATTAGGCATATTTTTGATTTTTGATTTTTCATGTCGCATGGGTTTGCGTGCTCTAGTTTAAGAAAAGTGCTGGGTCTCGCTCATTCAAGTTTTCAAGGTGCGATAGTGTGTTTCAGCTTCATGGATTGTAGTGGATAAGTGCAGCGTGGTTTTTAGTTCAGTATCTCGCATGATAATAATCTAGTTGCCACGAGCATCTGGTCTGTTTCTGTCGATCAGAGTTGGGAGGAACAATCATTTAGTCTCCGGTCACAAAGTGCAGTCCGACGGACCAAGATACGTGAGATCAACTCAATGGATGCCACTGGTATGTGGTGTTCTTCGACACCTCCGGAAGGAGCTGCCATCCCTAGCTGGAGCCATTGTTAGAACTCCTATAATTTATAGTAGCACGAGAGTAGTCGGTATTTACTTCTTTGAAAAGAATTTTCTTAACTCTACATGGGTGTCAATATTCAAAATCCTTTCCAAAGAGAGAATCAAAGAAAGCGACGAGAGAGGAAAGGAGCAAACATTAGACCATTAGCAAAGAAAAAGGCATCAAAGAAGTAGTTAAGGTGGAAAAAATAGCAAGGGGAGAATCGTGCATGTTTGGTTTGAGTCGTGCACCCTAAGCAGGTTAAGTCGTGAAAGCGGGCAATTCATGAATGAGTCTCCTATGAACGATAAAGAAATGTGTCATCGCCCTCCCACCTTTCTTCCACCTCCACTCACCCCCTCCTCATCCGAGGGATCCTTGTTTTCATTTCGCACCCACAATAAAGCTTTTCAAAGCTTTTAACCATGGGGGTGTCCTGGGGTGAGTGGTATCCCTTGCCACGCAGTCCCCACTACGTGTCGCCCTTACGCAATTTCACATCGCTTCTCTATTGTCACTTATCACCTTAGGACCCCTACGCAAAACCAACCTTGGGTTTTAAGTTCATAATATAACCTTCTGCTGTGTGATATTCGATGGAGTGGGACATAACCACCCACCACGCTTCCTTTTTCACTTCATTTCCCCTGAAAAGTCACGAAAACGCTTACCTCTTTCCACCTTTCCACTTCATTTCTCTACTTAATGTGCTCACCGCCATGTCATTGTTTGCTTCCACTTTCCCATCTCAAATTTGGGACTAAGGTGGAGCCCACTCCGACATGTCACCCCTTCTCCCTGCAATACATCACATTTGGAAAACATTACAACTTACGGTTTGAGCGCTCGCAAGGTATTTCTTTAAACCTACGATGCAGTCGGGCCCCACCACAGCAACTCCACCCACCCCACTTTGAAACCATTTGCAATACATTGAAATACATGGAAATATCATATAAAACATCATAAATGTAGCTTACCGCTGAAACATTCACCGCTTTATAACTTCATCAACACAATGGACCCCATGTTGCCACATCATCGTCCAATCAATGCACATCACACTTTGCATAGGTTAAAGTTTACCTTCTATTTTTAGTGTTAAGAGTTGCGATCTATAGGCTGTTGTCAGGTCCCACCTTCCTCCATGTCACTGCACCCTCCTCGCACTTCACACGCCCGCATCCCACACATAGTTTACCTTTCACCGCTAAAAGTTAAAACTCGTGATTTGCGGGCGGCGCGAGCGGAACCTCACTCTCTCCTCCATGTCGCCCGCTCCTTTCTCCCCGTGCTTCACACTTCATATGAATTAGTTTTTACCTACACCCCTTATGGATAAACTTTTAAAATATGTGATTCTTGGGTCATGTCCGGGTGCAGCTCCTCACTTTTCCCTCCATGTCACCTCCCCACTCCGACATCACAATACTGATTACATTCTTCACAAATTAAAGTTGTAAATATTACGAAGTGCCCAGGATGCGATGTGGCTTTTTAGATCTACAATTTTAAACATTTCCAGTTTGAGCAGTCGGAATTTTGTGTTTATTTGAAAGAGGGTTGAAAAAGTCGCAAGGTCGAGGTGGACGAAAGAAATGATCGTTTTAACCAAACTCGCTATGTTATGACGACATAAAAAGGACTTGTGTTGGAAATAAGCCCCGACAAGGCGGCGACGATGGGAGTCGAGTACGAGAAAAGGAATTTCGGGTAAAACTATCGTAGGAAGCCAAAAATACGCATGAAACGCACCGGCAGATCGAAGCACCAATCAATGAGAAGTGGCTAACACTACAACACATTAATTACTAAATGATAGTTTTTTTGCAAAACAGAGCCAGATGTAAGGTCCTCCATTGGTTTCCTCTTCGAAACCATCACAACCACGTCTAAAGCTTACTGTTTGATCTTCTGAGGAGCCATTGAAGCAATTGTATTTATGAAGAGTTTCCCAAAATTAATTCGAGAGGTAGTCTTTCGCCAGTGATGAGATGTCCGATCGTGCCTCGCATCATCACACTTGTCCATTTTTCTATTAAACGCGCAATACGATGAAATTTTTCCGAGTAAGACAAGACAACCGAAACTTAATTTGTTAGTTAAATACTCGCTGAGAACTTCCAAATGAGCTTTGAATGTTTGGAAAATTGGACCCCGCCGAAAACTTGCATTATGCCAAGAACTGTTGGAGCACTATAATTGTTTGATTTGGGCATCAATAACAAGAGACCTTTCACGAGGATTCTTGAGCTATGTTAATGGTGATTTTTTTCCTCTGTGTTAATGTTGTTTCCTTTGCTCTTTTCTATGCTGTGCATCAATTTATCTAATTTCATGAGACAGAAAATCTAGATTAATATTTGCTAAGAGATACTGTAGTGCTGCATGTGTTTTTTATCTTAATTTTTTTCCTCTCACACCTCGAGATGCAAGGTCGGAGAAATTGTGCTCCTCTGCATTTAAGCTGAACCTTAGTCTCCTCCTCCTTTCCCATTTCACAGTTGCTAGTAAGATCCGATGCTCGCATGGTTAGCTTACCCTGTGAGATACCCTCGAAAACTTTGATGTGCAAAATTCAACCTTTGATGACTCCATAGCCCAGTGGATTAGTTTTCCTGCTTCTATCTATCCAACCACCCAATCAATCAAAAAAACAACCCCCATCATACAAATAGAGAGATCCCTCTCTGAGGTCTAGTAAGGCTAGGTCCTGGACTCCAAAGTGGTTTGATGTTGTGTTTTATATTTTAGTCTTGCCAATCTCCTAAATTATAGAGTGCTAACACCCTTGCATACACATTTGTGTCTCTTCATCTCCCTTTTATCCTATTTTCCTTTATTTCTCATAATTAAATGTCAATTATTACCTCTTTATGTTTTCCAAGTCCCTTAGCCATAATAAAACCATAAGTGATGCCCACTATGGCATGTTCCCAACATTCAACTTGGAATATGTGTCCCATGACCTTGGGCTTATTATTTTTTCCTTTAATATCATTTATTACGTGAAAATTTAACCCAAGGCTATTACAAACTCTTCCCCCTTGGGGAACACCATCCTCGGTGTTCTATGACACACCTATGATAGCATTAAGCAACTGAAAACAAAACATACTTCCTATGGAGATTTATAACATAACTCGATGTAGTACTTACAATGATATCCTACTAAAAATAAATAAACATACCGCTTATTGGAGATTTATACCACAACTCATTGTAGTATTTAAAATGACAACCATATACATAGATATACCAAAAACTCATTTTCCTCAACCCAAAAATAATGAAGGATGCAAAGCCCGCATTTTATCAACCATTTCTCATGTAGCTTAATAGGGCTGAAAGTGATTCCACTGCACTTTAACTTCCTCTATTACTTGTTTCTAGAGCATGAGTTTTTTTTGATGCAGAATGCACTATGGCTTTGGTTGGAACCCTCCCTTTAGTTCCACCTACAACATAGGGCATTCCACCTACAACACAAAGCCAATCAATCACGAGATCAACGTCCTCAACATATCTCTTAATCAATTAAACATGGAAAACATCATGTAATTTATATTTTTACGGTGCTGTAAGTATGTATGTCATGGAATTCGTGTTTGATCTATTTTCTCCTTTTGTACAACATTTCTAATCCTCCTCATTAATGCTAACATAATTTTCATATTTATATTCCACATATTCAAAAGCAACATGTTTAGGTTTACTAAATTCACCCACCTTAGTGAGTCTTTGTTGATCCCCTCTTTTTACTATTGTAGTGTCATGAGCTATTGGTATTTTCCTCATTCTCATTTCTTCTTATGTTTCTGTGTGGAAATTATTTATCACAGTCATTACATTTGGCTCCATTTAATAAATACCCTCAATCATGTTTGAAATAGGCTCAACAAAATCCTGTGAAACAAAATAAAATATGTCAATAATCAATAATTTATACAAAATTTAATGATCCATATCATAATGCATAAAAAAAATATAAATAAGAATACCTACAATGTTATTAGCAATGTTGCTTTCGGTTTCTGCACACAACTTTGTAGATGTTTCCTTTGTGTCATATTTTACCTTTGATAGACAATATCTAACCTTTTCACGTTTATCAATAACATTACACAATTGGCCAACTTCACGTTTTATCCAATTGAATTAGATAATTGTGTAATGTTATTGAATTTTATATCCCGTCACATTACACAATTGAATTTTATTAGCAATGTTCTTCTCTAATCGAACTCTAAACAACAACTTATTCTCTTGGAGCACTTCAATTCAGTGCACAGATGTGGCATAGCAGCTTACAGAAGGAATTACGCTATTCCTAAGGGTTTACTGGAGCTAATGCATGGAGGACTCAGTTAGAACTCAAGTGGAAGAGTTATGACACAGTTGGAAGAAGTGGTTATGGAGTTGTATTTAGTTTAACTCAGTTAGACTCAGTTGAGCTAGTTGTATCTAGTCTAACTGATTTATATACTAGTGAGAGTGGAGTGAATTAATTAGCTAATTAATTCACAAATAACAACTCATTAATCAACTGAACAATACATCAGTTAACTATAGTGCATGACAGTTTCAGTGGAGACTAGTGGAGAGATAGGTGAAAGGGCAAGATACACTATCAGATGTGACTATAGTGATGCATTGATTGCATCACACACTCAGTGGAGATGCCAATGAGGATTGCACATTCAAGGATGGAGTAATTTGAATTCATTCAGAGCTATTCTTCAGCAGAGATTGTGCAGTGGAGGCAGGCTAGCAGGTGGCAAATATCGGTGCATGGATTTGCAATATTAGGCCTAATTAGTGTATGAAGATTGTACTGTACTGAGGGCTTGTGATAAGCTTTGTATGTTTGTATGAGATTGTCATATGATCTCCATGTTACATAACATATAGTTGGGGTTTTCAGCTTCAGGCTTTCCCAGTTAAAAACTGTGTTATGTGCGACTAAATATTTTTGTTTATGCTTCACATGTGTGTGCAATTAATTTTTCCACAAAATATTAACAAGATTAACATGTATCTTGCATAAAGTTAAATAGTGTGAGATCAGGTGGATCTTGGACATATGCATGCTTAGTGCATATAATTTCTACAAGTTTCTGGTCTAGCAGGACAACTTCATGATCTTTCTTCACTCCACTTTTTTATCCATGGGTCTCGTCCCCCGTGTTGAATTAATTGGTCTCTTATTTTCATGGCATGATTACAAATATTGTTCCAAATAAAATGGAAACCATAATATATAGAATTATAATATATAAGATTTAAAAATCATCAAACTATTAACGTTTTTCTGCACTATGATATATTATCTTTAATGGTATGGTTGAAAACAATTACAATTTCAGGGTTTTTAGAGTCAAGGTATTTTATCTTAACAAGATATAAGGCCTTCAGATATCAAGTGTCAAAATTGTTGGCAATTATAAGGCTTTTAGACATGATATTTTTATCTTTAACATCATGTATCAAATTTTTTAGAATTTTATAATTTTTCAATGTCCTAAAATTTTATCTTTAATTTCATTATTAAATAGTATCAAAATTGTGACACCATTTTTTTTTTTGTTATTGCACCACCAACACTTTCTATTTCAAGGGTGTTTTTTCAATCCTTTTTTCAAGAAAAAAAATAGTTTTCAACATAATTTTAAAAAAATGGTTGAATTTTGACCTTAATAAAAAATAATGCATTCTCAAATACACACTTTTCGTTTTTGGGGTGTTTTGTCATGTTTTTTGAGATTTTCTAGGCTCGAGTTCTCATTTTGAGGTAACAATTCACATTTTATTGGTAACTGTGTTTTTTATCCAACTTAGGATGCACTCAAAGAGGAATAAGTTTTGATGTAGGTTGGCCTCCTATAAATTAGGAAGACCGATAAACAATCTGTACCGTATTTTTGAAACAAATAAGTCTCATGCAATAAAGGGGATTTCAAATTGGAGACAAGGCCCCTCAATGGAGGTGACAATAAGGAAAATGGATGGGCTTGCCGACAGTTCTCACAATCCTAAGGATATGTTAGCATTCGTTGACAATGGTGGCATGGTTTACCCCATGCATGCTTCTATCACACCCTAAATTTTCAAAGCATCATTGTGTCAACTCCACTTTTGGTCATGGTTTTTAGATAGTTGTGAAGTCATGTTAAGGGTTAACTGATAGGGTTAGAGTCTCATTTCCATTCACAAAATAAAGTCTAGCAACCTTATTTCATACATTGACAGTCTTATACCATGTTTGGAAAGCCAAATTTTAAACCATTTTGAATTTTTTTTTATTAACCCATGAAACCAAGTTTTTGTAATGAAAACAGTGTAAAAAACCCATTTTTCACTACGAAAACACTTCTATTTTCGTAGCGCATTACGAAACCACTGAAGCAGCCCTTTTTTTTCATCAAAAACCCTATTTTTCTGCTTTTAGTAGTCTTTTTACAAAAGGGTTCCTGAGCAACTGAAAAAATAATTTTTGAAAACTGAAAGAGATATTTCCTCCTAACATACTGAACTACAAAAACCTCTTTCAGTTTCTTCAAATTCATTATGATGTGGGATAAATTGATGACTCAACTTGCGCTATGAAAACAACTGAAAGTCATTGAGGGAGAAACTCTCTTTTCTATTTTTAGTAGTCAACTTCATGATCAGTTTCTAGCCACAAAAAAAGGTAATTTGGAATTATGAAGGAGGTTTTTCTTCATGAAATATACATCTACAATAACCTATCTCACGTTTCTCAAAAGTGCTACCAGTTGGGAGATACAAGGCTTTCTTTGAAGCCATATGTTCAGAAATCAGGATTTTCCAGTTTTGCACAGGTTGTTCAAAGGCATTTTCCGGGCAGTAGGAGAAGTATTTAAAAAAAGAAAGATAGGTTTTTTTTCAAGACATCATGGTCTCCAAAAACCTCCTTCATTTTTGTAAAATACGTTTTGGATGAGGAGATAAAAGCTCTGTCTCAACACCTATTTTTCAGCTAATGAAACAGTGAAGTAAGTGATAATTTCTTAATGCAGTTTTGTTGTGGAGAAGGACTTCACTTTTTGAAAAAATTTCAAGGATGACATATGTTGATTATTAAAGCCTGTAGACATCATGGAAAAAGTTCAAGAAGTTTTAAGAACTAATATTTTTGAAAAAATCTGTGTAAAAAGACATGCACAACAGTTTCGTAGCGCGCTACGAAACTGCTGTAGGTGCAGTTTTGAGTCTATTATAAGGGTTTCAGGAGATAAAAACATCTATTTTTTTAGTTTTGATGCTACTAAATGATGGAAAGGGTTCACAAATGAAGATCCAGGTGTCAAATCAAAAGAAACAGGAGGTTTAAGAGATGTTTAAAAAGACATATATTCTGCGCTACGAAAATAGCTGATATTTTCGTAGCGCAGCCATATCAGCTCTCTTTATACTCCTTCAAGGGCTTAATTTTGCACAAGTCGAAGGGCATGGTTCTATGGAAGTGATAACACATGTCACTTGTCTAAAAAGGTCAAAATTTCCAGCAAAAGTGTTGGAATACAAGCATAGAGATAAGGGCTAAATTTCAACAAACTGTTTCCTGGTTTATAGGGTAGTTAGGTCATGGAACAGCAGGGTTCATAACAGAGCTGGAGGCATCACCAAATTCGACCTCATGAGGTTTTAGGTGGAAAAATAAGTGTTTAAGTCTTAGATAAGGTTGTTGAAACATGTTTTAAGAGTTTTAGTCCTACTTGAAATAGGACTCTTCAAAGACAGTGAAACTGTCATTTTGTAATTAATAAGCTTGTTTTATGGTTAGAATAGGTGTCAAGGATAGGAATTCGAATTCCTCTGATGGTGGATCATAGAATCCAAGGTTGTAATGCTATATATGAAGTAAGAGGTCGAATTAGCGAAGGGTTGGAGACTTTTTGGCCCAGCTGCTGCTTTATGTTATGGAAGATAACCAGTAATACAGAGAGGTTTTCCCGAACAGATCTGAGTTTAGATGAGGTTTAATGTTTTCTTGATTTATATGATACTTTAATTACTTGCAGTAGATCTTATTACTATTACTCAGAATTCACAATCATGTGCTCTGACTTCCTTTAGTAATGTAATTATTGTGTTTAGCAATAGATATTATTTACTATTACTCAGAATTCACAACCATGTGCTCTGACTTCCTTTAGTAATGAGATGACTTTGTTTTTCTGAATTTTGTGAGTAAATTACCTTTAAACCATTAGCAGTAGGTTCCATTTCTATTACTCAGAATTCATAAACCTATGCTCTGACTTCCTTTAGTAATGGAATTACTGTGTTGACCTATATTTCTTGAGTGAATTATCTTTGTTTGAAAACCCCATTTGCCTCAGCTTCCATGTTTAGAAACCTTGCCACTGGATCTACTGACTTGTTAACTCCATAGCCTAATAGTAGCAAGCCTTCATCTTTCAACCTACAAACACACGAAACCAAGATAGAGTTAGCCATCTATATCATCATTAATAAATATCATAAACCCTTGAGAGAGCCCTCTCAGGTTGAGGATGCTAAGCCTCATCTAAAAGATTGGTTTGAAATAGTTACACTGAGGTAGTCTGATCAGCAGCCTATCAAGGTCCTATTTTGGTGATAACATTTTGGTGTGTCTGCCGGGAGTCTGAATATTATTCGTTACAATAATCAATAAGCTAAACTTCTGAAGGTAGCAGGAGCTCAGGAAGCTGTTTGAGGCTGCAAAACTACCTTGGCAACTCCACACATCAAATAATCAAATTGGAAGGTGACTCCACTACTAGAAGATCAGTAGCTTGATGAAGTTTCAATATGAGTTCCATTGCAAGAATGAATGCCGGGTATGCCCCTATGAATTTGTCTCATATCCTTGGTTTTTCAAATCCTATGCCAAAGGTTGAATGGTTAGATGATATTCCAATATTTAAAGATGAGAAAAAAGACAATGCTACTCTTCATTTGGTTAGGTTCCATATGCATGTACAAGGTCTTAAGGTTTAGTTCCTTGAAGATTGTCTCATGAAGATGTTTATGGCTAGTTTAGAATGAAAAACATGGTCTTGTTATGAAAGCTTGCCAAATGGTTCATTATATTCTCTTGCTGATTTCCATAATGTATTTTAGGAGATCTATAAAGTGTGTCATCCCTCTTTATTGATGGTCAAATACTACTATAAACGCTCTAAGAGTTTTATTGAATATTTGGAGAATTGTTATGAAGATGATGAGTTCATGGATGAGGAAATTTTAGAAGCCCTTCATGACAATACCTTTCATCAACAAGAAGAACACCAAGAAGAAAGGATAATATCTCCCTTAGATGAAAATGAAACCCAGCAAGAGTTTACTTATGAAAATCATGTCACATCCTCTGAGTTTGAGGAAAATTTGCAGCAGACTTTTCAATCATTTGATCATCAGGAGTATGAGAATCATTTCAAATAGCAAGAGGCAATATTGGAAAATGCTTGCTACAAACCTCAGGTACAGGAAAAATTTGATTTTTCATGTCATTTCTTGCATCAGCCTACATCAAATGATGATTACATTAATCAAGAAGTGGGTGAAAATTTCTCTTTATCCTTGTCCTCTAATTTGAAATCATTTGAGTGCAAGACAGAAGATAAGATTGAGTTTGTGGATGAAATTGTAGAGAACATTGAAAAGGAAATTCAAGTTTCAAAAGATAAAATTCAATCTCATAGAATTAATGATCAAGATCAGTCTTTTCAAATGATTTTAATGCCAAAACACAAAGAGGGCGTGTTGCTACCTTTCTTCTTAAAGATGGAGGAAGAATACACTGCTTTTGTAAATTAGTTTGAAAAGCAGTCTAAAAGCACACAACTGAAGTCTTATGTGGTTGATCAAAGTATGGGTGAGTTGTCCAAAGCTGCAGAATATCATGAGAAGCATCAAACTGACCATGTTTTCTTTGACCCTATAGCTGAATATATGGCAAAGCTTTGCACCCCAGTGTTTAATTTTCATTTGCATTATGAAGATCAAATACATTATAAGTTGTTTTGGTCATCTCAACATCATGTTCACTTTTGGTTCAAGCAAAGTCAAGAGATTCAAGTGTCAGATTAGATTTATGATTGGCTTCATTGAAAATTTCATATTGATTGAGCTAAAATGGAGTTTGTAGCTGCTAGGGTAGGTAGGAGTATGTCAATAAGCTCAAGGTTGACTGAGCATTTTAGTAGGTGCAGTTTGAGTCCTTCTTGCAGAAATAATTAAAGCTTGGGGAGCTGATTGGGCATAATTTCAGAGTTTTATTTTAAAGGAATGGATTGCAGCACTGGAGCTACCAGTTCTTAGTGTACCATAGGGGCACACTATCCCAAGTGGAGCCATTATTATCACACCCTAAATTTTCAAAGCATCATTGTGTCAACTCCACTTTTGGTCATGGTTTTTATATAGGTGTGAAGTCATGTTAAGGGTTAAGTGATAGGGTTAGAGTCTCATTTCCATTCACAAAATAAAGTCTCGGAACCTTATTTCATACATGGACAGTCTTATACCATGTTTGGAAAGTCAAATTTTAAACCATTTTGAATTTTTTTTTTATTAAGCCACGAAACCACGTTTTCATAGCACAGATAGTGTAAAAAACCTATTTTGTGCTACGAAAACACTTCTATTTTTTTTAGCGCGCTACGAAACCACTAAAGCAACCTTTTTTTTCATCAAAAACCCTGTTTTTCTGCTTTTAGTAGTATTTTTCCAGAAGGGTTCCTGAGCAACTAAAAACTCATTTTTGAAAAGAGAAAGAGATGTTTCTTCCTAACATACTGAACTAAAAAAACCTCTTTTATTTTCTTCAAATTCATTATGAGGTGGGAGTAATTGATGACTCAACTTGCGCTACGAAAATAGATGAAAGCCATTGAGAGAGAAACATTGTTTTTTGTTTTTAGTAGTCAACTTCATGATCATTTTCTAGCCACAAGAAAAGGTATTTTGGAATTTTGAAGGACGTTTTTCTTCAAAAAATCTCTCGCTACAATAACCTATCTTACATTTCTCAAAAGTGTTACCAGTTGAGAGATAGAAGGCTTTCTTTGAAGCCATATTTTCAGAAATCAGGATTTTCCAGTTTTATACAGGTTGTTCAAAGGCAGTTTCTGGGTAGTAGGAGAAGTATTTAAAAAAACCAAGATATATTTTTTTTCAAGACATCATGGTCTCCAAAAGACTCCTTTAGTTTTGCAAAATACGTTTTGGATGAGGAGATAAAAGATCTGTCTCAACACCTATTTTTCAGGTAATGAAACAGTGAAGTAAGTGATAATTTCTTAATGCAGTTTTGTTGTGGAGAAGGACTTCACTTTTTGAAGACATTTCAAGGATGACATATGTTGATTATTAAAGTCTGTAGACAGCATGGAAAAGGTGCAAGAAGTTTTAAAAACTAAGATTTTTGAAAATGTCTGTGTAAAAAGACATGCACAGTAGTTTTGTAATGCACTACGAAACTGCTGTAGGTGCAGTTTTGAGTCTATTATAAGGGTTTCAAGAGATAAAAAAATCTAGTTTTTGAGTGTTGATTATACTAAAGGATGGAAAGGGTTCACAAATGAAGATCTAGGTGTCAAATCAAAAGAAACTTGAGGTTTAAGAGATGTTTACAAAGACATATATCGTAGCACTTCCATATCAGCTCTCTTTATAATCCTTCAAGGGCTTAATTTTGCACATGTGGAAGGGCATGGTTCTATGGAAGTGATAACACATGTCACTTGTCTAAAAAGGTTGAAATTTCCAACAAAAGTGTTGGAAGACAAGCATAGAGATAAGCGCTAAATTTCAACACACTGTTTCCTGGTTTCTAGGGCAGTTAGGTCATGGAACAACAAGGTTCATAACAAAGCTGGAGGCATCATCAAATTCGACCTAATAAGGTTGCAGGTGGCAAAAGAAGTATTTAAGTCTTAGATAAGGTTGTTGAAACAAGTTTTAGGATTTTTATTCCTACTTGAATTAAGACTCTTCAAAGATAGTCAAACTGTCATTTTGTAATTAATAAGCCTGTTTTATGGTTAGAATAGGTGTCAAGGATAGGAATTTGAATTCCTCTAATGGTGGATCATAGAATCCAAGGTTGTAATGCTATATATGAAGCAAGAGGTCGAATTAGCAAAGGGTTGGAGACTTTTTGGCCCAGCTTCTGCTTTATGTTATGGAAAATAACCAGTAATACAGAGAGGTTTTGCCGAACAGATCTGAGTTTGGATGAGGTTTAATGTTTTCTTGATTTATATGATACTTTAATTACTTGCAGTAGATCTTATTACTATTACTGTAATATGTTTTCTTATTACTATTACTTGCAGTAGATCTTATTACTATTACTTGCAGTAGATCTTATTACTTTAATATGTTTTCTTATTACTAGGTCTTCTCATTTGTGGAACAATTTCGTAGGTGGATTGTTTTGGCCTCAACATGATGTCAAATTAGATGGTATTTTGTATTTATGTGCTTCGTTCAATCATGGAACTTCAAGTTCTTGGCCAACTTTATTGAAAACTCACGTAGACACCGTCAAGAAAACCTCATTTGGACATCATCATCAATCATCTTCTTCTATCTTCTTTTCTCAAAAAAAGTAGGACACACAATACAATGAAGATAACATGTAAAAAGAGTAATGATATTTCAATATTGCCCTTAATTTCATATTAAACTTTTTCATTTTGTATCACACTTTTTCATATAACATATATGAAAAAAGGAGAAAAAAAAGACATCAATTTAATTAAAATTGAAGAAAAAATATAACTAATTTTGAGATAAATACGTACAATCTATCTAATAATTATGGGAAATTAAATTCAAATTTTAGATCCTATTCCAAAAGAAGGTATTTTTTTTGTTAATCATAAAAAGGAAAACCAGTTATTTACACCTAATCTCTCTATGGTAAGAAGCAACTATTCGATCCCAAGCATCCCAACATTCCGGATCACGGGGAACAACAGAAATCTGTGACGAGATGATCTGCGGCGGCAGAGTGGACAACTATCGCGGGAAATCAGCCATCTGAAAATGCAAATCGTATGGAAGATGTGGCAGCAACGCATCTGCGACACATCCTCCTCTCCCAATTCAAAATCGATAATGCAAATTGAGCAACTTGAACTTATACTATTATTATCACGGATATGTTCCTCTGAAATGCTTATTCTACGCAACCCCATTACGCTCAACTGCTCCTCCGTTGGAGGCACCTCCGTTGGAGCTGTGTCGGGTAACTGCATTGGACTGTCCTGAAAAAAAAAAACCTCCGTTGGAGCTGTGTCGGGTAACTGCAACTCAGCTGGAAAGCGGCAAACTGGACAACAATCTTGGGTGAGCAGCCATCTGGAAATGCAAATGGTATGGAAGATGTGGCCGCAACGCATTTGAGACACATTCTCCTCTCCCAATTCAAAATAGATATGGCAAATTGAGCAACTTGAACTTATATGCTCCTCTGAAATGTTTATTCTACGCAAACCCATCACGCTCAACTGCTCCTCCGTTGGAGCTGTGTTTATCTGCAACTCAGCAACTCTGTCCTCCGTTGGAGCTGTGTTTGGTAACTGCAACTCAGCAACTATCTCTCTGGTTGTGTGTCGTAACTGCTCCACAATTACAGTTGTGTCTGGTAACTGCTCCCCAGCAGCTGTACCTGTGAGGAAGTCATTTGGCAACTGCTCGTCTGAAACTCTCTCTGTGTCTCTAGTTTGGACGAATTCAGGCCAAGTAGGCAGATCATGATTATTTGCATCTGTGAACTCATGATTGTGAGTGACAGTATTATGATCAGCGCGAAGACGAATGGCAGGTGTTGTCGATCTTGATCGGCTCCCATTATTTCTGCGATCTTGTGGTGATGTTGATCTGCTCCTGTTCGTGCTGCGCCCTTCTCCTGATCTTCCTGTTTCGTTTTCCATTTTGGAGATAAAATGAAATGAACGGAGAGTTGTTTGTTACCTGATGAGATGAGCGATGAGTTGTTTGTTATGCATTTTGGAAATGAAAAAGTTGTTTATTTATAGCGTCATAATTATGAGGCTAGCTAGCCCCACCTGGCCGACGCGTACTCCATTACATTGATACTCGCAGTGGAAAGCTTTTCACGTATTTGAAAAGTCATAATCTATCTTTTTTTATGTTTTTTTTTAAGGATTTTTAAACATACTTGGGACTTAATGTTTTTTTTATGGTGTTGAATCCATATATTTAATAAAAAATTGATTTTAAACAACAAAAAATAAGAATTGGCCATCTTTTTTAGCCATAAACTCCAAAACATAATATACTTAAAGAAGTCATATAAAAAAAAACTAATTTAATTTAATAATAATAATATATTATTATTATTATTATTAAGTATATATTTTTATCGAGTAGTCTATAGTGTGACTTTTTGAAGGCCTTTAAGGTATTTTTTTCCAATCTAATTTCTCTAAATTCCGGCAAGAATTTATTGAAAATAGAAGTTTGATGGGTAACCTTGCACAATCGAAATCAAGATTTGACCTCAATTTTTTTCACCGGATTCAGGCACCTGAAACTCCAAAAAGTCGCACTAAAGACAACTCCTATTTTTATTATATATGATTTTAATTTTTTTTAATTTATTGAATTATTTTTTTTAATTAAATATTTCTATGATAAAATACTAGGAGGAATGTTATAACTTCAACTAATAAAAATTTATGACAATGTCAGTCTAGGTTTCATGCATGAGGATTTATGTCTACATGAATATAACACAACATTTACTTGAGAATATAGAGCTTGAACCATGATGAGATATGGCAACAACCACTAGATTATGAGCACGTACTATTCCATTGTAGGAGATGCCACGAATATGGACATATGTTTCGAGATTGTCTAGTGAATAAAGTTGAAACATCAAAGAAAGCAACAAAGGATGATGTGGAGGGTTTTCAGAAAGTTAATAGCAAATGAAAACCTCATAAAGTTCAACCTGCTCTAGCAGCAACAACAAAAAAATCCAAGAAGAAATCGATATGCAACGCTTTCTATAGAGGAGGAGGAGTTGAAACTCCCAAAAGTTGTGATGAATCTAGATCTAAGAACTAAAAAACCTCAAGCAAAAGTTATACCCACGAGAAAGGCCAAGGAGGACTTGTTAGAGAACACAGATCAAGAGGAAAGCTTGAGGGGAGAGTGGGAAAGAATGGACATGAAGGAAATAAAGGAAAGTCTTAGTAATGAGGAACAAAAATTAACCAAAATGTTGAAGGAATGGTAATATCTTGAGTCTAGACTCATCCCAAATAAACAAAAGAATCAATTTCAAGATTTCTTCCAAAAATTGTAGAGCCAAGACCATTTAGGGCATAGAGACTAGGGGAGACTCAGATTGAATTAGGTATGTAACCCCAACTAGAGCCTGAAAAAATTCAGGTAACAAAAAGAAACAAGAAATGTGGTTATAATACTATTCAGGAATCAATCCAAATAGTCGATAAACATCTCATATATATGGGACATGTGATTGTGCTCTCGAAGGTTTTTCCCTCCTTAAGGTACTTTCTTAAATGAAGATCATTAAATTGAATATAAGAGACCTCAACAACAAAGGAGAGAGTTAGAGATATTGTAGGACATTGTGGAAACAGATATTAGACTATGGCCCTAGATATGAGAGTGCTAGTAGCATAGCTATCCTATGGAACCCCTTAGAAATTTCCTTCATGGATTGGATTTCCCATCCAAGGATTCTCTTTGTTAGATTATGATACATTGGAACCAAGAAGGTGGTGGTATTTATGGTAGTGTACGAGCCCCATACACAAGCAGAGAAGGTAACTTTCTTATCAAAACTTTGAGATATACAACAACTACGTACTAATGATCTATGGATTATAGGGGGCGACTTCAACCTAATCAAATCACTAGAAGAAAGGAAGACCAGATTCAAAGGTTCATCAGTTCGATGAATTTATTGTTGATCTAAGGTTGGTTAATCTAGATACAATCAACGAGATGTTCACATGGAACAACTAGAAAGGAAACATACACCAAATAGCGATTTTCCTTGATTATTTCTTGGCTTTAGAACCTCTAATATGAAGAGAAATTTTTGTGGAACTTGTGATCTTACCCTATTTAGGTTTTCATGGTTAGCCCATCAGGTTAGAGGTGGATTTAAAAAACAACCCTAATGTCCACCCATTTTTTTTTGAGAGCTTTTACTTGAATTATCTAGAATTTGTAAACAAAGGTCAAAACTGGTGGGAGGAGATCGATGCACAAGGAAGAAATCTTATGCATACCTTCCAGCTCATGTTGAAAGAGTACAATATCAAGAAAACCAAAGATTGGAACAATATAGACTTCAGGAATATACTATTAGAAAAACCAAAACTAGAATATTTGATGCAACAAGTTCAACAATAACTCATCACACAAGGGAGAACAGAGGCACTAATCCTAGAAGAGGGGAAATTAATAAATAAAACAGAATAGAGAAAAAATCATGAGGAGACTCTATGTAGAAACAAATCTAGGGTGAAATGACCATGGGAGGGGTAATGCAGATCCAAATTCTTCCATGGGACTATGATCAAGCATCATTATCATAATAGGATCTTCCTTTTAAAATAGAAAGAGGTACATCTTTTGCTAAAACATGAGGAAATTGAAGATGAATTAGTCTGATATTTTCATGATATGTTTACAAATCTTGTTCCAAATAGAAGGGAAGCCATTTAGAGAACAACAACTTGCATTCCACATCTAATAAATTAATATTAGAATGAGATAAATAAATTACTTGGAATTGGAAGAGATAGTCATGGATATGCCACCTAATAAATCCACTAGTTCGAGCATATTTACAACAAATTTCTATCAAGCATGATGGAAATTTATTGGTCTATAATTCCATGTTTTGGTTGAAGAATCTTCTCAAACTCATAAGCTATGTTTGAGTCTCAATGCTACTTTCATCACTTTAATCCATAAATCTAGCAAATTGGCGGACCTTAGTCACTTCTGCTCTGTTTCTCTATGTAATTTTATTTATAAAATTATATTTTTTGTGATAGTCAATCATCTTAACCCTTGTTAAATAAAATAATCTCCCTAGAATAGATATGGTCCATTGAGGGTCGTTAGATTCTTTTTGGAATTGTGACAACTCATGAAGTTAGTCACTCTTTGAAGAAGTTTATAAACCCTAGGATGCTTATTAAACTTGACCTATATAATGTTGGTTATAGAATTATATGGGATTATCTCCTGAGTGTGCTTGAAGCTTTTGGGTGCTCTTTTTCATGGATCTCGTGGATTAATTCTATGGTTTCTTCCCATTTCTACTCCATTATTTTGAATGGGCTTCCCACTAAGACTTTTAACTCCTCCCAGGGTTTGCGTCAAGGTGATCCTATCTCTACTTTCCTTTTCATTCTAGCTGCTGAAGGTGTGGGGAGATAGGTCAAGGAAATTCTCCATTAAGGTTTAGTTAAAGGGATACAACCTTAAGGGTAGCAACTTCCTATTACCAACCAATTTTTTTTTTATGACATATTACTTTTCTTTCAAGCTTCTTTGTTGGAAGCTATAGGTTTAAAATCCATCCTTTCTATTTTCATGAAAGCCACATGTACTTTGATAAATGGTGAAAAATCCAATTTTTTTCTTTTTTCAACACAAATCATGTGGTTCAAGGTAATCTAACTTACATCTCGGCATTACCAATCAAAATAAGCTCGATGAAATACTTAGGAGTCCCAATAGTCTTTAAATCCTTGAGAATGGCTTGTTGGAAAAATGTGTTACAAAATATTTACAACAAACTCGAAAGTTGGGATTTTAGATCCCTTAATATGGTTGGTCATTTTTTATTGCTTAAATATGAGCTCCAAGGTATCCCAGTTTGTCATATTTATGTGTTGGGAGCTTCTAAAGCTAAACATAACTCCATTATTACCTCCTTCCACTTATTTATTTATTTATTTATTTTTTATTTTTTATTTTTTTTATGGAGAGGAGTAGAAATTATCAAGAAATGGGCACTACTTTCCTAGTAGCACCTTTGACTTCCTAAGCTGGTGGGGGGTCTTGGTCTTCATGACCTAGAGATGTTGAAAAAAGACCTTGGAGAAAAGATATTGTGGAAATGCCTCCAAGGGGGAGCATATATTTGGAAACAAATATGGAATAGAAAATATGGACACCTTCATTCTCAGTGTTGAAAATGGCAGCAAAAAATGGATTCTAATTTAATTTTCCCTTAATCACATTAGAAGGAAATTGTAATTCCACATCTTATGACACCTTTGTACGAGTTAAGTGAGTTGGGAATACTTAGTTAACTTAATCAATTCGAGTTGGGGGTCTAACTAGAGACATGTAGATCTCACTCTATACTTTTAGGGGGTCAAGTTAAAGTTTATTTTGAGTTGTAATAATTAACTTAATTCATTTTGAGTTAAATCATTTTAACTCATTCCTAGCTAATGGAAGGACTAGTGAGAGGTCAAGTGAACTTTATTTGATTTACTTCACAACATTGAGCAATCAGATAATTGATAATTCACTCATAAAAAATTGTTGCATGTCAGTTTTGAGAGAGACCCAGTTGAGATTGGAGTTTAAGGGAAGTGTACTATGAACTGTATAATCAGATTTTGTACAGATAGTGCATATAGTAAAAGATAGGCCCTATACATACTTGTTACATAGTAATTTTTCACTATGCTCACTTCGTGTTCCCGATTTGGAAGTTCCCTATGATGAATCATGTGTAGTATTTCCACCTAAAATAAATACATAAAGATATCCTCTAAAGAATCAAAGAAAGATGTCTTGAAAGATCATTGAAGAAACTTAGCTAAAATACTAAATTTCTGGGTCAGCACGCTTCTCTAGTTTCATTCCCATGCTGATGGAAGGTTGACAGTTCTATATTAGCACTGACAATGCTCTGTTTACTGAGAAAACCACGTTGAACCCTTTCTGGCAATGTTTCCTCAAATAGAGGAGAAGCTTCAACCTCTAGAATTTTCCAGGATGGTGAGCTTGATGTCATTCGGTGGAGATATGTTCGAGGTCTCTCATTTAGAGCATTTGATATTATCAATGGGGGATTATCCCTTGAAAACTTGACCTTCCTCCTTCTTTCATGGGCTCCTAAATCCCTCTCCCTTGCTATAAATTGATCCCCATCCTTCCACTACTGGCTGGTCATCTTTGGGTTGGTCTCATCATTCATTTTCCTTCCATCCATGTATTATGATAATTCCTAAGCTATCTGGGAGAAATATTTATTCAAGAGCTTCAGTGAAGGACTCAAACATTGCGAAAAGGAGGATTCCAACATCAAGGCCATGGCTGTGAGCTTTATCTTTCATATTTCTTAATAAAACATCTGTTGTTTTCTTTCTATATTTGTCTAATCATTTGTGCAAATAGTCTAATGTTACTTGATCTGTTATATAACCAATATTCAATGTATTTTTTGTATTGGATTACATTTTTTTTTTCTCTTGATCTCCTGCAGGTAATCATATGCTTTTAGTAGCAAGTAGTGAGCCTAAAGGACTATGGATTGAGGCCATTATCAAATGATTCAAGTGTAGCATCGGCAAGAGGTACGTTTATTCCCTTTCTCATCTTGTTTTGGATATTAGCTAAGAAATCTTGCATTATATATTCTCTTAAGTTGCTAGACCCACTCTAGGGCTAGAGAGATCACATTTATCTACAAAGGGGATTTATCTTCACAACAGAATTGTCGATTCAGCTGGGGAGCTTTAGCCTCCTTTCCTTCCATTTTCCCAGGTTGATTTATGATCAGTTTGATCGATCATCTAGATCTATGTCTGCTTGGGTCTACATTGGTGTGCATAGGATTTTATAGTTATTTCAGTATGTCATGTCTGGTTTTAGTTGATTTTTTTTTCCTTTTTTTAGCACGCAACACATATTCTGTCGTTAAAGTAACGCTGATAACATTGTTTTATACAAAGCAGTCCTGTTGATTTTCCATTCAACACTATTTTGTTCATCACAGATGCGTTGATCCCAATTCTAGGAAAAATTTAGGGTTTCCCCATATCCTCATAGTGTGTCTTGACCCCTGAGAAAATCTGTCGAGTCTGAATGACCTCTTGCCATTGCCTTTGGTTTGTTTATGTTGTTTAAATTCATGGTTTTGTCTCTTTGACTTGCTCGTGGTTAGAGTGAAGTTAAAGAATTCCCTAGGTTTTCTTGTCAATTTCTCTTTGTTTGTCACTTGTTTTTATCATTAGAGAGTTCACAGGCTCTGCTTTAGAGTTCTATTCCAGTCAGCTCGAACATTGTCACACACTACTTTTGCCTTGTTTTGAAGTTGTTTTCGTTTGCCCTAGTCATCACTGCACTTAGAGATCACCTTCAATTAAGTGTTAAACATAATATAATGATTGTTTGATTCACAAGTTTGGAAGGGTGTGTATTATCTAGTTCTTGAATTCAAAAGAGTAAATTGAAAATGATTTCATTTTGAAATTTGGATTTGGTTTATTTTTCATCGTTTTGAAAAAAGAGTGAAAGTAATTTTCATTCGTGCATTTTTTTAAATCGGTATTGTTTTCCATTCATTAGAAAGAAAAGTGAAGATGAGTCTTTTGCATTTCTTTGTTCGTTTGGTTGATTTTACTTTAGTTCACTAATTTCATTTGGATTTTTAGCTTTCAAAGTAAAATAAAAGCAAAAAATTGTTATGCATCTTAGTGAAAAGAGAAGAAATTTCATTTTTTAATAAGTTTTGATTTTGGGGATCATAAAGCTTGAATTCAATCCTTAAAAGTTGCATTTCAGTAATTTTGAACTAATTCAGAGGACATCATTGTTTGTTTCATTACTTACAATATTGTTTGCGCTTCTTCCCTCATTAGTTTAGAATTCATTGAAATTGAAAGAATCTCTTTTAGCATTTATAAGCTGCATTATAGGGTTTAGGTGACATCAACATTGATCCTTAAACTGAGACTTAACTGAAGATCAACTTTAAAATTTATCCAAATAACCTTAAGGAGAATTTGAAATTAACAAAAACATTTAGAGGTCTAGGCTAGAGACGTGTTCTGGGGTCATTAAATCTAGGAGTTGTCGCTAACATTATGTGTTATATTCCGGAGGTGAAAATTTGTCCCATGTATGGAAGTATCGAAGAGGCCGATGATCTGTATGAATCACTATTTCCTTGCCCATTAAGTAATGTTTCTGTTTCTTAAAAATTTCTACTAAATGCATATAATTCTTTATCATAAGTTGGTTAATTTGCAACAGCTTTAGAAAATGTTTACGAATGAAAACAAATAGGCTTTCCTTTCTGCCATAATACGATGACCATTTCACATCCACTAGAATCAGTTTCTATTTCAAAAGGTCGTTGAAGGTCTGGTAAAGCTAAGATTGGAGATGAAACAATTTTCTTCTTTAAAGTGTCAAATTCTTGTTGTTTTTTTCCTCCCCACTAGAAAGAAACTTTAGAACATTTTATGGGATGTAATGGTGATGCAATAAAAGAGAAAGGAGAAATGAATTTCCTCCAATAATTAACTGCACCCAAAAATATTCTAACTTCCGACATATTTTGTGGTCTTGGGCACTTCAAAATCACACCAATTTTAGCTGGACCTATTTTAAAATGAACACCTCCAACTATGTAACGAAGATAATCTAAGGAATTTTTTCCAAATTCACACTTAGAAAGTTTGAGATACAATTTATCCCTTTGCAACACATCAAAAACATGTCTCACATGCTTAACACGTTCTTCCAAACTTGAACTGAATATAAGAATATCATCCAGATAGACTATGACAAACTTATCAAGAAATGAAATACATAATTCATCACTCTCATAAACGTTGTTGGAGCATTGCACAAACCAAACAACATAACCAACCATTCATAAAGCCCCTATCTAGTCTTCAATGCAGTTTTCCAAACATTATTCTTTGTAATACAAATATGATGATAACCACTTCCTAGATCCAGTTTTTTAAAGTAAAAAATATTCTTTAACTGATCAATAAAATCATCTATTCTTCGAAGAGGATACCACTTCTTTATGGTGATTTTATGTAAATCTCCAAAATCAGCACATATTCACCAAGTTTCATCTTTCTTATGTACTAAAATGATCGGTGATCGACATGGAGAAGAACTAGGTCGAATAAAGCCTTTATCAATCAATTCCTAAATATGTTTCTTGATTTCTTCATTTTCTATGACTGACATACGATACATGCCAATGTTCGGAAGAGGAGAATCAAATTGAAGTTGAATCTCATGTTGTATTTCTCATTTAGGACGTAACATTTTTTGTTATTTAAATAACTCCTTATAAGAATCAACTATTTCAACCAATTTTTCCTTAAACTGGGAATCACATCCTTTAAAAGAATCAATATTATCTTTAGGTTGTTCCTTAACAAACATGAAAACATATTTTTTCTTGAACTTATGAGTCTCTTCATCTGACTAACATTGATTAAATCCAAGCTTCCTTTAATCTGATGTGCCCTCACAACATATTCAATTCAATCCTCAAAAATATTATATTTATGCTCCTTGCTATAAAATGTGACATCTCGATCATAAATATAAGGACTACCTAACACAACTCCACATATATCCAAATGAATCAGTTCTAAATCAACCTCATCAACAAAAATAGTTATGATTGCAAACCTTAATTGACACTGTTTTTTGACATGCATCTAAGTGTTATCCTTTAACCATCCTAAAGGGTAAGGTTTTGGACGATTCTTAGTTTCCAATCCCAATTTCCTTACCAAATTATCAGATATTAAATTAACTTGTGATCCACTATCAAATAATGTGTCAATTTTAGTGTGCTTGGATATTATCCTGAGGTGAAACAATTCAATCATATTCTCACCTTCAACCACTTCTTTAGATTTAGAAGAATATGAAAAAAAAGTAGAACAAGAACTTGTCTCAGAAGGATTACCTATTAAAACCATAACAATTATCTTTTGTTCATCACTGGAGTTAGATCCCAAGTCTTGTTGGACTGCAACATTAGATTTCTGCTCGCCCTTCTTATTGAGGAACTTCTTTTGCTTAAGTTCCATATGGAGCTTCCAACATTTGGATTCATTGTGTCCAACCCTCTAACAATGAGTACAGATAGGCCTTTCTCCTTCCTTCTTGAATATTGTTGCTTTCTTCCCCTTTGATTTTTTCTTTCCTTTTTTATCTTTGTTTTCTAATTTCTTGAATGGTTTCTTCGTAAACAGAAAAGTTCCGCCACCCAATTCAACATGAATGTCTTGGGTACACACTTAAACAAAGTCAATTGGATTAAACATAAGCAACGCATGTTGCAAATAAGAATACAAAATTCCAATATACTTTAATAAATATTCCCATGTGTTTAATGGAATGTCAAGTGCTAATGCCTTCTTTCCGAGTTCCTGCGTAAACTCTTACACATTGTGTCCTTTACCTTGCCTTAAACGCTACCAATCCATTATAGCATGTTGCATATATCCTAAATGATAGAATTGATTTATAATAAATTTAATAAACTTAGACCATGAGGAGACGGTTTTACCTTTATTCTTTAAATCTGATTGAGTTTTACTTTCACACCAAATTAAAGATGTTCCCCCCATCCTAAGTGTAGCTAACTAAATTCTTGAAGATTCATCATCAATATTCTATATTATACAATATACTTCAAGTTGTTTAATCCAATTATCTAACTTTTCAAGATTCATTTCACCATCGAATATGGGTAGTTCAAATTACATCTAGTTTCGGAAAAGGAGATTTCTTATGTTTCTTCATTGAGTTGGAATCTGAACTTGAATCATCAGAAGATGATGAAGAAGAAGATTAATATGGAGGAGAAGTAGGTTCATTACCATTATTTTTCTTCATGTACTTTTCCTCTGTCGCGCCGTTAGAAGATGAAGATGGAGAAGGTGGAGATTTGTCACCATCAATTTTCTCCTTGACCATTTTCTCCTTTTTTCTTTTTGAAGTCAATGTTGCATCTCTAGTATTCTTGTCTTCATAGAGTTTTTCAATCATGCTTTACATATTGAGGAAAATATTTTGAAATTGCTCATTAGTCTTGGGCTCGAGTGTTTCTTCTTTAGTTTCACCTGCTATCATTCAAGAAATTTTTGTAGAAATTCTCATAAAATTATGTATTTCCAGATTCTAATGATCTAAAAATTATATGCCACTATTAAATACATAATCCTTCAACTTAAATCTTTGCGGAAATTTAATTTCCAATTGCAAACACATGAAGAAAGGCCAATGACACATAACACAGATGTTTTTACTGAGAAATCATAAAGCTAAGAACCCCACTATCATATATTATGTATATATCATGGATCATGAAACAATCTCATACAAAACTCTAATCGAAGAGTTCTCAATACAATATACAATCGTCTCACACTGCCATACAAAAAATGGCATAAACATGCACCAATTTACTGCCTCCTGACAGCCTGCCTCCAATGCGCAATCCTTGTTGATCACAATCCCTAAATGACTTTGATATTTCCTTTCCTTGACTATGCAATCCTCATTGGCATCTCCAATGTGTGTTTGGTTGCAAGTATGTACCCATTATAGTCACAACTGATAGTCAAACTATCCCTTTCACCTATCTCTCAACTGGGTCTCCACTGGATCTGACATGCATGTAGTTAACAGTAGTAAATATTCAGTTTCATGTGAGATCACTCCATGTGAATTAATTTAATATTTAATTCATTGATCTCTCACTAGTGTATCTTTAGTTACAACTAGTTACAACTAGCACAATTGAGTTTAACTCACTTAATTGAGTTAAACTACTTTACAACTGACATAACGACACATCCAACTCTATAACAACTTTGTATCACTCAGTTTCAACTAATTCCACTTGCATGTCCCACCAACCAACCTTAGAACTTGAAATTCCTTTAGTTAACTGGTTTGCCACATCAGTTAACTAAAATCAAGTGCTTCAAGAGAATAGATTATTATTTATTATATCATTATTATTAAGAGATAAAAATAATCGACGTGCATTCTATTTTTAGACATGGGATCGACGAACCATATTCACACATGCATTCTAAAAATATACGCCCATCCATCCATATAATCTTCTCAACCATCTATAAATAGATTACTGCTAAAAATAGACTTTGGTCCAAATTCTAAAAATAGACATATCACCTAAAAATAGCCTGCTGGCCCCAACTAGTGTAGGTGCTTAAGTTTCACTAGGATCATCATCTTGTTGAATCTCAACACTCCCTCTAAAAAAGAAAGGCATTATCCTTCATCCCAATCCTGCCTCTATGTTATTTGAATTTTCTCCTAGTGAGCACCTTCATCAGAATATCTACATCCTGATCTTCCGTAGGAATGTACTGAAGCAACATGATCTTCCGCTACACACAATATGTGATTTGATGATACCAGATATCTATATGCTTAGGTATATCATGAAACACAAGATTAATTGAGAGTTTAATGCAACTCTGATTATCACAATGAATCACTGTAGGATCTAAATGAGAACCAAACAAACCATCCAGGATCTTCCTCATCCAGAAAGCCTCACATGCAGCTTGACTTGCTGCCATGTATTTCGCTTCCACTGAACTGAGTGCCATAGATATTTGTTTCCTGTTGTACCAGGAAACTGTTGTAGATCAAATAATGAAGACCCATCCTGATGTGCTCTTTATGTCCATTGGGTTTCCCGCCTAATCTACATCCGTGAAGCCATGAAACTTCACCTCATCTGTCTGTATGTACCATAACCCATACTCCGATATGCCCCTGAGATATCTCAGGAAATGCTTGTTCGCCTTCCAAAAGAGCTTGGTAGGATTAACCATCGCTTCACTAAGCTGGTTCACTGGATAGCATATGTTCGGTCTTGTATTAACTAACTACATGAGCGAACCCACCAACTGTCGATAGACAGTAGCATCCACTACCTCTCTCGATGTAGCATCCTCTTTCCTCTAGTTTCCTGGAAGAGGAGTATCCATGGATTTACAGCTCTCCATGTGAAACTTATCGAGTACCTCCCTTGCATACCTACCTTGAGACACAAAATGTTCACCATCTCGCTGCCATATTTACAATCCAAGGAAATAGTGAAGGAGGCCCATATCCTTCATCTCAAACTCCTTTACAATGTCCTCCTTGCATGAGTGTATCAACTGCTCATCAACAGTTAGTATTAAATCATCAACATAAAGAATAATGATTAAAAGCTTACCCTCCACCACAATCTGGTATAGGTTGGCATCTGCCTCACTCTTGGTGAAGCCAAGTCTAGTGAAATAGCTGTCGATCTGAGTGTACCAAGCATGGGGTGCTTGCTTCAACCAATACAATGCTCTTTTGAGTCCGCACACATGCGACTCGCTGCTAAATATATCAAATCCTTCAAGCTGCTCAATGTACACTTCTTCCTCAATTATCCCATTAAGGAACACAGTCTTCACATCCATATGATGAATTTACCAACCCATCTGCACTGAGAGAGAAAGGATGGTCCTTATGGAAGAATACTGTGCGAAAGGTGAAAATGTTTCTTCATAATCAATCCCCTCGATCTGTGAGAAGCCCCGAGCCACAGATCTAGCCTTGTATTTCTCAACGCTCCCATCAGCATCTTGCTTTAGCTTGTAGATCCATCTTGAAACTACCACTGATTTATCAACCGGAATTGGAACATTTTCCCAAGAACTATTTCTGAAAATGGAGTCATACTCCACCATTTCATCAACCCATGTGGGTTCTTGCACTGCTTCCTAAAAGGAAGATGTCTCTGTCACAATACATTTACTCATGACATCCATGTATCCAATGAAACGGTTACGAGACTGTCTCTGTCTGCGCTGTGAAGTAGGGACTCCTACATTCTGTGTCATATCAAGCTTCAACCTCTCAGCTTATGTGGTACGCCTTCTGCCTGTTCTAATGTTTGGCTCTGCGTGAGTGGACTCCTCCTGTGGTTGATCCACATCTAGAGACTCATTTTTGTGAACCAAAAGTTCCTCCTCTACATGCAAGTCTAGCTCCCTCTCAAGCAACAACTTCATGGCTTTCTCCTCATTGAATTTTATATCTCGTCGCACCACAGTCATTTGACTGTTTGGGAAATACACACGATACTTATGGGGTGTTTCTGTGTATCCTAAAAATATCCCAACTTCAGTAGTCGGCTCCGGTTTCTTCCTGGCGTTCTTGGTCACATGAAGATAAACATATGAGCCAAAAATCTTAAAGTGAGAAACATCTGGTTTCTTCCCATTAAAAGCTTCTTCAGGTGTACTCATGCCAAGTACTCTCGAGGACAACAATTTTACACATAAACCATAGTGTTGCATGCTTCCATCCAGAAGTGCATTGGTAGGCCTTGATCATGCAGCATAGCCCATGCAACACCCACAATCATTCTGCTCTTCCTCTCTTCAACCCCATTCTATTGTGGGTTATGAGGCACTATGAGTTCTCTTCAAATTCCTTCTTTTCTACATAAGTCTTTGAATTCATTCGAGATGAATTCACCACCATTATCACTCCGTAGAGCCTTCACTTGCTTCCCCGACTCTTTCTCCACCAATGCTTTAAACTCATAGAAATTTGAGAATGTTTGATCCTTCTTCTACATGAAGATGATCCAACATCTATGAGAATAGTCATCAGCAAAAATAACATAATACATGTGTTTTGTTTTTGAAGCAACTAAGAATGGTCCACACACGTCTATGTGAACTCTCCCCAGGATTACCGAAGCACGATTCTCCATTTCATGAAAGGTGGTATTCAAAAACTTACCCATATTACATCCCTTGCATTGATCTAACTTTTCAAGTGCACCCTTGGGAAGTCGAGTAGAAATCTGCTACAAAATCTTCAGGGCACCATGGTGAATATGGCCCAATCGCCTGTGCCATAATTCGCCGTCATCCTGACTCACCACTTTTTCTGCTTTGCCCACCATTGCGGCACAACCATATTCCTCCAGCTTGTAGAGATTCTTGACTCGAATCCCTATCCTCTTGGATTTACCAGTTGTTTTATGTCACAAGAAAGATTTTTCATCACTGAAAAACATCGTCATGACCTCTGTCCTCCAACATCGTGATTGAGACCAAGTTCTTCTTTAGACCTGGAACATGCATAACAACTTTTAACAAAAATGGTTTACCTGACTCCCTCTCAAAGGTAATGGTGCCAATTCTGGTCACATTGTATCGTCCATTGTCACCCATATCAATATGCATTTGGAGATCTTTCTCCTCCAAGTCACTGAAAATATCCTTATCTCCCGTCATGTGGAAGGATGCACTGCTATCAAGATACCACATCGATCCCATTGCGCTTGAAACCAAGCCTGCGATCAAAGAGAAATCAAGTTCAAATTTTGAGGCAAGGGCCTCACCAGCTGCAGCTCTAGCAACCTTCTTCTTCTTAATTTTCTATGGGCAGTTAGTGGCTAGATGCCTATGTTCGTGACAGTGAAAAAACTTCACCTAGGACAAATCCAACTTCTTGCCTTTAGACTCATATTTTGAGTGGAATTTATTCCCCTTCACTTTCCTTGCTTTGGTATCCAAAGCAAAATCCTCTTCATTATCATGCTTTGATGAAGATCCATCTCTGGTGTTCTGCCTGAACTCCTCCTGCACTAGATCTGACCATAGTCGTTCCCAATCCAACAGTTTTTCCCATTCGTTGACAGTGTCTTGATAACTGTGCCAAATCATAAGAAGTCCCAAGAGAGCCAAAATCACCAAATCATCATCAAAAACCATTATTCCCACACTCCCTAGCTCATCCTGACATTGGACAAACTTTGTGAGATACTTAGGAATATTTTCGCCCTTCTCCATCTTGATCTTTCCGAGTTTATCCTTCAGCACCAATTTCCTATGGTCGCTGGTGCTTTGGAAAAGATCCGTCAAAGCCTTCCACATTGGAAATGGAGTGGCTTTCCCATGAATTTTTGAGACAATATGGTCTCGCACAACTTCCAATAGAATCCTTCTCGTCTTTGCTACTTTATTTTTCCAAGAGTCAAGTAATGCAACATCCATCGAAGTGGGCTTAGGAACATCACTGTCGATGAATTCCTTCAAACCATTATCTTCAAGTACCACCTCCATATTATCCTTCCATGCAATGTAGTTCGATATGCCCTCAAGTGCATACTCTAACCACAAACCATTGAAATCCATTTCGATGTTTACTCAACTGTCGCACCAAGAAATTCTTGCAGCAAATTTGAATTGTTTCCACCAACAAACTCACCTACTGCTTCAATATTGCAACCTTGTTTTCTCCGATACCATGTATAAATTTTAATACAATTATTTATTTCCAGATTCTCCTTATCTAACAATTATATTCCATTGTTAAAGACATAATCCTTCTAATTAAATCGTTGCGGAAATTTAATCGCCAATTGCAAACACATGAAGAAAGATCAATCACACATAACATAGATGTTTTTACTGGGAAAGAATAAAGCTAAAAACCCCACTATCATATATTATGTATATATCATGGATCATGAAACAATCTCATACAAAACTCTAATCTAAGAGCTCTCAGTACTATATACAATCGTCTCACACTGTCATACAAAAATTGGCATAAACATGCACCAATTTACTGCCTCCTGACAACCTGCCTCCACTATGAAATCCCTGTTGATCAAAATCCCTGAATGAATTTGATCTTGCCTTGCCTTGACTACGAAATCCTCATTGGCATCTCCAATGTGTGTTTGGTTTCAAGTGTGCACCCACTATAGTCACAACTGATAGTCAAACTATCCCTTTCACCTATCTCTCAACTGGGTCTCCGCTGGATCTGAGATGCATGTAGTTAACAATAGTAAATCTTCATTTGGATGTGAGATCACTCCATGTGAATTAATCTAATATTTAATTCATTGATCTCTCACTAGTGTATCTTTTAGTTACAACTAGTTACAACTATCACAACTAAGTTTAACTCACTTATCTAAGTTAAACTACTTTACAACTCACATAACTACACATCCAACTCTGTTACAACTTTGTATCATTCAGTTACAACTAAGTCCACTTGCATGTCCCACCAACCAAGCTTAGAACTAAAAATTCCTTGAGTGAACCGGTTTTCCACATCAGTTAACTGAAATCAAGTGCTTCAAGAGAATATATTATTATTTATTGTCTAATTATTGTTAAGAGATAACAATAATCGACATGCATTCTAAAAATAGATGCCCATCCATCCATATAATATTCTCAACCATTTATAAATTGATTACTAATAAAAATATACTTTCATATAAATTCTAAAAATAGACATGTCACCTAAAAATAGCTTGTGGGCCCCACCTAGTGCAGGTGCTTAATTTTCACTATGATCATCATATTGTCGAATCTCAACACTTTTCCTTTTTTCGATCTCTGGATTTGTCTCCTCAAGTTTCCCTTCTCCACATCAAAACCAAGATCTAGTCAAAATTCATTAGAAAATATCATGTTTAACATGATCAACTTGCTCTCTTACCAAATTATATCATCTGAAATTTATAGGATTGATTACTTGCACAATTGACTAAGGAAGCGTTTATGTGAAAGAACGAAGAAAACTGAGTTATTTTTTATTCCTTAAACATAAAATTAGATAAATGAAATGAAGAATAAAACAAAAACAAAGACAGACATAAACACAAAAAACATTTATTACGAAGTTTGTCCCTCCTGGACTACATCTCTAGGTCCACTTCCAAGTGGGCATCCGTTTTATTAGGAAATGATCCAAAGAGTTTATTTACAAGATATTTTTCCAAATGACTATGCATGCAAGAAATATATGTTACTATAGAAATAAATCCCTCTATCTCAAATGTCCAATGCTTGTCACCATTCTCCAAAAGGCCTAAGGACGCTCAAGTTACGTCCAAAAGAGTATATGTTGTCAACTGCAAAAGACTATCCCCTCCAACTCTCAAGTCAACTCTGCCTGTACTAGTGTAATGGTAAAAAATTTATATTTTCTTGGGCAGGTTCCAGGATCGAACCTCATGGGATATTCTTGGAAATTTGTTTGTTTTATAGGTTCTATCCCAAGTCATATGGAACATTCTTTAAACATATACCATTTTTAGATTATTAATGGTGATTTTTTTTTTAAATACGTTAACTATATACAATATATGCCGCATATGTATCTAAACCTTATCATATAATATTAAAACCCCTTTAATAATCCCGATGGATATCAATATGCATTTCATATGGTTTATAAACTAAGGTTCTAAACATTAATATACTTCCCTATCTCGAAATCCTTGTCAACATATTTGGTAAAGGCTTTAATTTTGGCGGTGTGTTGCTTCGTGGCTTAACAACTTTCATGGCTTGGTGGTGTAACATAACTCATGGTAGGTGCACCATTACGTACGCCTATCACATGGCACAACGAACTCCGCGAACATGGTTTACATTTAATACAAATTTCACATTTTCGCTTCACCATAATGTTCTGCTCCATTTGACCATAATATATATATATATATATATATATATATAGAGAGAGAGAGAGAGAGATAGTTTTCTTGCATATATTTAATAGCATAGTTTATATTCCGCTATATCATATGGTTTGTTACATAACCAAAAAAATTTGCTTCACCTTTGCCCTTAGAGATATGTGCCCACAATGTAGCACATGTTAAACACACATTTGTTCCCATATGTGTGTTTTTTAATTTAAAAATGTGCCATTCCTAACTTAATGCACCCATGACCTGATCAATCAAACTAAAATATCACCATTGAACTGTAACAATAGATTTTCACCTGTGCATGTAAAATTTGATGAATGATTTCTACATCAACTGGAGACCAAATAAGAAATCGAAAGAAGTGTCGTATTTAGAGCGACGGGATCTACAATTTATTTCCATTTTCGAAAACAAGAAAGACTTGTAATATTGGATCAATTGAAGAATCCTCTTGGATCATTCCTCCCCACTTGAATCTTTTGGACCACCGAAAGTTGGTTTGAAGCATACATGAGGTGAGGGTACAACTCCCTCACCCTTCCGATCTCCATCCACCTTGCCTTGCTTGGATTCATTCCTTTGAGTCCCACTTAAAGATACTCAACATCTCCATGCCTAGAAGTAAGAACCTTCCTGTCTAAGATGGTATCTTCCTACAACTCAGTCATATATTCAAGTGAAAAATCATCTACAATTGGAATTTGATCCATTTTCCTTTGGATCCATTCATACAATTGATTATATGTACATATATGGAGGAAAATTTAATCGGAATTCATTGTGCCCAATATTTTCAAAATTTTGAAAAGGACCATACCTGATAGGCTTCAACGTTTTACCCTTCACCTTTCATCCTTTCTTTGACGATGTAAATCCATACTTGATCACCAACCTGAAAGTGATGATCCACCCAATTCTTATCATGGCGCATTTTGTACTTGGATTGAATTTTCTCCAATTGATCCTGCACTGCTTCACGAATCTTTTGTATCCATTGAATTAACTTGATTGCATTGTCTCCATGTCCATGTCCATTCTCTTGAGCTTCGTCACCAAACAAGAAGTCCATGGGTTATTTTTTCAGGAACCAAAAAATGTCTCAAAGGGAGATCTACCAGTAGAAGAATGCAAGGCATGGTTGTAATAATGTTGGACATAGTGTAAATATTCATCCCATAAATTAGGATGATTTCTTCAAAAACCTCTGAGAAGATGTACCACTATTCTATTTACCACCTTAATTTGAGCGTCAATTTGTGGATGAAAATTTGTGCTCTTTTTCATCTTAGTGTTTATCAGTCCCCATAAAGTGGGCCAAAACTCTCCCATGAAATGAGAGCCTCAATCTGAAATGATTGAAGTAAGCAACCCGAAATGAACCCATACATTTGAAAATAACAACTATGCAGTCTGTTTAGTAATTAATTACTTTCTACATGGAACAAGAATACACATATTTCTAAATCGATTAACCACAACATACAGATAATCATGCCCTAAAAAATCCATAGATATATTTTCCCATGGTAGAAAAGGAATTGGAAGTGCCATATACAAACGCAACTTTCTATTGGCTGGTTTTCTTTTTGAACACATGCCACAACCCTTTATGCACTTAGCAATTTTTTCATTCATTCGAGGCCAATAGTGATGCCTTTGCAACTGTGCCATTGTATTACCTACACCGAAATTCTTCAAACATGAGAATAATTTTCTTCCCTGATCACATCCAGTGTTTCATCCTACAGTATGCACAAATTACCAAGATGATATTATAATATGTTATGAACATTATAATTCACTTCTTCCACCTGAGCACCATGAGTTAGTGATTCATAAACATCTTTGAAATCAATATATTTAGCATATTGTTCAATGTAACTTTCATATGCTAAAGAACTATTTTTCAAAATAACTGAATCATTCAAAGATGGTCTGGACAACATATCATCTACTTTGTTTGTGATACCTTTCTTATATTCGATTACTAAGTGGAACTGCTAGAAAAAAACCCATCCGTATATAATTTTGAGACTATTGCAACTTAGTCTAAGATTGAAAGTATTGAAGTAGCTGATGATCTATATGAATCACTATTTCCTTGCCCATTAAGTAATGTTTCCATTTCTTAACACTTTCTACTAATGAATACAATTCTTTATCATAAGTTAGATAATTTTCAACTGCTTTAGAAAATATTTCTAAATGAAAACAAATAGTCTTTCCTTTTTGAAATATCACAGCGCCCATTGCATATCCACTAGCATCAATTTCTATTTCAAAATGTTGTTGAAGTTCTAGTAAAGCTAAGATTGGATCTGAAACAATTTTCTTCTTTAAAGTGTCAAATGTTTCTTGTTGTTTTCATACCCACTAGAAAGAAACTTTATAACTTCTTAAATCATGTAATGGTGATGTAATAAAAGAGAAATGAGAACTGAATTTCCTCCAATATTGAATTGCACCCAAAAAGCTTCTAACTTCCATCACATTTTGTGGTCTTCGACACTTAACAATCACATCAATTTTAGCTCGATCTATTTTAATATGACCACATCCAACTATGTAACCAAGAAAAACTAAGGAATTTTTTCAAAATTCACACTTAGAAAGTTTGAGATACAGTTTATCCCTTTGGAACACATCAAAAACCTATTTCACATGCTTAACATGTTCTTCCAAACTTGAAATAAATATACGAATATCATCTAAATATACTATCACAAACTTATTAAGAAAAGAATGAAACACATCATTCATCACTCTCATAAAAGTTGTTGGAGATTTGCACAAACCAAACGACATAACCAACCATTCACAAAGCCCCTGACTAGTCTTAAATGCAGTTTTCCAAACATTATTCTCTGCAATATGAATATGATGATAACCACTTATTAAATCTAGTTTTCTAAAGTAAACAACATTCTTTAATTGATCAAGAAATTCATCTATTATTGGAAGAGGATATATGTTCTTTATGGTGATTTTATTTAAAGCTCTAAAATCAACACACGTTCTCCAAGTTCCATTTTTCTTAGCTAATAAAATGATCGGTGATCCACATGGAGAAGAACTAGGTCGAATAAAGCCTTTATTAATCAATTCTTGAATCTGTTTCTTATTTTCTTCATTTTCTATGACCAAAATACGACACATGCCAATTTTCGGAAGAGGAGAATCATATTTAAGTTGAATATCATGTTGTATTTATCATTTAGGAGGTAAAAAATTTGGTTCTTTACATATCCTTATAAGAATTAACTATTTCAACCAATTTTTCCTTAAACTGAGAATCACATCCTTTAAAATTTTCGATATTATCTTTAGGTTGTTCTTTAAAAAACATGAGAACATGTTTTTTACTTGAACTTACGAGTCTCTTCATCTGACTAACATTGATTAAATACAAGATTTTTTTAATATTATGTGCCCTGAGCACATATTCAAATCCATCCTTAAAAATATGATATTTTTGCTCCCTTCTATAAAATATGCCCTCTCGATCATAAATATAAGGACTACCTAACACAACTCCACATATATCTAAAGGAATCACATATAAATCAACCTCATCAACAAAATTAGTTGTGATTGCAAACCTTAATCGACATTGTTTCGTGACATGCATCTAAGTTTTCTCCTTTAACCATCCCAAAGGGTAATATTTTGGATGATTCTTAGCTTCCAATCCTAATTTACTTACTAAATTCTCAAATATTAAATTAGCTTGTGATCCACTCTCAAATAATGTGTCAATTTTATTGTGCTTGGATATTATCCTTATGTGAAACAATTCAATCCTCTTCTTATCTTCAACCCCTTCACTAGATTTAGAAGAAGATGCATATCAAGTAGAACTAGAACTTGTCTCAAAAGGAGTATATGTGAAACCATAATGGTTATCTTTTGTTCATCACTGGAGTCAGATCCCAAGTCCTTTTGGACTGCAAAATTATCTTTCTTCTCGCCCTTATTTTTAAGGAACTTCTTTAGCTTAAGTTCCAGATGGAGCTTCCAACACTTCGATTTATCATGTCCAACCCTCTAAAAATGAGTACACGTAGGCCTTTCTCCTTCCTTATTGATTTTTTTTGCTTTCTTTCCCTTTTATTTTTTCTTTCCTTTTTTATTGTTGTTTTCAAATTTCCTCAATGGTTTCTTTAGAAATTGAAAATTTTTCCACCTGATTCAACATGAATGGCCTGCACACACACTTCATCAAAGTCAGTTGGATTAAACATAAGCAATGTATGTTTCAAATAATAATTCAACCTTCCAATATACTTTACTAAGGTTTCACGTGTGTTTAATGGAGTGTCAAGTGATAATTCCTTCTTCCTAAATTCCTGCGTAAACTCTTGCACATTCTGTCCTTTACCTTGCCTTAAACGTCTCCAATCCATTACAATATGTTCTGTATGTAGTAAAGGATAGAATTTATTTCTAAGAGCTTTAATAAACTTAGACCATAAGGAGATGATTTTATTTTTATGCTTTAAATCTGATTGAGTTTTATTTTCCCACCAAACCAAAGTTGTTCCCCCCATTGTAAGTGTAGCTAACTAAATTCTTGCATAATCATCATCAATATTGTGTATTCTAGAATATACATCAAGTTGTTTAATCAAGTTATCTAACTTTTCAAGATTAATCTCACCATCATATATGGGTAGTTCAATCTTTATATCAAGTTTCAGAAAATGAGATTTCTTATGTTTATTCTTTGAGTCAGAATCTGAACTTGAATGATCAAAAGAGGAAGAAGAAGAATATGAAGATGGAAGAGAAGGAGGTTCATTAACATTATATTTCTTTGTGTCCTTTTCCTCTTTGGCGCCTTTAGAAAATGAATATGGATATGGAGGATATTTTTCGCCATCAATTTTCTCCTTGCCCTTTTTCTCCATTTTTCTTTTCAAAATCAATGTTGCATTTCTAGTATTGTTTACTCCATAGAGTTTTGCAATCATGCTTTTCATATTGAGGAAAATCTTCTGAAATTTCTGATCAATATTGGGCTCAAGATTTTATTCTTCAGTTTCACTTGTCATCTTTCGAGAGATTTTCCTCTTTCCTATCTCTGGATTTGTCTCCTCATGTTTCCCTTCTCCATGTCACGATCTGGATCTAGTCAACATTCATTGGAAAATATCATTTTCAACATGATTTTTCAATTCCATGGACTTCATCACAGGGTTTCCTAAGACACCTAGAAAACATGATTCCATCATGGTTCTAGTGGACAGGTTGACGAAGGTTGCACATTTCATACTGGTGAATATTACATACTCAGCTAGTGATGTAGCAGAGGTGTTTGTCAAAGACATAGCCAGATTGCATGGTGTTTGGAAGAAGATTGTGTCTGATAGGGATGAAAATTTCACTTCCAAGTTTTGGAAGGAGTTGTTTGGGGGTTTGGGCACTAATTTGGCCTTTAGCACAACTTATCATTCGCAGATAGATGGACAGAATGAGAGGGTCAATAGGATACTAGAGGATATGATGAGAATGAATGTGATGCATAAAAAACACAAGTGGGAAGAATATCTTCCATAGGTAGAGTTTGCTTAAAACAATGGGTATCAAGAGTCATTAAGGATGAGTCCATTTGAGGATATATATGGGGAGAGACGCAACACTCCTATCAGTTGGAGTGATCTGGTTAACAATGTACTAATTGGACCAGAGATGTTGGCAGACATTGAACAAGAAATGTAGGTGATCAAGAAGGAATTGAAGGCAACATAGGATAGACATAAGAGTTATAGAGATAGGAACATGTTGTTTAAGGAATTTCAGGTTGGGGATCAGGTGTACTTGCAGATCAAGCCCAAGAAGAGATCCTTGAAGATTGGAACATGTGACAAGTTGGCACAAAGGTTTTATGAACCCTTCAGGATCATTGAGAGGATCAAACCAGTGGCCTATCGACTTTCAATACCCCCCATAATGAAAGTCCATGGTTCTTTTCATATACCTTTTCTTAATAAGTATGTTAAAAATTTTGATCATGTGATTGACTAGTCTGTATTGCAGGTGGAACTAGATGGAGAATTCCTACCTAATCCTCATTGTATATTGCTGGAAAATGGTGCTCATGCTCTAGAATGAAGCAATAAAGCAAGTTAAAGTGAAATGGAAGTACTTTGGGCCCAATGAAGCTACATGAGAGATGGTGAATTATATGATCTCGTACATGTGTACCTGTACTTGTACCACCTGCACCAAGACATCTACCTTTCCTTGTATCAACACCTATATCCATAATTGTACCAACACATATACATGTACTTGTACTCTGCTACAAATTGTGCACAATATATGTGTACCTATGATCCAACTGACCTTCCTGAAAGATCCTATCCTGTATCTTTGTGCCATAGGAGCTCATCGCTACTAAGTGATTTACCTGTACTCGTCTTCTAAGAGCATCTATGACCATGTTCTCCTTTCCCTTGATATACCTGATCTCAAAGTAAAACTCACTGATCATGCCTAACCATCTAGGTTTCCTGGAATATTAATTAGGTTGGTCAAACAAGCACCTCATCCCGATGTGATCACTCATCAATACAAACCTCCTACCGAGAAGATGGTGCCTCCAAATACTCAATGAATTAATTATAGCTGCTAGCTCAAGATCATGTGCTGGGTAGTTCTGCTCATTTTCATTTAGATTCCATGTCTCATAACATACCACCTATCCCTCCTGCATAGGGACCCCACCAATTCCTCTCTTGCAAGCATATGTACACACTACAAACTCCTTTTCCAGATCTGCAATCTTCAGTAGTGGAGCATGTGTCAACAAATTCTTAAGCTACTCAAAACTAGCCTCACACTCCTCTTTCTAGTGAAAATTCTTACCTTTCCTCTGCAATGATGTAATTGGATCAGCAATCTGTAAGAAGTTCTTGATGAACATTCTATAGTAACTTGCCAATCCCATGAATGATATCACCTTATCTATATTATTAAGAGCTACCCACTCCATGATCACCCTTATCTTCTATGGATATACTGCAATTCCCTCCTTTGATGAAACATGTCCCAAGTAGTGTAACTCACTTTCGAAGAAACTGCATTTTTTGAGCTTGGCATACAACTGATACTGTCTCAAAAACCTTAATGCTGCTTCCAAATGTTCTACATCCTCTTCCTCATTTTTATAATACAATGCTATGTCATCAATAAACACAGTCACAAACTTTTCCAAATAAGAATGCAACACATTGTTCATCATAAACATGACTGTACTTGTGGCATTAGTCAAACCGAATGGAACTACAGAAAACTCATAATGCCCATACTTGGTCCTGAATGCGGTCTTGTAGATGTCCTACTCTTTGATATGTACCTAATGATATCCCGATCTCAAGTCGATATTAGAGAACATTGTTGCTCACTTTAGATAATTAAACAAATCATTGATCCTCGATAATGGGTACCTATTCTTGATGGCCACTTTGTTCAGTTGCCTGTAGTCAATGCATAGTCTTAGAGTTCCATCCTTCTTCTTCACATACAACACTAGTGCACCCCATGGTGATGCACTTGGACTAATGTAACCTTTTTCCAACATGTCCTTCAACTGCAACTTTAAATCTACCAACTCTGGTGTACTCATCTTGTATGGTGCCTTCGATGCACATGTGTTAAACTTGTATCCAATTTTGTAGCAGTTCCAAGATGTCTTTCCAGAAAATATTTCAGAGTTTCCACCACATAGGGAAGTATATTTTTTTTAACTCCAACAAATTCATCGTGTACACTTCATTTTTCATAGATCCCATTCTCAGCTCATAAAACTATTTGGCCTTGTTTTCGTAATACCTATCTGACAAGTAATTCTTCCTAAAGAGCCTCTTAAACTCATGCCATCTCAAGTCCTTTGTCTTGATGTCTTTGACCCACTTCACATATTCCCACCATATTTTTTCTTTACATTTCAAAGTTAATATATCAAATTTTTCCTTCATGTTATCAATGTACTCATGCAACATAAAGAATTTGTTCATTCCAAGTATCCAAGCTTCTACATCTTTTGGTTTCTTCATGTCTCCATCAAAAGTAGGTGGTTTGGATTTCTTAAATTCATCTGGAAATTACCCCTTGTTATTCCTCATGTAAGGACAATAATTATGATGATCATGATGTCTATCTGAGCTGGAACTGGAATAATACTCGTACTCATCACCTCACAAATATGGAGTGCCTAACAACCTAAATTTTTCACTGTGTATTCTCTATTTGACCCATGTCTACCAGGATACCTACTACCATATTCCCCATTAGTTTTTTCCTCATGTCCATAACTGATCCGTATTTTCCCTTGTTTCTACAAATATGAAAATATATAAAGAAGTATTACATTCACCTCTACTTGTTTCTCTTTTGCCTATATGCTCTTGTCATTCTCTGCCTTACAACTCCTTATTTCTTCCTTTAGACTCCTCAATGTATCATCCAAATCAAAAGAGTGCCCACCATGCTGCTCATATGAATCATATGGAGATTCCTTGTAGTCTACCATATTTCTATCCATGTTTATCTTTCTTCTTGCCAAGCATAATAAGTTAGCTAAACCAAATAACAATAAACCAACGTACCTTAGAGTAATGTGGGGAGGATACTTCCTGTAATATCAATCAATAAGCATAATGCATGTACATATATAGTCATGTCAACATATAAACATATAATGTGTAGGCATATAAACATATAAATGTCATTCTAGTTGGAGTCTAGTCATCCTTGCATGACCATATTAAATTCACACCAATGCAATCTCGACCACACACAACCATAAGCATGAACCATACATGAGCATAAGAAACACGTAACCCAGTGTGACCGATGAATACATAGGAAATACACAAGCATGACCCAAATGTGACCTAGAATAACCAAGAAATGCATTTACAACATGTAACCATATGTAAGCAAGAGTGCATGCATAATACATAAAAAATAACAACACATAATCAGTCAAAAATTTGTGAAATCATTTCGACAATAACATCACCAACACTTCAAAACCACTGCCACCATGGATAACACAATTCACATGCATCAACCACATAAAAAAAAGGTATTAAAACACATAAGGAATCAACAAAAAAGCATGACCAACACACCGCCCATCCAGTCCAAGAGTTGAGCCATGTTCTGATACCACTATGTAACACCCTCTTCGCACATCTACCCAAGTAACAAAACAACTGGGGTAAACATGTGATGAAAGGATACTAATATGAGATTAACCTCCTAGATGACGTCAAGGAACTGGAACTAATGGAAGCACAAAAAACACACCTTACAGAACATCAACAACACCTACAGGAGGTAAGCCACCCTCCCAAACCCCTGAAACTTGAAGGGGGGTTTAAATTTGATCCTCTTGAGCCTTAACCGTGGGCATGTAAGGGAAAGGTAGTGGATATATACCCTTATCTGTGGGATTTCCTTGGGCCTGCAATTTTGTGCCCCTAAACGTCAATTTTGTGCCTGCAACTCCGGGATTTGTGCCAAATTTTTAACCCATGAACACATTTCACTTCCTAGAATAACCTGTAACTTCAAGAGAGGATAAATAAAATTAAAATCAAGACATGGACTCAATCACATCTTCAATAACTCATTTGGACCCCACCCAACCATGACAAAAATTTCGTCAAGCATGTCACAAACATTTAATCTACATGTATAAACAACATATTTAAACATAGGGGTATCATACTAAACTGAGAATTGATAAGAAGAATTTCTCCCTCACATAATAAGCTGCAATAGAATCTATTTGACCATAGATACATTGTACATTCATTTACATGAAAAAACATAGATAGAACCATACATCATCACTGATAAAATACAAGCTTATAAGCAACATAATAGCAACATAAATGCCATGGATATTGTTAGCACAGTTGTATGCTAAGTCACCAGTCTAATTTTTTTTTAGGATTAAATTTGTAAATTTAAAAAAAAATTAGAATGCTACTGAAATTTCCAGTAGCGTCTATTTTAGCCCTATTCAAACAGTTTGTTTTAATTCTATTTTATGTCTATTTTTATTTAACCCGATGCTACCAGAAACTCCGGTAACCTCCCCTATTTAAAAAAAAAAAAAAAAAGCCGCATCCGATTTTGTGTTATGCCACATGTTCCTGTTATCAACTGTGTTTTAAAATTTTATCATGAGTTAGGTCACATGAGAAGAAAGGTTTACATTGAATGATGTTAATATGAGTCATGGTTATACGTGGAGCACGCGAGGTGTCAATCCACTGTTAAGAAAATACAACCGTTGTTTTTCTTGTATGTCAGCTGAGTCGTTTCATCCACATGTCAAGGTACATATTATGTGTTAAGGTAGATCGTGGGTCTGCCGTTTTAATGTGATGACCATTTGGTTTGATCATGCATGAATGTTATTCGAATTTTAGGCCTATAGTAAGGATACGATGGAGGTGACTACCAGCTCCAGCTCCGTTCATCTCTAGCCACTTGTAGCATATCATCTAAAACTCCACATCCAACTGAAGTTCATCATCATTACCACAGGGTGTATTATATGGTCCCAGATATTTCCTATTATGAAAAATATCATGCATGGAAATGTGAACCAACATATCTTTTTAAAACATGGAAAAGAGAGTAAAACTATTAGTTTCGAGTTTAATTGTTGGTGAATGAGCACCTTGAGGAAGGAGACTCATATTTTTGATAGATTCTATTGAAGACACAGCAACACCTGTTAGGTGAGCTCCCCTAATTTTTACACCTATCATATTGCAGCAGACATCCTTCTTTATTACTAAAGATGACTAAGAAAGGAGGAAATATAAAATAGATTTAGCCCCAAGGAGATGATCTAGTTGATGCTAATACGAATGTGAGAAGGTTCTTTGTTCAGGCAGGGTGGTATCCATTGTGTTCAAGACTAGGAAGCTCTCATTTAGGAGTAGCTCACGAATTTTCACCCTCTTTCAATGGGAAGGAAGCAACTATTTATGGCCTCATATTGCAGGTTTCAACAAAGTCTATTGTTGAAGATTTCAACCTTCCATGGGAAGGAGAAAAGTAGTTTAAATACCAAGTCATCACTGGAGGAGACCTCGATAATTTCATTAAATATGGACAGCAAGACCCCAACTGGGCTAAAGGAATTCCCAGCAGTTACCTCAAAAATGAGTGGGCTAAGACTGTCAAGGTCATCCAAATTTACCTTACTAGTGAGAGAAGGTATATTGTTGTTTTCATTTATCATATGAGATTTTTCTTTCATATTGTAGGTATGAAGACCCTCAACTTACCATTCTTTATACTGATGATCTTGAAAAATATGTCAACCAAGATAAAAACACATACAAATACATCAGAATATAGCTTATATCATGAAGCTCTTATTAAAGTATTGGTTGAGGAAGAACTCAGGAAAAGAAACTAGTCATGGGACCATTTTCTGTTTTACAGGGTGTTAGGGTCCTATGATTTGGAAGTTTGGCATACCAAATGACAAGGAAACATCAAAACCACTTTGGAATCCTCGGATCTAGCCCTCCTGGATTCAGAGAGCTATCTCTCTATATGTGTTTTCAAAGGATATGTCTTTAAGGATTATGATATGATATTAGACTAGTTATGAAGAATGAGGGGTTTGTTTGTTTTGGTTGGGAAACAATAAATGAGAAGGTCATGTGAAGTGAAGAAGGAAATAAATAGGAGGATTTTCAGCATGGGAAGATGGGTCAAAAAACAGTGCTAAACCATTGGGCTATTTCATAAAAGGGTTTGTTTTCACAACAACTATCGAAGGTTTTCTAGAGGGAAATTCATATATATCAGAAGATCTTTTAAGTTGAGTGGGTGGTATGGGACATTAAGGAATGATGTGAAATAAGCAAACATATGAGAACACAAAGGGCAGCCTAAGATCAGGTAAGGGCTTTTAACGTATCCTGCTTTTGATATACTCTGAAGGGAAAACATTCAATATGAACATAAAAAGCAGCCTAAGATCAAGGGAGGACTTTCAACAAATCTTGCTTTTGACATACTCTTACGAGAAATATTCAAAATAGTTGTTTAAGACTAAACAAGGGACAGGGCTAACCATAGGCTTCCTTGATTAAAACTCTACTTACCATGCAGTGAAAAGATCATTCAATAATAACATCTCAAGTTCTACTCAGAAAAGACATGGGTTTACCAAAAATTCATTTACTGGTTATACTCTATTGATTAATTCTTAAACACACATTCAGAAGAAAACATACAGATAAAGCTTATCAGCTAGATTTAAGGTACCTTTAGAAGTAAATCCTAATCTATAATTTCTGTTCTTTATGAGAGAATATGAACAAAGTGGAAACATGAGGAGAAACACAATAACAGTGAGAAAAAAATCACTAATGATTTAGATCAGGATCCAGTGAAATCTACTTGTCTATTGATGTCCAAGACCAATTACATACTTTGAGTCCAAAAGCTTTTACAGTCTGATACTTCTCTTCCCAGCCTACTATATTACAACTACTCAGAAATTCTTACTCACTAACAGTTCAACAATTAACCAATTTCCAACCCTTACAATGAGTTTTCTATGAATACATATAGGTGCAAAGAGGAAGAGTGTCGCAGAAATGGTAATAAATATTAATTAAGACAGAGTGGGAGAGGTGCTCAAATGCCCATTATGCTCAAAAACCATTGGATTAACTGTTTGTACCACTTCAACTGCTTTTAGTTGAATCTGAAACCAACGAGCATACTGGTAATAACTCTAAGGCTTGTCCTTTGAAGCTATCTTCGTCTAAAGTACCATGTTTGTCCTTTGGGACAAGTAAACTGTCACTTTTGGGTTTCGTAGCCCCACGTTTACTTAATAACTATTCTGAAAATTTTAATGAGTTTATGTCATTAGGATGGCTGTCACAGTTCTTTTGAAAGGTGAAGTAGACTACAGGTGTCATTTTCATCCTTTGGTGAAGTAATAGCCTATGTAGATGTGGCACTCAGGACTTTTCTTATGTTGATCTGTCACTTTGAACTCTGAATGAGGCCTTCGATATTGCTTGAGGCCTTTATTCATCGTCCTTTGCTTTAACTCTGTGGTGTACAGGTGGCTTTAATTGGCGCTGGAGGGCTTAATATTAACCAGCGTTCATGAGACATTGATAAATAATAGTAATAAACCCTTATTGTCCCTTTTGCAATTCATTAAGGCCCAAAGATCATCACCTTCGGCCTCTGCCACTGATATTTGACTGGAAGAGGGCCTACGATATTAAACCACCATTTAAAACATGCAAACAACAATAAACCATTATAAAATCCTTCACGTTTTGGTTTTAACTGCTTTAGAATCTAGGCGATGGGTTATGGAGTAGTGCGGAAGCAAGGTGAATGCAGCGGGGAAGGGTTTCATGGCGCAAAACCATGAAAACTAGGGTCAAAACTGAGCTCGGCTCTTAGAACTGGAAAAGCGGTTTTGGGGAATACAGGAGGTGGTATTCACGTGGGGCAAAGGCGGTAAGCGGTAATGGGTAGGGGGAATGCGATACACGTCAATGGCTGACACGTATGCTCTTGAAAACTTCCCATTTCGCATTCAAAGTGCACGGAGGGGGAGGGGGATAAAAATGGACGCGAAATGGTATCTGGGACGTTACATCTGAGGGGTGCAGATCTACGGCTGAGAATGAACACGGAGGGATGAGAGTAGCATGGCGGGAGGAAATGGTGGGGCCAGACTAATGCGTGTCCAGGGAAAAAACTACCTTTTTTGTATTGAAAATGGGTTTTGGGCCATTATTGTGAAACGAGTGCGAAAAGGTATGCGGGCCATTAGATCTGAAGGGGGAGACAAATCAACGGTGGAGATCTCACGGGAACACAATGGAAAGGCCCTGCATGGTCAGGTGGGACCAACAAGAATATAAGTGAAATTGAAAGAAAAATGTGTATTGCAGGGGCACTGGAGGTACGAAAATTTTTCCAGATCGGGTGCCTCCGCAGTCAATCTGGACCGTTGGATCCAGATCTCCCATAGTCCGAGGAGTCAACTGCGGGGGCACTCACATGTTTGACCTTTGCGTGGAAAGTGGCTGTGGGTGGAAAAAGAAGTGAATTAATGTGGGCCATCAGATCTGGGAGATGGATGGCAGAGGTTTACTCAGCAGATCGGCAATCGACGGAGGAGAGGATCCGGGAAGAGGGAATTAAGAAATTGAGATGGAAAATGGCCGATGGGAGAAACAAAAGCAATGGGTGGAGGACTGTTAGATCGGGATTGAGATCTATGGCGGAGATGTGATCGAAGCTTCGCACATCAGTGGTGGAACAAGTCAGGGGGCAAGGGAACTAGAATTGCTGATGTGCGATAGCGATGGACTTAGTGCTGCGATGGAGCAATGTGCTTGAGGATCCTCGGATTGGAAATGAGGTCAACGGCTAGGATTCAATTAAGAAAGCATATCGGTGGGGGAAAGGAGGTTTGAGAAGTGAAAATGGGGAATCGTCGATGGAGCGATGGCCATTAGATCTGAGAGATCAACGGCCCAGATGTCATCGGCGGGGAAAACATCGCTCAAAGGAAAACATGAAGAAAAAAAGGAAAAGGGGTAGAGCGATGGTCCGATAACGCGAAAGGGGCTTAAGACTAAGGCCGATGGTCGCGGGTCCCAGTCTCATGGAGGAAAGGGGCTGAAAAATTAAGCTCGTGGGGCTTAAGCCTGACTTAATAAAAAAGTTAGATTTCAAGGCCGAAAAGGGGTTTTTTTTAAGGTTTTTATAGGTTTTGATAGAGTAAAGGAAAGGTTTTAAAGCCAAATAAAGGGACTCAAATGGTTTTAAAGGGGATTTTGAGGAAGTGGAGGAAAATTTGAATGAAAGAGGGTGGAAAAGGGATTCAAAATAGTTTTCCTCAAGACCAAAGCAGGGCTTCTTGGAATGCTTTTTGGATGGAAACATCAGTGAAAATCACCTTTAAGTCAAAAGACACTAAAAGCTTCAAGAATGAGCATTTTTCTATGAAAATGATTTCTTGAAGGCTCACATAAAAAATTTAGCCATCATCTACTGCAGCAAAATTTACTAATGGCTAACAATGGCTCCACTTGGGGATGGAAGCTCCTTGGAGGTGTCAAGAACCTCAGAAATTTTATCTCTGGAATGTAGATCAATGCCTTGCACTTTGACAACCCTCTTTCTTTTCTGATCATGCTTCTTGAAAAATGGTCAATCATTACATTCTAACAGATCAATTTTCCCCAAAGAACTACCTACATAGCCTACTTCCTAACATTTTCTCTTCAGGATGGTGCACTTGGACTTGCAAACCCTTAGACATCAACATTTTATTCTTTTATTGAAAGCAGGAAACTAATATAAATCTACCCTTATAACTTCCATGAGTCCAGATTAAACAGTTGAACTCAAAAATTCTCTACCTAACTACTATCTATCAGGATTAAACTGTCTGACAGATCTGCATTCTCTACATTCTAAAACAGAAATTGAAAACATAGTCAAACCAGGATTAAGCTGTCTAATTTGCTGTGATGGATATGACATCAAAACAAACTGTTCTTAGACCTTTATTTTCAGAAAAGTAACAAAACTTGGAAGGCTTGAGATCTGGAAACCATGAGAGTCCTTCCTTCTTTCCTTTAGCTCTGATTTGACCTCTTGAGCTGTCTTCTTCTTCTTTTTCCTGGTTCAAGTTTTCAGCATGTTAGAACCAGTTCTTTTCCTCTCTTTGGCTCAAGTTTTGATCTGATTAGAGCCATTCCCTTTCAATTCTTTGGTTCAGGTTTTTAGCATGATTGAACCTCTATTTTTCTATCCTAATCTAGTCTACTGATAAGCCAAGATTGAACTATTTGGAAAATCTGATTCACTAACTTATCAGCAGTAAATTGAAATCTACCTAGTCATGATTAGGCTGTATGAATAGATAGCAGTGCTCCCTTTGATAGTGGCATTTAGGCTTGCACACTTTTAGATTTTTTCTTTTCGTTTTGTTATGGGGCTGTACCTTTCTTGTTTTTCCAATCTGCCCTCTTTTCTGTCTTCTATTGTTTTTGTATTTTTCTTTTTTCGAAAAAAAACAAAGAAATGATATTTACAATGAAAAATGGAAGCTTTAAACTGAGAGTTTAGTAGAAATAATGCTTGAGCATCCTGCCATTGACAAGACCCCCAAATAGGTCTTTACCATCCATATCTTGTAGAAAAAATGCATTATGACCAATGGCATATTGAATGATGTAAGGGCCTTTCCATAGATTGTCAAATTTGCCATGTTTGCCCTTATCTTCTCTCCTAGAATCCCATTTGAGTACTTTGTCACCAATCTTGAAATCACTGGCCTTTTTACTCTTATCAAATAGCTTTTTAATATTCTCTTGTACTTTCTGTGCTTTGTTATAAACCTCTTCCCTGGTTTGCTAAATATGTAGTTTGATTTATCCTTCTCATCGTACTATCTTCCTCTGACTGTATTTCTTGGACCAGCTTCATCACTGGCACTCCTAAACTGGTAGGAAAAACTGCATCTGCTCCATAAACCAGTTGATAGGGAGAAATTCCAATTGATTTTTTTGTTTTTAATCTATTTTCCCATAGGGCCTGTACCAGCATGTTGTGCCATGACCTCTGATTTTCTTCCAACAACTTCTTTATTATGTTTATCAGGCTCTTATTGCAAGATTTTTCCAACCCATTACCTTAAGGGTAATAAGCTGTGGAATGACCAAGCACAATCTGATATCTATGACAAAAATCAATCATCTTTTTAGAACCAAATGCATTATCATTGTTAGTGATGATTTTCGTAGGACAACCGAATCTAGACAGGATATGGTCTTCAAGGAATTTTATGATAACCGATTCTGTGGCATTCCTAGAAGGGATGGCTTCTATCCATTTGGTGAAATAATCAGTGGCTATTAGTATCCATCTATTTTCGGCAGATGAGGCAGGATGGATTTCCCCAATGAAGTCTAGGCCCCACTATTGAAAAGGAGCCTCAACAGTGATTTGTTGCAAGGGTAAGGGAAGCAGTTTTCTTTTGCCTTCAAAGATTTGACATTTGTGGCAGGCAACTATCATTTTGTGGACATCTTGAAAGAGGGTGGGCCAGTAATAGCTAGCTCTAAGGATTTTATTAACATTGGTTTTCCAATTTAGGTGGCCTCCACATTCTCCTTCATGAAACTCATGATTGATCCTATCTGCATCAACATCAGGCAAACATTTAAGTAATAAACCACTGACATTCTTCCAATATAAACATTTATCTAAAATGCAGTAATTAATAGCCTTTAATTTCAAGAATATTGCCTTTGTTTTAGACAAACCAGGAGGAGCATTGAGATTAGTAAGCACATACAAAATATCAGCATACGAAGATGAATTTAGGAAATGATCCTCAATAAATGGGGCTGGTAATTTTCCCTGTTCATCCAATACACCTATCATGTTTATATCAAGTTCTTGCAAGTTAGATTCAACCATTAATTATGCTAGGCATTGACCCTTGATGAGTTTGGTGGGTTTAATTTCCAAGTCATATTCCAATATCACAGCAATCCAATTCCTTATTTTGCCATCAGGGTCTTGTGACAGAATGTCCTTTACCACTACATGAGGTACAAATGCAATAATGTGAGAGTGTAAGATATAAACTCCGAAATCCTTCAAGGCCTTGACCAAAGCGTAGGCCTATTTTTCTATGATATTATATTTCAGAGGTGCATCTCTTAATGCCTTGCTGAGGAATTCAATTGGCTGCTCTTTTCCTTCTGTATTTTTCTGTAATAGGATAGCGACCATAGTATGTTCTGATGTAAATGAAAATATGAGGAAGTCCTTAGTGAAATCAGGACTGATAAGAACTGGTGCTTGGGTAAGTGCATATTCAACCAGTTCAAAGGATTTATTTGCTTCTAAGGTCCATTTAACTCCCATCTCTTTCTTCAGCATGTTTGTCATGTTCCTCAGGAGTTCTGCCAGGTTGGGTATGAACCTTCTTAAGAAATTAATCTTTCCAATGAAAGATTGAATTTCTTTGATGTTTTTGGGGTGACTGATCTGCAATATACCTTCAACCCTTTTTGGGTCTATTTTAATCCCTTTTTTAGATATTATGTGACCAAGAAGTTTGCCTTCTTGGAGACCAAACAATGTTTTCTTGGGATTTAAAGATAGCCCAAATTTTCTACATTTCTCAAAGACCTTTCTTAGGTGTGCTAGGTGTTCTTCATATGTTTTGGAATAGATGTAATGTCATATAAATAAATCACAATGAAGTGGCCTATTTCTTCCGAGAAAGCAATGTCCATGGCTTTTTGAAAGGTGGCACCTGCATTCATTAATCCAAAACGAATTTTCACATACATGAAAGTGCCCCAAGGAGTAGTGATGGTTGTTTTAAGTTGATCATTAGGGAGTACCAATATCTGATTATATCCTAAAAAGCCATTTGGCAAAGAAATCCTCTTGGACCCAACTACCCTTTGTAGGATGTGCTCCATTTTAGGCAAGGGATAGTTGTACTTTAATGAGGCTCTGCTCAAGTTCCTAAAATCAATACAAAGTCTTATTTCTCTTGTTTTCTTTCTTACAGCTACAAGATTAGATACCCACTTTGAGTATCTCATAGGGAAAATAATTCTAGCATCATACATTTTCTTAATTTCCTTTTCAACCAGAGGTAACTGCACAGGGTTGATTCTGCGAAATTTTTGTCTAAATGGTTTCTAGTTTTCTTTAAGTGGTATCTTGTGCTGAATGGTCTCTATGTTATATGCCTTTAAATCCTCATAGCTCCAAGCAAATACATCATAAAACACTTTAAAAAACTCAATATATTTCAGTTTCATGTGAGATGGCAATGTTTTAGATAATTTAATCATTTTAAGCTTGTCTTTACTGCCTATATTGCATTCCTCAATATCAGACTCAGTGGGTTCTATTGTTGGTTTCTTGGCAACATCATTAAAATCAAACAATTCTTCTAGAGGTGCCAGTCCTCTGGGTAAACCTTTGTCTTTAGACTGTAATACCTCTATGTCTTCTTTTCCTGAGTCTATGTACTCTTATGTTTGATTTTCAAACTCTTTGGTTAGCAGGTTTATTTCTACAATGGAAGAAGTTTTTTCTTCAATAGGCTGTTCCTCATTAGGACAGTCCTTCTCATACTTTGAGTCTAAATTTGGCAATTCAAACTCATTTCTAAACTGCAGGAAATCCTCTATCTGTTTTTCTCACACAAATACCTGCCAATAATTTTCATTTTCTGGGACAGCTGGCCTATATTTCACTTGGACTAAGAACTATTTGTTGTCATAAGGTCTTTGACATGAACTGGCAGCACAAGCTAATCCATTGGCAAGAATGTTTTGGCTTCTAGGGACAAAAACAAGTTCATATTCCTCAAATGTTTTCAAAAGGTCCATGGCATCATTTATATAGGCTCTCAACCTTAGATGTTTGGTAGTGTACTCTCCATTTATTTTCCTAATGATTAGTTCAGAATCTCCATGAACGGCTATCCTCTTGGCTCCTAATTTCTTCAGTAACTGAAGTCCTAAGAGGAGTGCTTCATACTCTGCTAGGTTATTTGTGCATTGGAATTTTAGCTTGTATGAATTTCTTTCAGCATAGTTATTCTTTGTGTTATGAAGCCACACACCTGCTCTTGTACCAGTTCTATTACAAGACCCATCAAAACTCATACTCCAAAGAGGGCTATTTTTAGACTGGTTGTTGTTATCATTCCTGTCCCCTTTTTCCTACGTGTTTTGACTGTCATTCTGCAGTTTTATGGGTTCTTCAGCATGTTTATGTTGGTCTTGTTCCTTAAATTTTTCATGGAGTTGAGCCCTTTCTTCTTGACTCTCATTATTTTCACTAAACTGATGGACAGTGGGTTTCTCATACTCTCCCTTCCTATCCTCTCCTTCCATGTTTTTTGTTGTGTTGGGTGATGGTTCACTTTACAACTCTGATTCACCAAAGCTTTCATCATTGCAAAGAACGAATGAATCTAGGTCTATATGGAAAGAATAAAGAGGGGAATTTTTTTATTTTTCTTGACTACTCACCATAAATTTCATGTGTGATTCCCTATAAAGTCTTCTAAGTTGATTGAAGACAGGGATGGTCGCATATGTCATGCCCATTTGCATGGTCTCTTGAAGCTTAGCACCCCATGATCTTGAAAGAAGCATGCCATATTTGGGGGGCACATCAACCACTACCACATCCATCATTATGCATTTAGCTGGGATTTGGGTCAAGTTTACACAAAGATCCTTGATCAGGCCTAAGCATTTTACTCTACTTGAGTCAAAATAATATAAATCTTTATATGGTCTGGTTATCTCAAGGCCTAATCTTTCCATGATCACTTTGGGCATGAGGTTATGACAAGCCCCTGAATCATGCATAACATTGTGAAAAATCTTGTCATGGATATTCAGACTGATATAGAAAGAAGAGACCACTCCTTCTTGGAACTTTCCCTTGATTTTTGGACCAAATAAAAGCGCTGGTTGATCATCATTCAGATTGACAGAGTCATTATTTTCTTCTATGTTCAAAGCTTTTAACACTTGAAATTTATATACATCTTGAGTGACTAACTTGGTGAGGGGGACAGAGATCTTGATTTTAGCAATTTCACTTTCTAAATTTAAAGGGAACTGATTCTTTGAAAGTCTCAAATCTATCTTGTTAGTCACTAACTTATCATCAAAATTAGCTTGTTGGTTTTTACTATGTACATCAATTAAAATTGTTTTTACAAAGGCACTAGCTGAAGTGCTAGTGCTGCTAGGTTCCACACTCTATTTATCAGTGGTTTGAGTGTTTTTTCCCTTGTTTTTACTAGAAATTTCAGCTGTTGTTTTGTTGTTTTCAGCAGCCCTCTTAACTACCCTTTCAGATCTATTTTTAACAGAAGTGTCAGAGGTCTTTGTTTGGGGAGTTTCTTAGTTCTTTTTTCTCCTGAGGTCATATTGTTTATGGACCTCGATGATGGCATTCTTAAAGCCTTGCCTATAGTATAGGGATTCTAAACTTTCATCATCATAATATGTATACGTGGCCTGGTCATCCTCATTAAAAAGCTAGGGTCTTCATTACTCCCTCCCAACATGTTATAACAGTTCCCTCTGGCTCTTCTATCGTTCCCTCATCTTCATCAACATAATTTTCTTGAAATGGAGGTCTGATTTGTTGATTGGAATCTCTTTGCCTAATCTGATTGGGACTTCTCCTAAAGTTTTGGTTCTAATTTTGAGTCTGGTTCCTATTCTGAGCATTAGTTTAGATAGCTAACCTCTCCATCATATTTTTTAACCTATCCATGTTCTTGGCTAGATGGTCTAATTTTTAGTCAGATGTGGAAGGTGCAGTGTCTTCCCTATTTGTTACCTTCTTTTCAAACCTCATCCTAGCTCTCTTCTCAATCAGATTAGCTTCCACACTAAGGGCTCCCTTCTGCATGTCTTCTAAAGTCAAGGGATCCCTTTCTCTCAGCTGATAGGCCATTTTGGGATCAAATCATTTTGGTAATTTGGCCAAATCTAAACCTTGTGGAGGTTTCAAATCTGGGGGTAGTGCATTATAAACACTATTGAACGTAGTGCAATAACTTTTAACACTCTCCCCAGCGTTTCTCTTGAGGTTGTTGTAATCTGAAAGTATCTGGAGAGGGTTCTTCCTCATTTCCCATTTGTTTATGAATGTTTGATGTAAAGAAGGGAGATCATTTATAATATTAGGAGTTAAACCCTTAAACCATTTTTTGGGTTCTCCTCCTAAGCTATGGGCAAAGATTCTCATCTTAATGGTCTCATCTTCTATTTCCATGTAATCAAAAGCATCATTCATTTTATCTACATGTTGTTGAGAAGTAGTGGATTCATTTCCTGTGAAATGGGGAATTCTGGACTGATATTCATTTGGTAATGGAACCAAAGGTTCTGGTAACAGTAGTGGAGCATACCATACTACCATGATAGGATTTTGTGGGAGGACTGGAGTGGTTTGAACAGTGGGTATATGGCTAACAGAAGTTCTTGGACCAGCAAGAGACTGTTGAGAATATTTGGGGTGAGAGAAACCAAAGTTATGAATGAAATGAAGATCAGGAGGTGTGGATGGAGGGTTTTCTTTGCTGCTAATGTGTTGGCCACTGCATTGTGGTGAACTTGGGGGCTCAAAGTCTGTCTAATCTATACCACTAAGTGACTTGGTTCTTGGTAAAATACTTGGAAAATCTAAGTCAACTTGGGTATCTGATAGAGCTATGAGGTCTTCAGGCATGGAGTTAGCTCTATGAATGGGTCTGTCAATAGTTGGATTCCGAAACACAGGAGACTTCCTAAGAATGCTTTCTAGATTATACACTATTTCAGGAGGATTTGGGTCAGGATAGGCTCTGGTATGAATTCTTCTTGGAGCCAGTATATTAAGTCTTAGACCCAAAGAAAATAAAGTTAGCTAGATATGACAATCTTCAGAAGCAAATTATTCTTTAACAAAGAAAACTTACTCCTCAAAGTTTCCTAATCATGGGTAAGGATGAAGTTTTAATGGTAGTGTAGGTTGTTCCCAGTGGAGTCTTTGTGAAACCAGGAGTAATCAACATGCCTATTGATCACCAGTGGATTCTTTTGGTCTTTTAGGAATTGTGGAGTCGCCAGGTGGGTGATTTCAGATGTTTTAAAATGAGTTGTTGTCCACGATCCGTGATTAACTACCAATTTAAGGCTGTTGTGGGTCTTCTAAGCCCTGAAGGATGTAAAAGATGCAATTTACTCAGAAGTTCCCCAGTGGAGTTGCCATTAGGTTGGGGTCATGTGATTTGGCAGTTTGGCATACCAAATGACAAGGCAACATCAGAACCACTTTGGAATCCTAGGATCTAGCCCTCCTGGATTCAAAGAGGGATCTCTCTATATGTGTTATCAAAGGATATGTCTTTAAGGCTTATGATATGATATTAGACTAGCTATGAAGAACGAGGGGTTTGTTTGTTTTGGTTGAGAAACAGTAAATGAGAAGGTCATGTGAAGTGAAGAAGGAAATAAATAGGAGGATGTTTTAGCATGGGAAGATGGGTCAAAAAATAGTGTTAAACCATTTGGCTATGGAGTCATAAAAGGGTTTCTTTGCACATCAACTATCGAAGGTTTTCCAGAGGGAAAGTCATCTATATCAGAAGATATTTTAAGTTGACTGGGTGGTATGGGACATTAAGGAATGGTGTGAAAGAAGCAAACATATGAGAACAGAAAGGGCAGCCTAAGATCCGGTAAGGGCTTTTAACCTATCCTCCTTTTGACATAATCTCAAGGGAAAACATTCAAGATGAACATAAAAAGCAGCCTAAGATCAAGGGAGGACTTTCAACCAATCTTACTTTTGACATACTCTTACGAGAAATCTTCAAAATAGTTGTTTAAGACTAAACAAGGGACAGGGCTAACCATAGACTTCCTTGATTAAGACTCTACTTACCATGTAGTGAAAAGATCATTCAAGAATAATATCTCAAGTTCTACTCAACAAAGACATGGGTTTACCAACAATTCATTTACTGGTTATACTCTATTGATTCATTCTTAAACACACATTCAGAAGAAAACATACAGATAAAGCTTATCAGCCAGATTTAGGGTACCTTCAGAAGTAAATCCTAATCTATAATTGCTGTTATTTATCAGAGAATATGAACAAAGTAGAAACATGAGGAGAAACACAATAACAGTGAGAAAAACATCACCAATGATTTAGATCAGGATCTAGTGAAATATTCTTGTCTATTGATGTCCAAGACCAGTTACATACTTTGAGTCTAAAAGCTTTTATAGTCTGATACTTCTCTTCCTAGCCTACTATATTACAACTACTCATAAATTCTTACTCACTAACAGTTCAAAAATTAACCAATTTCCAACCCTTACAATGAGTTTTCTGTGAATACATATAGGTGCAGAGAGGAAGAGTGTTGCAGAAATGGTAATAAATATTAATTAAGACAGAGTGGGAGAGGTGTTTGAATGCCCATTTTGCTCAACAACCATTGCATTAACTATTTGTATCGCTTCAACTAATTCTAGTTGAATCTGAAACCAATGAGCATACTAGTAATAACTCTGAGGCTTGTCCTTTAAGGCTATCTTGGTCTAAAGTACCCTGTCTATCCTCTGGGATAGGTAAACTATCACTTTTGGGTTTAAAGCCCCATGTTTTCTTAATAACTGTTCTGACAGTTTTAATGAGTTTCTGTCATCAGGATGGCTATGATAGTTCTTTTGAAAGGTGAAGTACACTACAGGTGTCCTTTTGGTCCTTTGGTGAAGTAATAGCCTCTATAGATGTGGAATTCAGGACTTTTCTTCTACTGATCTATCACTTTGAACTCGGAATTAGGCCTCTTATATTGCTTGAGGCCTTTATTCATCGTCCTTTGATTTAACTCTGTGGTGTACAGGTGGCTTTAACTAGCGCTAGAGGGCTTAATATTCACCAGCGTTCATGAGACACTGATAAATAATCGTAATAAACCCTGATTATCCCTTTTGCAATTCATTAAGGCCTGAATATCGTCACCTTCGGCCTCTGCCATTGATATTTGACTGGAATAGGGCCTATGATATTAAACCACCATTTAAAACCTGCAAACAATAATAAACCATTATAAAATCCTACGCGTTTTGGTTTTAACTGCTTTAGAAGTTAGGCGAAGGGTTATGGAGCAGTGTGGAAGCAAGGTGAATGCAACGGGGAAGGGTTTCATGGCACAGAACCACAAAACCAGGGTCAAAACTGAGCTTGGCTCGAAGAACTGGAAAAGCGGTTTTGGGGAATACAGGAGGTGGTATTCATGTGGGGAAAAGGTGGTGAGCGGTAATGGGTATGGGGAATGTGATACATGTCAATGGCTAACACGTATGCTCTTGAGAACTACCCATTTCACATTCCAGGTGCACGGAGGGGGAGGGGGAGAAAAATGGAAGCGAAATGGGATCTGGGACGTTTGATCTAGGGGGTGTAGATCTACAGCTGAGAATGAACGTGGAGGGATGAGAGTAACATGGTGGGAGGAAATGGTGGGGCCGAGCTAATGCATTTCCAGGGAAAAAACTACCTTTTTTTCGTTGAAAATGGGTTTTGGGCCATTATTGTGAAACGGGCGCGAAAAGGTATGCGGGCCATTGGATCTCAAGGGGGAAACAGATCAACAATGGAGATGTCATGGGAACAAAATGGGAAGGCCCTGCATGGTCCAGTGGGAATAGCAAGAATATAAGGGAAATTGAAATGAAAATGGGTATTGCGGGGGCATTGGAGATACAGACAAATTGGCAGATTGGGTGCCTCCGCAGTTAATCTAGACTGTTGGATCCAGATCTCCCATAGTCTGAGGAGTCAACTGCAGGGAAACTCACATGTTTGACCTTTGCATGGAAAGTGACCGTGGGTGGAAAAAGAAGTGAATTAATGCGGGCGGTCAGATTTGGGAGATGGATGATGAAGGTTTACGTGGCACATCAACAATCGACAGAGGAGAGGGTCAGGGAGGAGGGAATTAAGAAATTGTGATGGTCGATGGTCGATGGGAGAAACAAAAGTGATGGGCGGAGGACCGTCGGATTGGGATTGAGATCAATGTCAGAGATGTGCTTGGAGCTTCCCACATCAGTGGTGGGACGGGTCAGGGAAGAGGGAATTAAGAAATTGCGATGGCTGATGGCCGATGGGCGGAACAAGAGCGATGGGTGGAGGACCGTTGGATCGTGATTGAGATCGATGGTAGAGATGTGCTTGGAGATTTGCACATTGGTGGTGGAACAAGTCAGGGGGCAAGGGAACTGAAATTGCCGATGTGCGATAGCGATGGACTTAGTGCTGTGATGAAGCGATGCGCTTGAGGACCATCAGATTGGAAATGAGGTCAACGGCTAGGATTAAATCGGGAAAGCGCATCGACGGGGGAAAGAAGGTTTGAGAAGTGGAAATGGGGAATCGCCAATGGAGCGATGGCCGTTAGATCTGAGAGATGAACAGCCCAAATCTCATTGGCGGGGAAAACATCGCTCAAAGGAAAATATGAATAAACAAAGGAAAAGGGGTAGAGAAATAGTCCAATAGCGCGAAAGGGGCTTAAGACTAAGGCCGACGGTCGTAGGTCCCAATCTCATGGAGGAAAGGGGCTAAAAACTTAAGCCCGTGGGGTGTAAGCCTGACTTAATAAAAAAGTTAGATTTCAAGGCCAAAAAGGGGTTATTTTTTAAGGTTTTTACAGGTTCCGATAGGGTAAAGGAAAGGTTTTAAAGCCAAATAAAGGGACTCAAATGGTTTTAAAGTGGATTTTGATGAAGTGGACGAAAATTTGAATGAAAGGGCGGAAAAGGGATTCAAAACAGTTTTCCTCAAGACCACAGTAGGGCTTCCTGGAATGATCTTTCGATGGAAACATCAGCGAAGATCACCTTTAAGTCAAAAGACACTAAAAGCTTCAAGAATGAGCAGTTTTCTATGAAAATGATTTCTTGAAGGCTCACACAACAAATTTAGCCATCATCTACTGCAACAAAATTTACTAATGGCTAACACAGAGTAGGCCAACCTGCACCTACACTAGATATTCTAGCTCAACTATCTCGAACCTCATAGCAACATCCTCAGCCTGCCAAGCAGAAAGAGAAAAATAAGAATCCAACTACTTCATCAGTTGGTAAGAGAACTAAGAGAAAGGTTAAGAATGAGAACATTCAAAAAAATGCTAAAGGAAGAAAATGAAAGGCTCCTCCATCCAAGGTTGAAAAGAAGTTGGAGAAAGGAGAAGGCTCTTTTGGCCCACTAAGATGTCTATTAAAAAAAATCCTAATGCTTACATTAATCATCAACCCATGGTAAGTAGTTTTATTTCAAGGGTATTCAGCACAGTCTATGCAAGTGAAACTAGAGGTTTATTAAATCGAAATCGTTGCAGAAGTAAAATATATTTCTTGGAGTTAAATCAAAGTAATATAAGCAACCATTAAATAACTTCAACCAATTAACTCAATTACTTCTAATCTATTCTGTGAAAGAAGATGGAAATGAAAACCTAACGGAATTCATAATCAACCAAATTTACAGACTAACATAGACATCAATCTATTAACAACTACAACAATATTATTAATCAGGAAGGGAATATTGCAGTAACTCAACAACAAGTAACACAGTAATGTTCTGCAATTGAAATTCTTAATGGATGATTAACCAACTGTGAAAATTACAAATAGGCAGTGATAGATGTATTTATCCTACTTATTATTTCATTAAGTTATTATTCAAAAATATTCGGCAAATATCGAAATAAATACTACTGCAACATTCACAATTATATATGCAGAGAAATAAAGAGTAGAGAACATAAGCACAAGAATCAATCACATGTACACAGTTATTTTGGACAATTTTCCCCAGAAAAACCCAATGTGGGAAAACCGATGCAACAGATGAGGGTTTTATTAATTCCTCAGAAAATGATATCTTTATACGGAAAATATTCAGTAGATAAATTATGAACCACCTAAGACTAAACATCCAGCTAACTCAGACAATTTTCTGACACCTAGAAAAGCCCTTGCAAGCCCCTGCATTAGTCTATGTGATACTCTGTGCAATTCTAGTGCTGGACTATGTGAATCTATGTGGAGACTATGTGGGGTCTCTGTGCTATAGCCTAAAGCTACCTCCAGTGACCCACTGCTGCTCTCTGATCCTGATCTCGATCACCCCTGACCTCCTCCTTCTCCTGCAACTTCTTGCCCTGCAACTCTTCCACTGAGATCGAATTCTACATCAGAATGGATCTCCTTTGGGTACTGAGTGTGTACCCAGCTTATTTTCCAAGTAACCCTCAACTTGATACATGTTTTCTAGAAGATAAGCACTCTCACTTATTAATACCCTTTAATTACTTCATTTCCCTAAGTTTGGACTTAGGGTTGCCATTAATTATTTTAATAAATCTTGAACCGAGTGGAATTTCCACAAACTATTTTTTAGTTCTTTGGAATGTTGTTGTCCAAGCCTCCCTGCAAATGTTAAGACTTGGAACACTTTCGGATGCTACAAAAATCAACACTCCCTCTTAGTGAGGAAGGTGTTCCAACAATATTCTTGTTGCATGCTGTTATGATTCTGAAGCACCCTCTATGCTACTGATCTCAGGATTCTCCTCCTCCCATATGTTGCGCTACTATCCCTTGTACTGTTTCCTTTGACACTGGTACTGTCACTTGTTACTTTTGTACCACAACTCCCTATGAATATTGAGTCCTCCATTCCTGCTAGTGGAATTTATTCTTCTTCATCGCCATCTTCTCTCTGAAGTACACAAACTTTTTCTTTCCTAGAGCCTTGGTGAGGATGTATGCTACCTGTTCTCCTATTAGAGTGTACTGCAACTGAACAAATCCATGTTGCACAAAGTCCTTGATGAAGTGACACCAGATGTCAATATCTTTTGAACTATATTGAAATACAGGATTCTTAGCGAGCTTTATGCAACTCTGATTATCACATAAAATGTTGGTCGCTTCCATTTTCTCCTTGAGTAGATTTGTTAACAGTTTCCTAATCCATATGGCTTCACACGAAGCTGAGATGGCTACCATATACTCTACCTCTACTGAACTCAGTGCCACAGATTTATGTTTCCTACTACACCAGGAATTCATTCCTCATCCCAGACTGAAAAAATGCCCTCTAGTACTCTTCTGATCATTTGAACTTCCAACCTAATCTGCATCATTAAAGCCACTCAACCGTACATCATTTTCACAAGTGTACTTCAATCCAAGCTCAACTGTCCCTTGAAGGTACCTGAGAACATGTTTTTCTGCTACCCATTTTACCCTCTTTGGTTCCACCATGAACTAACTTAGGGTATTAACATCATAACAGATGTTTGGCCTTGTATCTACCAGATACATCAATGACCCTATGAGCTGTCTATCCATTGTAGGATATGCTTCATCATCTTCGGACGTGTTGATTATCCTCCAGTTGGTAATCATTGGAGTGGTCATGGGCCTACAATCCTCCATCCAAAATTTGTTCAGAATCTCTGTAGTGTATCTTCCTTGACCAAGGAATATCTCCCCATTTTGCTGCCAAACTTCCAACCCCAAAAAATAGTGCATCCATCCCAGATATTTCATGTCAAATTCTTCAACTAGATTCTTCTTGAAATCTGTGATGAGACTTGATGATCTTGTCAAGAAAAGATCATCCACATACAATACTAGTATCAGTGGCTCACTCCATATTCTCATATAGTAGAGATTGGGATCTGCATCACTCTTGACAAATCCCATTTTCTACAGGTAGCTGTCAATCCTACCATACTTGGCTCTAGGAGCTTGCTTCAGTACATATAATGCTTTCTTCAATCTGCACACATGATTTTTTTGATCATGTGTCTCAAATCCCTCCATTTTTTCTACATACACTTCTTCCTGTATCACACCATTCAAGAATGTCTTCTTGATGTCCATCTGGTGAATTTCCCATCCCATCTACACAACAAGGGATATCACAGACCTAATAGATGTGTATCTAGCTACCGAGGCAAAAAAAATTCATACTCTATTCCTTCCTTCTGAGCATAGCCCTTAATAAAAAACCTTGCTTTAAATTTATCTATGCTGTTGTCTTCCACATACTTCATCTTGTAGATCCACCTGGATCCTACAACTGATCTCTCCTGAGGTCTGGGTACCACTTCCCAAACATCATTTTTCATGATGGAACTCTACTCTTCCACCATTGAATCTACCCACACCTGGTGCTGAGTTACTTCTCGAAAACTAGAAGGTTCTCCAACCTGAGAAACTAAGGCATCCTTTAAAATTTGTCGAAGTTCCCTACTTGTTATTCCACTGGTTGTGGGTGGATTTACTGGTTCTCCTTCTGGAAAATCCTTGAGAGACTCATATTTTGGATCAGTATCCCTTGGAGAGGCAACTGAATTTTCTTCTGCTGGTTATTGGGGCTAGACCAAAGGCTCTTCCTCTAACTACGTAGCAGAAGGTAGCTCTCGTGATCTTCTGAAGGCTTTCTCCTCCATGAATTTCACATCTCTTCACACCACTACTTTCTTGATCTTAGGAATGTAGATGTGATAAGCCTTTGAATTCTTGATGTATCCTACGAAATACCCCTTTTCAGCAGTTATCTCAAACTTATTCCTCTTCTCACTTGGTACATGACAGTAAGATGTACTGTCGAAGATCGTAAAGTGACTCAGTTCAGGCTTGTTTCCAGTGGAGACACTTTCTGGCGCGATCTTTCCTAGTGCAGTGTGAGGAGTTATATTCTGAATTTAGACAATTTTATTACATGCTTCAACCCATATAAGTTTGGGGATGTCTTGGTCATACAACATAGCTCTCGTTTCTTCAACAATAGTTTTTTTCTTCCTTTCTGCCATTCCATTCTATTCTGGATTGTATGGATCTGTCCATTCTCTTTTGATGCCTTCCCTCATGAAAAATCTTATGAATTATTTATCTATGTATTCACATCCATTATCTGATCAAAAAAGCTTGATTTTCCTCCCTATCAAATTTTCCACCAGCGGTTTAAACTCTTTAAATCAATTGAAGACTTCATCCATGGTCTTCAAGAAGTAGATCCAAGTTTTCCTGGAATGGTCATCAATGAAGGTGACTAAATATTCGACACCACTAAGAGCTCTAGTGGACATTAGCCCACAGATATATGAGTGTATTAGATCCAACAGACCCTTGGCCCTATTGTTGCTTCTATGATATGCTCCCTTTTCATATTTCCCCAATACGCACCCCTTGTGGACATCATCTCGCTTGGTGTTTAGTTATGGAACACCTGTGACAGTCTTCTAGAGAGTTCTCAATGCCCCATGATGCAAGTGCCCCATTCTTCTGTGCCATAGCTCATTCAGATTCATTTCATATGCACTACCTACTACTGCCATTGGGGAATCAAGCTGCAGTTTGTACAACTCGTTGCTTCTTACCTCGATTTTTGCCTTCTTCTTCCAACTGGGGTGCTTGACGTAGACTCTATTGCCAATAAATTAGATGCCATATCCTCGGCTTTGAAGCTATGACACTGAGAGTATATTCATACTCAAACCCAACACATGCATTACATTGGTGGCCTGGATTCTGTTCCCTGCCTCGGTCTGAGAAACTACGGTACCTCCCCCAATGGTAGTGCACTTTGCTTTATTACCCATGGTTATTTTGAATTTATTTTCTCTTCTTGGTATTCAGAAAAATAGTCCCGTACTCCAGGCATGTGAGCAGAGGCTCCACTATTAATATAACAGACATCTGAGGACATAGTGATTGATACACAAGGCAAACTATCATCTAGTTTGGATGCCAATATAGATACATCGTGATCCATATTTTCCATTGTGCTTCTTTCCCCTCCTGAAGAACTGCATGAACCCTTCTCCATTGTTGCTGCAATAGTAGATCTTCATTCACTGATAGATGCCCCATATTTGTTATTCATCTCTAGCTCTGATACCACGTGAAAATTACAAATAGTTGTAGTGATAGATTTTTTTCTCCTACTTATTATTTCAATAAGTTATTGTTCAGAATTCTTTGGAAAATATTGAAATAAATACTATTGCAACATTCACAATTATATATGCAGAGAAATAAATAGTAGTGAACATAAGCACAAGAATCAATCACATGTACACAGTTTGATTTAGGGGCATTCTTCAAAACTTATAAGACCCATGAGTCTTATTTCTCATTTACTAAAGGGAGTGGGTTCCCTTAATCATTTTATTTATTTTCCTAGAGTTTAGTTTAGTTTGAGGAAATTTAAGTTGTAAATTGATTTATGGAGAATATCTCGTGAGTTGTAAAATCTTAGGGATGAGTAAGGAATCCTAACAATAGTGAGGATTTGAGGGATTTAAAAACAAATCTAATCTAGGATTCTGTTGAGTGAAGAGAGGAGCTGAAGAGATAATTTATGATTTAGTTGAGAAAAGAATGGAATTGAACTGATTTGGTTCATGAATCCTTTTCTTTTATAAATTGTAAGCTTTCGAAGCATTAGAGGGACAGAGAGGAACGAGAGTGGGACAGATGATAGAAGGAATCTTATTTTAAAGCCTACGGGCTTTGAGAGAAAATAGGAGAAAGGCCATGTAAAGCATCTCAGGCCAAAATCTCAATTGTAACAAAGGTTTGATTGCATTTGTGTAATTCACAGTTAATGAAGATTTGATTGCAGTATATTTTGTTTTGCTATACCTTGAGAAATCTGTGTATGATTCTATGTAGCATAATTCCCAATCGAATGAATGGATAAATGGTTGAGGTGATTAGAATGACAAAATTGTTGGGTATGTGTTATATTCTTTCCACGACTAGCCCCACGCGTTGTACGTTGCACCGAGCACAGCAGGGGGGGCACCGCCCCGGCGAAATTTTTTTGGGTATGCGGTCCCACTCATATGCGGACCCACCCATGTTTTGTGCATGAGTTTGCACATGGTTTTGGGGTACCATGGTTTTCGGCCCCTAGTATTTTGTAGATCCGGTCAAGGGAACTACGGTTATGTTCTAATCCAGGGTTAATGGATTGGGGTTTATGTATGCTTCGGCATGTATATATATGTGTTGTAACACTAAAAGGAATATAATTAAAAATCAAGTTGGTCGTCCCAATTTGGGATCCAGGGGAAAATCTCTAAAGCTTATTTGTTTTATGTTTATGCTCTCGCTTATTTTTTATTTTCTCTGCTATAAGATTCATGTGTAGATACCTTCGTCTTCGGTGGTTAAAACCCCAGATTTGGTATCGTAGCTGTTTCGGCTTCAAGGGATGCCTTTGTTTTTTAGGCTTTTGCTCGCGTCCGTGGTCGACCCCCGTTCAATGGGGAGAGTTCCACGGGATCGATTCTTGCGGTGAAAGAAGATGGCGAGCGGCGGAAATATAGAGATCGATAAATTTAATGGTCAGAGTTTTGAGTTGTGGAAGCTCAAGATGGAGGATCTGCTGGTGGATAAAGATCAGTGGATCGCGGTAGATCCAGGCACTAAACCAACGGCAATGTCAGATGAAGACTGGAAGAAACTGGATCGGAAGGCTAAGAGCACAATACGGTTGTGTGTCTCAGATTCAGTATTGTTGAATGTATCTGGGGAAGCTACGGTGAAGACCTTGTGGGAAAAGCTAGGGACTTTGTACCAATCTAAGTCTCTGGTGAATAAGTTGTTCCTGCGCAAAAATCTGTATAACCCGAGGATGAAGGATGGAGACTCGGAAGGATGCATATATCCGAACGCCTAACACCGTGTAAGTCGATCGTCATCTCATGATATTAAAATCTCAGATGAAGATAAGTGCATCACCACAGTTTCTACGTATTCATGGACACTGTTATTGCAATAGGTGGTAACACAACTACCTTGAATTTTGGATGACATTGTCTCAAATTTTGTTGTTGGAGGAAATGAGACGGAGAAATATGGAGGGTCAAAATGGAGATGCCTTATCTGTACGAGGAAGGTCCCAAAATAGAAACAAGAATAAGGTTTCGAGTGGGAGATCTAAATCTCCTGGAAAGTTTGTAAAGGTGTGAAAGTTTGCAAATGTGTGCTGGAAATGCGGAAAGGAAGGGCACTACAAAAAGGACTGCAGATCTAAAGCTCCTGAGAAAGGAAAGGGATCTGATGATGCTCCTTCTGCAGAGGCAAAAACCACCTCGGATGAAGGTGGGGATGTGTATTTGGCTTCTTCTTCAAATACACATGTAGATCATGAGTCATGGTTGATTAACTCAGGTGCATCCTTTCACTTCACTCCCCATAGGGAGTGGTTCTGCGAGTATGAGAAATATGATGGTGGTGATGTCTTCCTAGGGGATGATAGGAAGGCCAGAATCGTCGGACGTGGAAAGGTCAAGTTGAAGCTACAAGGTGGGAGGATTAGAACACTTCCTGGTGTTCTGCATATTCCTGCATTGGCCAGAAATCTGATTTCTGTAAGCAAGATGGATGATGCAGGTGTAAAAACAGTGTTCGAGAAAGATGCCTGCAAGATGGTTCGGGGAGCACTGGTATTAATGCGGGGAGTTAGGACTGGAACTCTGTACAAGCTACAAGGTAGCACTGTTATTGATGGGTGTAACAGTTCTGTGGTTCCTGAAAGTGGGACGGAAAGCCTAGCTGTCTCTGGAGAAAAGACCATGCTATGGCATCAAAGGCTTGGACATATTGGAGAAAAGGGCCTTCGGATACTGCATAGAGATGGTATGGTAGAAGGTATGTCTAATTGTTCTCTGGATTTCGATTTCTGTGAACATTGTGTATATGGGAAGCAGAATCGGGTGAGTTTTCCTTCTGGTGCTAAGAGGGCAAACAAGATATTAGCACTTGTGCACAGTGATGTGTTTGGGCCTGTGTCAGTTCCATCACTGGGAAAGTCTGTGTACTATGTTTCATTCATAGATGACTTCTCAAGGAATACATGGATATATTTCTTGAGGAAGAAATCTAAAGTCTTTGACAAATTTAAATAATTTAAGGCTCTGGTGGAAAACCAGACAGAGAAGAAGATAAAGGCATTGAGGACAGATAATGGTGGGGAGTTCTGCAAGAAGGAATTTGAAGAGTTCTGTAAGAAGTATGGTATAGCACGGCAGAAGACTACTCCATACACACCTCAGCAAAATGGAGTTGCAGAAAGAATGAATAGAACACTGATGGAAAAGGCAAGAAGCATGCTCAGTGGTACCGGGTTAGGAAAAGAATTCTGGGCAGAGGCAGTGGAGACTGCATGTTACTTAGTTAACAGATCACCTTCATCAGCGTTGGAGGATAAGACTCCACATGAGGTATGGACGGGTAAGAAACCCTCTCTTTCACATCTAAGGGTATTTGGATGTGATGCATATGTACATGTTCCAAAGGAGAAAAGGACCAAGTTGGATAATAAATCTGAAAGGTGCATCTTTATTGGGTATAAGGATGGTTTAAGGGTTACAAGCTTTGGAACCCAGAAACAAGGAAGGTTGTGTACAGCCAAGATGTGGTGTTTAGAGAAGTGAAAGATGTTGTTAAACATGAAGTCCTACCAAAGGAACCTGAGAATATAGAGTTTGAGCTAAAGGAGGATGAATCAGACTCTACAACAGAAGAAGACTCAGAAGATGATGAGCCACAAACTCCAGCTTTAAGAAGATCAGTTCGGGAAAGAAGGCAACCAGAAAGGTATAGTCCATTTGCTTTCTGTTCAGGTTTTGCCTTAACTATAACTAATGATGAACCCAGAACTGTGAGGGAGGAAGTAGATTCAGAGGATGGAAAACTCTGGAAGGAGGCCATGGTTGATGAAATGGCATCCTTGCACAAAAACGATGCATGGGATCTGGTGGAGTTGCTGGTTGGAAGGAAGCCCATTGGGAGCAAATGGGTGTTTAAGAAGAAGATGAATGTAGAAGGCAAGGTGGAGAAATACAAAGCTCGGTTGGTAGCGAAAGGTTATTCCCGGGTGCCGGGAATTGATTTTGGTGATATTTTTTCTCCTGTTGCCAAAGTTACTTCTATTAGATTACTTTTATCTGTTGCTACTGCATTTGATTTTGAGATAGAACAGATGGATGTGAAGATAGCATTTCTTCACGGGGATCTAGAAGAGGAGATCTACATGAAGCAACCTGAAGGTTTTATGGTGAAGGGTAAGAAAGAACTGGTATGCAGGTTGAAGAAGTCTCTGTATGGGTTAAAACAGTCACCAAGGATGTGGTATCAGAAATTTGATACCTATATACGGGGACTTGGCTTCACTAGAAGTAAGGAGGATCACTGTGTTTATTTTAAATTAATTGGTGACCATGTTATTTATTTGGTCTTGTATGTGGATGATATGTTGCTGATTGGAAATGACAAAGAAATTATCCAAGATTTGAAGACCCAACTGTTCTCCAAATTTGACATGAAGGATATTGGTGCTGCAAAATATATTTTGGGCATGGAAATCAAGAGAGATCGGGCCAAGAGGAAGCTCTGGTTAAACCAGAGGAAGTATGTCGAGAATATATTGCAGAGGTTCAATATGCAGGATAGTAAACCGGTGAGTGTTCCTATTCTTGTAGGTGCAAAGCTGTCTGCTGAGCAGTGTCCAAGACACAAGAAGAAGAGGAGGATATGTCCCGTATTCCATATTCAAGTGCAGTAGGTAGCCTAATGTATGCAATGGTCTGTACTAGACCAGACATTGCACATGCAGTGGGAGTATTGAGCAGGTTTATGTCAAACCCAAGGAATGAGCATTGGACGGCAGTGAAGCGGGTTTTCAGATATTTACGTGGCACTAATGATTATGGCTTGTGCTACCAGGGAAGACCAGGATTGGAAAGAATGTTGGACATTCGTGGTTTTGTTGATGCAGACTGGGCTGGAGATCTGGACCAAAGAAGATCTACAAGTGGGTATGTATTTAGCCTATTTGGAGGTGCAGTCAGTTGGATGAGTAAAAGACAGTCTGTAGTGGCGCTTTCAACTACAGAGGCAGAATACATAGTAGCCACTCATGCAAGCAAGGAAGAATTTTGGTTGCAGAGATTGTGTTCAAGTATGGGGTTGGTACAACAAGCTATAAGGATAGACTGTGATAGCCAAAGTGCAATTTTCTTGGCTAAGAACCCTGCCTATCATTCAAAGACAAAGCACATTGATGTTCAATATCACTTTGTTAGAGATATGGTTGAGGCTAAAAGGGTGTTGCTGGTAAAGGTGGACAATTTGAAGAATGTTGTAGATGCATTGACGAAGTTTGTGAGCACTCATAAGTTCTCTTGGTGCAGAGAAACAATGGGTGTTGCAGGGCTTGGATAATGACTGAGCTCTCCTGTGGCCCCCTTGTGGAAAGAAAACAACAAGTGGGAGAATGTTGGGTATGTGTTATATTCTTTCCACGACTAGCCCTACGCATTGTATGTTGCGCCGGGCGCAGCAGGGGGGTCATAGGGGGGGCGGCAGCCCCCCCTGTCGGGGTCTGGGGCGGCGCCCCGGCGAAATTTTTTTGGGTATGTGGTCCCACTCATATGCGGACCCACCCATGTTTTGTGCATGAGTTTGCACATGGTTTTGGGGTACCATGGTTTTCGGCCCCTAGTATTTTGTAGATCCGGCCGATGAACCATGGGGGCTATGTTCTGAATCCAGGTTAATGGATTGGGGTTTATGTATGCTTCGGCATGTATATATATGTGTTGTAACACTAAAAGGAATATAATTAAAAATCAAGCTGGTCGTCCCGATTTGGGATCCATGGGAAAATCTCTGTGTTTATTTGTTTTATGTTTTATTCTCTTGCTATTGTTTATTTTCTGTTATAAGATTCATGTGTAGATAATTTCTGTTCAGGGTTAAAACCTACAAAAATCTATAGATATTTAGATGTATGTACGGGTTGTATTTATCCATAAGCTTCGGTGTTTACGGGGTTTGGAGTCACATGGGATATTTTATTGTATTTATAAATGATTATAAACTCACAGACATTGAATAATAGAGGTATCCAAGTGTGGAGGAATGTTTAAGCCAACACTAATGATGTAATGAGTCAATTATTGTGCGATGATGTGGAGAGCAATTGGTAAAACCACTGTAATTCTATGAGAATAATTTGTATAGCAATAAGCGCGATCTTGTGATTGGAGAGTGCAACCTCTCTGTGAACACAACCAAGGTGTATTAATTAGTCCAACCAAGATCTCCGAGTTGGAATTTTCAATTCTAAAAGTTAGGCATGATCTGCAACATGTTCAGGGTAGATCTCTCCAACATTGTGCTAATCCAAAGATATTTTCCCTTGAATTTGGAAGATGTGCAGAGGGTTTGACTCATGTGTTGGTTTGTTTAGTCTTGAAGGTGAGTCGGGCAAGGTTAAACAACGGAACCATGACGCAGGATTTGGAACCATAAATTAATGGAAAAGAACAGTGGAAGTGGTTTTCAAAACCACTGATGATTTTTGCGTAGCGAAAGGAGGGTAAGTGATATTTCCCTGATTGAATGTGATACACTCCAATGAGTGATGCGTGGCATCACAAAACAAATTTTTTCGTGTAAGATTGAAGTATTAAAGGTCGTGAGCTTTTGTTGTGCGATAGTCATCAGATGGGAGTCATGATGCGATATCCGTCAGATCTATCCGGAGTTTAATGATCAGGTACGTTTGGAAATTGTTTCGGGACCTAGAACATTAATATTATGCTGATGCTTTGGTTTTTAACCAAAGTTGAAAAAGTAATGAAAAGTGAAGTGGCGGAATGAACGTTTATATAAATGGTTATTGGTATTCGGATTGGGTGCGAATATATGATGGGTTAAAATAGGTTTTAATATAAAATCAAATATATTGATTCGAATTTCCATAAAGTGGGTTTTCTTACATGGTTTATAACCATAGGGTAATTCAAAGGAGAGGTTTTTCTTATGAAAGTGACCCCTATTGAGGTTTATTAGGGGTTTTAATTTGAAGAACATTTTATATGCGTTGAGGGTTTTATTATATGGTTTTAACCATCAAATTGAAAGGGTAGCTTCCGCATTATAATTTTCCAATATGAGAAGTATTTGGTTTTGAAAGTGAGAATGTGGGTTTTGCAGCCTTTGGCTACATCAATTGTGGTATCAGAGCTAGATAAATTCTCTGTGGAATTGATTAACAAAGATTGTATTTTATTCTCAGCATGTATATGATTTTCATTGTGATGAATCCGATACAGAGGAAGCACCGGACACAAGATATTGTATTCAAAGAGGGATTCTGAAATATTACAGACAATGAGAACTTCAGCAAAGGTAACTTGTGAAAAAGACTTGAGGAATACAGGATCAGGTAAAATCTTTGCAGAATTTTAATGATATGTGTATGTTATGAAAGCAACAACAAAATTTTCAGCTAAATAGCTATGAAAAAGAAATGAATGAAGAAATTGTAGCAAAGATGCTGTAATTAGTGAATATGGATGTACTCAGCAAGACGGGAAATTTAGTTGACAGAAGAATTGAAGTGCAGACAGTGAAAATTAAAGCAGCTTGTGTATTTTCCAAGCCAGTGGAAGCTCAAAGAGATCAATCATTTGGATATCTCTCAGGTGTGAGCCATATTTTGATGTTGGTTCCATTTGAATTGTTTCTATAATAAATAAAATGATAGCAGCAACACACAGTAGAAGGCTGTGTAAAGAAAGAGAAGGGTTGTGTTAGTGGCAGTGAACCTAAATATTCCAGCTAAAAGTTGGATAGGGAGAAAAAATGAAGTGTTCTCAAGAGAAGGTGAGCAAAGGATATAAGCCTAGGAAGAGCAGAAAAAGAATGCTCAAGAGGTTCCAGAAACAGAGAACCAGTGCTTACTAAAAGACCAAGTCCATAGAGGGGATTGGTGAGGTAAGTGGCAGCAGGGAGGACTTACTGTTGTAGAGGCTTAGTGCAGCTCATAGTGAGTGAAGAGCTCATAGAGATGGAGAGGAAAGTGACTATCGATAGTGATAATAATAGTTCAGAGAGAATCCACAACAGAAGAAAGAAAGATGCCAAGGAAAATGGCAAAGGTAAGGGAATGAGTTAAGAATTATTTGACAGAGAAATTGCAAAATTGAAAGCAAGTGTTGATGCAATAATAGTGCTGCTTGAGAAGAGTATGAAGGACCAAAGTTATGGTTGGACTATAAGAAGAAAAAATATAAAGTGGAAGTTGTTGCAAAAGTAGATAAACATAAGAATGTATATCATTTTAAGAGAGGAACTCAGAATAGTTGAGTTAGAGATGAAAGATGACTATTATAGACCTGAACAAGAAAATTAATTTGTTGAGGAAGGAATCATTTATGAATTTCAGAACTGTTGGACAAGTTCGAATCAACAGAGAGATGTGATGATTGAGACATCAAAGAAAGAGGAGCCTAGTATTCTTGAAACTGATGATTTTTGTATGTATGCAGGTAATGAACAATATTTACAAGATATGTTTATACAGGTTGCTGAAGAAATGAAGATGTCAGAAGAGGTGACTGTAATGGAATAGTTCTTGGATGAATATGTGTTCAAAGACACTACAGATGTACAAATGTTGGAAACTACCATGAAAGCTGGAGGTGATGAATCTAGTGAGATCTGGCAAAGGAATGACAAATAGGTTGAAGACAAAAGGAAATTGCAGATTGCAAAAGAAGAAGCTGAAGAGAGGTATGAAGATAGCCTTGTGACAGGAACAAAAAAAAGTATGTGTACAGTGCAAACATTTGAGGTAATGGGATTATCTCTTTCATTTTTACTCAAAAATTATGTACTTGTATGGATAATTAATGGACAAGAAATTGTCTTGGAAGAACATAATGGATCATTAATGGAAAAGGATCTTATTAAAGATTGTACTATGGAATATGGTAGAACAGGGATTTATAAGAAGAATTCAGTCCAAGGAGGTATAGCTAGTCCAGAAAAGGCTATAAAGAGGAAAGAAAAAGAAGACAGTCAAGAACGTAAAGATCAGTTGGCAAAGGTTGTTGCATAACAAAAATTTGAAGACATTGTTATTTGTACAAATTGCAAATAGAGAAAAGAAGAATATAATCAGCAAACTAGAAATAAACAGGCAGTCAGAGAGAATGGAGGTAAGGATGCTTTCATGAATGATGCATTTGCAGTAAGCAGCAAAGGGTTTCAATGGAATGTGATATTTATGATATTAAGAGTGATTTTCATTGTAAAAGGAACTTTATCATGGAAGGAAAGCTCTGTTGCATACGATTTTGTTTCATGTCAAGAAACAAAGAGAATTAGAGATTGGCATATTTTGATTGAAAAGGAAGAGGCATGGAAAAGCCAATTTAGTAACTTACAGATTTGTAAGGGAGAATTAGGAAGAATGAAAAGAAGTGTGAAAGGAAGGAAGGCTAAAGAGAAGAGCAGAGAACATAATTTTGAAATTAGATAACATTTAGAGCAAAGTGAATACAAAGAATCCTTTTTCAAAACAAGGCAATATGGAGGAAGAAATAACAACTTTGATATGTCATATGTACATCAAGAAGATGGCAATTCAGAAAAATTATGGAGTAAAATTCTTGGAAAATGTAATGCATTTTCTGATTTTGAATTATTAATTTTTGAATGTGTTTTCCAGTATGAAGGACAAACTGCCCTTGGAGATTTGTGTGTTTATGCAAACATGAAGACATATGAAAATTCTAACAACACAGAAAGCTAGTTTTCCTTATGGGAACAAGAGGATGATCGTAAGCAGCTAGTTGATTTAAAAGTTCAGGATGAAGGAAGGAGAGTTGACATAGCTCTTAAACAAGTCAATTCAGAAGAGAAAGAAGGTTACAGAAGATGTAAAAGTATAGCCCACATAATTTTTTTTTTTTAATCCAAAGGAGGTTTGAATTTCAATATTTTATCTTGAGTTTGCAATTAAAAATTTGGATGAACAATTCAGTCATATTTTATGTAGATATGGAGTTATTTGAACCAAGTTCAGTAACTGAATTATTTGCAGCTAATGGACAATATATAGTTGGGAAGTTATTTCTTCTTGTATCAAACAAGAAACAATCTTCTTTTGAGATTGGAAAGATGCTACTTAAATTTTTGGATAAGTGGATGGTGGAAATTACAAAGATGATAAGCATAAGAATTTTTCAAAATCAGCAAGTCAATGAAAGATGGAAGAATATAATGGACAACATAAAGGAACTGATTTGGAGATAAAAGAGAATGCTGGTAATCAGGTGAAGAATCAGAATGAACAGTCAGGTACAAGATAGGGAAAAATACATAAAGTTGGAACTCAATTTTATTGAGATAATAGCAAGACAACAACAGACCAGGGAGTAGAAATCTATATTGTTTGAGAATTTGTTTATGCATGATATCAACATCCAAACATTATGCAGAAGAGATTATTATGATAGTAGAGCAAAGGGACACTCACAATACAGAGTTTGGCATCTAGGAGAAAGAGAGAAAGCAGCAAATTCTCTTTCAATTGAAAGAGGACACACAACCAGTTGGAAGATGAAATTTGATGAAGCTTACAGCAAAAGTAGTTGGGTGACTCATGAACAGGAGTCCATGAATTTTTTCAACCTAGGGAGTCTAATGCAAGGGAATTCTTCAAAAATTATAAGACCCATGAGTCTTATTTATCATTTACTAAAGGGAGTGGGTTCCCTTAATCATTTTATTTATTTTCCTAAAGTTTAGTTGAGTTTGAGGAAGTTTAAGTTGTAAATTGATTTATCGAGAATATCTCGTGAGATGTAAAATCTTAGGGATGGGTAAGGAATCCTAAGAATATTGAGGATTTGAGGGCTTTAAAAACAAATCTAATCTAGGATTCTGTTGAGTGAAGAGAGGATTTGAAGAGATAATTTAGGATTTAGTTGAGAAAAGAATGGAATTGAACTGATTTGGTTCATGAATCCTTTTATTTTATAAATTGTAAGCTTTTAAAGCATTAGAGGGATAAATAGGAATGAGAGTGGGACAGATGACAGAAGGAATCTTATTTTAAAGCTTACGGGCTTTGACAGAAAAGAGGAGAAAGGCCATGTAAAGCATATCAGGCCAAAATCCCGATTGTAATAAAGGTTTGATTGCATTTGTGTAATTCGCAGTTAATGAAGATTCGATTGCAGTATATATTTTTTTGCTATACCTTGAGAAATATGTGTATGATTCTATGTAGTATAACTCCCAATCGAATGAATGGATGAATGTCTGAGGTGATTAGAATGACAAAATCTATAGATATTTAGATTTATATGCAGGTTATATTTACCCTTAAGCTTCGGTGTTTACGGGGTTTGGAGTCACATGTGAGATTTTATTATATTTATAAATGATTATAAACTCACATACATTGAATAATAGAGGTATCCAAGTGTGGAGGAATGTTTAAGCCAACACTAATGCTGTAATGAGTCAATTATTGTGCGATGATGTGGAGAGCAATTGGTAAAGCCACTGTAATTCTATGAAAATAATTTGTATAGCAACAAGCGCAATCTTGTGATTGGAGAGTGAAACCTCTCTGTGAACAAAACCAAGGCATATTAATTATTCCAACCAAGATCTCTGAGTTGGAATTTTCAATTCTAAAAGTTAGGCATGCTCTGCAACATGTTCGGGGCAGATCTCTCCAACATTGTGCTAATCGGTAGATATGTTCCCTTGAATTCAGAAGATGTGCAGAGGGTTTGACTCATGTGTTGGTTCATTTAGTGTTGAAGATGAGTCGGGCAAGGTTAAACAATGGAACCGTGAAGCGGGCTTTGGAACCATAAATTAATGGCAAAGAATAGTGGAAGTGGTTTTCAAAACCACTGACGGTTTTTGTGTAGCAAAAGGAGGGTAAGTGGTATTTCCCTGATTGAACGCGATACACTCCAATGAGTGATGTGTGGCGTCACAAAACAACTTTTTTTCACGTAATATTGAAGTATTAAAGGTCGTGAGCTTTCGCTGTGCGATAGTCGTCGGATGGAAGTCGTGATGCAGACTGGGGGAGACACAAACTAAATTAGGTATTCAAATAAGCTAGACCCTACAAAAATTCATAAAAAAAAGAAAAAACAAACACGGTCGAAATACCATTGAAGAATAAATCCAAATATTTGGGGAACATATCATAACTAAGGTACAAGAAATTTTTATCTCAAAGATTTTTCCCTCAAGGAAATTTCTCAAATGAGTGTCATTACATGGAATATAAGAGGCCTCAACAACAGAGGCAAGCATGTGAATCTCAAGGAAACTATAAATAAGGATCACCCAATAATTATAATCTTGCAAGAGAGTAAACTATATTATTAGAGAGCTAGAGATGTTGTAGGACACTGTGGAAAAGGATATGAGGCTATAACCCTAGATGTGAAAGAATTAGTGGCATATCTATCCTATGGAACTCCTTAGAAATTTCCTACATGGATTGGATTTCCTTTCCAAGTATTATCTCTGACATATTTTGATACATTGGAATGAAGAAGATGGTGTTATTGATGGAATATATGCACGCCATATACATATTTATTATCTTTGCATTACAGTGGGTGACTTTAACCTAATCAAATCACTGGAAGAAAAGAAAGGGTGTTTACAAGGACTTTACATGGAGGCCCATCTATTTATAGAATTTATTCATGATCTAAGGGTGGTTGATATTAGATACAATCAATGGGGTTCATATTGAACAACTAGAGAGGGAGGAAACACTAAATAGTGAGTCACCTCCGTAAGTTCTCAGTTTCAAAACCTCTGATGGGTAGAGACATTTTTGTGGAAGTTGTGATCTTACCCTATTTAGGTTATAATGATTGGCCCATCATATTAGAGGTGGATTTAAAAATTTCCCATAAAATCCTATCATTTAGTTTTGTTAGCTTATGGCTGAAGGATCCATAATTCCTAAACAAATATAATAACTGGTGGGAGGAGATTAATGTACAAGGACAAAATCTTATGCATACCTTCCAACTCAAACTGAAAGAGTTCAATAAAAAAAATCAAAGATTGGTACAATATAGAATATAGGCATATACAATTAGAAAAATAAGATCTGGAAGCTTGGATGCAATAATTTCAAAAAAAAATCATCGAAGGGGGGAGAACAAAGGCTATAATCCTAGAAGATGGAAAATTAATAAACAAAATAGAACAAATATGGAAGCAGGAGGAGACTCTATAGAGAAACAAATATAGAGTGCAATGACTATGGGAGAGGGAGATACCTTTCGTGTTTATCTGCATAACCCCCCAATAGTTGGTGCTCCTGGGGGTCCCCCAATTCCTGATCCATTCCCTGACCCTCGCAGCCTAGGACATTAAGTGACTAGGTGTCCTTACACTAGGAAGTGCATGCATGATACATTCGATTGTGTTGGGCGTGTGGGCTTCATAGATTTGAGTTTCTCTATTAGGTTCACAATTTGGTGTTGTAATCCTAGTATAGATGGATATTTTTTTGTTATCCATCCTCTTAATTCTTGTCGATACCCTACAATAGCCTCAATTCTTGTTGCTTGTTCTAATGCATCTTGTAGTGTATCAATATTTTGTTGCGTTAGAGGAGTTCTTGTGAGGGGAAGACATGCTTTAATGAACCAATCACACTGATGGTTTGGGTCTATAGTGTAGATTAACTTTTTGATGGTGTGCTTGAATCTTCTCATCAACTCCCAGGAGGTTTCCCCTTCCCGCTGCTTGATCTTTGATAGTTCAGATAATACTTGTTGGTTTTTCTATGGGAGTCTGAACTCCTGTACAAATTATTTTTTTACATTATCTACAACCGGATTTTGGTGCAACTCCGACCATTTAATGAACCACTGCGGGGCTCTTTCCTGGAGCGTGGTTTGAAATTAGATCATATTGACAACATTTCATGTCTGTTAGGCCCTCCAAATGGCCTCACACAAGTACCAATATTGTTCAACATCATCGTTCTGTTTCTCGTAGAACTCAGGATATCAAGTGAATGATCTTGCCATTTCTGTCTGTGCTTGAGGAAGTAGTACAAATCCTTTGGATCCTAGTTGTGAAGTTACTTGTAGGATACTTCCCATGCTATTACTGCTGGTAGTACTAGGTTGAAATATAGACTAAATACTATGAACTATAATTACTTTACATAGCTTCAAACATTTATCAAGGTGATGGTAGAGTACCAGTGGAAGGTTAGGAAAAGTGCTACTTGGACCCTATGGGATATAATTACCTCAGATCATGGGCACTTCTCTTTCCTCGAATAGTCATTCCATCATGAAATCCTGGTCACCATCTAAATCATCCTTGGAGTTCGCATCTTCCATCGTGCTGTGAATCTTTCCCTTTTCATATTGGGATGGGATCCCATTATCACCTTGGTTCCTAATTCCCCTGGAGAACCCCTCCTTTCTTGTGGGTCCCACTATGAATTCTTCCTCTCTCAGACTCTACAACACCTCTCCTTATTGGTGTGCATGTTCCTTTTGCTTATCAAATTCCTGCATTTCCCTTTCCTGCCACTTCTCCGCTATTTTTTTCCCTTCCGATGCGCTCTTAGATCTCTAGCTTTCTTGGAAATTTATGTGTCCATCTCATCGACTTATTCATACCTCCCCGTCCCATAACATATTCTCCCCTAGGCCCTTCCCTTAGTACTGGGTGTTTAGGCTTCCATGCTGTGAGTTTGGAAATACAATAGTTCCTCTTTCACCATAAGGACTTTAATCCACAATGGGATCTCATTCAACAATGTTCCCCTCAGCCCTGACCTGAATATGGCATCTGATTTGGAGAAGGAATGGTGAATTTCAGTCGAAAACTCCAAAATATATCCCTCTAGAGTCAATTATACCAAAATTTTCACTTTTTGGGTTTGTAGAAATTATACAAAAAACATGTATATCATGGATTCAATCCGATCTAACAATGTGCTAAAGATATATACTAAATCACTTCTAAAAATAAATTGCGGAATTAAAAACACAATCGCCAATCACATGAAGCAAAGAGGAATCAATCAAGCCACAACACATATAATTTCCCCAGGAAAGCTTGCTACTCAAAACCCCTATATCATATATTGTATATTCCACAAGGAATCATGAAACAATTACAATGCAATTCTTATCACAATAATCTCCTGCAATCTGCCTATCGTCTCACACTGATCCAGAAAAAATTGTGCCAATACTCAACCAATTCTTAGCCTGGATTTAGCCTTCCTTGCTCACACAATCCTTGATGAATGAAATCCCTATTCTTTAGGAATTTCAGCCTTCCTCAACTGCATTAAGTATCATGGGAGTCCTGTGTTGTTTTAACTACATCTGGGCAGTCAGCTAATATCACAACTCATAGTCACACTTCCCTTTCACCTAGATCTCAACTGGGTCTCCAATGGAACTGAAATGCAATAATATAATAATAGTAAATCCTTAGTTGTATGTGAGATCACTGATTGTGAATTAAATAATATTTAATTCACTTGATCTATCACTAGTGTATCTAATAGTTACAACTAGCACAATTGAGTTAAACTCACTTAACTGAGCTAAAATGATTACAACCTACATTAACTAATGCACCATTACACTTCGAAGTCTGTTATAGCTAGAATTACACTGCATGCATCACCAACTACCCTCATCTCGAAATTCATGAGTTAACTAATTTTATCACACCCAGTTAACTATTAGAATTTATTTTGAGATTAGATTACATTTATTGTCCATATTAATTAAGGGATAGCTAAAATAGACATGAATTAAATTTAGTCCACACCAGTGTAGGTGCTTCTTGGACCTCTTGGTCCCACACTTAGTGTAGGTGCTGCTTGGACCTCCTGGTCCCACACTTAGTGTAGGTGCTTCTTGTTGTTTCTGGATGCCAATTTCATTGTTTCTTGTTGAAAAATTCAACACTCCCTCTCAAAAAGAAATGAATTTCCTTGCATGCAACATGCAACTGTTGCAAGCAACACTTCTCTAGTGTTTATCGCACATGAAACCTTTGCATGCAATGCTTCTCTAGTGTTTCTCACACATGAAACCTTTGCATGATACACTTCCAAAATGGAATGGCCTCCAAACAGATGAATCAGTATAATGCATCTATCATTAGAGTCTTTTGACTACTGCTAGCTACTTCACATGTCTACTAGATTCTCTGTGATGTTGACACTACATCCATGCTAACACCTGTCACTCTAATGTTTGTCCTCTTAGAATTTGACTTCATCAATCTAACTGATCCTATGGGCTCCTCATAGCTAGGTTCGATCCACGATATTTTCCATCTCTAGGACCCTACCCAAATTTCTTCTTGGGATTAATCTTGCATGTCATCCCACCTCACACCTGGAGGTATAGCTGTGTGCACTCCCTCTGCCCATCTGGATCAAAATTTCTCTGCTTGAGTGGTTTCTGCCACTTTATGATCCTCCAAATGTGAATGATCCACATCTTGAGGTTAATTCTTTGGAACTAAGAGTTCCTCACCTACATGCAACTCTAGCTCCCTCTCAAGGGTCAATTGCATGGCTTTCTCGCACTTCCCAATGGTTGGAAGCTCTGTAGAAATCAAATCTACATCAAGTCTATAGATATTCTTCACAAAAATCCCAATCTTCTTGGCTTTTCCTATTGCTTTATGTCGAAGGAAAACTTTTCCTTCATTGAAAACAACATCATAGCCTCTATCCTCCAACATTGCAACTGAAACTAAATTTTTCTTTAAGCCTGGTACATGCATTACATATTTTAGTTGAAAGGGTTTACCTGACTCTCTCTGGAAGGTAATGGTACCAATTCTGGTAGCATTGTACTGGCTGTCATCACCCATTTTGATATGCATCTGGATGTCCTTCTCCTCCAAGCTACTGAAAAGTTCTTTGTTTCTCGTCATCTCGAAAGATGCACCACTATCAAAGTACCACCCTAATCCCATTGCACTTGACACCATGCATGCGATTAGTGAGAAGTCCAACTCAAAGTGCGAGGAAAAATCCTCACCAGATGTAGATCCTAAAGCCTTCTTGTTCTTCTTGTTTTGTGGGCAATCAGTGGCAAATGTCCATGCTCGTGATAGTGAAAACTCTTCATTCTAGACATGTCGCACTCCTTTCCTTATTCACTGGTCTCGGATTTGGAATGGAATTTATTTCCTTTCCCCTTCTTTGCCTTGGCAGCAAAAGAGAAATATTCTTCATATTTATTCTTAGATGATGATCCATCTCTCATATTCCTTCTGAACTCCTCCTGCACCAAATTCGACCAGAGTCGTTGCCAATCTGGCAACTTCTCCCTCCCATTGACAAAGTATTGATAACTATGCCAACTCTTGGGAAGTCCTAGAAGAGCTAGGCTCACCAAATCATCATCAATGACATTAATTTCTACACTCCCAAGCTCATCCCGACATTGGAAAAGCTTTGTTAAGTATACCAGAATAGTGTCGTTCTTTTCCATCTTGATCTTCCTGAGTTTATATTTCAGTGCCAATTTCTATGGTCACTACTACTCTGAAATAGATTTGTTAAAGCCTTCCACATTGCATATGGAGTCGCTTTTCCATGGAGACTTGAGACAATGTGGTCTTGTACTCCCTCCAGTAAGATCCTCCTCGCCCTCGCCACTTTCTTTTTCCATGCATCAATATTTGCAACATGTGTCACAACAGGTTTAGGAACATCATTGTCAATAAATTCCTTCAAGACATTATCTTCGAGTACTGCCTCCATCCTTTATTTCCAAGAAATATATTTGGATTTTCCCTCAAGTTCATACTCCAATCTCAAGCCATTGAAATCCATTTCGATCCTGAATCAGTTGTAGCGCCAAGAAAGTCTTCTGCAAATTTGAATTATATTCAGTCACAATCTCAACTCCTCCTTCACTATTGTGATTTCCTGTGCTCTCATACCATGTAGAAATTATACAAAAACATGTATATCATGGATTCAATCTGATCCAACAATGTGCTAAAGATATATACTGAATCACTTCTACAAATCAATTGTGGAATTAAAAACACAATCACTAATCACATGAAGCAAAGAAGAATCAATCAAGACACAATACAGATAATTTCCTGGGGAAATCTTACTGCTCAAAACCCCTCTATCATATATTATATATTCCACAAGGAATCATGAAACAAGTACAATGCAATTCTTATCACAAGAATTATCTCCTGAAATCTGCCTACTGTCTCACACTGATCCAGACAAAATCGGGCCAATACTCAGCCAATTTTCAACCTGTCTTCAGCCTACCTTGATCACGCAATCCATGATGAATGCAATCCCTATTCTTTAGGAATTTCAGCTTCCTCAACTATGCTGAGTATCCTGGGCATCGTGTGTTGTTTTAACTGCATCTGGGCAGTCAGCTGATATCAACTAATAGTCACATTTCCCTTTCACCTAGATCTCAACTGTGTCTCCACTGGAAATGACATGCATGAAAATAATAATAGTAAATCCTTAGTTGTATGTGAGATCACTGGTTTTGAATTAAACAATATTTAATTCACTTGATCTCTCACTAGTGCATCTAACAGTTACTACGAGCACAACTTCGTTTAACTCACTTAACTGAGTTAAACATATTACAACTTGCATTAACTAATGCACCACTGCACTTCGAACTCTGTTACAACTAGAATTACTCTGCATGACTCACCAACTACCCTCAACTCGAAATTCATGATTTAACTGAGTTTTTCACCCTCTATTAACTATTACAAGTTATTATGAGATTAAATTATATTTTATTGTCCATCTTAACTAAGGGATAACTAAAATAGACATGCACCAAATTTAGCCCACACCAGTGTAGGTGTTTCTTGGACCTCCTGGTCCCACACTTAGTGTAGGTGCTGCTTGGACCTCCTGGTGCCACACTTCATGTAGGTGTTGCTTTTTGTTTCCATATTTAAATTTCACTGTTTCTTGTTGCAAAATTTAACAGGGTTAAATCAATGTCCAATCGATGCAGTGTCATGAGATCTTCTTATACTGAGTTGTGGCGAGATTTATTTAGTTCTCCATGTTACACCATTTTTTGGTCATCTAACCTACTATCATTAGATGGACCCAATTACACCATGTAAGACCAATTTTACCCTAAGTAAAATTGCTTTCACTATGTAAAATAACTTAATAAAACACATTTATTAGGTTGTTTATGGTCTAAACAGGAAACCCCAAAGGGAAATATTAAACAAATCTATATTTGTTTGATTTCCCTCATGGAATAATTGATTAAACAATAATTTAATTATTATTCCTGGTCATGTTTAACCCAAAACAAAGAAATTAATTAGATAAATCTTTATTTATCTCATTATTTTCTAGGAATAATTATTTAAATCTTATTTAAATAATATTCCTTGTTAAATATGACTAAATCACCCATAAATAATTAAATAAATCATTATTTATTTGATTATCTTTCAACCATTTCCTTAAAATGATAAATAAATCATTTATTTATTTATTATTTACAAATAAAGGGATTTGACCCAAGTCAAATACTTTTTCCCTCCAACAAGTATAATAAAATATTCCATAAAAGGTGGATCTAGATTTGGTTAATGTTATTTTAATCATGCACCAAGATCTAGAATGACCCAATATTTTGTTATAAATAGGAGGGTTTCTCCTACCATTCTTCACCTTTTGTTGCCTATTAGATCACTCTGGATCTATACTCTTGGTCTGACTTTGAGCCATTATCATTATCATATTTTCCATTATTTGTTGTGTGAGCTCCCTTTGAGTTCTATCTTTGTCTGGGTTTTCTACACCAACAGGAGAGAGAAATGCTAGATCTGAAGTGCTGAGGACTTCCAAGAACCCATCCCATTGAGGAGAATTGGAAACACCTTCTCGTTTTCCTCCCAGGTGCCCTTAATACAAAAATTCTTTCAAAAATATTGTTCTTGTCTTGTCTATTGGATGTATGGAGCAAAACCTTATTTTTACTGCTTAATGTCTCTTTCCTCCCAGATCTGGTTTTTCGCAGCACTTGTCTTGATCAATTAACTGCAGATCTGAAGATATTGGTAGCCATATTTGATGTTAGGGCTATAAGTTATGCGTAGCTAAAGTGGTCTTTTTTCGTACACTTCAACAAAAGATTCATACTAACACTCCAACTTTCGATTTAACTTGGAGTCATTGAAACTAATTATATAGTTCCTTGAGGGATTTCCTCCAAAAAATTTCATACGGATCACTTGTTGAATATGAGAATAGGACTTGATCCCTCAAATTTATTTCCTTCTGTTGTTGCTACTCGACTTGTTGCGTTATGGACCGATCTATGTGGTTATCCCATCAGCTTCAACTTTATTTCTTGTAAATCCTTGATACCATATTCTAAATCCCCTTTGACATTTTGGGTCTCGATAACAGAACCATTTTTGGCAGAAAATAGACTTTGGGTAAGACCCGGGTTCAGGCACAAGGGGAAAAAATGCTCCGTTTTAATCTAGGACAATGCCTACATTTTCATGATAATATGAATTTAGTAAGGCGTATTAGTCGAGGCGTGCCATGACCTTCCTTTGTTAAAAGAGCTAGAAATGGAATATCGGGAACAACCACATTAATTAATCCCTACTATAGAAACATAGCAACTAAGAAAGAACTATTGAGACTGTGACAGTGCTATCCAGATGAAAAAGACTAGGAGATACATAAACATACACAAAAAAATGTTTTAATATCCATTTGGTTCAATAAACACACATGGGTAAGATGTGAAACAACATTAGCTCATATTATATTCAATATAGTTCAATACAGTAGAGTCAGTCATCTCCGTCGAGATCAAACTTTGGAACCACTTTACAGATAACAATAGCAGTACATTAGAAGCCAAGACACATAGTCGATTGTCTCACCGTCAACACTTTTCCGTGCCTCCTCTTTCCCTTTCATTGCTTATCTTTTCTCTTTCTAACCGCACTACCAATCTCAACTATCTTTTTTCTTGACTATCTTTCCCTACTTAGTTGTCTTGGCCCTATACAACTTTCTCCTCTGCCATCTGGAATCTACTCCAACTTAATGCCTGTTGCTTCCGCCACCTCCACAATTGTTAGTGTTAGTATTTTCATCCTTCCAATAGTGATCAAAATTAAATATTTCATGTCATTTTAGGGGTCTCACTCAAAAATGTTTTATCATTCCACTAGGTCATGCAAAAATTTGGTAACTTGGTGCAAATTTTCATCAAAGTTCACTCTTTTTTTTTAAATATCATTTCATCACTTGCTAGCTCACTTTGTCACTTACTGAGAGTCCATTATTTCATGAGATTACATCACCTATTCCGTCATGTCATGATGAATTCCATTCAGTCAAGTTTCCCATTAGGTTTTAGGGTTTTCAAGGTCCAATAACACACCATTTCCATTGCATAAGACCAAAAAGTAAGAGAGTGATAAAATAAACTTCTCTTTACCATTTAAAGATGATTTGTAAGATAAATTTTCATTTCAAGATGTAATTTTTATTTTTGTTATGTTATTTTATGTCACTCAATTTTTAATAAGTTCATGGCTCCCAAAATGCCAAAGTTTAAAGTGTCTCAGCTCATCAAATGATCAATTGTAAAAGAATGAATTCATAGTGAAAGGGTAATGTTTCAAAATTTAAAGGTGAATGTAAAGAAGGTAAAGTGGGTCCCAAGGCCCAAAATATCAAATCCAACAAGTACAATGCTCATCAAAACATCAAATTCACTCTCATTTGTCTCTCACAACATAGAGTTACCACTTCCATAGCTTGAATTTACAGTTTGGAGGGTGAAAGAGTGATTTATTTGGTGGCGTTGCTCTTCTAGACAAGGGGTGCTACGATTATGTAACTAGCGCTGCGCATTTTCTAAGTGCATTGCACATCTAGCAGAGAGGGTGTTGTACATCTCCCAAAGGCACTGCACATTTCGAATTTTCGCTCAGCAAGCTCCAAAACTCATGAAAATTGCTTCTAACCTCCAAGAAAGGTTCTTACCACATCTTAAAAAGTAAGTAAGACATAATTTCCTCCTCCTTGAATTCTTCAACAGCTTTTTCATGGTGTTTGAGTTTTCATGCTAAATTTGGAGTTTGTTTGGTTAAAAACCATAATATTATTCCCTCATTCCAAATTTGGTTCCCTAAGACCTCACATTTACTTCCCACGTCACTTTCAAGCTTGTCCCTACCCCTACATTACTATATCTCTGTCCCTAAATCCCTTTTCCCCTTTACCCTAAGTCCTAGGCATCTCTATTTCCTAGGCACCCACTACCATCAAACCTGTAATAAAATTACCATTCCAAATTCCCTAAAAATTTTAACCCCCACCCCCCCCACCTCCCTAATTTTATAACCCCTTCCCCTATATTAATAATTTTTCCTACCCCATTCCGCACTCCCTAAACCCATTCTCGCTCCCATTTCCTCATCCCTAGGGTTTCTAGACGAAAATACCATGCAGGAGGAAAACATAGAATACATGGAGGAAGAAGAGAGGGAAGAAAGAAGGCCAAAAAAGGGATGAAGGATTCTTGGACTTGAGCCGACAAACACTAGAGAACTAATGACATCTCCCATTTTTGTCACTTGTTTCAAGCATTTCGAGTGCTTTTATTTTGGTGAAAAGATACAAAAAGTCCAACACCACCATGTTTTGAGCATACCTTTCATATCAAATCTTCAGGATAATCAAGTGACCCTTACTGGTGTGACTTTCACCATATCATCAGCCATCATTGCAGCTACCACTGGAATTCCAAATGTAGGTGAGAAATGGTTCAAGTCCAAAGACTTGGGATGATCTCTATTATGAGCCATACATCAAGCCAAGGTACAGAAATGAGGTAAATAAAGTTTTTCCTTTCAATTACCTCCTTGATAGGTATGCCCCCATGATGAAAATCATCATGAAGTACTTCTCTTGCGAAGGAAGGTTCTCTAGACTTTATATCTACCATATTAGGCTTCTCATGCACTTCACAAGGGTCAAGATGCTCAATATTCCATATTTTATCTTTAGGAGCATTGAAAAAATGGCATACAATATAGAAAAGAGAGATTATGACCAGGAGATGAATAACCTCTCTCACCACTCTCTCATCGAGATCATTTTCCTCCATCATCTTAATCAGTTGAACATCTCATGGGACGCTTTCATTGCCAATGACATATTCACTACTCCACAAACTCAACATATTGAATATGTACCTCCCCCATCTCATCCTACTACATCTATTCCTCCATCTCATCCCACAACACCTACTTCTTCATCAGCTCATCCTACTAGACCCATTTCATCACCATCATCACCATTTTGGAGTTATATTGGGTCACCTAGTAGGGTTATGGTTAGCAAGCCTAAAAGGGCTTAAATGGGCACATTGGCTAGAACATATCAGAGAGGTCATAGGTAGGTGTTTTATCCATAGATTTTGGAAGGGACCTTGCCTTCTTCATCGACAGAGAAGATATAGAAAGGAAAGAAAAAGATGACAGAGGTAGATGTTCATGAGGAAGTCATGCATGAGGAGGAAGACCTCCATGAGACATAGACAAAATTTGAGCTAGTTGACTTGGATCAACAGGATGATCATGAGGCCTCTCGTTTGATTGTCAAGGAGAAGGATGCCCAAATTAGAGAGCTTTAGAATAACTTAGATAATTATAAGTTTGTCATTTATTTTCTTGACCAGGAGAATAAGTAGCTGAAGGATAAGCAAGTTCTCATGGAGCTGGAGATGCTTAAAACAAATAAAGGTAAATCTATGATGCCAGTTAGTGACCCTGACCATGATGAAATCAAAATTATAAGAAAAATACCAAAAGAAAGGGGTCTTAATAAGGATTTACAATAGTAGAGAATTGAAGATGAAAAACTCACTTTTGAAGATACGATTTCCAAGGAGGTTGAGGATGACAAAGAGAAATGGCTTGATAGAGTCAACATCCATCTTGAGAAACTCCTCCACAAGTTTTGTGGTGGATTCGAAACATGGGTGTATGAAATCACACAAGTTTAGAGAGTGTGGTCTACCCTCTAAATTATAGGTAACAGGTAGTATCTGGGGGGAGCTCAGAAGCATAAAGCTTAAATGAAGTAATACACTAAAGTATGCTCTGTTAACAAACTAAAACTAAAAACACAAAAGAATCTATATAGAGAGTTCCAAATAGTAAAAATGTAAATAATGGCTCGATGGTCTCTTCTTATTGAATGCTTGGAATGAAAACAAATCTTACCCACTTTCCAAAGGGCCCCTAGGCAATGGCTCTAGGTCCTAATGCAAGGATGTTTGTCCTTCAAGTTCTACCTTCTGACATAGTCTAACTCTCTCTCTCTGCTGTAGTGGATTAATATTTTGGGTGGCGAACCATCGAGTCCTCTCTTGCTCCAACTCCTTGGGTCACACAAACTGCTATTGTTGGCAACTTTGGCCAACATAACCTTGTGATCACCATTTTTTCATCTCTTGGTGGGCTTATATAGGTGAGCTTCAAATCCTCCTTCCCTCCCTTGGTACATGATGGATGGTGACCCAAGGGAGGGATATGATTCCATTGTGTGCTCAAATATGATTTTTTGTGCTCACACAATGCCTAAGGAGGCTCTGGTGCTGTCCTTTAGGCGACTTTCACATAAGGAGAAATTGTCCTTTGCTTGCTTGTGGTCTCGGAAAGTGACTTTTGTCTACTTCAAGGAATGTGCATTTATCGGGCTCCAGTGCACGCGGAAGGCGCTCTTTTCGAAGGAAAAAGTGCGCATTTGAGCATTGGTGACTAGTTCAAATTTGATTTTCTCAAAACCTTAGAGATTTTAAATACTTCTTGATTCCATAATGTATCCCTGTCCTTTAAATCCTTAGGCTCGACATTAATTGATGTCATTTTCTGTTGTACTATTTTCTAGTGTTAACAGTTGGCCCCTAATGTGTGAGGTATAGGAAGAGTTGTATAGCGAAAATACATTATAGTTTCTTTTTTGTATCGTACGCAGAGAGAGAGAGAGAGAGAGAGAGAGAGAGAGAGAGAGAGAGGCTTGTGTGTAGAATAGACAACACCTTTCACCCTTTCCGAGATAACCATGGCTTAAGGGATCCCCTGCAAGTAGACAAAATATGCAATATATTTGCAAAATTTCAACGAGGCAGGCATGTCCCATGTTCGTGATGGTATGGCTAGTTAAACAAAATTGATAGATACATGTGCTGTCTATGCCACTATTGTGGTCGTGATGTTGGTGGTTGTTGACGATGATTGATGACGCCCTTAGGGGCATTTTTTCTTTGATGATAGGTGGAATGTTGTACCCATATGCGTAATCTTGGTATGGCATATCACTGTGAAATGAACACATATGTACTGGCTAAGACCTTCCCGTGTAAGAATTGTTGTCAGAGACACTTATAAAGGCACGGGTCTTCGACGGATCTTGATCAAAGTGAAATGGTTGTAAGGTACGATACCATCCTAACATGAAAGCTTTTGCTGTAGTCTAGTTTCAAGAGGATCAATGACGTCTATGGAAAATGATGTCTCCCATAGTGCCACCCGAGGATACCCCTTTGCATGGGGAGGGGTCATCTAAGGTACCACTTCCTTTTTGGAAAACAGGTGTTGATGTCGACAAAAAGGAAGCCTTAACCGAACCATAATGGGTTTAACATAGGCATGTTGGTGAGTGGTAGCTGAACATGGATGATGGGGATTCAATGGCCTAAGGTCGAAGTATATTTGAGTAGCTTGGTCGTATTCATAGGTATTTTTGAAGGGAAAATTCCCTGGATTCGGTAGGACTTCCAGGGTGGGTATGAACTAGCTATGATTGTCGTAATGGTTCGTGCATGGGGGGTATGAAATAATTCGACCAAGGGAGATGAGGGACTGCTGCCATGGGAGGAAAAGTGAAATATGAGGGTGAAGAGGTGAAGGGAATTGTTTGTGATCTTTATACACTTACCAAAAGAATAAAATAATGGGGTTTGGCTTGTTTAAAACATAGAGACGGGTACCCCTAAGACATGAAAGAGGGTCGCTCACTTGATGGTGTGAGGACAGTGTTTTTCTGGAGGTAGGGGTCCCATTGGTTGGTATCAAGTGCGGGGTTGATGAAGTGGAAGATGTCGCAGATGGGTTAATTTTGATGGAGGTATGGTGGGCCAAATGCGGTGTGCAGAGGTGTGCTTTTATTCATCTTGTACAACCCGATCGTCCAAGAAGAGGGTTAGTTAAAATGGTCAACTTGACCTTATGCATGGTATATGAATGAGCATGAGGTGCTTCCCAAACTAACAATGGTATAGCCATGGTGTCACTTGTGGGGTGATGTATGGTATACTTGAGATGACGATCGCCATGGAGGGGACGCTTTACCGACCATCGCTGACATTTATCATATGCAGGGTGAGGTGACAATAAACGTGGTCGAGTATGAGGACCCTATGGTTTATTCCTGAAGGAGAAATGATGTTAGGATATGCAAATTTTTATGGGAACCTATCATGCTGAGGGTAGAATGATACCTCCTCTGGAACTCTCGGTGGTCGGTTTTGTGAATGGTTTGCGGGTTCTTCCTGCAAAAAAAAACTACCTCAAGTGAAAGAATCTTCTTTTCATTCAATATTATTGAAAAACATGAATCTTGGAAAGGAATATGGGAGGGTGCATACCTACTGGCGCTGAAATTTAATTTTTTTGGGAGTGAATGTGCGGAATCGCCTCTGTTTTCTTGGGAGTTGTCACTTGGCTCCTAGTTTTGATTTCAGTTGTGGTTGCCCCTAGACTGAGATCATGGGGGAGTGCGTTGCCAGTTACTGCCCCCTGTCTAGGATCTCCCCGAATACAGATTACTGTTGCCTAGGTTACCTTAGGTCAAAGACCTGACCAAGCCGTCTGCAGTAATTGATGTGCCTGAATCTCAACAAAATGAGGCAACCAGGTTTCTTTTTCCCTGGTTGGTGTATGGTGGGTTGGGTGGAGGAGGGAAAAATGGTTGTTGATCTGGTGACCTTTGTTCCTCTTGTAGGTACTGGATGGTACGCGGTTCATTTCCAGATTCCTAGATGGAGGGATCCTTTTGATAGGATTGCTCGACCGCACATAAGGCATCCCTATATCACGGGAGCTCTAGGCAACAATAGGCGTAGTGCCCATAGATTCCACAGACAGTGCATGCGTGATTGGTACACAGTGGTTTTCTTGTACTTTTGGTGGCAAGTTCCTTTTTATGGGAATGTCGTTTTGAGGTGCCTACCTCGCAGCCGAGGAGTAGTTTTAATTCGTCCAACTCTATGCAAATGTGAGTAGGGTGTCCTGTGACATCACATATAGCACAATCTGATGACTCCCTCTGTATGGTGGGGGTCACCACTTTCTTTCCTTTCTTGACAATTTTATCTATCGTGGTTGTCAGTTTCACAGTGGGGATTTCCCTTGCGGGGGTAGTTTCGGCTGCTACTGGGGTAGGTTGGGGCTCCTCGAGACCAAGGGGCTTTAACCCAAATGCAGTAACATTGGTAGCTAGTGTTCCTGGAGGGGGAATGAGATACCACACTAGGAATCCCAATGAAATGTTTGGTAGTACCAGTGTTGCCAAGACCTGCTGGGAGGTGAAGCCAGGAGGTGGGTATAGTAAAGGAGTTTGGGAGGCAGCATAGACTAGGGAGGTTGTAGTAGTTGATTTCTTAGTGTCGTTATTGCATGATTCCATGTCCTGACTAACCTCAGTGCTTGATGTGGACATCATGCATACCGAGGTCGTTGTGGCATTAGGCGATACCTCAGGGATAATAGGAGGATCTCCTAGCAATGATCCTAAGACATATGACAGTTTGAATTGGCCAGGGCCATATTCTTGATATCGTAAAAGACCATCTTTGGCTCTATCTACATAGGGTAGAACCATATCTGTGTTGGTCAAAGGATGCTTTTCAGTGTGCGTCATATGGTCTACTGTAATGATTCGATCCTCGTGGGGGAACATCATGATGCGGAAAACGGAGGATGCTATGGCAGACATGGCGTACATGTAACTCCGCCCAAGGAGCATATTGTAATCCAAGTGAGCATCTAAGACTTTGATGTCTATGTGGACCGTTTTTCCGGCTAAGTAGACCAGTACATTTTGGAAGAGACCGACGGGGGTTGAGGGACGACTATTGTATGCTCTGAGTGTGATGATGAAAGGTTTGAGTTCTGGGGCTCCTAACTTCTGCCATACATTCTTTGACATGATGCATGTGGATGCACCCTCGTCAATGACACATCGGTGAATAGTGATATTTTGTACCGATACTGGTATCTGGAAGGCGACCATGGAGGGAAGCTTAGGGGTGGCTTTTTCTAAATCAAAAGCCATCATGCGCGTGTCGGTAGGTGTTGAGCATTGAAAAAGGTATGAATTCACCATGTGTTTTCTCATTCTTTTACTTTAAACATAACTCTTTCTACTCTAGGAAGGTGATTTACTGCAGAATTATGGTAGAATTGCAAAGACTTATGTTTATTGTAAAAAGTAACTAAAAATTTCCTTTTACTGTCAAAAACAGGAATCAAGCGAGGTGAAAAACTATACCAGAGGTGAGGCTAAAGAAAAACTAATTGTTGTTCCTCCAATGATAGATCATATCCTGCCAAAGAGAAGAAAATCAGAACGCATTTCTAAGAAAAGGCAGGGGACAGCATGGCTTCAACCGAAGAAGATCAAGTGATAGCTAAAGAAATAAAGGAAGTGAATCCCTCAGAATCCTTCAATCCTAAGGGATCACTGTTCAAATATTATCTCATTCCTTGTCTTGTCCGTTGAAATTGTTATATAAGGCAATTCCTTTAAAGATTGAAAGGGTCGAATCATTTTGATTAAAAACATTCCTTTTGTAATTCTGCACTTTATTGACTCTCGATCAGAGAGCGGTCACTGTAAACACTTTTTATGTTCAATTAATAAAAAGGAGCGACTTCATTCCATTTCTCAAGCTCTGAAGTAACCCAGCAGTGTTTCACTGGCGCTAAGGGCCCAGCCCTGGTGGAATCCATCTGTTGTTTGTATTTCTATCCTTTAATTTCCGTTGTGTGATAATTGTGTTTAGTTTACTACAATTGCAAAGTTAATTAATTACTATTGTATTTCTTATTGGTATTGCTGTGTTGCGTTAATGAATTGTATTTCTATTCCATTTCAACAAGGATCGTAATTCTTATATCATTCATCCTGTTATTACTTATAAAGCTTTGCTATTCAATGTTTAACTCTATTCGATGTTCCATTGGATTGTTGTTCATTTCAATTGCTACATAATAACATTTGTTGTCGACAGGGTTTTGTGTTTAACAAAGTTCGTTAGTAGATTTAATTTAAGCTAAGATTTGATTCATTAGTTAGCATTTGATGTTCAATTCCAGTGTGCTGTTCACTTCCAATTCATTAGTTTCAGGTTGCAGAAATATTGCTTATTTACATTGTTACAGTCTGCTGTTCATTTCCAGCTCATTACATTTACAAAGTTTTTCTTAGTTCAAGTTCTATTTCTCTTTAATTGCTTTAAATCAAGACTTTCAACTGTAGAGAACATTGGTTATTGCTTCCTCGTTCCTAGATTAATTGCCTTGTTCCAGTTTGATTTCAATTGCACCAATTTCTAAAGGAATGAGTTATTGCTACTGTATCCTTGATTGATGTTCTGCAGAGTGAATAGTTCAGTTTCAGAATATTTGAGTTCATGTTATTGTAATTAGATTTCTTTTTCAAGCAGTCGTTTACTCTTGTATTTAGAATATTGTATTGCATCTCTCACAACATTTCTCTTAGCTCAAATTGCAGCCTCAGACAAAGTACACTCTTGAAATTAAAATTCGTTCCTGGATTGATAATTAATGTATGATAAATAAGCGTTAAAAAGATACCTTTTATACCTCAACATTTTGGTGCCATTGCCGAGGAGAGTGTATGCCATTTAGAAGGAGTGATGCATATTTGACCTTTTTTTCTGCTTGGGAAGAATTGGGTTTTAAATACGGAAGGTAAGAACCTGCTCACCTAGCAAGGAACATACTTGCTCACTGCCCGCTTCACAGTAGAATTGGATGAACTTATTTCTTTATGTAGGAATGAAGGCTTGTTCTTTTGAATTAATAGAAAATCTAAACAAAAAAAAAATTCCGTCTAAATCCAAAAAACCTAAGGGACTGGTGACCCTTGGGAGAACAACTTTCATTGACAAAATCCTTAAGAGAACTGAATCTTAGCCATCAGTAGGACCTAGGAAAGTTATTTCTAGACAACCTACTAGTTCCCTTCAAGCCACAGAGTCACCATTTGTAGCCTTTGCTGAGATACATAGTCAAATGGAAGGAATTCAACAAGATTCCCAAGAAATTGAGAATCGATGCCTAATTTCTCCACAAGAAGGGAACTCTAGTAATCTCTACGTAGGATAAGGGGAAATAGGAGAAACATAACAACCAAAATCTCCTCTTGAAATAATCCAAACAGTGAGGAGCCCAGAGAAGGGAAGCGTTGTCAACCTCATTCAACACAAAGGACCTGAATCTCCTCAGACAGTAGGCCAACAAGGAAAAATTACTATTCCAGATCAAGGGAGTGTTGTCAAGGTCATTCCTATTCCTTCTAGTCAGCCTAGCAATTCCCTTGAGATCCCAGAAGAATATTGGCACATATTTTATCAAATGGCCCAGAACCAGAACCAGAACAAGCAAACACCTCAACAAACGTCCACACTGCAATACCCCATTGTGAATATTGTAGTTAATGCACCCATGAAAGCCATTCCTCTTACACATATTCCTACATTTCATGGCTTGACATCAGATGATCTAGATGCATTTTTGTTTGAATTCGATGTATTATGCAGGGGGTATGACTATACCACATGTTGTTCCTTGAGAGACAATTCTTGGCTGTGTACAAGAATCCGTGCTCAAGACATCAAAGATTATGTCACAAAAATGTATATATGTGTCTCTGTTTCTTAACCCTTTAAATATTAGTAATATATTTCCCAAATATCAAATCTTTAGGAGCCATGCAATGCCATATTCCCTTTATACTGAAGTGAACAGATGAAAGACAGAGAAAGAAAAGGATTTTAACTTGTCATGCTGCGTTACACAGAAACTGTCATTATAAAATCCGGAGGAAGTGGAAAACATATAAGTTAAAGAAGAGGAGCGCCCATTAAGGATATTTAACTCTTAGACATATAAATATCAAGAGACCTGCAGCTCTAATCACTCTACTTTATTCACAGAAATGCAAATGAAATGGAAACCAGGAAAACTCTTCAACATAGATGGAATATTGGAAACTTGCAAAACTTCTTTATTCATTCGATATTGCTCAGTACAAAATTTAGCCTTCAAAGGTTCAAAACTCGGAACCTTCTTCCTTCTTTCAAATGTCTTTAAATACAAGTTGAACCAAAATGATTTCAGTTATAAAACTGATTCTAACTGACTGTAACTACTTAACTACTTTATGTCACGGAGGTATATGCCTCGGTAACATTTCATTACATTGCATCATGTGATCTGAAAATTAAATAAAAGACGACAAATCCTAATCTAAAGGAACTGATGTTCCTGGAACAGCAACTGATTCAATGATTTCTTGCGGCTGTACGGTCACTTGTGGCTGCTTGGCGGGAAATCATTTTTCTGTATCAATAGTAAACTTCTTACATTCCTTCCAGAGCTTGTCTTGAGTTATTGGAGCACTCTTATAACGATGATATTCTACTGTGAAGGCAACAATATGACTGTGAGTGAGGTTACTTGTAAACAACGTTTTCACCATCCACAGGAGAAGGAAATGTCTTTGTAAGAAATTGAAGACTGTTTCTCCCTTTAGTATCTGCATCTTCTCATGTCGACCATCTGCTCTGCTTTTTGCAAACACCAACTGATCTTCATAAAACCTCCAGGACATAAATTCACCTCCTTCCTCTGGGCAGATGATGGTGTCAGTTTACTTAACGACGAAATGAAATGTCACCAATCACCAAATTGATTACCTCGTAGCCGCTTCTCTCGATGTTTTCTTAAGATCATTTTTAATGATCATCTTGCTTATTTCCTCAGCATAAAAATACCTGTCTTGTATCCCCATGTCTTGCAACTCTTCATCTGTTTTGGAATTAATAGAATTCATGAATCTTTTGGCCCAATTTGATCTCTGGATTGGTACCGGGGTTTGTCCGATGACACCTTTTCGTGATCGTTAGTCAATGCCTTTCTCCTCGAAATTACTTGTATGGAATTTCCACTTGCTTATTTTCGTAAATGATCTCATTCCGTATGAGATCCTTATTTTAATAAGGGAAATATTTCCCTTCAATTTCTCCTTGAGTTCCTTAATCTCTTCTTCAGCTTTATGTAGCTTCTGCTCATTTTCGCCTACCTTTTCTTCCCATCCTCGCATTAATCTCAGAGCTGCATCCTTTTCAGACTGGGCCTGTTTGCAATCTCTCTCCGCCATTTTTAACTCTGTATTCAATTGAGCAACCTGGACCTGTGGATCGGTCGCACCTGCAGAAAAATCAAAAGTGCAAGTGTGGTTCTGAATTTGATTTTGTAAGGTTATGGTTGTTTGCTTTACCTTATCAAGCTCCTCATCTTTCTTTATCAATTGTTGTTGCAGCTCTTCTTTTTCCTTTTCTACCTCTGCTACTTCAGTTGCCAACGAATGCTCTGAAGCTGGCAATTTCAGCTTCTTCCTTAAGGAAGAGATTTCTGCTTCTGCGCCCTTGATCAATTTTTGCATTGCGCTCTTATCATCAGGATCAACGCCAATCTTCTTTATGATTTTCTTTAGTTCTTCATTTTGAATAGTCAATGCTCTGGCATTGGCTTTCTCCATCTTGCACTGTTTAACAACCTTAGCAAGCATATTCTCTGTCTTGACTGATGTAGCATGAGTCTTACTTAAATCACTAACAATTAACTGACCTGTTTGCATATGTAGATTCATCTTGTCCCACAAGGGGATCTTCTTTACATCCATAACAATATTCACCTCCTTAAAACTGCCTGAGGGTCCCAGAGACATCCCTGTCGGATGCGATAGCGCCATTTTGAACTGGTCTTTCTCCAAATCCATTACAGTCAAAAGTCTTGTTTGGTCAGCAGATACATGATGTTCTGCTTGGATCTCTATATTGGCCTTTATTCTTTGATTCTTTTCTTCAATTAAGGAGAACACCTGCTTCATAGAAGGAGCTTTCTCTAGCTGGAGTTCTGATCTGCTAGGAGATGAAGCACCCTGTTCTTCACTGACCTGGAGAGTGAAACCAGGTGAATTGGAGGAGTGATCTTCTGCTAATTTTTTCCTTTTCTCCTCTCGAGGCTCTTCCTCATCAATCTCAATAACATCATCTCTCACTCTCTTACCCATCTTCTCCAATATTACAAGAGTTTGAATATTAATCCGCGATGAACTTGGCCCTCCTGGATTAGCCAACTTTTCTAAATCCGGTTTACTCACATGAGTAAAAGCAGCATAACCGTTCTCGACCCTTCTCTGTGAAATAATCGCATGTGGGTCATAGGCCCACTTCTCTCCCAATAATAAATGTGTTTCTTCCAACATCCTTGAAACCTCCTCATAAGCTTGCCTTGTGTTAACGACAAAAGGACCAACACTCATGGGCAACTTGTACATTAACCCCTTCTTCATTGGAAGAAAATGAACTTGATCCACATTGAGACTTTGTCTTATAAATTCCAGAGCAAACAGTCTCATGGGAACAAATGTTGGAAGCCTATAAGGCTCAACACCTACTCCATATAGCCTTATTTCAGAATAGTCCTCAAAAACAAACCAGTCTCCATATCTACAATTAGGTCCTAATTGCAAGAACTCCTGGGCCTTTGGCAAGAAACAAGGAGGCCGAGTTCCATTGAGAATTTATATGTATCAAAATTTTCCATAAATCAGTAAACGTAAATTTTCCATTTTCTTCTCTTCCGACCAAATCAGTCAAAGTAGAACTGATCGCTTTTATTCTTGTTGCTATCCATTATGTTCAAACCAATACCCATGAATTTCTCCCACATTCCGGTATAAAATAAATCATTAATGAGGAAATTTAAAATAACTATAGGGAAAAAGCAACCGAGAATTCACCACTTCTACAAAAGGATGGAATATCTAACACCACTCTGGCTTCATCATATAAATATCTTTAGCTAGCCACACTGCCATCATCTTCTCTCCCCAGAATCTCCATAATACAACTGAGAATTGACCTGTATTGAACATTAAATGCATCCAAACCAAACTTTCCCGAACCAAACTGGGTCTTCTCCGGACTCGATACCAAAAATGACATGCAGCGGTTAAATTCTTCAATTGAGAGGCTCCTCGAAGTATTGAACCAGCGAATCTTCTGAGAATTGCAAAGGAGAATCATTCTCTGGGAAGCATAATGCCTGACGCATCAATTGAGCTGAAACCTGCAAAAAACTTTCTCCTTGCGAGTTCATGACATAACATTTACCAGGATACATGGACGAGACCAACCAGGAAATGAATTCAGGAAAAACATGGGTCTTAGGGATGCAGGCGAACAGCACTCCAGAACTCTGCATAGCGGAAAACACAGGTGACTAGTCGGTGTTCAAGGTCACTTGATAATGCAAGAGAGGGTGATTGACAGAGGAAACAGTATCACGGACGTCTTTCTCACTATCTAGGAGAGGGCTCAGATTGGACAGACCAGACACAGACGCTCGTTTGGCCATGGATGACGAGAATTTTGAAAGCAATTCGATGCGAAGGTGGCGGGACGGGGTTTGAAACAGAACAAAAACACAAATGAACCGCAACGGAACGGCAAACCCGACTTTATAACAATGCAAACCGTAATTAATGCGAAGGTGACGTGGGACAACACGTATGCAGTTTTGCCAACTGTTTGATACTTCGTATCACGGAATGGGGTCTGGTGAGTACGGCCGAGACTCCCTTCAACCAATACCCCCCGCAATCCATCAGAGCCGTTGATCAACGATTTTCGTAGATCTGACTAGTCAACTGCGGGGGGTCGGGTTTTGATAACCGGCGAGCAAGTTGACCCCCCGCAGTTGCTCATCCAACAGCTTTTGCGCGTGATCGCAGCTTCCGCTCCAGAAGTCGCTCGATCTTTATAATTAATAACATATATAACAATCTAATGTTTGCCGCTCCACAAATCAAAATGAAAGATGTATTACTTCTTCGTATTTCTCCTATACTAAAGTATAAAACCTTATACTATAGCATATTTCGAATCTTTAGAAATATTTTTTCAAAAACATTTTTTTCTTTTTCCAAAATTTCAAAACTTAACATAAAAAAGGATATGCGGATAGAATGATCCACAACATCTGGCTCCACCTGGGGATAGTGTTTTTACCACGAAACACTAAGAACCTGCAGATTAGTGCCTTCACCTCGGACATGGAGTCACACATTGCTTGATGGAAATGTACACTGATCACACTGGATATATACAATGATGAACAAACAGCTGCTTAATGCTGAAAATAATGCTTGAGATATTGACCATTCACAGGCATATCCAGCACTTCTCCTTCAAAATTTTCCAACACGAAGGTGTTATTTCCTCTGACTTCATTAATTTTGAGTGGGCCATACCACAAGGGATCAAATTTTCCGTGTTTACCTTTATCTTCCCTTCGTGTATCCCATCTCAAAACTAAATCTCCTTCCCGAAACAAAACTTTGCCTTTCTATCAAAAACCGCCTTCATTTTTTGTTGATATGAGCAAGCGATCCCGAACTCCGATTTCTACTTACCTCATTCCATCACATTGTTCATTCTTCGAATCATGGGGTTTGGTTCTGCTTGGGCATCTTGGAGAAAAGAAATCACAGGTTTTACCAATTGTGTAAGAAATAAAGCTTGAGTGCCGTACACGAGCTCATAAGGTGACTTGCCAGTAGACCTTCTTGTGGTCATCCTTGTCGCCCACAAAGCAAAGACTAGCTTCGTGTCCCGATTCTTCTGATTCTCACTGATGGTTTTCTTCAAAATCCGAACTAATGTTTTGTTCGAGGATTCTGCTAATCCATTGCCCTGTGGATGGTAAGTTGTAGAGTGAGACAACGTCACATTATAAGTTTTGCAAAAATTAATAAACCTGAGTGAACTGAAAACCTGAGCATTATCTGTCACAATCTTCACGGGGCATCCAAACCTGCTAAAAATGTTCTCCTCCAAAAACTTCATTACTACCAAATCATTAGCTTTCCTGGTGGGAATTGCTTCCACCCACTTTGTAAAATAATCCGTAGCAGTAAGAATCCATTTAAACTGCCCGCTAGATGGTGGATTAATCTCTCCAATGAAGTCTAATCCCCATTGTCTAAAGGGTTCTTCAACGAAGACAGGAAGAAGAGGTAGAGGAGCCAAATTCTTTCTTTCTCTCGCAAATAATTGGCATTTTTGGATGTACTTTCGACTGCCTTGTAAACATCCGAAAATACAGTCGGCCAAAAAAAACCTCGATTTGAATATTGTTGAGCCGTTAATTAAAATTGCAAGCCTTCCACAATTGTGCATTCATGATACTCTTCTATCACTTCTGAAATTTCTTCTTCTGTCAGACATAACAACAGCACACCAGCCGGATCCTTCCAATATAATTTCGCTTCAATTATAACATAAGGCTGGGATTTAAGTTTCAAAGCCTTGTATTTAGCTCTATTTATTGAAGGGGGACATGAAAGAAAGCATAAATAATGTACAATATCTTTATAGCATTCTGAGCAGAGAAATTTATACTTAATTGCTGTCTTTGACTGATCATCACGTGTCTCTCCATCAAATTCTTCTACAGGGGCCAAAAAATTGATTCTCAATTCTTGGAAGTTGGACTCTGTCAATAATTTGGCCAAGCCCAATCCTTTAACCAGCTTGGTTGGTTTTACATCCAAATCATACTCTTGAATTTTAGCAATCCATTTTCCCCTTTTACCTTCCACATCACTTTGTACTAGCACATCTTTTACAGCTGAATTGGGAACGTACACTAAGATCTGAGAATGAAGGATATAAGTTCTGAAGGCTTTCAGTGCTTTTACCAGAGCGTACACCTGTTTCTCCAATATATTATAATTCAATTCTGCGTCACGGAGAACTTTGCTGACGTATGCAACTGGTTGTTCCTGCTTCTCTTCATTCCTTTGTAACAAAACAGCTGCAATAGTTGATGGAGAAGCAAATGAAAAAATTTGAAACGGTTTCAAATAAGCTGGACTTACCAAAACAGGAGCTTCTTTTAAAGCCTCTTTGATTCTCTGAAACGATTCCATCGCCTCCTTGTCCCACCTTACCTCGATAACTTTAAACATGCCTGTAAGAATCTTAACGATTTCGCATAATTTGGGACGAACCGGTCTCGTGAAATTAATCTTTTCCAAGGAAGCGCCGGATATCCTTTACTTCGTGGCAGGGAATTGTTCCGAATGGCTCTCCAACTCGCGGTGATCAATCTTCACTCCTCCTTTCGAGACAATGTGGCCTAATAATTTACTCCTCCTCCAGTAAGGGGGTCAAAAGATTCTTCATTCATGATAAACCAACTTTCAGACTAAGAAAGTCAGAAATGATGTGAATGTTCTCATCGTACATTGCAAATTGTGATTATCATCCATATGCTCAATACAACGTGTCTCCCACAAATGCGATATCCATCGCCCTTTGGAATGTGGCCCCTGCGTTCATCAGGCCGAATGGCATCCTGGCGTACATGAACATTCCCCAAGGCGTAGTGAAGGCAGTTTTCTTCTGATCTTCCTTCTCCACAGCTACCTAGTTATACCTTGAAAATCCCTCCACCATAGACAATCTATAAGCACCAGTCACTTTCTGTAAGACAAAGTCCATTTTCGGCAAAGGGTAATTGTCTTTTAATGAAGCCCTGTTCAAATTCCTGAAGTCTACGCATAACCTTATCTCTCCGTTGTTCTTTCGGATAGGTACAAGATTAGAAACCCAATCTGAATACCTGAGTGGAACGATTATCTTGGCTTGCAGTAATTTCTTTATTTATTTTTCGATTGGAGCCAACAGCAAGGGATTAATCTGCCTAAGCTTTTGTTTATGAGACTTGACTCCATCCTTGAGTGGAATCTTGTGCTGTATGATGTTCTTATCATATGTTTTCAAATCATCATACGACCAAGCAAATATATCTTTAAATTGTTTGAACAACTCTACATACCTTTCTTTATATTCTCTCAAGCCCCTTGAATAGTTCTTTGACTGTATTTAGGTTTCGTGGAGTACCAAAGTAAAATCCTCCATCGGCTCTGCTCGTCTCTTCGCTTTGATCCACAAAGAACATCACATTCAACAATCTTTCAAGCGGTACTAAGCCTCTGGGTAAGACGTTGTCTTTTAACTGAATAATTTCCCGTCCACCAATTTCCTTTTGAAAAGTCTTTCCAGCCAACTCGTCTTCATCACTTTCCAGATCAATTTGATGATCCTCAAACTCCTCAGTCATCAACAAAAACTGCTTAATCTGCTCATCATCTTCAAAGACCTGCCAATGCTTAACATTATCAGGAATTGACGGCCTATGTCTCATTTCTATCTCATACCTTAGTTTCACGCTGATAGGAGGTTTGAACGTACTTGCTGCAACTGCAAGTGAATCTGCCAATCTATTTTCTTCTCTCGGCACAAACTGCAAATTGAATGCTTCAAAATAATTTTCAATCAGATCCCATACTTCATTCCGGTATGCTCGCAATCTAGGATGCTTGGTTTGACAGAAATTCTTAATCTGCCTTATAATTAACTCTGAATCTCCAAACACAGTCATAGCTTTAATCCCCATCTGCTTAGCTGTCTGCAAACTAATAATTAATGCTTCATACTCTGCAACATTATTAGTAGACTCGAACTCCAATTTGAAAGAAAAAGGCACCAAATTACCTTCCGGAGAAACAAAGATGAAACCCGCTCCAGTACCTTCTTTGGAAAATGCCCCATCAAAATAACACTTCCACGGCTTTTCTGACTGTAATTCCTTATGCACAATTTCTGAATCAAGCTTCCCCTGAGATTCCTCCGCAAATTCTGCAACCTCCTGCAACATGAAACATGACAAATCGTCCTTTTCTTGACCATAAATTGGTGAATTACTGGCCTCTTTCTTGGTGGCAGTCTTTTGGAATCTGGTCTCTCTATACAATCTTCTTTCTTCACCATTGAAAACGGGAATAATAGCATACGTAAAGTCCAGTTTCAAAACTCCTCCCAGCTTCGCTCTTCATGACCTAGATAATAACATTCCAAACCTGGCTGGAATATCTGCCACTACAACATCCATCATAATACTTTTGGCTGGGATTTGAGCCAATGAAACAACCATATATTTAATGAGACCTACACACTTAACTCTTTTCGAGTCAAAAGAATAAAGATCTCTGTATGGCTTGGTAATTTGTAAATTTAACTCCTTCATCACACTCAGTGGCATCAGATTGTGTGATGCTCCAGAATCCAGCATACAATTGTGTAAAACGAAATCATGCAAGAGAAGAGATATATAAAAAGGAGGAACAGACGAATCTACCTCTTCCACATGAGGTCCAAACGTCACCACTGGATTTTCTTCTTGCAGATTGACTGTATCACTCACTTCATCAGGCTGGGTCAGATTGATAAATTCAACGATTTCCTTTTTGTAACCCGGGGTTTTCATGAGTTCAAGAAGAGGTACTTGTATCTTGACTTTTTCTAACTCTTTGGATAGACTGAAAGTTTGATTTGATCTTGTCAACTTTTCAGGATCTTCTTGATCTTTTTTAGAATTTAAACTCTGATTAGAAACTGTGACCACCTTCTCCAAAATGTTAGAATCTTTTTCTTTCACCTGGGATGTTTCAGCTTGCTGCTTACCTTTCTGCAGTGGAGTCGCCTTTGCAGCAGGTGCTGTTTCCGGTTCTCTTTCTTCATTTTCTTGCGTCCTCAATCTCTTTTTCGACCTCAAGTCGTATTTTTTATGCAACTCAGATTGCATAAAATCTGTGAATTGTTTACAATAATCATCCATCTCTTCTTGATCAAATGAGGGTTCAGCTTCTTCCTCTTCCTTCTCCTCTTCTTCATCCATCTCTTCTTCTGTTTCATCATCTTCCATATATACAGCAGAAATTCGAGCATCATCCTCTCTATCATCATCTTCGTCTGCTGAGCGTGACGGGGCTGCTTCTATGTACAAAGGTGCTTGCACCTGATCTTGATCTTTCCTTTCTCTTTGTAGAATCTGTAAAGGTTGTTTTTTGAATTGAGGATTAAAAACCCCCCTGTTCTGTCTGGCAGGCTTGCTATCTATCTCCAACTTTACCAACTTATTTGAAAGATTCTTAATAACCTTAGTCATGTCTTCAATTCTTTGGTCCTGAACGGATTCCTCCTTAGCTTTCCCTTTATCTGAAACTTTACCAGCAGCAGACATATTTGCTTCAATCTCCAGAGCATCAGTTTGAATCTGTTCCAGCGTAGGAGACCTTCTTTCCCTTAACGTGAAACTGAAATCTGGTTCAAAAGCACCAGCAAAAACAACCCTTGCTCCAATCGGAGGGGGTTTCATTTCAGCGGGCAAACTATTATACAATTTGTTGAATCTCCTAACAAAATCGTTCATATTTTCTTCAGATTTTTTCTTAATGGCATTAAATTCTGTCAAAGAATAACCATGGTCCCTTTTTTCGCCCCATCTCTCAATGAAACGTCTTTCTAGAGCCTCCCACTCATTAATAGAACCATTCTGTAATCCTTTGAACCACTTCCTTGCCTCTCCACTCAGAGACTGAACGAAAAGTCTCATGACAACATCTAAATGTTCAACATTTAAATTTTCTACAAAAGTGCAAAACAGGGGCAGGTGCTGTTCTGCAGTTATTTCATCTTCACCAGTAAATCTTGGGAGTAACTTGAGGTACTCCTGTGGTAAATCATGAAATGGTTGTGGTAGATTTAAAGGTGCATATCTGTTCATCAAGAAAGCAGGGGCTGCAGGAACTGCCATGTTTGCGCCCGGGTTAACTGCTCCTTGAGCGGGGGTAAAATGAATACCAGTTGTGGGAAAAGATGAATGAGGTGAAACAACTGATATGGGAATGGGACTTTGAACAATAGCAGAAGAGCTAGCAACTGTATGTGACTGAGTTTCTGTAAAGAGAAAAGGCACAAACTCCAATGATTCCTCTTCTGATGTGGGTTCTTGAATGGGTGACGATGATGATTCTTCTTCCGAGAAAATGAGTTTCTTGGAAGTTTTCTTGGATGACAAAACGTGTGAACTGCTGCCAGGTGCGAGCAGTGTGGGTTCAGGTGTAACAACTATTTTTGGTTTCTGGCCCTTCTTGGAAACGAGCTTCTCAGGATTTGACAAAACGGGAACTTTTTTCTGAGAGGTGTCTGACCTCGTGTGAGGTTTTTTGGGAGACAGATCTATTTTCAAAAATCACAGCGTACTATTTCCTCCTCTCTGAACAACCAGAGGAAATGTGAATCAAAACCCAGGGAAGAACTTCGACTCTTCGTTCCCCGGCAACGGCGCCAATTAATGTTGTTCCTTGAGAGACAATTCTTGGCTGTGTACAAGAATCCGTGCTCAAGACATTAAAGATTATGTCACAAAAATGTATATATGTGTCTCTGTTTCTTAACCCTTTAAATATTAGTAATATATTTCCCAAATATCAAATCTTTAGGAGCCATGCAATGCCATATTCCCTTTATACTGAAGTGAACAGATGAAAGACAGAGAAAGAAAAGGATTTTAACTTGTCATGCTGCGTTACACAGAAACTGTCATTATAAAATCCAGAGGAAGTGAAAAACAGATAAGTTAAAGAAGAGGAGCGCCCATTAAGGATATTTAACTCTTAGACATATAAATATCAAGAGACATGCAGCTCTAATCACTCTACTTTATTCACAGAAATGCAAATGAAATGGAAACCAAGAAAACTATTCAACATAGATGGAATATTGGAAACTTGCAAAACTTCTTTATTCATTCGATATTGCTCAGTACAAAATTAGCCTTCAAAGGTTCAAAACTCGGAGCCTTCTTCCTTCCTTAAGATGTCTTTAAATACAATCTGAACCAAAATGGTTTCAGTTATAAAACGAATTCTAACAAACTGTAACTACTTAACTACTTTCTGTGACGGAGGCACAAGCCTCGGAAACATGTCATTACATTGCATTACTTGACTGGAAACAAAATAAAAGATAACAAATCCTAATCTAAAGGAACTGATGTTCCTGGAACTGACTCAATGATTTCTTGCGGCTGCGTGGTTACTGATGGCTGCTTGGCGGGAAATCCCTTTTCCGTGTCAATAGTGAATTTATTACATTCCTTCCAGAGCTTGTCTTGAGTTATTGGAGCATCCTTATAACGATGATATTCTACTGTGAAGGCAACAATATGACCGTGAGTGAGGTTACTCGTGAACAACGTTTTCACCATCCACAACAGAAGGAAATGTCTCTGTAAGAAATTGAACACTGTTTCTCCCTTTAGTATCTGCGTCTTCTCATGTCGGCCATCTGCTCTGCTTTTTGCAAATACCAGTTGATCTTCATACAACTTCCAGGACATAAATTCACCTCCCTCCTTCCAGCATGAGGGCAAACCAGTTCTTATCAATTTATCAAATGAAATGTCAAATTTCTTAATCACCTCTTTGATTACCTGTAGCCGCTTCTCTGATGCTTTCAGAAGATCATTTTTAATGATCATCTTGCTTATTTCCTCAGCATAAAAATACCTGTCTTGTATCCCCATGTCTTGCAACTCTTCATCCGTTTTGGAATTAATAAAATTCATGAATCTTTTGGCCCAATTTGATCTCTTGATTGCAGCTGGCTTGTCTGATGACAATTCCTTTTCGTGATCAGCAACAATGCCTTTCTCCCTGGCAATTACTTGTATGGAATTCCATTTTGCTTGTATTTCAGAAATAATCTCATTCCAGATGAGATCCTTAGCTTTAATAAGGGAAATATTTCCCTTCAATTTCTCCTTGAGTTCCTTAATCTCTTCTTCAGCTTTATGTAGCTTCTGCTCATTTTCGCCTGCCTTTTCTTCCCATCCTTGCATTAATCTCAGAGCCGCATCCTTTTCAGACTGGGCCTGTTTGCAATCTCTCTCCGCCATTCTTAACTCTGTATTCAATTGAGCAAGCTGGACCTGTGGATCGGTCGCACCTGCAGAAAAATCAAAAGTGCAAGTGTGGTTCTGAATTTGATTTTGTAAGGTTATGGCTATTTGCTTTACCTTATCAAGCTCCTCATCTTTCTTTATCAATTGTTGTTGTAGCTCTTCTTTTTCCTTTTCTACCTCTGCTACTTCAGCTGCCAGCGAATGCTCTGAAGCAGGCAATTTCAGCTTCTTCCTTAAGGAAGAGATTTCTGCTTCTGCTCCCTTGATCAATTTTTGCATTGCGCTCCTATCATCTGGATCAACGCCAATCTTCTTTATGATTTTCTTTAGTTCTTCATTTTGAATAGTCAATGCTCTGGCATTGGCTTTCTCCATCTTGCACTGTTTAACAACCTTAGCAAGCATATTCTATGTCTTGACTGATGTAGCATGAGTCTTACCTAAATCATTAACAATTAACTGACCTGTTTGCATATGTAGATTCATCTTGTCCCACAAGGGGATCTTCTTTACATCCATAACAATATTCACCTCCTTAAAACTGCCTGAGGGTCCCAGAGACATCCCTGTCGGATGCGATAGTGCCATTTTGAACTGGTCTTTCTCCAAATCCATTACAGTCAAAAGTCTTGTTTGGTCAGCAGATACATGATGTTCTTCTTGTATCTCTATATTGGCCTTTATTCTTTGATTCTTTTCTTCAATTAAGGAGAACACCTGCTTCATAGAAGGAGCTTTCTCTAGCTGGAGTTCTGATCTGCTAGGAGATGAAGCACCCTGTTCTTCACTGACCTGGAGAGTGAAACCAGGTGAATTGGAGGAGTGATCTTCTGCTAATTTTGTCCTTTTCTCCTCTCGAGGCTATTCCTCATCAATCTCAATAACATCATCTCTCACTCTCTTACCCATCTTCTCCAATATTACAGGAGTTTGAATATTAATCCGCGATGAACTTGGCCCTCCTGGATTAGCCAACTTTTCTAAATCTGGTTTACTCACATGAGTAAAAGCAGCATAACCGTTCTCGACCCTTCTCTGTGAAATAATCGCATGTGGGTCATAGGCCCACTTCTCTCCCAATAATAACTGTGTTTCTTCCAACATCCTTGACACCTCCTCATAAGCCTGCCTTGTGTTAACGACAAAAGGACCTACACTCATGGGCAACTTGTACATTAAGCCCTTCTTCATTGGAAGAAAATGAATTTGATCCACATTGAGACTTTGCCTTATAAATTCCAAAGCAAACAACCTCATAGGAACAAATGTTGGAAGTCTATAAGGCTCAACACCGACTCCATATAGCCTTATTTCAGAATAGTCCTCAAAAACAAACCAGTCTCCATATCTACAGTTTGGTCCTAATTGCAAAAACTCCTGGGCCTTTGGCAAGAAACAGGGAGGCCGAGTTCCATTGAGAATTTTATAAGCGGTGGTCATGAAGTGTTCCACAAACTCGAATAATCCAGCTTCATTCTCTTCTCTTCTGATCAAATCAGTCCAAAGTAGAACTGATTGTTTATTTTTGTTGCTATCCATTATGTTCAAACCAATACTCATAAATTCTTCCACATTCTGGTATAAAAACAAGTAAACTATTAATGAGGGAAATCTGAAATAACCTGTCAGTGGGAAAGAAAGCAACTGAGAATTCACCACTTCTTGCCAAAAGGATGGAATATCTAACACCACTCCTGGTTTCATCATGAGAGTAAACATCCCCAGAGCTGCTTTGTCAACTTCGCAATCATCTCTTTTCTTAATTTGCTACTAAAATATGAGAATAATCCTGATGGAATATTAAAAATATCCAAACTAAATTTTCTTAAATCAAAATCAAGTCTTTCCTGACGAAAATTAAAATACATGCAATGTTAAATTTTTCAATTGAGAGCTCTTTTCAAGTATTGGTGAACTTAATCTTCTCGAGAATTGCAAGAATCATTCTTCGTAAGTAATGCTACCTACTAAAGATGAATTGAGTCAAATCAGAAAACATTTTCCATATTTGCTACATAACATTTACCAGGGTACATGGACGAAACCAACCAGGAGATGAATTCAGGAAAAACATGGGTCTTAGGAATGCAGGCAAACAGAACTCCAGAACTCTGCATAGCGGAAAACACAGGTGACTGGTCGGTGTTCAAGGTCACTTGGTAATGCAAGAGAGGGTGATTGATAGAGGAGGCAGTATCACGGACGTCTTTCTCACTATCTAGGAGAGGGGGCCCGTACTGGGACAAACCGTACATTAATGTTGACCATGCAATGACGTAATTAGAAAGCAATTGCAGGAAGAAGTGGATTTTACTTCTGAAACAACAACAATCACAAAGCTCTGAACTGCAACGGAACGGCAAACCGACTTAGTATGAAGGTAAACTGCAATTAATGCGACAGACGTGACACCACAGGTGTTTGCCAACCTGTTGACACTTCTTTAGCTGACACGTTAACACCAGAGGTACTGCCGAGATTTATCAAGCACATTTCCCCGCAACTATTCTGTTTTCAACATCTAACCATTTTCTAGGATCCGAATAGTCAACCCGGTATTTCACGGATAACCGAAGTAGCAAGTTGACCCCTCCTAGCTAACGCCCATCCAATACCAAGCATGGACTTGGGCTTCCCGCCCGGTAAACGTCGAACTTTATGATTAATAAAATATATAACAATCTAATGTTTGCTGCTCCACAAATCAAAATGAAAAATGTATTACTTCTTCGTATTTCTCCTATACTAAAGTATAAAACCTTATACTATAGCATATTTCGGATCTTTAGAAATATTTTTTCAAAAACATTTTTTCTTTTTCCAAAATTTCAAAACTTAACATAAAAAAGGATATGCGGATAGAATGATCCACAACACCACCGATCCCCAAAAATTAAAGCTATTTCCTTCCACATTAAAAGGAGCAGCCTTACGATGGTTTATGGGGCTAGGTGGGGGTGTTATACATGATTGGGATTAGATTAAATCTGCATTTCTAAAGAAATATCAAGATTATTGCAGGTCCCGGGAACTAAAATATGAAATATTTCAAATGACAGCAAAACCCAATGAAACTCTAGAAGAATATGTGGAACGGTTTCAATACAACCTCCAGAGATCTCCTTATGCATTTTTATCGTTACCTAATAATGTGTTGAAAACTACATTAATTAGGAGGATGAAGGATCAATGGGTGGAAACATTAAATGTTATGGGAAAAGGTGATATATATATATCAGGAAAGTTATGCTAACATTATTGATTTATGGATCAGGAGTTCGAGAGGCAATACAAGGCTAAAATCAGTAGAACGTGACATGATCACAAGGGATAATAAGACCTCCAGTGAAGGTGTAACTCGTGCAGAGATTGGAAATCTGCTAGAAGATTTTAAAACAAATATTTTAGGGACTCTAACAACGTAGTTCGACATTTTGCAAGCCAAACAAAAGCAAGCAGAAGCAGAAAAAAATTTGGGAATAATCTGTCCTAAATGCAGGAAGAAACACAACCACAAAGAGTGCTCGCTGGATATAATCAAAGTGTGTGCCATTTGCATGAAAGATCACCCCATAGAAGGATGTCCCTCGCTTCCTGGGTTAAAAGTAGTCTATAAAGAGTAGAAGAAGATTCAGAAGTGGTATGCTCACTTAATCAACGCTGACAATGGTAGCCACGACAATCAAAGAAATGTGACCATGCTTTCAAGGATCTGAAAAAACTTGTATCAACAGCCCCAGTGCTGAGGGGCCCAAATTGGAATTTTCCATTCCAAATTTCATCTGATGCCTTAGACATAGCGATTGGAGCAGTGCTTGGGTAGGAAGAGGATAAAAAACCATATGCAATCTATTATATCAGCAAAAATCTATCTCCTGTTGAACTAAACAATACTGTGACTGAGAAGGAATATTTAGCTGTAATACATGTTGTAAATAAGTTTAGACATTATATAACTCGGTATCTTGTAATTTTATATACTGATCACTCTGCCATTAAATTTTTAGCAAATAAACCTGTTACAAATGGAAGAGTGACAAGATGGTTGATTTTATTGCAGGTATTCGATATTACAATTAAAGATCAACCTGGAAAAGAGAACCCTGTAGCTGATTTCCTGTCACGAATGCCAAAGCCAACTGATGCAGCAGCAGTCGAAGAACACTTCCCAGATGAACATTTGTTCATTGTTACTGTTAGAACCCCATGGTATGCTGATATAGCAAATTATTTGCAATAGGAAAATTACCTAAACATCTAAACCTTAATGAACGAAAGTAGCTAATACAGCATAGCACTTGATTCTCTTGGATTGGGGGCTACCTGCTTCATACAGGGTTAGATATGCAAATCAGGAGATGCATCCGAGAGGAAGAAATATTGGATATTCTGAAAGCATGCCATGATGGGCCATGTGGCGGACATTTTGCAGATCATAGAATTGTCTAGAAGGTTTTACAGACAGGCTACTATTGGCCTACCATTTTTAAATATGCTAAAAAATTTGTGCAGGCCTATGATAGCTGCCAAAGGGCAGGTCGCCCTGGAAAGTCCGATGAAATGCCTTTGAACCCACAATTAGTAATTGAACCATCTGAACGATGGGTGCTTAATTTTGTTGGTCCCATTAAACCCCCATCGAACCAAAGAACATACATCCTAATTGCAACCAAGTATGTCACTAAATGGGTTGAAGCGGAGGCACTTTCGAAAGCTACAGAGGACTTTGTAATACAATTCCTTTTCCAAATATTTGTGTGATACGACCTCCAAAGGGACATAATCACAGATGGAGGACCGCAATTTTTAGGTAATAAAATCGCTGAAACATTACAGAATTACCACATTCAGCACAAAATTACAACCCCATACCACCCACAGGCAAACGACCAGGCGGAAAGCACGAATAAAGTGATCGAATCTATATTGATAAAAACAGTTGCCTCACACAGACATGACTGGGCTTACAGATTTCCAGAAGCCTTGTGGGTGTACCGAACAACATGGAGAGGTACTATGGGGTATTCACCATATCAATTGGTATTTGGAAAAGAGCCCATCTTTCCAAAAGAGTTTGAAATTCAGACATTAAGAACAACCCAGGAGGTGGGTTTAGATTTAAATGAAGCTCAGGCCAAAAGATTATAGAAAATCAATGAGTTAGATGAAATTAGGATCTTTTCTCTTCAGCACACTATGTTAATTCAACAACAGAGAGAAAAATGGCATGACGCCCTCATTAAAGAAAAAATCTTCCACGAAGGAGATTGGGCACTCCTATATGACTCTAGGTTTTAGGATTTTCCAGGGAAACTCCAGACACGATGGCTTGGGCCTTACGAGATACAAAAAATTCATGATAATGGCACCATTACATTAACCACCATTGATGGATCTGGACATTCCTTCAAAGTAAATGGTCATCGAGTGCGACTTTACCATAAACCGCTTACTCGAGAATCCTTCTACCAAAAATTACGGGAAGATTATACCATGAAAATTATTACTGAAGGAGATAAATCCTCCTCGGAAACCATCCACTAAATCATTTCTTTCTTTTGAGATTTTTACATCAAGATTTTTCTTTTACTTTGTTTGTTTTTATGGAAATATGTTTTTTGAACTATTTTTATTTCACTTATTGTGAATTTTTGTTGTTCCTTTCGAAAGGAACAACAGCATTGTTGCGAGTTTTTTTTTTGTTCCTTTCGAAAGGAACAACAGTTTCACAGATTGTTTTTTCTGTTCCTTTGGAAAGGAATAGCATTTCCACAAATTGTTTCTGTTGTTCCTTTCCAAAGGAACAACAATTTTTTAGTGCATTTTTCTTGTTTTAGAACAACATTTTGAGGATTTCTAATGACTCTTCTAAAGGAAAACATATTATTTATACAAGATTACACAAATTAAAGGTTACTGGAATCAGCAAATCAAAACAAATTGTCATTTTTAAGAAATTGTTTTGTAATGAGAAGAAGAAGGAAAAAGGACATAACCACCAATATTAATTTGTTGTCTTACTATCACTAAAATTAATATGATCGATTATCTTTATCATGTTGGTTCTTCCCCAAATTTTTATAAATTTCTTTTATTTTTATTTATTGAGTAATAATAATGTAATATTATTTTCTATTGAGATTTTTAGACTTCTTCCACCATCCCTACTCTTAAGGAGTGTTTAGCCATCCTTTATATATAAGTAGGAAAGTGCTATATAAAAAAAGAAGAAAAAAATATCTATATATATCACTAACAATTCTATGATATGGCAGATGGAGGATAGGGGGTCTCATCAAGAGCTAGCCTACCATGATCATAAGGAAGCAATGAAGTGGCATTCCCATCATGGCCACCACACCAGGGATATGGTCCAATGGACAATTGAAAAAAAAAAAAAAACTAAAAAGTCCTTGGAATAGGAGGTCTCATCACAAGCCGACCTGCCCACTTTTCACTTCTTTCTGGTGAATGTCATTGTGATTTATCTGGTCCCCAAGCCAGCACAATGGCCTCCATTATGACATCACACAACAATTCCCTAGGTAGAAGTAAAGGATAATGGTTCCAAGGGTGAGAAAGCAACTTTGTCAAGGTTATGGACACCTGTGGGCAATAGAGCTCTGCTGATGGTATTGGAGTCACATTTTTACAAATCAATAGTAATTTTAAACCCTTTTTCCTATATCTCTATCTAAATATCAAATGAAAGTATGATTCCTAAACCCTTGTTTTTTAATCTATTATACATGAAATTCATCATAAATCGATCACATTAGTTTGAGTGGGTAATAAGCGCATTATTACTTGTTCACATTAGCTGTCCCTTTTCCTTATCTTTGAATTATTACAAACTTTTCTATATCTATTTTCAATTTAATCACATGCATCGATTTCAGTAATGCAATAATTTGATTGGTTATATCATAATTATGCATGCTTTTTCCTACTATACAACTGATGTGCAGTACTTTCCTCTCTTATTTGATGGTCGAGGATGACCTATCATCCTTTAGGGGGGGCACATATGCCTCTTAGTGACTGCATGCAGATCAAATCCCTATATTTCTTTACATGCACATGAATCAAATCCCTATATTCTTGGTAATAAAAAAAACTTAACGGTATTATTCTAATATTCACTAAATACTATGCTATGTTGTTCCATTGCATTCCTGTGCATTCGTAAGGAATTAACAGTGTACAGAGAAGATGGGAGGTTGACCAATTCGCGGTGAGCTGCAGGTCCTAGTTGTTTCAAGTGTTGCACGTGAAATTCTGGAAAAATTGGGATGGATTACATACCTCACAAGGCTACAACAACCTCATGAAGCAGTAGCTATCGAGTTTTTATAGGATTTGCAAGAAGGTTACTCCATGGTTAGAGGTAGACAGATAGTAGTAACAGATGAAATAATCACAGAGGTGTCTGGTCTACCAGCAGAAGGTACCATATGGACTCATAAGAAGGTCAAGCTTCAAGAATCCATGAACATTTTCCAAGAATAAGGACAGACATTGTTTGTCAAAGGAAAAGGAGTTCAACCAGCATCATTGGGAGAACCATGGATGGAATTGGAAAAAGTAGTACAGGCCTATATAACATGTGATGGAAGAAATGACGTGGTAAGACCTCGCCACCTTAATTTATTTGCAGTATTAAAGAAACAATGTATTGTAAACTTGCCTACATTTTTAAATTCTTTACTGCATGATGTTTCCCATAGTATAAGAAAAGCTCGGCACACAAACATGGTGGTAAGCCACCATTTATTGATTAGATTGATCATAAGTTACAGCCTTGCCCAACAACATACCAGTTGGGAAGAACTGATATTTTCGATTGATGGAGGATTAGCCTTACCTACCCCAAAACGAAAGAGAATGGCTAGCACAGCAGCAGAGCCATCAAAACGTAGACAATCCTCCCGTTCAAAAAGAAGTAGGGAATGATAGAAGGCCTTCTGGGTAGCGGTAGCCAGCCCTTGGAATTTCCTAGCTCGGAGGATGAACATCCCCCATAACTGGAAGGAGGGAGTCCCCGTGCTGATGAGGATGAAGAAGAAATGAGCCACTACACTAGTGGTGAGGAACAAAGTCACCACACCAGTAGTGAGAAACAAAGAAGCACAGGAGAAGGAAATTATGAAGTAGAGAGAGATTTTCTACTTTTATGAGGAAGAAGAAGGAAGTCCTCATACTAGTGTAGAGGGAGAGATTCGTTACTTTGATGAGGAAGAAGGTAGTTATCATACCTGTGAAGAGGATGAAGATAATTGCAGTAGTGAGAATGAAAGAGAAGGAGAAAAGCCTCCCGAAACCACCACTACAAGTTCACCACAAAGCCCTTTGCAAGAAGACCAAGAGCCCAAATTTTGGCCAACATGAGTGAATATGTGCAGCCCCATAGCTCACTGAACCTTAATGTTGATATCAACCAATTGCAAGAGCAAGTTGTTGCCAATAAAGAAATGGCTGAGGGAATGTCGAATCAATTAGAAGGAGGAAACCCTAACGGAACAGCAGAATCAGTTGGGGTTACTTCCCCTGAGAATTATGGATAGGAAGAGGTGAACGCTGAAGCAATGTTCCAAACTAAAAATTCTCAGGGAATAAACAGAGCCAATTGAGGTTACTACCCCTGAAGAATGCAGCCGAGAGCATATGAACACTGAAGAAGTGTTCCAAGAAGAAAACAGAGAAGAAAGTCCAACCAAAGGCACGAATGCTGAGTAACAAAGCCCCACTGAGAAATTGGGTTCAGAAAAAGGAACAACCATTCCATCAAGGAAGAGAAAGAAATTAAATGAACTTGAAAAAATTCAGAGGGAGCGGCAGAAGCTTCAAAGGCTAGTGGAACAACTTAGGCAGACTATTAGGGTTCTTAAAATGAAACAAATACCCAAAAAAACCCCAAAGAAGAGAAGCATAGTCACAAAAAGATCCCCAAAAAAGAGGAAAGTGGACATTAAAACAAAGCCCCAAGTTGTAGAGACTATGGAAAACCAAGCTGAGCCTAATCGTGAAGATATGGAACAGCAGGCAACTGTTCTAGATGCAGCTACTCCAGATGGAGCAACCTCAATTGAAAATGTGCAAGCCTGTAGTCAAAAAACTTTTAGTGATCCTACATTAGCCAGATTCCAAGAGGAGTTGGCACAGGCTAGATAGGAAAGGGAAAAACTTGAAGAGAATACGGTCCCTAGAAGAAAATACCAGGAGTTGCAGTAGTAGATGAAGATCATCCATGCAGCAGAGGCTGAAGCCTATGAGAAGTGTTGGAAGGCAGAGGAGAAGGCTGAAAAGGTAATGAATAAATTAAAAATAGCCCAGAATCGAATGAATACTCTCTGCTCATTATACATAGATGTTTTAGCTTGTAGATGCCCTGCGAAGAATTATGCTTTTTTTTTATTAGAGAGATATTTATAGTTAAAAATTAAAGTAGTTAGGGCAGGAAAGTCCATAGAGTTAAACACTATAGATGATTTTGTAACATGCTACAAACTCTATGGGGTTAAGGTACAACATCTCCTATGTGAGTTCTATTTGCATAATCTCATATTGGAAAATGATATTGAGACAAATCCCAGCCCCTTTGTGGGTGACATCCAATACCAAGCATTTATTTAATTTGTTGTTAATAAGTTAAAATGGCTCAAAGCCTATAAATTTTTTCAAAGGCAAGAAAATGAGTTAGAATTGTGGGTTAGGAGTGAACCAAAACACTCATTACAATTATGGGCCAGGCAGAAGAATTTGATGACAAGAGAAGGTGTTATCCAGGCATTGGGGCCTGTCCATAAAGAAATTGTCTTGAATGGGATAGAATATTTTCTATCTATTAGAAACCAAGCCTACATAGCAGCTAAGGTCCGATGGGGAATTTCCAATCGGAATATTCAAAATAGAGAGCCATTTAACTATAAAAATTTTGGATTAGCTGCTGACCGCTTGGTTCTCTATAGCAACCTCATTTTGAGGGAAGGCCCATTTTGGCTAGGGTGTAGTTTTTGAAGCCCCATTGCATGGTATCCTACAGCAGAATATAAAGCCATCTATGAAATACCTGAAGGACAGACAGGGCATGTCTTCGAAGCTTTAGATGCAATGCATGGTTTTAGGCCTTTTGATGAAAAACCTTCTCTAGCTTATTCTTTAACTGCTTTGCATGTAAACTATGGTTTGCATGAGGACATGAAAAAGGGTAAGCAGGGGGGTTTGTTGAGCATTGAAAAAGGTATGAATTCACCATGTGTTTTCTCACTCTTTTACTTTAAACATAACTCTTTCTACTCTAGGAAGGTGATTTATTACAGAATTATGGTAGAATTGCAAAGACTTATGTTTATTGTAAAAAGTAACTAAAAACTACCTTTTATTGTCAAAAACATGAATCAAACGAGGTGAACAACTATACCAGAGGCGAGGCTAAAGCAGGAGTAACTGCTGTTCCTCCAGTGATAGATCATATCCTGCCAGAGAGAAGAAAATCAGAACGCATTGCTAAGAAAAGGCAGAGGACAACAGGACTTCAACTGAAGAAGATAGAGTGATAGCTAAAGAAAGAAAGGAAGCGAATCCCTCAAGATCCTTCGATCCTGAGGGATCGATGTTCAAATATTATCTCGTTCCTTGTCTTGTCCGTCAAAATTGTTATATAAGGCAATGCCTTTAGAGATTGAAAGGGTAGAATCATTTTGATTAAAAACATTCCTTTTGTAATTCTGTACTTTATTGACCGTCGATCAGAGAGTGGTCGCTGTAGACACTTTTTATGTTCAATTAATAAAAATACGCATTTTCGTTCCATTTCTCAAGCTCTGAATTAACCCAGCAGTGTTTCACTGGCACTAAGGGCCCGGCCCTGGTGGAATCTATCTGCTGTTTGTATTTCTATCCTTTAATTTTCGTTGTGTGATAATTGTGTTTGGTTTACTACGATTGCAGAGTTACTTAATTACTATTGAATTGCTTATTGGTATTTGTGTGTTGCGTTAATGAATTGCATTGCTATTCCATTTCAACAAGGATCGTAATTCTTGTATCATTCATCCTGTTATTACTTATAAAGCTTTGTTGTTCAATGTTTAACTCTATTTGCTGTTCCATTGGATTGTTGTTCATTTCAATTGCTACTTAATAAAATTTGCTATCGACAGGGTTTGGTGTTTAACAGAGTTTGTTAGTTGATTTCATTTAAGATAAGATTTGATTCATTAGTTAGCATTTGCTGTTCAATTCCAGTGTGCTGTTCATTTCCGATTCATTAGTTTCAGATTGCAGAAATATTGCTTATTTACATTGTTACAGTCTGCTGTTCATTTCCAGCTCATTACATTTACAAATTTTTTCTTAGTTCAAGTTCTATTTCTCTTTAATTGTTTTAAATCAAGACTATCAACTTTAGAGAACATTGGTTATTGCTTCCTCGTTCCCAGATTGATTGCATTGTTCTAGTTTGATTTCAGTTGCATCAATTTCTAAAGGAATGAGTTATTGCTACTATATCCTTGATTGATGTTTTGCAGAGTGAATAGTTCAGTTTCAGAATATTTGAGTTCATGTTATTGTAAATATATTTATTTTTCAAGCATCCGTTTACTCTTGTATTTAGAATATTGTACTACATCTCTCACAGCATTGCTCTTAGCTCAAATTGCAGCCTCAGATAGAGTACACTCTGGAAATAAAAAGTCGTTCCTGGATTGTTAATTAATGTAGGATAAATAGACATTAAAAAGACACCTTTTATACCTCAACAGCAGGGTCGATGGCACCTAAGGTATAAAGTAGGGCTTTTCGCTGCTTCGGGCACGACTGAAGTACCTCTAAAGCATACATAGCAGTAGCTGATTGGTCTAAATCGTCTACGATGCCGTAATTGTGGGCTACTTTAGAGTAGTTACCTGCTCGCCTATTAGGCCCTTTAATCATTTTTGGAAATGGTTCCAAAGGAATCTTTAGAATGGTCAAAGGTTCAGTCGGCATGTTCGTACTAGCCCCTGATGTATCGGTGTCTGGTGGGGTGTCGTAGCTATGATTTCGGGTTTGTAAAAACATTTCTTCCCCAGCCATGTAATTTTCATGGTTTTTTTTCTCAGAATCATTGGGGTTTTGTTGCTGAGTGCTTACTGTTCCTTGATGGGGGAAGGGTTCTTGCATAATTGCAGTTGTCTGGGAAGGTCCTCCTTGTCCTCAGTTACTCTGAAGCTTTTTAAGCTCAAGGAGTTTGGAACAGTGGTGATTATAGTGCCCGTACTCACCACCTATCGAACAAGAATGGTTTGTTCATAGAGGTGGCCTCTTGCCTTTCTTTTGGGTATTGCTTGGCTCCTGGTTCTTGTTCTGGTTGGAGTTATCTATAGCTTGGGATCGCTATGGGCACTGTTGGTTGCTGCCCCCTTGTCCAGGGTTCCCTTTGAGTTTGTGTTTTAACTTTCCTTTAACCATGTAAGGATGGTAATTTTCTTGATCATACTGGTGTAGTTGATTTTGGGACGGCTACACAAATTTCACCTGTGCATTGTTTTGTGTCGGTGGGTTATGTGCTTGGGACTAAGCATACTTCTGTCCCATGTTTGCATCTGGCCGTTGGGGGGGAGTTCTTCCATCAGTTTTTATTTCTACATAGTGGGTCCCCCACCCAAAGGGTAAGGTCCTCATTTTTGATACGCTGGCACCCTATTAGTTAAATTTTGCTGCTGCATATGATGACTTTGAAATCCAGGTTGAGACATGTTCTAGGTAGACCCATGTGTGTAACCAAGATTCTGACTGCTGTTGCCTAGGTACCCTTGGGTCATCGACCCAATAAGTCTATTTGTAGAGTTCGACGCGCCTGTAAATTCTTGATAAGATTGCAGGCGCAGGGCATTAGGCAGGATATTGTATATGTATCTTGATTGTGTATAGATTAGTTCAAGCTGTTGGGCTTTACTGATTGCGTCCTCTTCGGATGTGGGGTTACATTGCACCACATCCTTTGAAATCTCCACCATCATATTTTTCAAGAATAAATCTAAAAGGAATCAGTCATTGAGTTGTGATTTTCATAAACTATGACGCCGTCTCCACTCATGGAGATGTTCAGAAATGTGGGTAGAGGGGGATTGCCTGAAATGAGTCAGTAACTCCATTCACAAGTCATGGTGAATGGGTAACTGAAAGTATGTGAGGAATGCAGTAGTGAGGGCACTAAAGGTTCTATGTGAAGCAGGAGGTTTCTCGACGTACCATTTCATGGCCACTCCCGTGAGAGTGCGTTGAAACAAACTCAATCGAATAGTATCGTCAATGATGCTATTCGATGAGCACCACAGGTGAAAGGTCATCATATGATTCCCTGGGTCTTCCGCTTGCTTTCCCTCAAACTTTGGTATGTCTGAAGGGAGCTTCGTGGGCATGGGAGGCCAATTAGGGTCGTGCACGATGGGGTCATTGGTAATCTTGGTTAAATTCGGTAGATTTAACATTGCTAAGAAGGGTGACTGAGAGGTTGACGCCATGGCAACGTGTGAAGACACGAAGTTCTGGTTAGAACGAGGGTTAGTCTGTGACATACCCAATTGTGAATTCAACTAGCTTCCTATATGGGATGCACTCCTTTTCCCCCTAGGGGACGAGGGGGGAGTGATGTGCAGTGTTGATCATGTCAACATTCTGTTAAATTCCGTTAAATTCTGACAAACAACCCCCTTTAAACCCCCTCTGTTTGGCCTAAAAATACCGTTTTTCCACCTATCGTTCCCCTTTTCTAAACTCAAAATTGCATTAAAATGGCCAAAAACCCGCATTAGAAAATATATAAGGCCTAGCCCCTTCGGCCCTAGCACTTTTAATCTTTTCCTCCACTTAGCTTGGGTGCTAGACTAGGCGCCAGCCCGAAAGGTGCTTATGAAATGTATATCGGGCGTATTTTGAGCCGTCCATCTATATAGATTGGACGTCGTTCGTTCATCTTCGTTGCGCTCGTATCCCACCTGACTACCGTCCGATCAAACCGTAAAATCAACGGCCCAGAGTCTATCTGTCCCGATGGTCCCTGCCCCACGTCCACTGTTCAAAAACTGCCCAGTATCTATCACACCGCCTTTCGGAGGCGAGCGGTATTTCTAAATTTGGAGTGATTCCATACATCGCTTGCTCGTGTCTCTGCGTACGGCTCCAAAACCACCTTCCATCACGCGTTATTGTTCGTCCGAAGTCACGGCGAGATATTCATGACAGCCATTCGATCTGGAGGTCTTCATCCGACGGTCGTCGCACTCCGAAGCTGCACGAGTGTTAATCCAAGTCAATAGTGCCCCTGGCCCACCATCTCATTGCCCTCTGATAATTTTTCCACTGTCAATATCCTCCTAATATCGGACGGTCCAGATTAAACACATGCCATGCCATTGCCCAGTCTTCCTCCACGTCACCGTCCCACGTGTTTATCACGTTTTTCCTCCGCCATTTATATATTCCATTCATATGTCATATTTTAATGTTTTACGTTATAACTTTGGCCAGTCCATCCACCATGGTTACACTGCATTTTTCATTGCCACCCTGCATACTTCTGCCATTTCATCATGCCGCGTTGCTACACAGTCATCCCCACTGCATCATCGTCCCCACACATTTGTTTTCTTGACGAGTTTGTGGGTTTTGCAGGTTTACAGCGGCGGAAAACTATCATGATTCATAGTCTCTATTACTATGATAGAGAGCACGTTAAAGGACCATTTTTCAGAGCTGAATTATGAAGAAAGGCCCAGGAAGATATGCCAACAAGAATTCCATTAAAGCAGCAGGGTTAAAATCTATCAAACCCTGCAGAGAAGTTCAAAGCACACATTGTGCAGATGAAGATATTAATGTTGCGGCAAAGAGTATCAGTGGGAGATCAGAGGAATTCAACATTCAGCATTAAATATTTTAAGCCGTAATTCAGGGCTTTGAAGGCAGAAGGTACCCCCTCGTAGATAAAATACCTCAAGGATTTCTTTTCAGCACTATTTTCTTTCAGGAAAGGACGGAATGTTTATGTGATTTTACTACTTTGCCGTGTTCCTGGAGAGATTTCTACCCAGTGCATTTATTTCAGTTAGCAGGCCACAGAGTACAAAAAGCATTACAAAGTCATCAAGCAGTATGGGCGTGCACGTTTCCGCCATTTTGGTTTAATTGGGCAAATTAAATGTTCATCACCAACTCCCTTTTTGGGCTTTCTTGTTCTCCTATAAAGCTTCCAAAGAACAGATGATTTAGGGTTCCATATTTTATCAGAAAATTATGCAGTGAAAGGATTTTTTGTATACATTTCGCTGAACTCTTGTATGAAAGCTCAGAGCCCATAGGGTCTCAGTGAGGAGGAGTTCCATATGTTAAAGAGGATTCTCGTCTTTGGTATTTTACAGTCTATAACTTTCTCTTATGTGTTATTTAAATAGATCATTTCATTTCATCCATCTTTCTTGTATCATGTTTTGGAATGCGAGTGGCTCACTGTTTTTTGGTATGGATTTATCCTAGTTGATACCCATGCTCGAATTAGTCAAGCGCTTTAAATATGGCTCATGCATGATATTTTGTTCCACTATTCATCTAAACCATATTTCTGCTATATTAGTTGCTTTGGGAGGGTGTTTTTAAAACCCTATTGTCATGTATGGATTCTTAGATTGGTAAGCCCATGCATTGGTGGTATTGTGTATCTGGATATCAGCTCAATGATAGCTAATATTTTCTTAATATTTCATTCACTACATACACCTTCTGATAACTTATTTCTGTGAGGTATTTCTAAATCGGCCCGCTTTACAGTAAGTTGTCTCTGAATTGTCTGTTGCTTTTATATTGGATTTTTCCATGTTGCCTCTGCAATATCCCTTTCTCTGGGTTAGTTTCCGAAGGTCTTGGTCCCATTCAGATTAATATTCCTTGTTTTACAAGAGATAGCGAGAGAGATTTTTATTGATAACTCCCTCTGTTATACCATATGCTCCTTGCTATATAAGATTTCCTAAGCACTGGTCTATCACAACTCTAGGGTGTCTCTAGGAGTGACAACATCTTTTTGGCATTGTTTCTGGGGAACAAAGTTGAGAAAATTTAAATCCTTGGGCCTCGACAAAACCTAATTCACTCTTCAAGTAGGTGAGTATGGAGAGTTGAGAGTTGTAGATCCCTCACCTTGGCAACTCCACAGTTCCTAAATGATTAAAAGACTCCACTAGGTGATCAGTAGGCCGCTGATTATCTTGGTTTCATGAGACTCCACTGGGAGACTATGTCAAAGTACAACGTCAGCCATGCTGAAGACCAAGCCACTTTACCAATGCAAGACTTTGAGCAGTTTTTAAAAATGCATCCAAGTTTCATTGTTGAGTGTCGAGATGAAATGTCACGTGGCTTGGAAAAACTAGAAGTGGAGGACATTCCATGGGCTATTCTTCTTCTCAACTCAAGTTGCAAACCCGTGCTTAAGAAAATATTTCTAAGATTGATGATTGAAAGATATGAAGCTGAGATCAAACTCTTGAAATCACAAGAACAAAATCAAGACCTAGATAATGAGCAAGACATGTATGATGCTTTAAAACCTGTGGAAGATGAGGAGGAAAGCGATCAGGAACTGCCTGATTTCTTACCTATATCTTGTGTTACATTGATCAGAGAGTACCAGGACATAATAGCAATGGAAAATAGGGAATGTTGCTTGGAGAAGAGGCTCAAGAGAACATCCCACCTCCAAGTCAGCTAATGCAAGAAAAAGAGGATTGTTGTGCTTTTGTCCATGATGACAGGGAAACCCCCCTTTTGACAGAAGAAGAGATTGATCAGATATTAAATCAGCGATCCACCTCCGAAGTCTTTTATAGAATAGATTCCCTTGATCACTAGTCTATTGAGTTTGATGATTCGAATCCAGAAAACTCCTCTGAGGATCGAGATGAAGAAAGACCTGCTGAGAAGCCGATAGGTTTGATTGGTGACCTTGCTTATGATTATGACTTTCCTAGTTATGATCTATTTGATGATGACTGTTTCCAAAGAGAAGCTGAGTTCACACAACCACCATCAGTAGACCCATGGGAGGAAAGCTAGGGCTAGCAACCCCAGAGAAGTAGTGAACCCCGTCAGCCTATCTATGATACTGATGGGGAGAGCTATGATAGTATAATAGGAGATGAAGATTCTTTGAATCTTCATTTTGCTCTACATCAGATCATCAGTGAGACTGAAAACTAGCAGCCTTTTCTTTTAGAAGCTGAGGAGGAAAGTAAAGAAGAAGTTCTTGAGAAGATTGAAATTAAGGGGCCTCCTCTTGAAAAGGAAGAAGAAATGAAACATACCCCTGCTCAAGAATACATATATGAGTTCACAGGGCTTAGCTCATCCGAGCAGAACATATCAGAGCTCAAAGAGGACAACACTGTTATATACGATGAGTCCTCCAGTTCACAAGATGAAGAGGACACTCTACTCCAATAGAGTCTTCTTCTCCATTCAGTGGAAGAAGAAGAGATCCTGGTTGAAGCCTGCCTACCAAATATTCTTAACCAGGTATCTTTTCATGATCCTTATGCTCATTTCCTACAAGCATTTAAGGAAGGATCAAAGGTCTTTTTGAGCAGCTTGTTGCGGACAGAAATAAAAAATTTTGAAGCTGCTGACGAAGAACAAAAAGAGTGGGAGTAACCCTGCCTATTCAGCCTACTCAAGGAGCTAGGCAGAACATACCAGTCATGGGATCACTTGATGGACTGGTTACATTGGAAGACAATGTTTGTAAGCTAGACTTGTAAATATTCTAGTTAGAGTAGGGTAGGTAGGAAAAACTCAATAAAGCTCAGTCTGTGAGCATGTATTTAGTTGTTTTAATTTCTACAAAGTCCAGCAAGCCAGACAGTCTAATTCTGGCTTGGCTATTTTTCAATTTCTGTTTTAGAATGTAGAGAAGAAATCTGCTAGACAGTTTAGCCCTAGCAGATGTAGTTTAGGTAGCGAAAATGTGAGACCAACAGTTTAATCCGGTCTCATGGAGTAATAAGGGTAGAAGTAGAATAGGTTTATTTTTCATGTGTGCAAAAATTGTGAGATTATCCAAGAAGGTCCCAAAACAATATATGGAGTTGTACCTCAAATTATTTCAGTCTTGCAAAGATGTGTTTGCATGGTCATATCAGGACCTAAAAATTTTTGACATCAGCATAATGCAACATAAAATTCCTCTAAAGGGAGAACCTCAATTTCAAAATTGGGGATTGCATAATGTGAAGATACAAGGGAATGAAGATAGTGAGGACTTTCTGGGTCTTGGATGAAACTTAGGATTTCTGAGGGAAGAAATGGTGGTTGAATCATCAAGTAAGACCATTGGGTCTTATGATTTTGAAACTGACAAGAATGAGCTGAGGTGTCTGATGAAAAAAGAGAACACTGGAGCACATAATTCTGGAACTGCTGCAGTAATGGAAAATCAGAATGCTATTCTGATAGAAGATGAAAAGCAAAAGTGCTGAAGAGCAGGGTCCACATAGAAGATTATCAGATGGTCTGCGAAGTTCTTGACACGCCCAGGGATGAACGTGCCATCCCCAGGTGGAGCCAATGTTTATCATATCAGCATTCTGTTAAATTCCGTTAAATTCTGACAAACAACCCCCTTTAAACCCCCTCTGTTTGGCCTAAAAAAATCATTTTTCTGCCTATCATTCCCCTTTTCTAAACTCAAAATTGCATTAAAATGGCCAAAAACCCACATTGGAAAATATATAAGGCCTAGCCCCTTCGGCCCTAGCCCTTTTAATCTTTTCCTCCACGTAGCCCGGGCACTAGACTAGATGCCAGCCCGAAAGGTGCTTATCAAATGTATATCGGGCGTATTTTGAGCCATCCATCTATACAGATCAGACGGCGTTCGTTCATCTCCGTCGTGCCCGTAGCCCGCCTGACTACCGTCCAATTAAACTGTAAAATCAATGGCCCGAAGTCTATCTGTCCTGGTGGTCCCCGCCCCGCGTCCACTGTTCAAAAACTGTCCGGTATCTATCGCACCGCCTTTCGGAGGCGGGCGGTATTTCTCAATTCAGAGTGATTCCATACATCGCTTGCCATGTGTCTCCACGTACGTCTCCAAAACCGCCTTCCATCGTACATTATTGTTCGTCCGAAGTCACGGCGCGATATTCATGACAGCCATCCGATCTGGAGGTCTTCATCCGACGGTCGTCACACTCCGAAGTTGCACGTGTGTTCATCCAGGTCAATAACACCCCTAGCCCACCATCTCATTGCCCTCTGATATGTTTTCCACCATCGATATCCTCCTGAGATTGGGCGGTCTAGATTAAACACATGCCACGCCATTGCCTGGCCTTCCTCCACGTCACCGTCCCACGTGTTTATCACATTTTTCCTCCGCCATTTATATATTCCATTCGTATGTCATATTTCAATGTTTTACATTATAACTTTGGCCAGTACATCCACCATGGTTCCACTGCATTTTTCATTGCCACCCCACATACTTCTGCCATTTCATCATGTTGCATTGCTACACAGTCATCCCCACTGCATCGTCGTCCCCACACATTTGTTTTCTTGACGAGTTTGTGGGTTTTGTAGGTTTACGGCGACGGAAAACTATAATGATTTATAGTCTCTATTACTGTGATAGAGAGCATGTCAAAGGACTATTTTTCAGAGATGAATTATGAAGAAAGGCCCGGGAAGATATGCTGACAAGACTTCCATTAAAGTAGCAGGGTTAAAATCTGTCAAACCCTGCAGAGCCATTCAAAGCACAGATTGTGCAGATGAAGATATTAATGTTGCAACAAAGAGTATCAGCGAGAGATCAGAGGAATTCAACATTCAGCATTAAATATTTTAAGCCGTAATTCAGGGTTTTGAAGGCAGAAGGTACCCCCTCGCAGATAAAATACATCAAGGCTTTCTTTTCAGCACTATTTTCTTTCAGGAAAAGATGGAATGTTTATGTGATTTTACTGCTTTGCCGTGTTCCTGGAGAGATTTCTACCCAGTGCATTTATTTCAGTTAGCGGGCCACAGAGTACAAAAAGCATTACAAAGTCATCAAGCAGTATGGGTGTGCACGTTTCCGCCATTTTGTTTTAATTAGGAAAATTAAATGTTCATCACCAACTCCCTTTTGGGGCTTTCTTGTTCTCTTATAAAGCTCCCAAAGAACAGATGATTGAGGTTTCCATATTTTATCAGAAAATTATGCAGTGAAAGGATTTTTTGTATACATTTTGCTGAACTCTTGTATGAAAGCTCATAGCCCATAGGGTCTCAATGAGGAGGAGTTCCATATGTTAAAGAGGATTCTGGTCTTTGGTATTTTACAGTCTATAACTTTCTCTTATGTGTTATTTAAATAGATCATTTCATTTCATCCATCTTTCTTGTATCATGTTTTGGAATGCGAGTGGCTCACTGATTTTTGGTATGGATCTATCCTAGTTGATACCCATGCTCGAATTATTCAAGCACTTTAAATATGGCTCATGCATGATATTATGTTCCACTATTCATCTAAACCGTATTTCTGCTATATTAGTTGCTTTGGGAGGGTGTTTTTAAAACACTATTGTTATGTATGGATTCTTAGATTGGTAAGCCCATGCATTGGTGGTATTGTGTATCTGGATATCATCTCAATGATAACTAATATCTTCTTAATATTTCATTCACTACATACACCTTCTGATAACTTATTTCTGTGAGGTATTTCTAAATTGACCCGCTTTACAGTAAGTTGTCTCTGAATTGTTTGTTGCTTTTATATTGGAGTTTTACATGTTGCCTCTGCAATATCCCTTTCTCTGTGTCAGTTTCGGAAGGTCTTGGTCCCATTCAGATTAATATTCCTTGTTTTACAAGAGATAGCATGAGAGATTGTTATTGGTAACTCCCTCTATTATACCATATGCTCCTTGTTATATAAGATGTCCTAAGCACTAGTCTATCACAACTCTAGGCTATCTCTAGGAGCGACAACATGCGGTGTGGTGTTGGGAGACCGATTAGGGTTCCCAACTAAGGTTTCTTCAAGAAAGGAGGAACCAACCACTGTGGCAACATTCCATATTTAACGCCTAAACGGTGAAAGACCTAGAACCCCTCTCGATAATGGGGCAAGGTCCAAAAGACGCTTGGACAGACGAGGTTCCGTTGGAACTACTTGAGGGTCATCCAGGTTTGGTTTTGAAAAAAACTTTTGAGGGGATTGAGTCTATGATCACAAAAAATTTATGGCCACATACATAAAACAAAGCGAAAATGAAATGAATTTTCCTTTAACTTAATCTATGTGATAAATCAAGCAAAAAATGTTTTTTTTTTTTTTTTTGCGCATGATTCTCAAAATCCTAGAAGACTTAAGACATCCTCACACACTCAAAATTAACTGGGCCTTGAGAGGATTTCTTGTGAGTGCTGGTACAATGTCTCGAAAGAACTGGCGATGCCCCCAGTGAGATGAAGAAAATCAACCAAGGTAAGGGTAGAGGGTATGGCGCTTGCCTGCACTGTCACCTATAGGGTAAAGGATGCCCTAGTTTTGGCCACTAAGAACCACTGTCACACATGAGAATTCGAGTCTTGGGCTTCTTGGTAGTCAGCTAACAGTACCGAGTATTAGCTGGGTCAGGTAGCCCCAACTGATACCGCACACATTGCGCCTAAGCCTAACCCCCTCTGAATCGGGTCTTTTCCGCACTCAGGTTTTCTTTTCTATGGGCTAATAGGTGGATTTTAAAGCTCCCTAAAAATTCAACTTCTATGTTTCAAATGTGAAGCGTGATCAAGGTGGCTTATTGGATGCCTACTCCCTTGATCCTAACTTAATATATAATTTCTCTTGTGGCCCCTGTGGGGAGAATTTAGTGAGTTGGTTTAAGTTATTTTTAGGTGGCTTTCTTTTCTTAGTGGGTGAATGTGTGTGAGTGTATGGTGAACAATCTCATAATTTGAACATATGGATATTGGTGATCCTTTACAAAAGTCCCTAGTTAAACTATGTGACATTGTTCCCTGCTCAAATAAAAATCATTTGCGGATAATGGGCCGCTTCCAAAACCTCCTAATTAGTCTATGTGAGTGACAAAAGGGAGATGGTGAATAAAAAATGTAGAGTGTTCATATGCTTGTCTAGGTTCACCCAATGGCCCAAATACAACAGAGATTACTTTCTCTAACTTGCGATTCAATCCTAGTCCCAAAATTTCCTAAATGCAAAAATTGAAATTTAAACTAAATAAATTCTACACTAGCTTATGCATGTGTGGTCACGAGCCACTTACTTGGACTGGTTAAACTAAGTGTGCATACCAGCATTTGAAAAAAACATAAATTGTTCGGAAAGAAATGGTTAATTGGCCTCCTACTTAAACGATGTGAACAGTTTTTGCAAAAACCAATTTAAATGAAAACTAACTAAATGCCTACAAAAAACAACAAAAATCAGTTTTCAGAAGCTTTGGGGTATCAACACAGGTGTTGGAAAATAAATTAGGGGCTTCCCAACACACTTAAAAGCAGAAAAATGCAAAATATAGGGAGAAAAAATCTCTCTGCAAATTGCATGCAAAAACCTTTGACAGGTGCACTTTCTTGTGCATAGGTCACTCCTGAATGTGCGCCCTGTGCATCTGTGTGAAAAAACTATGCGCGAAATTCCTGCTAGTAAAAAAAAAAAATTAGGAGCTACCTTCTTCATTGCGTCACCTCAGTGAGTCTAGGGAATGCAAGATGGGTCAAAGGACTGTCAGCTCCACTCCAGCATAGACTAAGGGTCTCCTGCAAAAGAAGTCACAACCACATAAACTTGAAACATGTTAGTGGAGTCGCCAATCCTATTGTGGTGGATTCGACACATGGGTGTACTAAATCGCACGTGTTTATAGAGTGTGGTATACCCTCTAAAATATAGGTAACATGCAGTATCTGGGGGGAGCTCAGAAGCATAAAACTTGAATGAGGTAATACACTAAAGTATGCTCAGTTAAAAAACTAAAACTAAAAACACAAAACAAGCTATATAGAGAGTTCCAAACAGTAACAAGTTAAACAATGGCTCGATGGCCTCTTCTTATTGAATGCTTGGAATGAAAGCAAATCTTACCCACTTGCCAAAGGGCCACTAGGCAATGGATCTAGGTCCCGATGCAAGGATGTTTTTCCTTTAAGTTCTGCCTTCTGACACAGTCTAACTCTCTCTCTCTGCTGTAGTGGACTAAGATGTTGGGTGGCCAACCATCAAGTCCTCTCTTGCTCCAGCTCCTTGGTTCACACAAACTACTGGTGTTTCTTGGGAAACTTTGGCCAGCATAACCTTGTGATCACCATTTGTTCATCTCTTGGTGGGTTTATATAGGTGAGCTTTAAATCCTTCTTCCCTCCCTTGTTACATGATGGATGGTGACCCAAGGGAGGCATATGATTCCATTGTGTGCTCAAATATTCTTTTGTGTGCTCACACAATGCCTAAGGAGGCACTGGAGCTGTCCTTTAGGTGACTTTCACATAAGGAGAAATTGTCCTTTGCTTGCTTGTGGACCCGGAAAGTGACTTTTTTCTACTTCAAGGAATGCACACTTATTAGGCTCTAGTGCACGTAGAAGGCACTCTTTTCAAAGGAAAAAGCGCGCATTTGAGCATTGATGACTATTTCAAATTTGATTTTCTCAAAACCTTAGAGATTTTAAATACTTCTTGATTCCATAATGTATCCATGTCCTATAAATACTTAGGCTTGACATTAATTGATGTCATTTTCTGCTGTACAATTTTCCAGTGTTAACAACAAGGAAAAAAATGACAACAATATACTCATAAACTTGTCAAACAAGTACATCACAAGAAACAAGGTTTTTAGCATCAAACTCAGACAATTGTAAGAGAAACATAAGCAAACACTAGCTAAGAAAAAGGAAGAAGACAAACTTGACATTCTTGCTAAGGCCTCCCTCCATTATTAACATACATCATCAGAAAAAATTCAATAAATTTTGGCAAATTTTTGGGGAATTTTGAAGATTTCTAGTTTTTTTGCATTTATTGACAGTCACTAGATAGTTTGACTATCAGAAGCGGAGCACCCTAGGCGTTGCGCTTTTTCTAGTGACCTCCATTGGTCAAACCAAGACCACCTTTGGATTTCAAAGGCACTCTACATCAAATTTTCACTATTAGCACATCAAATTTGGACATTATAATAGGGAGAAATGGCCAAAAATATCCAAAAAATCATGTTTCTGCCCTCTTTTTGAGCCCGACACTGTGCATTTGACTAGTTTTGGGAGATTGACTTTTTGGAGGGTCCAATCAAGTCAATTTTGGAAACTATGAAAATATTTGGAAACTAGAAAGGACAAGATTTACAATGAGCTATCCTGAGCTCAATGTGGACTTCAGGAAGGCCTCCAAACCTTACCTTGAGGTTGGCGCTACACATTTTCTTCAGGCACTGCGCATTTGCTTCAGGCACTGTGCATTTTCCAATTCTCTAATATTTTCCAGTTTTTCAATTTTTCTCATATTGTGATGGAATATTTGAGGTTTTATAGATGTAATTCATGGATGTAAACGTAATAATGATGTTTTTGAGTTACCTAGGGGTAAATAAATTAGGTAAAACTCTTTGAGAGGATGAATGAATCAATTTCATTAATGTTAGGGATGAGTCAGTTTGACCACCCTACACTCTAGGTTTCAGTTCAGACTTTGGTGGATCGGCTCCACAACTCAAGGATTCAACCCCTGAGGTTGGGATAAGTTGTTTTATGGCTATATCTTTCACTTCTTGACTCATTTCATAGGTTGGATGTTTTTATATTAATCAGAGACACTAGTGTATTTAAGATTTTGGTAGGAATATATTGGATGATTTGTAGCTATTCTTTTGGGATTCATGTGATATTGTGCTTTGACATAGTTTCTTCTTTAGTTTCATATGTATTAATTTTTTTTACTTTCCATGTTCATTTCATCTTTATGATATGTTGATTTCTCAAGATTGATAGGCATAATCCATCTCTTATTCTCTTTTTTGGGAGAATCACCATAATTTGTTTAGTTTCTTCAGTTTAAAAGGAACTCATGCACTTTCATTATATTTTTAGCACCTCACTAGTCTGATCCATCTCACCCTGAAATCATAAAGTGTTAGAGTTCTTACCTACCTTGCCCCATTAGATGCCTGCAATTCTGATCTTATTTTCCCTGACCTAGTTACCTCTTTGACCTAATTTACTCATCCAACACCCAAATCAACCAATCAAAAACCCCTGTGCTACTATACCTAGCCTAAAACCTAATTTGATCTAGCCCTCTTGGCTGAGGTCCCTTGGAGAGAGCCCTCTTCTGCCTAGCAGGGCTATCTACTTGGCTAAGCTTGGTTTGTAGTTACCTTTGCTGGTCTCTTCTCAGCCTCACAGGTCCAACAGAGCGCTAACAACATCTACTTTCTGCAAACTGACAACTGTCTCAAAACTTTCCTTGCTTTGAAAAATGAAGGCCCCAACAAGTTCCCAACAAATAAAAATTTGACAAGTCAAAATTTTTTGAATACAAATATTATGTACTTGGGGGGAACCATTCTGTAGAAGCTCAAAGGCAATTGATGGAGGTATATCCTAATAACCCATGTTTTGAAACAATGAAATGTATCATTTATGTTGGTTTAAAAGATACATAAGAAAATTTATTTCCATGGGATCATAATACATATAATGAGTATAGGATGTTTATGACTTTCATCCAAAGGTTTTGATTTACTGATAATAAATTTGAAGAAAAATGTGGCGGGGATCGTAAAAAGGTTGATCTAGCCTTTCATAAGGAATGTTGTATAGACATAGGTTATCAAATTGAGGAAAAAATAAATTCAAAAGGTGGAAAAGTAAATTTCAAAATACTTAGAGGTATGGATAACATTTTCCAGTTGGCATTTAGAACTGGAGAGATATGGGAATTGATTAATGATATATTTCAGATGTGGGAGAATATTGGCATAAAAATCCAGAAGGTCAAAAAATTTAAACCTTTCGTATGTACCAACAGTAAATAAGGTCCCGAAATGATGCTCCTTCTAGATGATATTACTATCCCACCTTGGAGATCAATGCAAGGAGTGAAGGATGAAAAAAATTGTCAAAACAATATTATGATCTCGTGTGAGGTCAGAAGAATTATCATTGGACAAAATCTTTAAGAAAATTCTAAAGTTTGTTATTTTTACTTATTTCTAGATTATAAGTTTCTATTAAATAAAATATATTGTTTTTGGTATTATTTGATATACATATCACTATATTAACATTTCTTACTTTATTTATTCAGTCACAAGACTTATATGAGAATACAATAACAAATGGTTAAATTTTTGAAAGAAGATAGTTGGGATGATGTTGTGCGCAACTGCCCAGATTCAAGTTCTACATCATTGCTAAAATATTTTTATCTTGCATTTAAAAAGGCATGTTGATTTATACATTCATTTATATTTATATGTATATTATTTTAATTTTATAACTTATACATATATTTGTCTATTTCATTAAATATGAATAAGGATGCAAATGGAGCACCAGATAGTTTCATATGTTTTATTGAAAAAAATAAAATGGAAAGGATGAAAAAACAACATCTTAGTAATGTTGAACTTGATCCCAGTCTTAGTCATGTCATTTGGAATGGGTTCCACACTATCTAATATCAAACAATACCAGATGATTATGAAGACATTGCAAACTCATAGCTAAAAGGGATTATTCTCTAGTTATTGCAGATATTCCTCATGGTTTCAACATCACAAACATTGAGTATGATAATTACCCTTATACTTATAAATATTTTAGTAAAGTGGTTGTGGGATTTCTAGAAGTCACAACATCACCATTTTGGAGATTTTTGACATTTCATTCAGACACACAATTCGAAATGTTATTAACAATATTCAAGGGAAAAAAAAACTCAAGGATGCAACTTACATGGTAAGATGTTGAAATTGTATGTTTGATTAATGTTAAAAAAATCGTTTATGTACAATTTAATTGAACTTTTACTATTTCATGTTATAGGAAAAATTCAAATCTTATTGGTTGCAGATATCAACCAATTATAAGTTGATTGTGAGTTCAATCATGTTTAAAGTTGGGAAAAATATGATAGATACAAGCTTATGCTTTTAAATCAAGTAGATGGAAAGAGTCATAGGCAAGTAGTTGTTCATGATGTTGTTGTAAAAAAACTAACATATGAAGATAAAGAAGAAAAAGGAGAAATAGTTAACATATACAAAAACCTACAGTCATTGATTAACTATCTTCTAGATTTATGTTCAAATGAAGGAGATTGGGTTTTGGATTTATTTTCAGGCTCAAGTAAGTTTTATTATATAGAATTGAATTTCGATATTTAATTTTTAATTTTTATGTATTTATACTAATTTAATTAATTATTTCTTTTTCACTTGATGATTGGGTACAACACTAGCATGTTTATAAAAAAATGGAAGAAAATGCATTTCCATTAAGAAATACCCTATACAATTTCAATTTATTCATCAAAAAAATAATGCTCTTCAATTTCTTCCAGATGCAATGCAAGAAGTTGGTTTAAGGAAAGGGGATTTTAATGAATCCTGTGTGGCAAAAAAAAAGGAATTTCAACCGCAATTATATGTAATGATTAGAAAATGCATAATTTGGGAGATTCACAGACATCAAATATCCATCAGAAGAGGAAAATGACAAAACTTAAGAAGAAGAAAATAATAAAACTATAGAAGATGAAGAGTATGGGCTACATGATATTATTGACTAAATTTCAGTTATGCTTACAAATGAAGATTTACATGAGACCCTTACTCCATCAAAAGGCAAGACATTTATGTGGAAGTATAACTTCCATGACCCATTATTTTATTGATTGCATTTACGAATAACCATCTTCTATGGCTGCATGGCATTCTCCTGCATGATAAAGAAAGATATGTAAAGATCTGCTATAGTTTTGAATATTTTTTAATTAATTTAAAAAATAATAAATTATAATCCTTACAAATTTATTCTAGAAATACTAATATATGAATTGATTAAAAAATTAAATTTCCATTAAAAAAAAATTTGTTAATCATAATATGGATCTTCACTACACATAACCTTGCCCCACAACATAAAAAACACAAAATTTTAAGTGTCTAAGGCTAATCACCTACTCATTAGAATTTCTTTCCTCCTGTGATATTATCCCCATTGTTAATATTTGATACCAAGAATTCCAACATTACATTGATTCTCATCTCACTAGAGAGAAATACCTATTGTATTGTATTGCATGTGATGTTGGCGCGTTTAATTTATAATTAAAAATATAAATTTTAAAAATAAAATGGTTAATTTATTTGCAATTAATAACCTATAAAATAATATTCTTACCTATAATTTTTTTTTAAACTATTGATTTTAACGAGTCATCCTGGAAGGGTTAAATAACTTTAACTTAAATAGAACAACCATGCATTTAAAATTTGATCCTTTTTACTATAATAATTTACTTCGAGCTATGAGAAATAATCGCTACCTCCTTGAGGCAGATCCTTGCCTTCTTGGTGGGGATGGGGATTTGGATCTGGATCTTTAGCGAAATGATCTATGGCGGCATATTAGACAACTATCACAGGAAAGAAACCATATAAAAATGAAAATGGTATGGAAGATGTGGCTGCAATGCATTTGAGACACCTCCTCCCCCAACTAAAAATCTATATGGAAAATTGAGCAACTTGAACTTATAATATTACTATCGCTGATATGATCCTCTGAAATTATTATTCTACACATCCCCATTATGCTCTACTACTCCTCCGTTGGACTTGTTTGGTAAATGAAACTAAGAAACTTTGTCTCTGGTTGTTGGAGGCAACTACTCCACAAGTACAATTGTGTGTCACAAATGATCCCCAAAATATGTATCTATGATGAATTCATTTGGAAAATTCTCCTCAGGTATGCTTCCATTTTCCAACTGCTCCTATGCAACTCTGTATGTGTCTCTAGTTTGGACAAATTCAAGCCAATTCAACAGATCTGTTGATAATTTGGTAGGGCATAGTTTAATTCAATTCTCTACTTGATAATTACTTCTGAGCTTACTTCTCTTACCTAGATCTTCTTATTTATTATCTTATTATATATTTCATCAAGTCAATTACCAAAAACACAAGAGACACAAATTTAGGCTATTCCACCCAGGGCCAAAACCTCTCCCTCTTGGAGAGGAAAACCTGCAAGTAATTCTTCTTATAGGTTTCAATTTAAAAGTACCATTACCATGAACTAGACCCTTGACACCAGTATGATTCCAAAACCATTTTCACTATTCTCCTTAGCTTTTTCTTGTTGATCTTTCCTTCTGCACTACTATGCACCAGTGCCAGGAAATTCGATTCTTATATCTAAACAATGAACATATTCTTTACATTTCCTTTTATCTGTCTTTTGTCTCTACGAACTGCTTCTAGGACTCCTTCCAACATCCTTAAAATTACAATAATGAACCTTACATGTAATCATTCTATTTTTGTGGTTTCCTTTAGCATTCTTGGACACCTTGTATTCATGTCACCTTCTACACTTCTCTTCTCCTTGTTGTGACAGACCTCAGCTTCTTTGGAGTGTAAGTGACAATCGAAGACTGAATAGGAGATGTAGACATTAAGATATAAACAACATACTTATTTCTTGACACAATCAAAATTACTAATCTTGCTGAAGTTCCTTGTCTTCACACAAAATTACAGACCTTGTTCTTCGTACTTCAATCACATAACTTGTTCTCCTTTTAACACACCAATTATACATTTCATTCAACCTTTTATTCAGAACTTATCCGAGATATATGATAAGAACTGATGGTGTAGAAGTGAGGATGCATACCTCTTATATATAGATGTGATGTTCATGATCGAAGGCCGACATGACCAACTATTATTAGGCTGAGTAGATCAAGGAATATCTCCAGCATTATCAAGCTAACTTGTTGAGGTGGCATGACAAGGGTTTTGGATCATACAGTTTTATCAATACATTATCCTTTACACGTGTAACTCTACTTCATATACATGAATTTAAGTCATATATTTATGACAGGTGAAAAGCACTAAGAAGGCATCAAGAAGAAGTATTTGACCTATAATAAAATTTCTTGCTCATGAAACCCATGAGTCAAGATTTACGAAATACATTTTATTATCTTTGTATTATTCATTACATAACTTCAAAATTACTAGTCATTACGAAGACCGAACCTAGTTACACATTACAACAAGATCATGATTATCTTCATCTGTTAACCATTGTGACTGACGGTATTATGATGAGGGCGAGGACGATTTGTATGTGTTGTTGATCTTGATCAGTACAATGATTTTTATGAATTTAACTATTGAGGTAGCTCATATATTTATCAAGGAGGTAGTGAGGTTTCATGGTGTTCCCAAGAAGATAATATCAGACAGAGATTCCAAATTCACTTCTAAATCTGGAAGGAGCTATTTGAAATCTTGGGCATATAGTTAACTTTTAGTATAACTTATCATCTGTATCAAGATGGAAAAAATAGAGAGAGGGTTGACATGATTATCAAGGACATGTTGAGAATGTATGGCATGCATCAAAAAAGGAAGTGGAAGGAGTGTCTTCCATTGTTATAGTTTTCATATCATAATGTGTATCAAGAATCCTTGATGATGAGTCAATTTGAGGGTCTCTATTGGTGGGGTTTCAATACTCTCATTAACTAGAGTGGTCTAGTGAACAAGGTGCTGATTGGACTAGATATGTTGGCTTATATGGAACAAGAGATGTAGGTAAAATTAAGGGAAGCACGGGATAGGTTGAAGAGTTGTTCACATAAACATTCAAGGAGTTTCTAATTGGAGAGCATGTGTATTTGCGCATCAAGCCCAAGAAGAGCTCCTTTAGGATTGGGTCATGTGTCAATTTGGGACCTTGGTTTTGTGGGCCTTTTCTGATCCTTGAGAGGACATGAACAATGGCCTACATACTTGAAATTCCGTAAAAAATGAAATTCCATGAAGTTTTCCATGTTTCATTTCTTAAGAGATATGTTGAGGATGTTGATCCTATGATTGATTAGCCTGTATTGTAGGTGGAACCAAAGGGAGAGTTCCAAAAAAAGCCATAGTACATTCTGCATTGGAAACAACTCATGCTCTAGAACCAAGTAATATAGGAAGTTAAAGTACAGTGGAAGAACTTTGGGCCCGATTAAGCTACATGAGAGATGATTGATCAAATGTGGGCTTTGTATCCTTCATTATTTTACAGTTGAGGAAAATGTGTTTTTGGTATATATATGTGTATGGTTGTCATTGTAAATACCACAATTAGTTGTGCTAAAAAGGTCTAATAAGCGGTATGTTTATTTTTGTTTAGTAGGATATCATTATAAGTACTACATTGAGTTACGTTATAAAGCTCCACAGGAAGTATGTTTTGTTTTCAGCGGTTTAATGGCCATAGGTGTCATAGAACACCAAGGATGATGTTCCCCCAAGGGGGAGGAGTTTGTAATAGCCCAGGTTAAAGTTTCGTGTAATAAAGGATGTTAAAGGAAAAAATAATAAGCCTAAGGTCACAAGACACATATTCCAAGCTGAATGTTGGGAAAACATTATAGTGGGAATCACTTATGATTTATTATGGCTAAGGGAATTGGCTAAGGTAAAGAGGCAATAATTGATATTTAATTATGAGAAATAAAGGAAAATAGGAGAAAAGGGATATGAAGAGACACAATTTTTTTTGCAAAATTAGAGGAAAAATGAACAAAAATGAAGAAAATAGAAACATCAATGATAAAAATGCATCAGAGAAACAATTCAAAACTTTTTGTAGTTTAGTTTTTGGCTCTCTTACACTCTAGCACACTTCGGTAATTTTTGGAGTATTCTAGCATTCACCTTTGGAGAGAAAATGCAATGGAAAACAAAGTGAGAGAAAATGAAATCAAAGGGCAAGAAAAGGAAGGTTGGATCAACAAATTTAGTATGAGGAATTTATAGGTAACATGTTGCATGTGTGATTTACTAGCTGAGGTGTGAATGCATGGCACATGCATTTGTTTATTTGGTTCATTTGCTATCATTCGAATGGGTTTTTCCTGGTTAAATAATGGTTTCAACCTTGCCTTTCCGTTTCCTAGATAGCCATGTTGTGATGAGACTCATTATTGGTTGAGATTTGGATTATTGGGAGGTTTTGGAATGAGGTGAGGTGGTCTAAGGAAAATTCCTGAGAGTTGTAGGGGGAGATGGTTTTCTCTAGGAAGCCCTCAATAGATGGGTGGAGACAGGAAAAATTCCTCAAGGTATGTTGAACAAATTTTGAGGCAGTTTGATTTTATGATCTCAAGACCAGTTGAGGTGATATCACAATAGCTTGAGGGTGGAGGTGGTTAAATCTCTAGATTCCCTGTTTAGTTATGTCTTGGATTATCCAAAAATATTGGTTTATCCTCATGCATTAAATATTATAACATATAAATACAATTTTAACATATAAAAACTATTTCATTATAAAAAAAAATTAATTTGATTGTTTTATGCTACAATACCATGAGCCAATGCCATGAATTATCAATAAGACATGCAAAAAAAAACTGATTCATATGATTTTTTTTTAATTAATCAATCTAATTGAAAGAGAAAAAAGCATGTCAAATAAATATTAACCTTTCATTTTTGTATAGTATTACGAATACTCTAAAATATTCCATGGAGGTTAAATTCCTATCCTTCACCTAATAATTATTGATAGTTAAATTATACATGATGCAACAGTTCTTTATACAAATTAAAAACTTGCATCATTAAGGATCTTCCCGTTAAAGCTATTCAAGTAAGACCTTTCAAAAATTGAAGAATCACTCCATTTTGTTAGACTCATATACTCATATGAAGAAAGAAATCATGATTATCAAAATTAAAATGCATAGCTCAGATGAAGAAAGAAGTCATGTTTCAGGTTTTTCTTAATTACAATACATCAATGTGAAATGAAAATAGAAAAATAAAAAATAGTGTACATGATTAAGTACAATCAAACTATGCAAAAGCTAAAGAAATATCTATTTAATAGTTTAAATTATCCCCAATTTCTATTTCCAACATCTTCTTATCCACGAATCCTTGCTATTATAACAATACAACTGACAAGACCAAACAAAGAAATGGGGAAAATGAACTAGTTGTTTGTTTTATTTCAAATTAACCAAATAAATAATTTAACTTCTCATATGTTATATTTTTAAATACACCATAAATTATTCCACTACCATTTATTATATTTATTACTATTACGGGAAGTACAACTTCATTGGAACTCGACAACATTTATTATAATAAGCACCAAGAAAATTATATGTTCAATTTACTCTTAAAATATATAATTTGGAGAGTAAATTTCAATCCTGTATTGACACATGTGATGAGAATAAAAGATGGAAAATTTCAATACTATCTTGGAATATGATCAAATTATGAGAGTAAATTTCAATCATGTCTTGACACATGTGATCAGAATACAAGATGGAAATTTTGATAGAAAATTTCAATACTATCTTAGAATATGATCAACATACAAAACATAATGAATCCACATCACAATTTCATATGCCTTGAATACCTTTGAGGAAATTAAAATCATTCACCAAATTCACTTCCAAATAAATATGCTTATTGTGGCACAATAATTCTACAATCATTTGTATCCCCTCCCAGCAAAAAGAAAAATTATCTATTAAAAAATATATAAAAATTTCCTTGAGCTTAAATTCTATGAAAGTAGTGATGGGTTCTGGGTAAAGTACTAAAGACAGTCATATAATTTTTTATCTATCAAATTAGCAGAAATAAGAACATCAGATTAGTAGAAAAAAACATGAGGTTGCAAGAAAATATTGCTTGAGTTGGATGGAAAAATAACCTCTCGCGCGCTGGTTGAAGGAAGAATTTTTTATAAAAAATAAATCAAAAATATATATTTAAATTAAAAATAGACCTGAAAGATGAAAATATGATGTGCGGAATTGATCTCCTTTATGAATGGAGTATACCCAGGACCAAATCTTATTATTGGTTATTGATGTCATTGCATTCTTGAATTAAATGGTGTACAACTAAAATCTCGGTGGGGATCTAGATCTCTGGCCAACATCGCTCACAGGGGACAAAAAAAATCTTGGTGGGGATCTGGATCTAGATCTCTTACTAATGTCGCTCATGAGGTACAACAGAAATCTTGGTGGGGATCTGGATCTGGATCTCTGGCCAACATCGTTCAAGGGGGACAACATAAATCTTCGTTGGGATCTGTATCTGTGGTTAAATGATCTATGATGGTAGAATAGACAACTATCACAGGAAAGTAGCCATCTGAAAATGAAAATGGTTTGGAAGATGTGGCCGGAAAGCATTTGAGATGCATCCTCCTCCAATTCAAAATCGATATGGAAAATTGAGCAACTTGAACTTATACTATTACTATTACTCATATGCTCCTCTAAAATGATTATTCTATGAAACCCCGTTACGCTCAAATGCTCCTTCGTTGGAGCTGTGTTGGGTAACTGCAACTCATCAACTCTGTATCGGGTTGTTGTGTGTCACAACTGCTCCCCAACAGCTGTGTCTAGAAGTATTTGAAAAGTCATAATCTATCTGTTTTATGCTTTCAACGATTTTTTAACATATTTTCTATCCAATTTGTCCAAAATCAGGTAGGGATTTCTCCACAATCTGAATGCTCCAAGGGTTTTTCATGGTGTTAAATCCATATATGTAGTCAAAAACCCACTTTTAACAACAAAATTAAGATTTTAAATTCAAAATTTTCACATTAAGTTCAAAACATAACATATTTAGAGAAGCCATATAAAAAAATTAATTTAATTTAATATTTCAGATTGTAAACTTCTGTGATCCATAATTATTTAACAAACTCTTCCGGAAAAATCACAATATCATTTGAAGGGCCAATGATATTAATTTGGCCCTCCAAATTAATTTAATATTAATATTAATATTATTAATATTATTATTATTATTATTAATTATTTTTTCATTATATATGATTTTAATTTTCTTTAATTTATTGAATTCACCTAGATGAGCCTATTGTAAATAGGGACATCCTTAATGGCCTGGAGAGGGGGTATTTTCACACACAAAATTTTCAGTTCTCTGAGAAGTTCAGTCTCCTCTCAAGTGTGCTGACTAGAATGGATCAAACCCTCAGGAAAAGGAGGTTGTTGGAGCTGAGTGATACTTTCTTCCTTTTCCTCCTCAACCTCTACTGGTGGAGATGGAGGATGATTTTCTGGGATCACTCTTCTCGACCTGAGATTGATATCATGTATCTCCATAACATAAGTTGGATACGATGTTTCTCCACTGTAAACCTGTTGTGCTTGCTTTTTTTTCAAGTTTGGATTTGGATGTGCATGCATATAAGGCAGCTTGGGTGGAGAAAAATGGGTGAGCTAAGGTTGTGGTTAGGGTGGAGGAAATAATGCCGGTGGTTCATTATGTTGGGGCCTCCACCCTTATGATGGGTTGCTCCACTGAGGTGGTTGAGGAACATACTGATGGAATGGTTGGTTCACAGGCTGAGGGTGATATGGAGAGTTGTAAGGCCAAGTAGGAGGTCTATGCCATGATGGAGGAGTCTAAGTGCACCAAGGTTGTTTAGGTCCATTTTGATTGGTATGATAATAGGAGTAAGGTGCACCTTTCATATTTTGTTGATGTGACCTAGGCCCTTGAGTCCTTCTCTGATTTATGAAACAGAGTTGCTATGGTCCTACTTCCCCACCTTGATATACATATTTGAGCCTAGGTAAGGAGGCACACTTATTTGTGGCATGATTCTCTTCATATACTAAGCAGACCTCTATGAAATTTTATGGACATTAGTTCTGAGGGTGGCTTCTAGTAAATCTAAGGCAGGAGATAGCCAAGGCCCTTTATAATTCCTCTTACTTCCTTTTGATCTGCATTATGTACATTTTCAAAGCAAAGGTGTGAAACATCTCACTTTTGACGTCCTCGAACATATTTCCAATCTCATGCTTGATGGAGGTGGAAGAGGAAGGGGTGTTGGTCATGCTTTGGATAGCTCTACCTTTCCTCTTAGATGCCATAGAATGGTTCTTGAAGATAATTTTGATGTCCTCATAAGGTAGCTAGTATATATCCCCTCCTCATATCATATTAAGGGTTTCTATCACCCCCTCTGTAATCCCTTAGAGAAGTACTAGTTTAAGTAATCAGGGATCAAGGGTGGAGTTGGCTCTTTTATAATTTAGCCAGAATATTTCTTCATAATATTCTGGGGGTTCATCAGGCCCTAGAGTCATCCTAAATATTTCCTCTTTATTTTATTTGGATCTACATTAGTTACTGTACTTGTTGTTAAAGGATTCTTGCATCTTTTCCCAGGTAGTGATGTTGTTCCCAGGCAGACCTATTAACCAGTGCAAGGCTACATCCTTGAGGGTGGATGGGAACAATTTCAACTTTTAATCATCTAGGGCATATTCATAGGTCCTTCAGAAAACAACAAATTCGAACATGAAGGTGTTAGGACCCTCAGAGGTAGGTCCATGGAAATGTGGAAGGGCCGAGGGACTGATGTTCTTCATCCTAGTTTCCTCATATTATTCTCGAATGGGAAAGACTCCTTGGGTCCCAATCTCAGACATGGATTGAATTGGTGAAGCATGTTCGTAAAGTGAAGCAAGTTCTTCTTCTTCTCCAATAGGTTCTTCAAAGTTTTCAAGTGACTCACCTATGGTGTGTTCAACCTCACAGTCACTGAAGAAGAGTGAAGTGTAACTGTGTGAGGATGTGGGGGGTTTTGGTAAAACATTTCCTTGGTTATACCTACTCCTACGAGGCATGAAAGTCAAAATGTTTTTTCATTTTTCAATATTTTGGAACTAGATGTAAAATAAAAGCATCAGATAATGCTAAAACAGAATCAAATCATCTACCTAGACACCTCCCCAACAACAGTGCCAAAAAATGGCGAGCCCTAGTATTGCAACATCAATGCGGCAACTCCTATAGGCTACTCTACTTTACCTTATCAACTGAGAGCTCATACAAACTTGGAGGTGGTAGTGCTATATACTCAATTGAAGCATTCTACTCATGCCATCCTCTTCTTAGTCCTACGAAAGGGTGTTATTGCTAGGTTTTCTTCTAGGGAATGAAGTTTGTCACACTTCTAAATGAAACCTAGGACTAGAAATAACTCAAGATCATTGCTCTATTAGCATGAAAGAAACTATTCTAAAGAATAAAAAAAAAGGATTTAAGGGTTAGTCACTTTTTTTAAATTTTATTAATAAAATATAAAATAAATTATTATTATTTTATAGTATTTTTTTATTTTTTTATAATTATTTTGATAATAGTATTATTTATGGAAGTATTTGAAAAGTCATAATCTATCTATTTTATGTTTTTGGAGGATTTTTTCACATATTTGCGATCCAATTTATCCAAAATCAGGTAGGGATTTCTCCACAATCGCAGTGCCACAAGGGTTTTTCATGGTTTTGAATCCACATATGTAATCAAAAACCCATATTAAACAACAAAAATTAAGATTTTAAACCCATATTTTTCGCCATAAACTTGAGGGATGCCAAATTGAAGGGTTTCAAGTTAGGGAGTAAGGTCCTCATTGATATTTTAAAACAAAGGAGTTAACGGTTAGTTATTTTTTAATTTTATTAATAAAATGTAAAACAATTTTTTATGATTTTATAATATTTTTTATTTTTTTTATAATTATTTTTATAATAGTATTATTTATCCAAGTATTTGAAAAGTCATAATCTATCTGTTTTATGTTTTTTGAGGATTTTTTAACATATTTTCCATCCAATTTATCCAAAATAAGGTAGGGATTTCTCCAAAATTTGAGTGCCCCAAGGGTTTTTCAAGGTGTTGAATCCATATATGTAATTAAAAACCCATATTAAACAACAAAAATTAAGGTTTTAAACCCATATTTTTTGCCATAAACTCCAAGGATGCTGAATTGAAGGGTTTGGAGTTAGGGAGTAAGGTCCTCCTTGATATTTTAAAACAAAGGAGTTAAGGGTTAGCTATTTTTTTTAAATTTTATTAATAAAATATAAAATAAATTATTATTATTATATAATATTTTTTATTTTTTAATAATTATTTTGATAATAGTATTATTTATCGAAGTATTTGAAAAGTCATAATCTATCTATTTTATGTTTTTGGAGTATTTTTAACATATTTGCGATCCAAATTATCCAAAATTAGGTAGGGATTTCTCCACAATCTGAGTGCCCCAAGGGTTTTTCATGGTGTTGAATCCATATATGTAATAAAAAATGCATATGAAATAACAAAAATTAAGATTTTGAACCCATTTTTTTCGCCATAAAATCCATGGATGTCGAATTGAAGGGTTTGGAGTTAGGGAGTAAGGTCGTCCTTCATATTTTAAAACAAAGGAGTTAAGAGTTAGTTATTTTTTATTTTATTTTATTAATAAAATATAAAACAAATAATTATTATTTATAGTAATTTCTAATTATTTTAGTAATTATTTTGATAGTATTATCATTTATGGAAATATTTGAAAAGTCATAATCTATCTCTTTTATGTTTTTGGAGGATTTTTTAACATATTTTCAGTCCCATGAATAAAGTTGAAACATAAAATAAAGTGACAAAGGATGATGTGGAGGGTTTTCAAAAACTTAATAGCAACTAAAAACCTCATAAAGGTCAACCTACTCCAGCGGAAAGAAAAAAAAATCCAAGAAGATTAGAGGTGGATTTAAAAAAAAGCCCGAAAATCCACCCATTTTCTTTTGAGAGCTTCTAGTTGAAGTATCTACAATCCCTAAACAAAGGTCAAAATTGGTGGGAGGAGATCGATGCACAATGAAGAACTCTTATGCATATCTTCTAGTTCAAGATGAAAGACTACAAGAAGAAAACCAAATATTGGAACAATATAGACTTCAGAAATATACTATTAGCGAAACCAAATCTAGGATCTTGAATGCATCAAGTTCAACAATAATTCGTCAGATGGGGAGCACTCAGGCTCTAACCCTATAAGAGAGAAAATTAATAAATAAAATAGAATAGAGACAAAAGGACGAGGATACTCTATGTAGAAAGAAATATAGACTGAAATTACTACGGAAGGGGTACTGACGATCCAAATTATTCCACAGGACTATGATCAAGTATCATCATCATAAAAGGATATTATTTTTAAAATCAAAAGAAGTACATCTTTTGCTAAAACACGAGGAAATTGAGGATGAATTAGCCTTCTATTTTCATGATATGCTTACAAATCTTGTTCCAAATAGAAGGGAAGCAATTCAGATATTAACAACCCGCATTCCACATCTAATAAATCAAGATTAGAACGAGAGAAATAAATTTCTTAGAAGTGGAAGAGATAGTCATGGATATGCCAGCTAATAAAGCTATTGGGACGAGCATATTTAAAAGAAATTATTTCAAGCATGGTCAAAATTTCTTGCCCTAGAATTCCATGCTTTGGTTGAAGAATCTTCTCAAACTCGTAAGATATGGTTGAGTCTCAATGCTACTTCCATCACTTTAATCCATAAATCTAGAAAATTGGAGGACCTTAGTCACTTCTGCTCTATTGCTCTGTGTAATTTTATTGATAGAGTTATTTATTTTGTAATAGGCAAGCATATTAACCCTTGTTAAATAAAATAATCTCTCTAGAATAGATAGGGTCCATTGAGGGTCATTAGATTCTTAATGGATTTGTGAAAATTCAGGAAGTTATTCACTCTTTGAAGAAGTTTATATTTCCTACGATGCTTATTAAACTCGGTCTATATAAAGTCGGTTATAGAATTAGATGGGATTATCTCATGAGTGTTCTAGAAGCTTTTGGGTTCTCTTTTTCATGGATCTCATGGATTAAATCTATGATTTCTTCCCCTTTCTACTCCGTTATTTTGCGATCCTATCTCTCATTTCATTTTCATTCTAGTCGTTGAAGGTCTAAGGAGATACATCAAGGTAGTTTTCCATTATTGTTTACTTAAGGGATTCAACCTTATGGGTAGGAACTTCCTATTACCTGCCAACAATTTTTTGATGACATATTAATTTTCTTTCAAGCTTCTTTTTTGGAAGCTATAGGTTTAAAATACATCCTTAATATTTTCATGAAAGCCACATGTACTTTGATAATTGTTGAAAAAATCTATTTTTTTATTTTTTTAACACAAATCATGTGGTTCAAGGTCATCTAACTTACTTCTTGGTATTCCCAATCAACAAAAGCTCGATGAAATACTTAGGATTCACAATAGTCTTTAACTCCTTGAGAATGGCTTGCTAGAAAAATGTGTTACACAATATTTCTAACAAACTCAAAATTTGGGATTTTAGATCCCTTAATATGGTTGTTCATTGTGTCTTGCTTAAATATGAGCTCCAAGGTATCCCAATTTATCATATTTATGTGTTCTGAGCTTCTAAAGATATATATAGCTCCATTATTACCTACTTCCAATTTGTTTTATGGAGAGGAGTAGGAAAGGTCAAGAAATGGGCACTAATTTCCTAGGAGCACCTTTGTATTCCTAATATGGTGGGCAGTCTAGGTCTACGTGACCTAGAGATGTTGAAAAAATACCTTGGAGAAAAGAAATGGAGGAAATGGCTCCAAGGGGGACCATATATTTGGAAACAAATATGGAATAGAAAGTATGGAAACCTTCATTCTTAGTGTTGAAAAATGGCACAAAGAAATGGCTTCTAATTTAATTTCACTTAATTAAATTAGAAGGAAATTGTATTTCCACATCTTATGACACCTTGTACAAGTTAAGTGAGTTGGAAATACTTAGTTAGCTCAGTAAATTAGAGTCGTGGGTATAACTAAAGACATGTAGAGCTCACTCTATATTTTTATGGGGTCGCGTTACTATTTATTTTGATTTGAAATAATTAACTTAATTAATTTTGAGTTAAATCTATTTAAATAGTTCCTAATTGATGGAAGGACTAGTGAGAGGTCAAGTGAATTTTATTTGATTTAATTCACAACATGAACAATCAGTTAATTGATAATTCACCCAAAAATAATTGTTGCATGTCATTTCTGAGAGAGACATAGTTTAGATTGGAGTTTAAGGGAAGTGTACTATCAGTTGTATAATCAGATTTTGTACAAATAGTGCATACAGTGAAAGATAGGCCGTAGACATTCTTGTTAAACAGTAATTTGTCGCTCTTCTCACTTCTTGTTCCCGATTCGAAGTTCCATGTGATGAATCATGTGCAATATTTCCACCTGAGAGAAATACATAAAGACATCCTCTAAAGTCTCTAAGAAAGCTACCTTGAAAGATAATTGAAGAAACTTAGCTAAAACCCTAAATTTCTAGCTTAGTACGCTTCTCTAGTTACCTGCCCATGTTGATGATAGTATGATAGTTCTATCCTAGCATTTTCAGCACTCTGTTTACCGAGAAAACCACATTGAACCCTTTTTGGAAGTGTTTCGTCAAATGGAGGAGAAGCTTCGACCTCTAGAAGTTACCAGTATGGCGAGGTCGATGTCATTTGGTGGAGATAGGGTCGAGATTTCTCATTTATATTTTTTGATCTTATCAATGGGGGATTATCCATTAAAAAATGGACATTCCTCCTTATTTAATGGGCTCCTAACTCCCTCTCCCTTTGTAAAGTTTTGTAGATGTTCTATGCTAGGAGAAATTTTACTTTTCTCACAGCAATCATACAAATAGTTAAGCAAAATGCAGATAGAACATAAAAGTAGATCTTATAGAAGACAAATCAGAAACAGGAAAAATGTGTGTGTTCGTTTCGGCGATCAACAGGATGCTTCAACCAGCAAAGTCTCCTTGGTCAGCCAGCCCAGCATGTGTCACAACAACCCTCCAATCAGCAGATGAGTCAACCCAAGTCAACTCTACAAAAGTCAACGCTGTCCTGAAAAAGTCAACGCAGGGGCAGCAAGCTAAAAGTCAACGCAGCAGCAAAACGGTCAACCCTTTGACCTCGATTTCTGTGCCAAGTAGTACGGCCTTCCAAAATCGAACCTTCCACCAGTTTTCAACTTGATTGGACCATGCGTTGACCAAAGTCAACGCTGGTCAAACTTTCTGCGAAACCCTAGCAGCAGAAAAGTCGTACTTCAGCTCAGCCGTACGGTCTGTCCTCTTTCTCCTTCCCACGTGTGGCTGAAATTCGTCCTCCAGGTAGCTCGTACTATTTCAGATGAGAGAGGAAGATGTGAGTTGTGTTGTGATGAAATTCTCTCCAACTTTTCCTATATTTATATCCATCAATGAGGGTGTGTGACACATCTGTTGGGCATGTGAGCCTACATTACAAAACTGGCCGACCTTGCACATGTGGAAAATAAATTCAAAATATATGTTCTGCTCATCGGATTAAGACATATTAGATATGGATTTTACACCTCTCTGAAAGAGGATTCCAACAAAAATATTAGCTTCTTAATCTCAGCATTACAACATGGAGTTTGGACCTAGTTGTCCAAATTTAACACTCCCTCTCAACTAGGGAGAACTCCATCCATTAGTGCAATCAACATCGTGCGTCATCCCGCCGAAACTTGCTTTGCTGGCTTCTTTATTTCAGAACAGAAGTGGGTCAGTCACAAAGACATCATCCCCCGACTGACATAATCAGTCCAGAGGTCCCAGACCTCACAAATCTTGATCCCAGATCAAGTGGTTGGACAGTGCCATCCTAGATAGAGAGTACGGCAATCTCTGATGCGTCCATCAGTCTTTGCTAATAGTCTCTAGCTTTTCCACACCTCATTGGCCAAATGAGAGGTACTTCCCATGAGCCCTGAACTCAATGGGTAGGATGCATACGGGGCACAGATAAATGAGTGGTGAACCAGCTCAATGATCACAAAGGTGGGGCAGAAGCATTATGAGTGCTTATAGCTCCGAGAAGTTATCCCCAAAGCCCCCCAGAGCTCCCAGAGCTCATCGTCCAACAGGACCCACATCATAGGGTCTCTCCACGACACCAAGATTCTCACGGAAGGTTAGGAACTTGACCTTCCCCAGGGGCTTAGTGAGAATATCCACGACCTGCTCATCAGTTCCTATATGATCGAGCCTTACGGCGCCTCGCTGTACCATATCCCGGATAAAGTGGTACCTGATATCAATATGCTTGGATCGGTCGTGGAACACAGGATTCTCAGTCATACTAATCCCACTCTGGTTATCACAGAGTATCACAGTGGTATCTAGCACATGTCCAAACAGCTCACTAAAGAGCTTTCGCAACCAAACTGCTTCACAACAGGCCATACTAGCAGCAATGTATTCGGCCTTCGCGGTGCTCAAAGCCACCGACTTCTGCTTCCTGCTCATCCATGAGATCGAAGCAGAACCAAGATTGAAGCAGCATCCAGATGTGCTCTTACGATCCACCACACTGCCCGCCCAATCGGCATCAGTATATCCACGGAGTATCACACTCCCGGCAGTGTATCTCAGCCCATGGTTTATCGTGCCCCGAAGATATCTCAAAAGATTCTTGGCACCAACCCAGTGAAAATGATGAGGCTCAACCATCTGTTGACTCAAAGTGTTCACCGCAAAACATATGTCCGGACGGGTGTTCACTAAGAACATCAAAGCTCCTATGAGTTGACGATACTCAGTAGGATTGGCCAAGATAGGCCCAGCAGCGCTGCCACTCAACTTCTTAAAGTTGAGTTCCATTGGTGTCGACACGGACTTACAATCCACCATCCCAAATCTTTCCAGAAGCTTCACAATATATTTTCCTTGAGAAAGGAAAATCTCTCCAGGTCTCTGCCAGACCTCCAGGCCTAGGAAATAGTGCATCAGTCCTAGGTCTTTCATCTCGAACTCAGCAGCAAGCTCCCTCTTACATTGATGAATGAGAGGGTCATCACCTGTCAAGAAGAGGTCATCCACATATAGTACTAGAATGAGAGGCTTCTCTTTCACAACCTTGAAGTAAAGGTTCGGATCAGCATTACTTCGAGTGAAGCCCAGCTTCATCAAGTAACTATCCATCCTCTCGTACCAAGCTCTGGGTGCTTGCTTTAACCCATAGAGGGCTTTCTTCAACCTACATACATGAGTGTCTCGATCCTGAACTTCAAATCCCAGAGGTTGTTCCACATACACCTCTTCCTTTATTGCACCATGCAGAAAAGCGGTCTTGACATCCATCTGATGAAGACTCCATCCTTGCGTAACAGCAAGGGCTATGATTGATCGAATGGTGGTATATCGTGCCACAGGTGCAAATATGTCATCATAGTCAATTCCTTCCTTTTGAGAGAAGCCACGGGCAACAAACCTTGCCTTAAACTTTTCAGCACTCCCATCAGATCCATGTTTGATCTTATAGAGCCATTTTGCGGTGACAACAGATTTGTCCTTCGGTCTCGGAACCACATCCCAGACATCATTCTTCATTATGGACTCATATTCTTCGTGCATAGCATCCTTCCAAACTTGATGCTTTACGGCTTCCTCAAAAGATCCAGGTTCAGATTGTACAATAGTACTCATGGCACCTAGATACCCTTGGTATCTACACGGCTTCTTGCTTTCTCGGAATGTCCCCCTTGGGGCAGCATGACCCTCAGCATCTTCGAGGGTGTCCCTGAGCCATGACGGTCTCTTTCCAAGTGAAGGGGGTGGATCAATAGGGTCCATTGGCCCTTCAATATCAGGCATAGTCTCATCCTGGGGTTCTTCCAGATTTCCAGGTCTTTCTTCATGATTTTCTTTAGATCTAGGAAGATCTACTACTTTCTTCAGGGAAGCATCTTCATCAAAAGTGACATCATGGCTTATCTCTACTTCCCTTTGACCAGGTACATAGACTCTATATGCCTTAGAAGTCTCACTATAGCCCACAAACATTCCTTTCTTCCCAGTAGCATCCAGCTTACTTCTCTTTTCTTTCGGCACATGAAAATAGACAAGACATCCAAAAATTCTAAAATGTGAGACATCAGGTTTCTTACCAGAGAAAACCTCTTCGGGAGTTTTGGAGTCCAAAGCGGAATGAGGGCATCGGTTTTGAATGTACACAGCAGTATTTGCAGCTTCTCACCACAGAAACTTTGGTAGACCCTGGTCACATAGCATGGCACGGGCAGCTTCCACAATAGTCCTATTCATGCGTTCATCAACACCATTCTGCTCAGGAGTATATGCAGTGGTAGTCTCCCTCTTAATGCCAGCTTCTTTGCAAAATTCTTTGAACTCATTTGACTCATATTCAGTGCCATTGTCAGTCCTCAAAATCTTGATCTTCTTTCCGGTGATATTTTCCACCAAGGCTTTGAAGGTACGGAACCACATGAAAGCCTCATCCTTCTTCTTCAAGAAGTATATCCAGGTTTTGCGAGAGAAGTCATCAGTAAATGTCATATAATAAGAACACCCCCCCAGGGATGTTACAGGCAACATACCAGAAAGATCAGAATGGACCAGTTGCAATATCTCAGATGTCTTTGTGACACTTGAGGGGAAAGGTCCCCTTGTATGTTTTCCTTCAGCACAGCCCTTACATACACCTTCATGATTATTTCCAAATTCAGGCATCCCAGTCACCACCTTCCTAGCTTCGGGAAGGGCCTTGTAATGAAGGTGTCCAAATCTTCGGTGCCATAGTTCGGTTTGCCGGATAGTATCACAAGTCATAGCTCCCAACGTACTTCCTCCAACCTGGTAGAGTGTACCAACTCTAAAGCCAATTGAGATAGCTTTCTTGAAGCTCTCTTTCCACATGCGCACCTTTCCATCAGAGAAGGTTACATTTTGTCTTCCATGGCAGATACAGACACAAGGTTCTTCTTCAATTTAGGTACATAGAGTACATCTTGCAAACGGAGGACTTGTCCTTGAGACAAGTGGAGGGTCACAGTCCCTGTCCCTTTCACAGGATAAGTGGCATTATCCCCAAGGATAATTTCTAGATTAGTATCCCTTTCAACCATGTCAGAAAGTGCTTCTTTGAATCCGGTGATGTGTCTTGAGGCACCACTATCGATTAGCCAGACATCCATAGTGTCGGGCGGAGATGCAGCTGAGAGAGCAGATACCAGAATATACTCATTTCTTTTATCAACAACATTAGACTCCTCATACCTGGTATTTCTGGACTTTTTAGAAGGTTGATTGTTTCCTCCAAAGTGAGCCTTTCTCTTTCCTTTGGATTTGTCATTTCTTCGATTCCCATTCCTTCGGTTGTTGTTGTTATCGTCACCATCGGGAGAATCCTTCTTGAAGGGGCATTCTCTAGCATAGTGTCCAGGCCTATGGCAAGTGAAACATTTACCCTTCTTCTCTTGAGTCTTAGTCCTTCCTTTTTCCTTAGAACCACCAGAGTTCTTCTTTCGGGAATGAGCACCATAGGCAGCATTTCTTTCATTATCAAATTCCTTCATCCTTGTTTCTTCTTGCATACATCTAGACAAAAGCTCATCAAAGTTAGGAATGGTATTATTGTTGAGAATGGTAGTTGTGAATACTTGCCATTCATATGGAAGTCCTCCAAGTGCGGTGAGAACCATCTCACGATCAGCTATTGTCTCCCAATAGCTAGCAGATTGTTCCTGGTTTCGGTCAACTTCAGAAAGAAAGTTTGAACAGACTCATCTCGGCCCTTCTTCATATTCTTCAACTTGTTCTTGAGGAATAGCACTTGATTCACATTGTTTACTTGGAACATAAGTATCAATTTGTCATACATCTCCTTGGATGTGCCTAGTTCAGATATGTAGGCAACCAGACTCTTATTTATGGATTCCCTGATCAGCAGCTTTGCTCTGATTTCTCCCTTCTTATACTTGTTTCTAACAACAGCAGAGGCATTGGATGGAGGTTCTTGAATCTTCCCTGTCACATGATCCAGGAGATCATGATCTTCCAATTTTAGGTCTAATATCATCTTCCAGGCATGGAAGTCATCACTTCCAGTCAGCTTGTCATTCTCCTTGAATTCAAGACTAGTGGAACCCATTTCTTCGGTGATGATTGCTAAAGATAGAGTTTGTCTTCACCTCGGCTCCGATACCATGTAAAGTTTTGTAGATGTTCTATGCTAGGAGCAATTTCACTTTTGTCACAGCAATCATACAAGTAGTTAAGCAAAATGCAGATAGAACATATAAGTAGATCTTACAGAAGACAAATCAGAAACAGGAAAAATGTGTGTGTTCGTTTCGGCGGTCAACAGGATGCTTCAACCAGCAAAGTCTCCTTTGGTCAGCCAGCCTAGCATGTGTCACAACAACCCTCCAATCAGTAGATGAGTCAACCCAAGTCAACTCTGCAAAAGTCAACGCTGTCCTGAAAAGTCAACGCAGGGGCAGCAAGCTAAAAGTCAACGCAGCAGCAAAACGGTCAACCCTTTGACCTCGATTTCTGTGCCAAGTAGTACGGCCTTCCAAAATCGAACCTTCCACCAGTTTTCAGCTCGATTGGACCATGCGTTGACCAAAGTCAACGCTGGTCAAACTTTCTGCGAAACCCTAGCAGCAGAAAAGTCGTACTTCAGCTCAGCCGTACGGTCTGTCCTCTCTCTCCTTCACACGTGTGGCTGAAACTCGTCCTTTAGGTAGCTCGTACTATTTGATGAGAGAGGAAGATGTGAGTTGTGATGTGATGAAATTCTCTCCAACTTTTCCTGTATTTATATCCATCAATGAGGGTGTGTGACACATCTGTTGGGCATGTGAGCCTACATTACAAAACTGGCCGACCTTGCACATGTGGAAAATAAATTCAAAATATATGTTCTGCTCATCGGATTAAGACATATTATATATGGATTTTACACCTCTCTGAAAGAGGATTCCAACAAAAATATTAGCTTCTTAATCTGAGCATTACAACATGGAGTTTGGACCTAGTTGTCCAAATTTAACACCCTTCCTATAAAATGATCCCCATCCTTCCACTACTTGTTGGTCATTATTGGCCTGGTTTGATCATTCATTTTTCATCCCTGTATTTTTATAACACCTAAGCTATTTGGGAGAAGGAGTTCTTTAAGAGCTCCAGTGAAGGAATTAGACATCACCAAAGGGAGGCCTCCAACATCAAGTCCACATTTGTAATATCTCTCTTTCATATTTATTAATAAAACATCTGGTGTTTTCTTTCTATAGTTGTATAATCATTTGCGCAAATATTCTAATGTTCCTTGATCTGTTAGATATCCCATATTAAATGTTTGTTTTTATATTGGATTTCATTTGTTATTGTCTCATGATCTCCTGCAAGTAATCGTATGCCACTAGTACAAGGAGAGAGCCTGAGGGACTGTGGATCGAGGCCATCATCAAAGGATTTAAGAAAGCATCAAGGAGAGGTAGGCCTATTCCCTTTCTCATATTATTTTTGATATTAGCTAAGAAATATTGCATTAGATAGTCTCTTAAGTTTCTAGACCCACTCTAGGGCTAGAGAGATTACCTATGTCCGCAGAGGGGATATATATTCACAAAAGAATTGGAGACTTCATTAGGGAGCTCTAACCTCTTTACATTCCCTTTCTGGGGTTGATTTATGATCATTTTGACTGATCATCAAGATATAAGTTTGTTTGGGTCTCTATACGTTTGCATAGTATTTGATAGTTATTTAAGTGTGTCAGGTCTGGCTTTAGTGTGAATTTTTTTTTTCCTTCTTTTTAGAACCCAACGCATTTCCTTCCCTTACAGTAACACTAACAATGTTGTTTTATTCAAACTAATCGTGTTGATTTTCCTTTCATCTCTATTCTTTTCATCACATACACACTGATACCAAGGCTCGAAAGAATTTAGGCTTTCCCCCTATCCTCCGAGTGTGTCTTGACCCCTGATAAATTTTATCAAGTTTGAATGACCTCTTGCCGCTGTATTTTGTTTGTTTGTGTTTTTTGAGTGTGTTAGTGTCAGTATTTGCATACTTCCACTAGGGATCAAAACACATTTGCATTTCCATCTTAGGTGTCCCATTCTAAATAAATTTTTCATCATTCCATTAGGTCATGACATAAAATTGTTCCACTCGTGGTTGTCCTTGTCAAGTAAGCTTCTTTCTCCCTCAGAAGATCATATTGGCTGACTCATTCTCATGATTCTTTGAGCATAATAACACCTATGGAAATGCTTTTTTAACTTGGAAATATTTTAAGTCAAAATCTCATTTAAAGGTGAGGTCAAAAAAGCAGTCCCATTAGTTCATTAGGGTTTTTCATTTCTCAAGGTCATTCCTTCACCCAGATGAGGTCAACACATATATGAGAGGGCCTAAATAATATCATCATGATGTATTTATTATACTTTCAAAGTTGTATTTTTAGTTTCATGATTTTTATATAAAAATGTCATTTTGATAGAAAAGTCAAATATGTAATTTATTTCTATTTTTCCAAATGTAATTTTATGTTATCATATGTAATAAATTCAATCCTGAGCTGTCAAAGTGCAATCATGTCTGGCCTAAGTGAGCAAATAAATCCAAACTCCATGACTTGATCAACCTGCAATGCTAAAAAGGTCAGAAAGATAAAGAGTATTAGTGCCAAAGTCTAAAGAGAAAAATGAAATATTAGAAAAGTGGGTAGTTCAAAATAAAATTCAAAACCACTAAAAGCCATTCAAAGTATAAAGGCCCATTTGTCAAAGAAGAAAACTTCATTTGTTCATTTCCCAAGGAGAGAAACACGATTTTGGAGCAAGAAGGTCGAACAAGGAGAAAAATTTGAAAACATCGCCTGGCGTTGCGCTCCTAGGTTAGGTGTTATGCATAGGCCAAAGGCGTTGCACATAGGACCTTTAAGTCAGTGTGATTTTTCTCAGCGCTATGTATAGGCTAAGGACGCTGCGCTCATTAGTGTGGCACTGCCAGAATCCTCCCAAATTATTCCAAACAATTCAAGATTGCCTCTTTGTCTCTAAAACAAGTAAGTAGATCCATATAATTCCCTCTTTCAACATTTTTGTGCTTATGAATGAAGTTATATGTTGAAAAAAATCACAAAAACCCTAGTTTTCCTAAAATCCCCCTCATCATTACAAAATTCCCCAAAACCCCTTTACCCCAAAAATTACTATCCCTAGACCCTAATACTTCATCCCGTACTCCCAAGAACAATAAAACTACATATCCCTAAGCCCCTTTACCCTTTTCATTAAAATCCCAAATTTCTAGAATTTTCACTTTTATGCCTAGATTTCCTCATACCCTTGACCTGTAATTAAATTTTCATTTTCATCCCTCTTCATATTTTCACTTAACCCTTTTCCCCTTCTCCTTTAATTTTTGTAGCTCTATCCCTATCTCTTAGAGCCCTCATTTCATCATCCTTTTCCTTTCTCCCTTTCCCTTCACTCCCTCACTCACTCTCCCTTTTATTTCCTTTTACCTAGGGTTTTCAAAGCGTCAAAGAGACAAACATGGATAGAGAGGACATAGATTACATGGAGGAGGAACATAATGATGATGAGTTTGAGGAAGATGAGGTTGTACAACAGAGAAGGCCATATAACGGAGGCAAAATCATCAGGATAGAGACAACAAACCTTATAGAGCTAGAGGCTTCACTTTTAGCTGTATCTTGTTTCAGATATGTTAGGTGTTATGAGTTTTTTGAAAACATTGAAAGAATTCAACATCATCCTAAGTTGAATAGGCTCTTCATACTGAACCTCCATGATAAAAGGGTAACTCTTGCAGGTGTAACATTTTCCTTGTCCACTACCATCATTGCTCATGCTACAGGGATTCCAAATGTAGTGGAAAAATGGTACAAGGCACAGGACCTGGATGATCATTATTTTGAGACTTATCTCAAAACCAGGTACAAGAATGAAGGAACAAAATTTTTCCCTTTCATTTTCCTCCTAAGAAAGTATGCACCGGTAATGAAGATTATCATGAGATATTTTAATTATGAGGGTATATTTTCCAGATGTACATATACCATATCAGGCTGCTTATGCATTTCACTAGGGTGAGGATGCTGAAAATCCCATATTTCCTGTTCCGGAACATTGAAAAAATGGCATACCTAGTGTCAAAGAAAAAATATCATCAGTAGTTGAATAGCCTCTATCATCACTCCCTCATCAAACTCATTATGGTCCATCATCTAAATTTTCTCAAAATTTCTTGGGATACTTTCATCTCTAATGAAATATTCACAAATCCCCAAATTCCTCCACCAATGCCATAAGAGAGAGGAGATGCATCTACTAGCCTTGCAGATGCAAAAACAAGGAAACATAAAGTCAAATCACCGAAGCTAGTCAAAGAGTGTAGTGTAACATATCAAAGAGGGATAAGAAAATTGTTTCCAGTAGAGAGGTGAGTACTTGCTCCAAATTGTTTGGAAGGGGCCTTGCCTTATTCATCAATGCAGAGGAAAATGTTTTCTCCACATGATGTGGAAGGGGCTTTTCCTTCTTCATCAACAAAACGGCTACACCAGGCATCGAAGGGAAAAGAGAAAGTCATAGAGGTCAGCCATGGAGAAACAGATCAAGAGCATGAAGATGCCCATGAGCTAGAGGCTGATTTTGAGCTAGTATAACTTGGAGGGTTTGATGAAATTGTCACATCAGGAACTACAATTAGAGAAAAGGAGGTAGAGATCAGAGAATTTCAAACCCATCTTGAAAGGGAAAAAATCATCATTTCTTTCCTAGAGCAAGAGAATAAACAGTTGACATACAAGCAAACTCTTTTAGAGATGAAGTTGTTGTAGGAGAGGAGGCATAAAATTATTAATCAAGCATCTATGGAAGATCCTGAGGGGGATGAAAACATTAGGAAAAGGCCAAGAACAATAGGCCTCAAAAGAGCATTGGAGAAATAAAATCAAGAAGCCCAAATTTTGAGTTTTGACCAGCAGTTGGCAAAGAAGATTGAAGATGACGGAGAAGTGTGGATTGAGAGAGTCAACGTTCACTTGAAGAAGTTGCTAGTAAAAGCCAACAAATATAATCATATGCTCAGGAACCTGGCTCATCACTATTAGACCCAAAACAAAATTTTCAATATCAAGGTGAAACAGATGAAGGATAAATTGAGGAAGATCCAGAATGGCAAGAAAGGAGGTGACAAACTCAAGATACTTGTCGATGCCTCCTTAGCCTAGCTTGACATATGATTGTAGGCTTATTCCACAAATTTTGAGCAATTTTGCAATTTTTTGGATATTTTTGAGTTTTTTTTTGGCAATTTTGAAAGAACACAGTAAATTTTGTCGTATGCACAACACCTTGGTGCTGCATTTATCATTGGAGAATCCAATGGACAAAAGGAATGCATAAATGTGTTCATAATGATGATTACATGACCCTATAATTTTTCTAAGAATTTGGAGAAAAAATAGTTAGGCAAAACGGCCAAAAACACCCAAAAAATCATGTTTTTGCCTCTTTTTCAGGATGGAACTATGCATAGAGGAAGTACTAGGAGATTGCACTTTTGAGGGGTCAAATCATCTCCAAATCTGAGACCACAAGAAGATCTAGAACGTAGATAGGAAAATATTTCTAGTAAGCTATCATGAGCTCAATTTGGACACTAGGAAGTCAGTCAAGAGTGACTTGCAAAAAGGGGTATTTTTTCCTCCTTGGTGCTGCGCATAGGACAAATTCTGCCTATTTTGAGTTTTCTCTGTTTTTCACTTGATTTTTGAGTTTTACCTCACTAGTTGGGGTTTTAAGTGATGTAATTGGTAAAAATGAATGTAATTATGATGAGTATTGGTTTACTATGGGTAAATTCATTAGCTTGAGTCCTCTAGAGGTCAAATGAATTAGTTTCCTCTCTTTTAGAGGCAAGTTGTTTGGTCTTCCTAGTCTTCAGATTCTTGTTGGGAGTAGGTGAAACTGATCCCTATCTCATGGATTTGACTCCCTAAGGCTAGGGAGAGTGGTTTTGAGGTCTATATGATATATTTTAACAGTAATTGTAATGGTCGGACTCACTTCGAGCTTTGGCATCTCAAGGACACAATTTTGTATCAGTTTAGCTTGGACATTAATGATAAATTTGTAGATATTTCTTTGAGATCCATATGCTATGAATTTTTTGACATAGTTTCTTCTTTGTGATCATTTGTATGAATTTATTTTAAGCTCGTAAACCATTTTCATGTCTATGATATGCATCATTTCAAGTTGAAAGGCATAATTCATTTTTCATGCTTTGTTTTGGGGAATTTTGCATAATTTGTTTATTTTCTTCAGTTTAGGGAGAATTTATCTCAGATTCTCTTCCTAACTCCTCACCAGTCTATTCACCTGACCATAATAATCCTTTAAATTTCAAACCTTCTACCTACCTTGTCCCTTAGAACACCTTACGGATTTTGATCTAATTTCCTTTCCCTAGCTGCTTGACTCCTCTTGATTCAGCAAAACCCTACCAATAAAAATAAAAATAAGAAACCCTGTGCTACTATACCTAGACTAAAATATTCTTTCCTCAGTAATTTTGACTATGATATATATGGAGAGAGCCCTCTCCTGGCCTAGTAGGGCTAGCTACTTGGCTAAGCATGGTTTGAACTTACCTCAGAATTTCATCTCTCAGCCTGAGGTTCAATCTGAGTGATAACATTTTTGTGAGCATACTGGGAAAGAAAAGAGTTAGATCATATTAGAGCTAGTAATAAGATTTAATTGAAAATCTTAAACTTGTGGATGATAAGTGTAGAATTTATTCAAAGGCTGAATTGAAAAATTTGTAAAGTGCATATTTGTTTTTGAAATTGGACATACTAGCTTCCTGAAGATACACTAGACCCTATCCCGATCCGAATCCTCCCACCATTGTTAGTGATCCTAAGAAAATTGGAAGAAAATATGGAGCTATTGTTGAGACTTCTAGTTCAGTCGGAAATCAATCAGAGAGAAGTTCTATTCCCAGAGCTCATTCATTTCCCGAAGGGTTAGAAAACTTGAGAGATTTTGAATTTCATATAAATTTTGAGCAAAGTTTATTCTGGAGAAAATATTTGAGTTGAATTGAAAAAAAAGTTGTTGATTCTTCCATTCCCTTTCACAGTCCCATTGAAGATATTTTTTCACACTCTCAACCAGGGTCACAATCAGGGACACAACTTTTACAAGTTCTTAAAGATCTGGAGAACTATTCTTCGCAGGTAAATGCTTGGGTGACTAGTAGACCTCAGATATTAGCTTCTTCTACCATCACTTCATATCTATTCACACTACTCAATCAGTGACTAATCCTCCCACATTATGCATCCAAATCCCTATTATAAATCCTCCACCTCCAGTCATCATGGCTGCAAGATATGCCTCCTTGTTCTCCCTCAGAACCCAGGTGCTATGCCCACAGATTACCAAACTAAAATCCATTTGTTTGATAATACTTAGCCCATGAGAGCACAAAATCACATAGATAAGATGAATGACTTCTTTGATCTTCACGAAATTGATATTGAGGATGTCAAGATGAGGCTGTTTGCACAAAGTCTGGGAGGGGAAGTGAGAAAATGGTTTAGAGCTCTACCAGTAGCCACTATTGATACTTTAGAATTTTTTCATCATCAGTTTGTAGAAAGATGGGAAGAAAAGAAGAATCCCCTTCAAATTTTATCTGAATATGAGAACATCAAAAGGAATGTTGGTGAAACTGTGCAAGATTACTGTGTGAGATTTAATGTAGTGTACAATGCTCTTCTTGCACATATGAAACCACTGGAGGGTATGGTTTTGGTCAAATTTCCGGATGGATTTGATACTGATATGGCATATCAGTTGCATGAACGTGATCCTACAACTTTAACAGATATGGAAAAGAATGTTGTAAGTGTGAAATCAAATTTGCTGGCCAAGAGAGCGAGGATGAGATCTAAAAAGAGGGTGACTATAAAAGAGGAGACATCTACTTCCGAGGCAAAATGAATTCATTACTCTGAACTATGGAGAGAATGTTTTCTCGATTGTCTATTTCAGGGAGTCCTAAACCACAGATTCGGAATCCAAATTTTAGAGGGCAACATCAGCCTTAGTTTAGAATCAAGAAAAGAGAACAGAAAGCACCTAACCAAACAGTGCAACAACAACAGCAGATTAGGACCTCGTTACAGCATAATTATGTCCAAGGAGTGGAAGAAGATGAAGATATGGTTGTTGAAACAAATAATTTCTTTACAGTAGATGGATTTCCCATGTTCCTAACTGAAGATGAAGAGTATACTGAAAATTTGGATTCAGCAAAAGATGAGGATTATATCTTGGCAAATGATGATGATTTGGAGACAGAATCAATTGATTACCAGCATGGGTATATGAATGCTTTGAGTTCACAATAGAAACAATATTCTCTAAGGAGCATGGATGTACCTATCAATCCTATTCAAAAAAGGAAAGAGCAGTCAAATAATGATATTCTGAATAATCAGAGAAAGGGTAAAGAGCATGCAGATCAGAATCATAGCAACATCAATCAGCCATCAACAAGCTCAGCTACTAAAGAGAAAGTCACTTAGAAAAAGGAGAATGTTACAAGGGATCAAAATGATAGAAGAGATAGTGTTGTCAAACAGCTAGATAAAGTCACAACTTTTAATTTAGAAAATGAAATAGCTGAAATGAAAGTGTCCATTCCTTTGGCAGAATTAGTAAAGAATAGTCATTACAAACATCAGGTGTCTAAAATGTTTTTAGTTGATCCTTTGTCTGATATGGTTAATGTTGAAGATGATCACCCCGAGCTCATTTTCGGTCTAGATATAGATGGCCAGTTAGAAGCGATTGAAGTTCCCCCCTTTTATTTAAGCCTTAGATTACATGAGTACATACTCCATAATGCAATGATTGATTCTGCGGCTTCTCAGAATTCGATGCGTAAGACTATTATGGAAAATATGGGCATAGATATCCCCTGACCTTATCATGATTTGTATTCATTTGATTCTAGTAGAGTTCAATGCATTGGTCTCATAAAATATTTAGTGGTTTCCTTAGACCAAATCCCAGGCAAGAATGTTTTGATGGATGTGGTGGTGGCTGATATACCACCTCGTTTCGGCATGTTACTGTCTAGATCATGGGGAGCCAAAATCAAAGGTACTTTACAACTTGACTTCTCTTATGCTACCATTCCTGTTTTCGAGCAATTGAGGAAATTGTACCGGGAAAATAAAATTAAGTATATGATAACTAGTAAGGAGAAACCCATAAATCATAAAATACAATCTGTACATATAGATCTAGAATATTTTATTTTGTATAATTATGGTGATTTGAATTATGTAAATAATCAGCTAGTAGTAGCAGAAGATGTTCCAGAAGTTTCAGAAAGTTTTAGAGCAGTTCTTGATAAGGAAAAAGAAATGGTGACTTCTTCCGAAAAGCCTCTTGAAGAACAAAAAATAATTATAGAACAAAAAAATAAGGTGATCGACCAAGTTGGTTCAGAACCAAAAGTTAAGTTTCAACATATAGAAGATGAAAATGGTCTTTAGAGCATGGATTTCGACGGTTCTTTGGGTAAGGAAGGTGCAGGTATTGGTATTTGGATCCGAAGTCCTATTTTTAAGTCAGGTGGAATTCCAGGTAGTGTTAGAGAATGCTCTTATAAATTGGCTTTTGACTTTTCTAATAACGAAGTGGAGTATGAAGAATTGATCATAGGTCTCAAAATTTTGAAGAAACTTGGTGAAAAAAGAATTTATGTTTATGGTGATTCTGAGCTTGTCATAAAGCAGGTGAAAGGATAATATCAAGAAAAGCATCCGCCGATGAGAGCCTATAGAAATGCAGTCATAGATGTATTAAAAATGTTTCCTGAGTATACATTAATAGCAGTACCAAGAACTCAAAACATCATTGCAGATTCGCTTCCTATGGTGGCAAGTAATCTCAAAATTCAGATGAACTCCAGTAATAAATTTGAAATTCATGTCAAACATAGACCTGATGTTCTAGATAATTTAAGGTACTGGAAAGTTTTTTTGGATAACAAAGATTCTTTTATTGATGATGTTTGTGATGTTGATGATCAAGACATAGAAGCCAATCAGGTGAATGTTTTACAGCTGAAAGATAATATTATTCCTAGAGGTCTCATACCTTTAGAAGATTTGTTTGATAAGGATGATGTGGCCAGAAAAAAATATTGACTCCTATAGAAAAGGGTGTGGAAGATGTGAACACTAGAACAACAGACAAGCCCAAGTTGGTTAATTTGTCTAAGACATTGTCTCCCAAGGCGAAATATAAGTACATCAAATTGTTATCTGAATTTTCTGATATTTTTGCATGGGATTATGCGGATTTTAAGGTATATGACAAGAATATTATTCAACACACTATTCCCATCAAGTTGGATCAAAAACATTTCAGACAGAAGTTGAGAAGGATAAACCCAAGATTGTTGCCATCCATCAAGAAAGAGGTAAACCAATTGTATAAATATGGTATCATTGTGCTAATTGGGTTTTCTAATTGGATTTCAAATTTGATTTTGGTAAGGAAAAATACTGGAGAGAGAAGGTTATGTATTGATCTCTGGAATTTGAATAAATTATCTTTAAAAGATAATTATCCCCTTCCTAAGATGGACCATGTCTTGCAAAGGGTAGTTGGAGCATCACGGATGTCACTACTTGACGGTTATTCAGGTTATAATCAGATTTTGGCACATGAAGAAGACTAAGGTAAAACTTCTTTCAGCATTTCGTGGGGGACCTTTCAGTATGTCAAAATTCCATTTGGACTCAAGAATGCAGGGGCTACTTTCCAGCGGGTGATGGATATAGCCTTTGCTAATGAGAAATATGTTTTCTTAGTGGTTTATATAGATGATTTGACAGTGTTTTCTAGCTCTGATGATCAACATTTGTATCATTTAAGAATTTTTTTCAAAAATTCAGGGAATTCAGAATTTCTCTAAATCCGAAAAAGAGTCTTTTTTCCATGAAGGAAGGAAAAATTCATGGTCACATAATTTCCAAATATGGCATTCGCATTGATCCTTCCAGAGTAGAAGCCATTCAGAAGATAGATTATCTGCGAAACAAAAAGGAGATACGAGCTTTCAATGGTAAGATGAACTTCTCATGCAGATTTGTTCCTAATTTGGCCAAGAATTTGCAGGAAATGACTAATATGTTGAAGAAGGAAGGCAATGTCAAATGGACCACTGATGCTATGAAGTATTTCAACTTGGTAAAGCTTGCTTTAACCACGGCCCCTGTTTTGGTTAGTCCAGATTATACTAGTGATTTCATAATATTTTCATTTTCATCTGAGCACACTTGGCTGCGGTTTTGATGCAAAAGGAATATCAGGTTGAATAACCTATTGATTTCTTCAGTGGAGCCATTATATATGCTACTCTTCACTATAAAATTATTGAGAAACAAGATTTATCCCTAGTAAAATATTTGAAAGATTTCTGGATCTATATTCTTCATTCACATACTATAGCCTATGTTCCAAATGTAGCAGCAAAAGAGGTTCTCACACAGACTAATCCTGAAGGTCGAAGAGGTAAGTGGATTGCAGTGATGCTAGAGTATGATCTCGAGATTAGGCCTACCAAACTGATCAAGCGATAGGGGTTAGCCAAGCGAATGGCTGAATCCAACTTGCATTCTCTAGACATAAACCTTATTGTAGCAATGTTAGATAATGAAGAATATGGCGCTCTAATACAGGTATCAGAAATGTTTCTCACTTCACCATGGTATTCCGACATATTGTATGTTCTTCAAAACTTATGTCCTCCTCCTGGAATGTCAAAAAGTTAGGGCAGGTCTTTGAAATTGAAATATGCTAAATACTGCATTCTAGGTACTGCCATTTATTGGAGAGATCCACGAGGTGTTCTTTTGAATTGTCTGGTTGAAGATGAAGCTAAGAAGGTAATGGATGACTTCCATAGGGGATATTGTGGAGGTCATTTGTTTTGGAAAACAATAGCTAACAAAGTGTTGAGAGCAGTGTATTATTGGCTGACTCTATTTTCAGATTTGTACAAAATAGTCACAAACTATCATGAATGTCAAGTTTTTCAGGAAAAATGAAACTCCTTCCTCTTCCGCTAAATCCTGTTGTAGTAAATTCTCCTTTTCAACAATGGGGAATTGATTTTATTGGGGAAATTCATCCCAAATCATCGACACATCACAGATGGATTCTAACAAACACCAACTACTTCACCAAGTGGATTGAGGCTATTCCTACAAGGCAAGCTATGGACACGGTAATTATTCAATTTTTAGAATCCAATATTTTGTCTCATTTTGGTTGTCCTCACAAGATTATTACAGATAATGCTACAAAATTTAAGTCAAAGAAGATGGATGAGTTTTGTCACAAGTATAATATCAGATTGGGTCATTCCACCGCATATTATCCACAAGTAAATGGATTAGCTGAGTCCTCTAATAAATCCTTGGTGAATATCATTAAGAAAATGTTGTAGGAGAACAATAAAAATTGGCATAGGAAGCTTACCAATGCTTTGTGGGCAGACCGAGTGAGCACCAAGAAGTCTATAGGTATGTCACCCTTTGAATTGGTTTATGGTATAGATACAATGTTTCCTACATTACTTGCAGTCCCATTTATGAGATTATTGCAGGAATCATATAGTGAGGAAGATGATATGCAACGTTGAATCAATCAAATGATTCATCTTCAGCAAACAAGGGAGGAAGTTTCTCAGACTACTTCTAAGCTTCAGGAGAAAATCAAGAATATTTATGATCACAAAACCAAGGAAGATAAATTTTAGCTGGAAGATGTAGTGCTGAGATGGGATGCGAGAAATGAAGATAAAGGTACGCACGGGAAGTTTGAAAATATTTGGAAAGGACCCTACAAGATCTTGGATTATCGAGGACACAATGCCTATTTTCTAAAGGAGATGAATGGACAAGAATTTTTAGGAGGACCAGTTAATGGTAGGCTCTTGAAACATTATTATTTCTGATGTAACTTCTAAGAGAATGTTTCACTTTCATTGTAAATACTAGTTTACATTTTCTGCAAGGTTTGGATGCAGATAGTCATCTAGGGTTGGGGCCCGAAGTGAAGGCTATAAAGCTTGTTGATTTTCTGTTTTTTACAAACTTTTGGAGTTAAAATTTGAGTTAGTGTTAGAGTCATTTTTTGAGTCAGTTCCCAGTCACTTTAAATGGTTTTTGAGTCAGTTTAATAATTTGCAGTTTTTTGGATTGTTTGACCATATTTACCCAATGGTTAGGCACTTGGTCTATGGTGTTTTTGACACCTCCAAGGATATGCCATCCCCAATAAGGCCAATGTTAGTGTCAATATTTTCATACTTCCACCAGGGATCAAAACACATTTTCATGTGCATCTTAGGTGTCCCATTCTGAATAAATTTTTCATCATTCCATTAGGTCAAGACATAAAATTGTTCCACTGGTGGTTGTCCTTGTCAAATAAGCTTCTTTCTCCCTCATAATATCATATTGGCTAACTCATTCTCATGATTCCTTGATCATAATAACACCTATGTAAATTCTCTGTTCACTTGGAAATATTTTAAGTTAAAATCTCATTCAAAGGTAATGTCAAAAAAGCAGTCCCATTAGGTCATTAGGGTTTTCCATTTCTAAAGGTCATTCCTTCATTTAAATGAGGTCAACACATATATGAGAGGGACTAAATAATATCATCATGATGTATTTATTATACTTTTAAAGTTGTATTTTTAGTTTAATGACTTTTATATCAAAATTTCATTTTGATAGAAAAGTCAAATATGTAATTTATTTCTATTTTTTCAAATGTAATTTTATGTTATCATATGTAATAAATGCAATCCTGAGCTGTCAAAGTGCAACCATGTCTGGCCTAAGTGAGCAAATAAAGCCAAACTCCATGACTTGATCAACCTCCAATGTCAAAAATGTCAGAAAGATAAAGAGTATTAGTGCCAAAGTCTAAAGAGAAAAATGAAACATTAGAAAAGTGGGTATTTCAAAAGAAAATTCAAAACCACTAAAATCCATTCAAATTATAAAGGCCTATTTTTCAAACAGGAAAACTTCATTTGTTATTTCCCAAGGAGAGAAATGTGATTTTGGAGCAAGAAGGTCGAACAAGGAGAAAAAATTGAAAAAATTTCCTGGCACTACACTTCTGGGTTAGGCATTGCACATAGGACCTTTCACCCAGTGTGATTTTTCTCAGCGCTGCGCATAGGCTAAGGGCACTGCACTCCTGGGTAAGCTTAGAATTGCGCATAGAGCCATAACCCTCCCAAATTCTTCCAAACAATTCAAGATTTCCTCTTTGTCTCTAAAACAAGTAATTAGATCCTTATAATTCCCTCTTTCACAATTTTTGTGCTTATGAATGAAGTTATATGTTGACAAAAATCACAAAAACCCTAGATTTCCTAAAATCCCCCTCATCATTAAAAAATTTCCCAAAAACTACTTTACCCCAAAAATTATTATCCCTAGACCCTAATACCTCATCCCATACTCCAAGAAAACTAAAACTACATATCCCTAAGCCCATTTACCCTTTTCATTAAAATCCCAAATTTCTAGAATTTTCACTTTTATGTCTAGATATCCCCATACCCTTGACCTGTAATTAAATTCTCATTCCAATCCCTCTTCATATTTTCACTTCCCATCACCTCCCAAAGCTTCTCAACCCTTTTCCCCATCTCCCTTAATTTTTTGTAGCTCTATCCCTATCTCCTAGAGCCCTCATTTCATCATCTTTTTCCTTTCTCCCTTTCCCTTCACTCCCTCACTCACTCTCCCTTTTCTTTCCTTTTCTCTAGGGTTTTCAAACTGTCAAAGAGACAAACATGGATAGAGAGGACATAGATTACATGGAGGAGGAACATAATGATGATGAGTTTGAGGAAGATGAGGTTGTACAACAGATAATACCACATAAGCGAGGCAAAATCATCAGGATAGAGCCAACAAACCTTAGAGATATAGAGGCTTCACCTTTAGCTGTATCTTGTTTCAGCTATGTTGGGTGTTATGAGTTTTGTGAAAGGGTGGAAATAGTTCAATATCATCTTGAGTTGACTAGGCTCTTCATACTGAACCTCCATGATAACAGGGTAACTCTTGCAGGTGTAACTTTTTCCTTGTCCACTGCCATCATTGTTGATGCTATAGGGATTCCAAATGTAGGGGAAAAATGGTACAAGTCACAGGACCTGGATGATCATTATTTTGAGCCTTATCTCAAAACGAGGTACAAGAATGAAGGAATAAAAGTTTTCCCTTTCAGTTTCCTCCTCAGCAAGTATGCACCGATAATGAAGATTATCATGAGATATTTTACTAGTGAGGGCATATTTTCTAGATTGTGCACATACCATATCAGGCTACTCATGCATTTCACTAAGGTGAGGATGCTCAACATCCCATATTTCTTGTTCTGGAACATTGAAAATATGGCATACCTAGTGTCAAAGAAAGAATATCTTCATCAACTGAATAGCCTCTATCATCACTCCCTCATCAAACTCATTCTGCTCCATCATCTAAATTTTCTCAAAATTTATTAGGAGACTTTCATCTCTAATGACATATTCACAAATCCCCAAATTCCTCCACCAATTCCACGAGAGATAACAGAGGAATATACTAGCCCTGCAGATGCAAAAACGAGGAAACATTAAGTCAAATCACCTAGGCCAGTCAAAGAGTGCAATGTAACATATCAAAGAGGGCCAAGAGAATTTTTTGCAGCAGAGAGATGAGTGCTTGCTCCACATGGTGTTGAAGGGGCCTTGCCTTCTTCATCAACACAAAGGAAAATGTTTTCTCCACATTATGTGGAAGAGGCTTTGCCTTCTTCATCAACAAAACAGGTACACCAGGCATCGAAGGGAAAAGAGAAAGTCATAGAGGTCATCCATGGAGAAACAGATCAAGAGCATGAAGATTCCCATGAGCTAGAGGCTAATTTTGAGCTAGTAGACCATGGAGGGTTTGATGACACTGTCACATCAGAAACTAGAATTAAAGAAAAGGAGGCACAGATCAGAGAGCTGCAAACCCATCTTGAAAGGGAAAATTCATCATTTCTTTCCTAGAGCAAGAGAATAAACAGTTGACAGACAAGCAAACTCCTTCAGAGATGAGGTTGTTGCAAGAGAGGAGGCATAACATGATTAATCAAGCAGCTATGGAAGATCCCAAGGGGGCTGAAAACATCAGGAAAAGGCCAAGAAAAATAGGCCTCAAAAGAGCATTGGAGAAAGAAAAGAAAGAAGCCAAAATTTTGATTTTTGACTAGCAATTGGCAAAGGAGATTGAAGATGACAGAGAAGTGAGGCTTGAGACAGTCAAAATTCACTTGGAGAAGCTGTTAGTAAAGTCCAACAAATACAATCATATGCTTAGGCACATGGCTCATCACTATCAGACCCATAACAAAATTTTCAATATCAAGGTCAAATAGATGAAGGATCAATTGAGGAAAATCCGGAAGGGCAAGAAAGGAGGTGAAAAACTCAAGATACTTTTTGATGCCTCCTTAGCTCAGTTTGACATATGATTGTAGGCCTATTCCACAAATTTTGAGAAATTTTGGAAATTTTTGGATATTTTTGAGTTTTTTTGGAAATTTTGAAAGAACACAATAAATTCTTCCCTATGCGCAGTGCCTTGGTACTGCATGTCTTCTTGGAGAATCCAATGGAAAAAATTAAAGCATCAGTGTGTTCATAATAATGAGTACATGCTCCCTGTACTTGTAGTATCCCAAAATGTGCTATTCAACAATACATGCTAAAATAACACACTTTTCAGAAATATGTGCAATGAAATGTAAATGCAGCTCATGGATCCCCTAGATATGATATTATAAAAACTATATCTTAAATTGATTAAGAAACAAATGACTACTGCATAGTTAAACATGTCTCCCATGCCATAGATAGCTGAAAATCATGTAAAAATAAGGACGACAACAATGTATGAAAGCTATAATACCATGACAGTGTTTTTTTATTACCTCTGCAATGGAAGTAGATTGTACATCATATCTAGAGCAATTATGTGGACTAAAATCTAGATCTACATCAGATCCATGCACTATACAAGCTCTTTTATCAATCCCCCTTGGGGTTTTCAGCAATACACCATGTACAAAATGTAGATCTGAGTTTTAAGACTGTAGATTTATGGAAATATTCAGATCTGGAAAGTGGATCTGATTTGATATAAACAAGAAAAGGATCTCCTCCAATAGATATCCAAAGTGAAGGGTAGATCCCGAACACTCAGAAAATCATCTCTCCAATTGGTGCACTGAATCACCCTATAGCACCTCCTTCAGAAATAAGGCAGAGTTGGACTCTCTCTTCACTATAGGGGATAAAATGATGTTGACCTGCAGCCAATATATGTAACTATAGCTCAAAACCTCCAATACTTTCCTCCCAATGGATTAGAATACTTCTCCACTGAAAATAAGTATTGAGATGGCCTAGATATGAAGATCTAGCCTCCACTTGTTGCATCTTACTGAAACATGCAAACCCTCAATAGGATTTGCGCTATCAAAGGAAGATGAATCTTGGCCTCAAGCCAGATAGTGGACAAGATAGTGCAAGGCTCCTCCAAGAGTTACTCAATGGAAGAGAAGGAATTCCTAAATAGGAAGACCTTGTGCTAAAAAACATTTTATCTCAGCAAAACAACCAGAGAAAGAAGAATGTCTAAACATACCATACAATCATAAAATCATAATCATAGGCTAACCCCATATGGCTACCATCCTCCTCCTTATATACAATGTGAGCCTTCTCACCTTTGATCCCACTCATTAGGGTTTCCGTCTTCATTGAATGAATCTCCCTCCAAAATTACGCTATCTTTTTATAGCGATGTTTGATTTAGTCAATCTTAACTGGAGCAACCTTGACAGGATCTCCATGCAAAGTCTTCTTCCACACTTGATGTGGCTTTATTCTATCTATCTAAATAGATCTATATTCCCACTGAGTTATCTTCATTAATGTTCCACATCATCCATCTTAGCTTAGTTGACTTGGTCAAACTTGACTTTGTCCACATGCATTAAACCTTGTTTGCATATAAAGGTATTTTTATCTAGTTGTGAATATGATCCTTTCTCCATTAAAATGGTTTTTATTTCTGCTCGAAATATTTATGGGTCTCCTTACCCATTTATTCATCTAACTATTTGTTTAGAGAAAAATTAATATTCCTATTAGCTGCATGTTAATGTAGGAATATTATAGTCCTCCCCTCCCAAAATTTTCTTGTCCTCAAGTAACTGCAAGGATAGAACTCAAGAGCCTCCCCTCTTCCTCTTGTAGCATCCCCAAGTGATAAGTTCCTCCAAAGAACAATTTGATTTATCAATAATGTGTCCTCAAGTTGTTCCTCCCATGTGAAAAAGTATTCCTTTGGTGAAAATTCCAAATGGCTCTCAACATGAAAAAGTGGGACATACATGGAAACAACAATATGTAGTCTAGAGGCCTTCTTGAGGCATGGAATCAGAAATGTATTGGGAATATTCATCCCCATGTGAAGCCTCCTTCCATAAGCTATCATCCACAAAAATTGAATCACCCTCCAACATGGCAACTCATGAAACATCTCCTCCACCTTAAGCTCCTGCAAAGAAGGTGGGCTGCATGGCTGAATTTGTGGGACTAGAATGTCCATCCCACACTACTTCTCTCCCCATTTATGATATTTATGGGGCTGTTACTTATCTTGGGCTGAAATATCACCGTCTCCAAGAATGATCCAAGTCACCCCATCAATCAAAACATCCATGAAGTGCCTCTCCCAAAAACTCAAGCTCCCCAAATGGTTCCTCCCACATGAAGACACGAGGTGTAGTATGGAAATCATGGTTTGCCAATTGTTTCTTCTGAAACATGAAATATATGAAGTATGGAGAATCATACTCCCAATGGGCACCTCCAACTCTTGTGCCACTCTCCCAAAAAAAGTTCCCATAAATATAATAACATCATCAATATATGGAAGCATAAACAAATGAAAGCAAGTTTCCATATGACAACCAGGAGGTGGATCATAGTTCCATACATGGAACCAGTGTAGTGCATCCCTTTCTTGCCTAAAAAATAAATGTAACAAGTGCCTTTTCAGCCACTTTTTTGCTGACACAATCATCCTACAAGATGAAATCATGAAAGTACATCTTGTTGCCAATGGTGGACACCAAAAATCATGTGGCATCCTCCGCAAACCAAAAATAGAATGGAAAAAATATATGCCACAAATGGCCACAAGTACATCATAATACATAATACAAGAAGGAAAGACCCACCTTGGTACAATATGTTGCTCATAAAAAATAAAGGATTACAAATCATAAAGCATAAATATGCATCCTCCATCATGTACTTTGGTCATTGAGCTGAAGTGGCTCAATTGAAAGTTCTCCCTCACTCCAAATGAGTATGGAAGTGGTTGTGCCAACCTCTCCATCATATTCTGGGCTATGCATCTCTCCATATGCTAATATACATCCTATTGGATGCCCTCCCAAGTGAAATCCTCCAGTAAGGAATGGAATGCATCAAGGTGCATGGAAAGGAAGCCCACAAGTGCTGCATATATATATATCTCTTCTTATGCTTGAAAATCCAAGTTAAGAATATCATATCATGGTAATAGATGTCTCGATCCACTACTCCATCAATCTCATCTCCTACATTCCCATCAAGTGCATCATGCATGAAGTGATCCTAGGAATACTCCATCAAACAATACAAGCTCCCAAGTGACATCACTTTTGGCCTTTGTAATAAGGCTCCTGTCATCTCATAGCTCCATCCTTTGACATTCCACGTGTCAAAATCATCATCAAACATACTCCTGCTATATGTGAGAGACCCCTCCAAAAGTGGAAGTACTTCCTCATCTTCCAAGGCTAAATAGTAGCCCCTTTGCACCATGATAGTGTCATCTCCTACTCTTGCAACATCATGCAAAGTATGGGATAAGATCAGTCCATACTCTCTGAACAACAACCAAAGAAACAATATATCTAGTTTCCTCCCCACACCATCATCATATAAATCATGGAGCAATATCATAATAGTTGATATGAAAGATATCACATCACCCCAATACATAAAAAATCCTTGTTGCCATATGATGTAAGTGTCATGCCAAAGTTCATTCATCTACATACCCCTTGAAATAGAATGGGTCATAGGATGAACAAACTCTTTCAAGAGTAACCAACGCAGTCTTGCATCCTGTTGTCAAGTGTCATAGATCTCCAAGTGGTTTCTCAACCTCTTTCTCATCAAAATCACCCATCCAACCCTTGGTGAGTGTCTATCATCATGTCCATAAGTGGCATTCCTACAATTGAGAATACCATCCTCCCAAATCAGATTTATGTCTTTTCATTTCATGGGATTTTGAAATGAAATTTCCTCAATGACCAAGTTGACCCCATAAGGATCCAAATAGGTGGTAGGCAAAAACCTCCTATCATGTTGTGTAGGGCTCATCAAGAAGTATCCAACACAAACATGAGAGATGTTATCCATCCTAAGATGTCCTCCATCATCTATCTGCTCCCCTTTTGTTATACATATGGGAAGGTCATTGGAATATTCGAACAATGGTTGTACCCCCAACTCATCACTGCTCCTAAAGGATAGTGCTGTTGATCTCCATGATGGTGCAGATGCTGCCTCAAAATCAGATCCAATGCTGAACACATAGTTTTGCAATGTATTGGTCAAGAAAATACTCATCACATCCTCCAAGAAACCAAATTCCAACCTCAAGGGTTGTGTACATCTCATCAATGATACATTAGGATGATTGTTTGTCTCCTCCTTGAATAAATCAAGGCTGCTCAACACAGTGAAATTTTGCTGCTCCAAATCAGAAATATAATTTTTCCCTTGGTCATGCAATGGTACATTCCCATTATCCTCCATATGATGTATTGAAATTTCAAAAAATGGAAACATGTGCATACCTTGGTACATATAGGGAACATCTTGTACTGCTACAAGGGTTCCTCCTTTCGGTGTGATGGCTTCCCCAAATACTGATGATTATGGCTACTCTTCTATGGCTTCATCAGCACTTGTACAAGTTTCCTCTTCTTCATGCATCTCAATAATGGTGCATGGGACTCTAGATATCAAGAGATCAAGATCATCTTGCAAAGGTGCAAGTGGTCTTCCTCCTGAAACAAGTGCTCTTGCAATAAATGGTGGTGAAGGCTTCTTCCCCTCTAATTTCTTCTTATCAACATTCTTGATTGATCTTTGAGTAAAATCTACATAGGAATTCACTTTTTCATGACTCAAATGGCTGAACCACCAATTGTGTGCTTCACCTTGAAGGTGCAATGCTGCAATCTAAACAACTGCTCTCTCTAGTACTAGATGTAGTAGGAAAAATGCATCTAACTTCCTCCCCAAGCCTTTTTTTGCATGAATAAGACCAATCAAATGTGGACAATAGAAATCTATTGCTCTTGATTCTTCTATTGCTACAAGGTCTCCTTTCTTCTTTGAGCTGAATAAACTCAGGAAGAGTTATATTTTTCTTGATAGCTCTAGGTTGAGACTTATATTCTGCAGAATATTCACTTAGAATCTCATGATCTAACTATTCTTCACTTATATGCCTCTTATATTTCAAAGAAAAGGCAATATTATGTTTCTTTGGAGCTTTATGCAATATCTGATAGGAAGTACATGGACCTTCCTCATCTTGAAACCCTAACTTGGTTTCACTTCTTCTTTTCTTAACCTCCTTGTTGAGGTCTTTCTTAGATCTGAAAAGAGATGAGTGAAAATTCATTCTTTCCATCATTTAGATCTTTGTCTTCTTATATATCATCTTTGCTTGACACTCCCAGGCTGAGCCAAAGATCATGATTTGATACCACTGTAATATCCCAAAATGGGATATTCAACAATATATGCTAAAATAATGCATTTTTCAGAAATATGTGAAATGAAATGTAAATGAAGCTCATGGATCCCTTATATCTGATATTATAGCAACCATATCTGAAAGGAATTCATAAACAAATCACTATTGCATAGTTAAACAAGCCTTCCATGCCATAGATAGCTGAAAATCATGCAAAAATAGGGACTACAACCATGTATGAAAGATGGAATACCATGGCAGCGTTATTTTATTACCTGTACAATTGAAGTAGGTTGTACATCATATCTAGAGAAAGTATGTGGACAAAAATTTATATCTACAGTAGATCCATGCACTATACAATCTCTTTTATTAATCCCCCTTGGGGTTTTCAGCAATACACCATGTACAAAATGTAGATCTGAGTTTTAAGACTGTAGATATATGGAAATATTTATATTTTAAAAGTGGATCTGATATGATATAAACAAGAAAAGGATCTCCTCCAACAAATATCCAAAGTGAAGGGCAGATCCCCAACACTTAGAAAATCATCTCTCCAATTGGTGCATTGAATCACCCTACAACAGCTCCTTCAGAAATAACGCAGATCTGGACTCTCTCTGCACTCTAGGGGATAAAATGATGTTGAAATATAGCCAATATATTGAAATATAGCTCAAAAGCTCCAATATTGTCCTCCCAATGGATTAGAAGACTTCTCCACTGAAAATAAGTATTGAGATAGCCTAGATCTGAAGATCTAGCCTCCACTTCCTGCAACTTACTGAAACATGAAAACCCTCAACAGGATCTACTTGGTCAAAGGAAGATGAAGCTTGGACTCAAGCTAGATAGTGGAAAAGATAGTGCAAGGCTCCTTCAAGAGCTACTCAATGGAAGAGAAGGAATTCCTAAATAGGAAGACCTTGTGCTAAACAACACTCTATCTCAGCTAAACATCTAGAGAAAGAAGTATGTCTAAACATACCATAAAATCATAAATCATAATCATAAGTTGAACCCATATGGCTTCCATTCTCCTCCTTATATACAATGTGAGACTTCTCAAATTTGATCCCACTCATTAGGGTTTCCATCTTCATGCAATGAATCTCCCTCCAAAATTATGGTGTCTCAATTAGTCTAACTCATCTTTTTACAGTGCTGTTTGATTTAGTCAATCTTGACTAGATCAATCTTGGTTGGATCAACCTTGACAAGATATCCATGAAAATTCTTCTTCCACACTTGATGTGGCTTTATTCTATCTATCTAAATAGAACTATATTCCTACTGAGTTATCTTCATTAATGTTCCACATCCCCCATCTTAGCTTAGTTGACTTGGTCAAACTTGACTTTTTCCACATGCATTAAACATTGTTAAAAAATGAAGGTGTTTTTATCCAGTTGTGAATATGATCCTTTCCCTAGTAAGAGGTTTTTTATTGCTGCTAGAAATATTTATGGGTCTCCTTACCCATTTATTCATCTAACTATGTGTTTAGAGAAAAATTAATATTCCTATTAGTTGCATGCTAATGTAGGAATATTACAGTACGTTTGCTAAGCATTTGGTGCATAAATGGTCAATAAAAAGGGCCAAATACACCCAAAAAATCATGTTTCTACGTCATTTTCAGGATGGCACTGCGCATAGAGGAAGTCTTGGGATATTGCACTTTTGAGTGTCAAATCAACTCCAAATCAGAAACCACAAGAATATCTAAAAAGTAGACAGGACAAGCTTTCCAATGAGATATCATAAGCTCAATGTGGACATTGGGAAGTAAGTCAAAATTGACTTGCAAGAAGGGCTATTTTCCTCCTTGGCACTATGCATAGGAAAAATTCTGCCTGTTTGGAGTTTTCTCTGTTTTTCACGTGATTTTTGAGTTTTACCTCACTAGTTGGGGTTTTCAATGATGTAATTGGTAAATATGAATGTAATTATGATGAGGATTAGTTTAATATGGGTAAATTCATTATCTTGATTCCTCTAAAGGTTAAATGAATCAATTTCCTCTCTTTTAGAGGCAAGTTGTTTAGTCTTCCTAATCTTCAGATTCTTGTTGGGAGTAGGGGAAACTGATCCCTATCTCATGGATTCAACTCCGTAAGGTTAGGGAGAGTGGTTTTGAGGTCTATATGATGTATTTTCTCAGTCATTGTAATGGTTAGACTCACTTGGAGCTTTGGCATCTTAAGGACAAACTTTTGTATTAGTTTGGCCTAGACATTAATGATAAATTTGCAGCTATTCATTTGGGCTCCATGTGGTATGATTTTTTTGACATAGTTTGTTCTTTGTGATTATTTGTATGAATGTATTGTAAGCTCATAAACCATTTTCATGTCTATGATATGCTTAATCTCAATTTGAAAGGCATAATTCATTTTTCATCCTCTATTTTGGGGAATTTTGCATAATTTGTTTATTTTCTTCAGTTTAGGGAGAATTCATCTTATATGCTCTTCCTAACTCCTTGCCAGTCTATTCACCTCACCATAATCATCCTTTAAATGTAAAACCTTCTACCTACCTTGTCCCTTAGAACACCCTGTGGATTTTGACCTAATTTCCTTGCCCTAGCTGCTTAACTCCTCCTGATTCAGCAAAACCCTACCAATCAAAATAAAAAAAACCATGTGCTACCATACCTAGCCTAAAATCTTCTTTCCTCAGTCATTTTGACTGTTATCTATACAGAGATAACCCTTTCCTAGCCTAGTAGAGCTAGCTACTTGGCTAAGCATCATTTGAAGTTACCTCAAAATTGCCTCTCTCAGCCTGAGGTTCAATATGAGTGATAACATAAGGGTTGGTTTTGTCTCTTTGACTTTCTTGTGGTTAGAGTGAAGTTAAAATATTCCCTAGGTTTTATAGTCAACTTATATTCTCTTGTCACTTGTGTTTATCATCAGAAAGTTCATAGGATCTACTTTAGAGTTCTATTCCAGTCAGATCGAACATTGTCACACACTGCTTTTGGCTTGTTTTGAAGTTGTTTTCATTTCCACTAGTCATCACTACACTTAGAGATCACCTTCAATTAAGTGTCAAACATAAGATAGTGATTGTTTGATTCAGAAGTTTGGAAGGTTGTGTCTTATCTAGTTCTTGAATTCAAAAGAGTAAATTGAAAGTGATTTTCATTTTGAATTTGGATTTGGTTTTTTTTTGCATCGTTTTTAAAAAAGAGTCAAAGTGATTTTCATTCATGCATTTTTTTAAGTGATCTTGTATTCCATTCGATAGAGAAAAAAGTGAAAAGGATTATTTAGCATTTCCTTGTTCCTTTGGTTGATTTTTCTTTAGTTCAATGATTACATTTACATTTTGAGCTTTCAAAGTAAAAGGAAAACAAAAACTTGTTATGCATCTTAGTGAAAAGAGACGCAATTTAATTTTTCAATAATTTTTCATTTTTGGGAATAGCGAACGTGAATTCAATCCTAAAAAGTTGCATTTCAGTAGTTTTGAACTAAGTCGGGGGTCATCATTGTTTGTTGCATTACTTGCATCCTTGTTTGCGCTTCTTCCTTCATTATTTTAGAAATCATCGAAATGGAAAGAATCTCTTTCAGAATTTATCTACATTATAGGGTTGAGGTGGCATCAATATTGAGTAACAAAGGATCAAATTTAAAATGCAATTAACCTTAATGATAATTTGAAATTAATGAAAACATTTATAGGTATAAGCTAGAGACGTGTTACAATGTCATTAAACGTAGGAGTTGTCACTAACATTCTGTGTTACATTCTGGAGGTGAAACCCCATCCTACGTATGGAAGTATGGAAGTGGCTGATGATATGTATGAATCATTTTTTCCTTTCCCATTAAGTAATGTTTCCATTTCTTAACACTTTCTACTAATGCATATAATTCTTTATCATAGTTTGGATAATTTTCAACTTCTGTAGAAATATTTTCTAAATGTAAACAAATAGGCTTTCCTTTTTGAAATAACACAACACCCATTGCATATCCAATAACATCAATTTCTATTTCAAAAGATTGTTTAAGGTCTGGTAAAGCTAATATTTGAGCTGAAACAATTTTCTACTTTAAAGTGTCAAATTATTGTTTTTTTTTAATCCCCACTAGAAAGAAACCTTAGAAATTTTTAAAGAATGTAATGGTGATGTAATAAAAGAGAATTGATAAATGAATTTCCTCCAATACTGAACTGCACCCAAAAATATTCTAACTTTCGTCACATTTTGTGGTCTTGGAGACTAAACAATCACATCAATTTTAGATGGATCTATTTTAAGATGACCACCTCCAACTATGTAACGAAGATAAAATAAGGAAGTTTTTCCAAATTCAAACTTAGAAATTTTGAGATACAGTTTCTCCCTTTGAAACACATCAAAAAATCATTTCACATGTTTAACATGTTCTTTCAAACTTGAATTTAATATGAGAATATCATCCAGATAGACTATGAAAAACTTATCAATAAAAGAACAAAACACATCATTCATCACTCTCATAAAAGTTTCTAGAGCATTGCACAAACAAAACGACATAACCAACCATTCATAAAGCCCCTGTTTAGTCTTAAGTGCAGTTTTCCAAACATCATTCTCTGCAATACAAATCTGATGATAACCACTTCTTAAATCCAGTTTTGTAAAGTAAAAAACATTCCTTAACTGATTAAAAAATCATCTATTCTTGGAAGAGGATACTTGTTCTTTATGGTGACTTTATGTTAGGTCCCTATATTACTAGTATAGTCCCTTCTTATGTTAGTGTAGACCCTTTTATTGTTATTTTTGTAACCCTGTAACCCCTATATTGTCATTATTGTGCCCTTACATTATTATTGTTAGGTCAGCTAAGATTACATTGTGGCCCCACTAGGATTACATTATGGCCCCATGGACTCCTATATATAGAAAGGAGGTTTTGTCATTTGTATCATCCAAGAATTTTTCATTCATGTAATGTATTGGAGGTTTCCCCCTTGAAGTGGCTTATTTATAAGGCATTGATATCTCTTTTCTTCTATTTTTGGAGCTAGTTTCATATCATTTGGTATCAGAGCTTTGGATTCTAGGGTTTCGCTACTCCAAACAGGTCATCATGGCATTTTCACTATAATGTTTTTTCTACAAAGGTTCAGAAGCTGAAATTTTTAGAGTACAAAAAAGAAATATTGAGGAAAATTGTCGCAAACATTAAGAGCTTGGTTCGCAATATTTTTGGAGATATGATCTGTGGAAGTTAGGGAATTTTGCAAGCTCCTGAATTTAACCTAAATAGGTGATCATGGAATTTTCACTATAACGTTTTTTCTACAAGGTTTTAGAAGCCAAAATTTTCACAGAGCGAATTCGTAATCCTGAGGAACCTCCTCTAGAAATTTCAGAGCTTGGTTCGCAACATTTTGTGAGATATGATCTGTGGAAGATAGGATTGTTTCAGGCTCCTGAATTTCATCTCAAAGAGGTGACCTTGGAAAAACAACATAACTCTCTCTGAGCATTAGATTGGGATTATGTAAAAAGTAGCCATAATTAAACAAGTTTCAGTTTTCAGCATATCAATTTTAGAGCCGAAGGACGAAACAGGGACATGTGGAAAGTCATACAAGTTCACTCTATTGAACTAGTACATAATTAGGTCATCGTGGGTGATTGGGAATAACTTTGTCTTGAAGAATCCAAATCAGGTCAGACCTATGGAATTTGAAAGAAAATTCAGAGAGCTACTTTAGGGCCGAATTCAGATATTGAAGATCTAAAATCACAGAGATAATTCAATTTCAATATCGAGCTCCTCAAAAGCAAGAAAAAGGTGTGTATTTTTTTCGAATTACATAAGTCTCATTTGAAAAAAAAAATAGTTTGAATTTATTCCAAGGGAATATTGAAGAATAGATATCAGTATTGGGTTCTAAAATGCCCCCCTTAAAAGAATTCAACACCCATTAAGACTTCAGAAGGCTCTACTATGACTCAAGAAGATGAAGAAACACAACATGAGATATCAAAATTACAAGAGCAAGTGCACCAAATTTCACTATTGCAAAGAGAAACAAAAAATGAAAATTAAGTTCTGAAGAAAGGTATGGAAACTAAGATGGATGGTTTGATGAAAGGCGTGGAAGCTAAAATGAATGGTTTGGAAGCTAAGATGGATGGCATGGAAGTGGGCATGGAAGCTAAGATGGATGGCATAGAGCCAAGATGGATGACATGGAAGCTAAGATCGATGAAAAAATGAAAGACAACATGGAAAACATGAAGAATGATTTGGAAAAGTTGATACAAGAAATGTTTCCTAATGGCAAAAATATAGTAGAGGAAACTCATGATGAGAAAAAAATAAATGTTAATCGTGATTTCATAAACTCTAATGTTGGATGGAACAACCACCATATTCCAAAGATGGATATGAGGAAGTTTGATGGCAAGGATCCCGTAACATGGATACTACAAATGAAGAAATATTTTGATCTCAATAATGTGCAAAACACACAAAAGTTACGTATTTCAACTTTACATTTAGAACAAAATACATTTGTATGGTATCAATGGCTTTTCTCTCATAAAAAAATTGTCATTTGGTCAATTTTTACGGAGGAAATGATAGCACATTATGAGGATACAAAAAGAAACACCTTCTTTAGCCAACTGATAAATCTAAAAGAAAAGGTTTTAGTGGCAGAGCACATTGAGGACTTCCAAAAATTGAATATAAGGGTAACTGATATTCCATAGGAACATAGGATTGATGTCTTCATAGGGACTTTAAAGGATAACATCCAACATGAAATTCGTGTTTGGGAACCTGATTCATTGGAAAAGGCATTCAGGTTGATAAGAAAAATTGAATGTAAAATTATGGCAACAAGGAAGCCTACCACTCACATATATAAATATGGAAGTGTTGCTACTCCTAGACTTCCACAACCTACAAGATACACCACAACAATTGGAAGAAAAAAGAGCAAAAGGGCTTTGCTACAGTTGTGATAGCAAATACACTAAGGGTCATAAGTGTGCTAAGAAGAAATTATTTTACATAGATTGTGAAGAGGAAGAAGAAAAAGAACAAGAATCTTCATAAGAAGAAGATATACACCAGAAACCAACCCTAGAATAGGAATAAATGAGTTCGACCATATCAAGTAATGCATTGGCAGGAATTACCACTCCTCAAACTCTCAAGATAGAAGGACATATCAAGAAGAAAAAGGTAATAGTGTTGATTGATTTGGGTAGTACCCATAATTTTATTCCTTGTAAGGTAGCCAAGGAATTGAATTGTTTCCTATACCTAGCACCAGAATGTCAAGTGATGGTTGAGAATGGAGGAACTATAAATTGCTCTGGAAAATTCCATAATATCAAGCTAACCATGGGGGAATATGTATTGAATATTCTAATGCTTTCCATTCTTATGGGTGGTGCTGATGTTGTACTAGGAGTACAATGGTTACAATCTTTGGGGACAATAGATTTTAATTTTCAAGAACTTTTCTTGAAATGTTTTTCAGAAGGAAAGGAATTTAAATTACATGGTATCGCAGGGAAGCCAGGAAAGATAATAATCTCTAATTTCATGACAAAGCTTCTGAAGAAAGAATAATGAGGCGTAATTGCACATTATGCTCACTAGAAGTTCCAACATCAAAATCATCTATTTCTGCAGATCTCCAAAAAGTCTTAGACAATCATTACATGGTGTTTGAGACTCCCAAATGACTCCCACCTATTCGTGATCATGATCATGCTATTCATTTGATTCCAGGAAGTGTTCCTCCAAACATCAGGCCTTATAGATATCCTTATGTCCAAAAGAGTGAAATTGAATGTATGATTGCATAAATGTTAGAGGCTGGTATAATTCAACCTAGTCAAAGTTCTTTCTCTGCTCCAGTACTATTGGTGCAAAAGAAGGATGGATCATGGCGCATGTGTCTGGATTATAGGGAGCTTAAAAAGATCACCATTAAAGATAAATTTCCCATTCCTGTGATTGATGAATTATTGGATGAATTACATGGAGAAATTCATTTTACAAGTTGGATCTTCGTTCAGGATATCATCAAATTAGAATGAAGACTGAAGATATTCTGAAAACAACATTTCAAACTCATGAGGGTCATTATGAATTTTTGGTGATGCCTTTTGGCCTTACCAATGAACCTACTAAATTTCAAGGGTTGATGAATTCCATTTTCAAACCCTTTGTTAGAAAATTTGTGCTAGTATTTTTTGATGATATACTAATCTATATTAGGTCATGGAAGGATCATGTTCAACATGTTGAAAAGGTGCTCAAACTATTACAGGAGAAGCAATTATATGAAAAAGCATCCAAATGTTTCTTTGGAGTATAAGAGGTGGATTATTTGGGTCATATTGTATCGCACGAGGGTGTTAAGGTAGACCCTATTGAGGTCCTGTGATTTGGCCGATTGGAAAACCAAATGACAAGGCAACATATAAACCAATTTTTAGAGCTCTAGGATGTAGCCCTCCTAGTCTCAGAGAGGGATCTACCAATATGTTTGCAAAGATATGACTTGTTTGCTTTTAAAAGGCTGATTTTAGGCTGGTTATTAAGCATGAGTTTGTTTGATTATGTTTGGTTGGTTGGACATGAATAATCTAGGAAACATAGATAGAAAGGGGAAATATGAGAGCCATTTGGCAATGGAGTCAAGAAGAATCTATAACAAGCTCAATCAAATGGATATGGGATATCAAAGGGAAAATCTAACTTGGCCAGTGGATCTTGGGTTTGGTGGATGAAATGAAATGAACATTAGGGTTTTTAGAAGGAGAAGTGTAGAACTAAGGGCAGTTAAGAATCCTTAATTATATGTACCTCTCAACAAAGAGACTTAAAACATCATTTGAACATGAAGAATCATTCCATAGACAGGGCTAACCATAAATTCTAGAAATCATACTTCAAGCAAAGAATAATTCCAAGACAAATTATTCAAACGAAATCTAGGAGTCGGGGAACGCCCTATTTCATCAAATATTTCACTTTCATGGATAAGAAAACATTACAGATTCACAAATAACTGCATTTATAGAAGAGGGAACTCCTAGACATCTAAGGCTACAATTATAAAGACCATCAAAACAATTATCTAAGCAAGAACAAATGGTATGATCAAAACAGACCTCTTTGGCAGACTGTAAACAATGGTACTTTAAAGGGAGACTTCAGAAACCATTTGCAAGTGGTAGCAAGCAAGCAGGGAGAACCATAAATCATCCTTGAAACCAATTGTTTGAACTATTTAAGAAATAAACAAGCTTAAGCATTTGAAAAGCAGCTAAACTACTCAATAAAACCTTCAACAGATGAAAACATGAAGATAGTGAAGAGTAAACAGGTCTAAGGTTCTTCTGGGAAACATTTGTTAGCCTAAAACGTTTACTCTACTGTAAGCAAAGCATAATGGAACAAAATGGAAAATAGGAAATAACAATAACAGATCAGAATACATCACCAATAGCCATGCTCAGGGATCCAGTGATAGAGCCTTCTCATTAACAAAACATGTTAGAACATCATCAATCTTCTAGTACTTCAATTTCTTCTTAAACTTCAGCCAGACTATGTACAATTACAAAGAGTTCGAATGCCAACAACCAACCCCTAACAAAGAGATCCTCATAGAGTGGTTATACAAGAATTAGGTGGAACTCTTTTTAGGGTTCAAAATGTTATTAATCATAGAGTAAATGCATTTCTAGCCTTGAAAACCATGAAAGGCATAAGGCAGTAATATGTGCAACTAATTCTATGTTTTAATAACTCTGTCTTAACTTCTAAGAGGTATATGGGAGAAAATATTGACTTTTAAGGCTCTCCCATGTCTTAAAATAACTTTTCTGACAGCCAAAATATGTTCTGTTAGTGTGATAACTGTCAAAGTGTCTTTGTAGGTGAAAAGTAGGCTATATGTGGCTTTAGATATTTCGATGAATTAAATACTTTGCTCTGACATGCACGAGGCCTTCTACCTTTTTGATCTATCCTTGCCGACTGATTTAACCTTGATTACTTGTCTTTACACTACTTTATCCATTTAACTCTAGATTAAGGTCTTTGATCTTCAATCGTTGTGCTTTAACCCTTTTTAATCTTTAATATTTGATACTCTTCACTGTTTCATTATGTATAGGTACTTTTCTTTGCACTAGAGGGTCTTCACAGAGTCAATAATAATTATTTATCGACATAAACTTGGAAATTCATCCCTCTGTCCCTTTTTGCATTTGATCAGGCCAAACAAAACCTGAAAAAATCCACAAAACACGTTATATAAAATCCTGCGGGGTCGGAAAATACTGCTTCAAAGGCTGGTGGAGGCAGAGGAGTAGGATATGGAGGCAAAATAGGAGTTTCCATGGTGGATGGGTGATGCGATGGATGGAGGGCTATAGGATTAGGATTGAGATCAACAGCTAGGATCTAGTAGGGGCATTGCATATCGGTGGAGCGAGGAGATGCGAGAAGTAAATAGGGGAAGCCCGATGCAATGAGGGAGTGTCGATGCGATGGAATGATCGATTTCCAATTTTCCGAAGACCGTCGGATCTGCGACGAGATCAATGACAGGGATTTAAAGTGGAAATTTGCATCGCATTTCGCATATCGCCTAAAAAAGGGAAAAGGGAACGAAAACTTGGAAAGTGCCGAGGGGCGATAGCGATGGGGGCTTTAGTTTGGTGCTGGGGCATGGTCACATCGAGGGGAAAGTGACCAGGAGCTAATGGAATAGGGGCTAATCGCATCGTCGGGGAAAGGGTGAAGGGATGAAGAAAATGAAAATGTCGATGTGATTTAAAACGCCGATGTGATATGGAAGGTGCCAATGTGATAAGTGCTGACCATCGATCTTGGAAAGGAATAAACGACTGAGATTAAATCTGGAGAGCGCATCAGAAAATCACAATTTTGAAGGAAAAACAGGCAAAGGCATGGAAAATTGGAAAATGCCAACATGCGATGGCACAATAAGGGCTTAATTCTCTAGTGCGAGGTTTTGGGCCTTGGTTTTATGGCGGGGAAGGAAGGGGGCTTAAGCCAGGGGGGCCTAAAAACTTTTATTTTGAAAAGGTCGGAATAGGCCGCAAAGCGGGTTTTTTGCCCTTTTTTTCAAAGGTTCCAATAGGGCGAAAAGGACAGCTTAAACCATAAAAAGGGGGTTTTATAGTTTTAAAGGGGATTTTGATGAAAATGAGGGCGATATGAGGAAAGAGGGGGGATTTTGCAAAGGGATTTCTCAAAGGAAAAATGATGAAAAATGGATCTGAATAACAACTTCCTTTATAACAGCAGGGCTTCTTGGAATGATCCTCTGAAGGGAAAAATAGTGAATATTACTATTGATTCAAAGGCTTCAAGGATGAGTAGTTTCTTGTGAAAATAATCTCTTGAAGGCTTACATAACAAATTTATCTATCATCTACTGCAGCAAAATTTACTGATGGCTAACAGTGGCTCCACTTGGGGATGGAAGCTCCTTGGAGGTGTCAAGGACCTCAGTTTATCAATCTTTGGCTTTTAGCAGACCAGTGCCTCATCCATTGGGCATAATTTCTTTGTCTTCTTGCTGATTTTCTTTTCATTTTGACAATTCTTCAATGACCTACAACATAAATAACTTCTTAAGGAAGCACCTCTACCTACCCACACTACTTTTCCTAACATTTTTTCTTCTCTTGAGTTCACTTGAACTAGCATCTCTTTTACATATTCTTTTTGAAAACAGAGAGATAAAAATATCTAATGCTACCCTTATTTCTTCTAAGACTCCATATTAAACAGTTGGACTCTAAAGCTTCTCTACCGAATCTACTATCAGCCAAGATTAAACTGTTTGACTGATCTGCATTCTCTACGTCTTAAAACATAAATTTAAACACAGTCAAATCAGGATTATACTATCTGATTTGCTGTAGTGTCTATGGCTATATGTACAAGCTGCTCATAGACTTTATTTGCAGAAAATTAAAACAAAATTGTGAAGGATTAAGATCTGAAAATTAAAGACATCCTTCTTTCTTCTTGGCTCAAGTTTTGATCTATTTAGAGCCATCTTTTCTTTCTTTTCTTTGGTTCAGATTTTGAGCATGTTTGAACCATTTTTCTTCTATCCTAATCGATTCTACTAATAAGCTAAGATTAAACAGTTTGGAAAATCTTCTTCACTAACCTATCAGTAGTGAATTGAAATCTATTTAGTCATGATTAGGCTATATGACTAAATAGCAGTGTTTTCTTTTAGTAGTGGCATCTAGGCTTGCACACTTTCAGACCCTCTTTCTTTTTTTTGGGTATGGGGCTGTATCTTTCCTCTTCTATATCTGCCCTTTTTTTTCCTTTCTATTTTTTTGTATTTTTTCTCTTTTTTTCAAATTTCAAAGCAGAAAACAAAAAACTAACTAAATGCTCATAGGCTGAGCTTTATTGTCATTCCTATCTAACCTAATCTAACTCTAATATATTCATATGTTTAGTTGATGAACTCCCTTTTCCAATATAGCCAATGAAGTAAATGGTTCCATGATTGGTATTTTCTCATCTCCTTGAGCATGCTAGACAAATAGGGCCATTCCCACCTCACCTATTCTTTAAAAGCAGTGCTAAAATTTTTTCTTGCACTTAGCAATATAATGCTTCTAACAACATTTTTCCCTTCTTCAAATATCTTCAAGAAATGACCATAGGGATCTTGAAATAAAGCTTGGTTATGAATCTTTGGAAGATAGGTTTTAACCAAGATTACCTTTTCCTCCGCTGGGTCAAGCTTAAGATTCTTTTGAGAAAGAACTTCTTCCTCATCTTCATTAGCATCGGAGCTGGAGGACTCATCATATATTGCAATACTGTCCTCTTGTGGTCTTGGTATGATCTAATTTAGTGGACTGTACTCTATGAAGAGGTCATCATATTCTTGAACAAGGGTGTTTTTTATTACCTCAACCTTTTCAAGAGAATGCTCCTTATTTTTAGCTTGCTCAAGAAATTCCTCTTTCTTCTCAGCTTCATCATCACAACTGATATATTTTTGACTCCCAATTATGTGAAAGCTATTTATGGTGGATTGGATTGATTGATTGCTACTTTCAAGCTGATGATAATGAAATTCATGACACCAATCAACCACTGATTGGCCTGCATGATTAGTTTCTGCTTGAAGCTCATCATCATCATTAGATTGATCAAAGATTGGAAAATCATTAGTATAAAAAATCTCACCAATCAAACATATTGGGTTATCAGTTTTTTTTTCTTTGATTTGGTCTACAAGTTTATTTTTTGGTTCAAGACAACAAGTTTCAGTAGGTAGATGAGAAGAAGTGTTTTGTTTAAATGAATTTTTGAGGGTTGGCTGTTTTTTTAATATTTGGTCAATTTCTTCTTCTGTCAAAAGAGGAGGAATTTTTATTTTTCTTTCGACAGAAGTATAGCAGTCCTCTTTCTCTTGTGTTGACTAACTTTGAGGCTGTATATCTTCTTGAGCCTCTCCTAGTGAATCTTTATTGGCGTGTGGAGGAACACCTTGAGGACTTTCTTCTTTTTACTGATATTTTTCACTCTCAAACAACTCTTCTTGATCTTCATGATGGTCAATTTGAAAATGGGATTCATGAGTTGTTTCTAATAGATGGTAAGAATTCCATTTTTCTTTGATAATCTGAAATGAGTTATAACATAAAGGCAAAGACTCTAGTTGTGTGGTCTCTTCTCCTATTTCAAATTTTGTGAGTTCAAGAAGGCTTATTGTTCCCTTAGGGTACTGGTCCTTTTTCATGTTTTCAGCTTGGTTGTAAAGATCTCTTAACAACATAATACAAGATAAAGGTAGGTTGTCAAGACTTTCTTGAAAATCTTCTTCATTGTTTTCTCTATAATCCTGCTCATCATACATGTTTTTCTTGTTGTAAATGTCTTGTAGTGGTTGAGTTTGTGTTTGATTAGGAGAAAGCATGGGTTTTTATGGATAATCAATATTTGTATCATCCTCATGCCTATCTAACCTTTTACTAAGTATGTACGTCATTTTTTCCATTCTATCCAATAAGGCATTTAGTTTTGCTTCTCTGTCTATACTTAGATCCATGTTTGTAAAAATAGGTCACTGTATCTTTTCAATCAGTTCAGGGTCTCCTACTAGTGGAGTCATTAGGTATTTTGGAGGTTGTGGAGTGGCCAGGTGGAAGATTTGAACATTTCTGTCCACCAACAACATGATTGGGTTTGCTCAAATGCATTCCCAAGGGAGTTTACAAGGACTAGTGAAGTAATAGGCCTACTAGAGGCCAGTGGAGTCACTAGGTAGAAATTTTTAGCTCTTTTGGAGGTAAAATTTTTATGTTACACCACCAATGTTTATTATGAAACCAATTTGAAATTTTTTTGGGGGTTTATGAGATTCTATGGTTATTTGAAGGACTAATGATTCTATAAGAGCTTTCTAAGCAAATATGAACTCAGAATTCCCACCGTGATTGCCAAAATGTTGGGATTGCAATGAGGTGGCAGATTCACTGGATATTCTTTCATTTATTGAGGGTCTAAAGAGTTTTAAGAGGTATTTATTGCAATTGTATACTCAAAGGTCCCACCGTGATCGTTAGAATGTTTGGTTCCTGTGATTTGGTTGATTTGCAAACCAAATGACAAGGCAACGTATAAACCAGTCTTTAGAGCTCTAGGATCTAGCCCTCCTAGTCTTAGAGAGGGATCTCTCAATATTTTTGCAAAGATATGACTTTTTTTCTTGTAAAAGCTTGATTTTAGGCTAGTTATTAAGCATGAGTTTGTTTGATTGTGTTTGGTTGGTTGGACATGAATAATCTAGGAAACATAGATAGAAAAGGAAAATATCAGAGCCATTGGGCAATGGAGTCTAGAAGAAGCTATAAAAAGCTCAATTAAATGGATATGGGATATCAAAGGTCAAATCTAACTTGGCCAGTGGATCTTGGGTTTGGTGGATGAAATGAAATGAAAATTAGGGTTTTTAGAAGGAGAAGTAGAACTAAGGGCAGTTAAGAATCCTTAATTATATTTACCTCTCAAAAAAGAGACTTAAAACATCATTTGAACATGAATAAGCATTCCATAGACAAGGATAACCATAAATTATAGAAATCATACTTCAAGCAAACAATAATTCCAAGGCAAACTATTCAAATGAAATCTAGGAGTCGGGGAATGCCCTATTTCAACAAACATTCCATTTTCATGGATAAGAAAACATTAAAGATTCACAAATAACTGCATTCATAGAAGAGGGAACTCCTAGACATCTAATATTGTAATTATAAAGACCTTCAAAACAATTATCTAAGAAATAAGAAAGGGTATGATCAAAATAGGCCTCTTTGGCAGACTATAAACAATGGTACTTTAAAGGGAGACTTCAGAAATAGTTTACAAGTGGCAACAAGAAAGCAGGGGGAACCATAAATCATCCTTGAAACCAACTGTTTGAAATATTTAAGAAATAAACAAGCTTAAGGGTTTGAAAAGCAGTCAAACTACTCAATAAAACCTTCAGCGGATGAAAACATGAAGACAGTGAAGAGTAAACAGGTCTAAGGTGCTTCTAGGAGACATTTCTTAGCCTAAAAATTTTACTCTACTGTAAGCAAAGCATAATGGAACAAAATGGAAATCAGGAAATAACAATAATAGATTAGAATACATCGCCAATAGCCATGCTCAGGGATCCAATGATAGCGCCTTCTCATTAAAAAAACATCTTAGAACATCATCAATCTTCCAGAACTTCAATTTCTTCTTAAACTTCAACTAGACTATGTACAATTACAAAGAGTTCAAATGCCAGCAACCAACCCCTAACAAATAGCTCCTCATAGAGTATTTATAAAAGAATGAGGTGGAACTCTTTCTAGGGTTCAAAATGTTATTAATCACAGAGTAAATTTTTTTCTAGCCTTGAAAACCATGCAAGGCATAAGGCAGAAATAGGTGCAACTAATTCTCTATTTTAATAACTCTGTCTTAACTTCTGAGAGGTAGATGGGAGAAAATATTGACTTTAAAGGCTCTCCCATGTCTTAAAATAAATGTTCTGATATCCAAAAGATGTTCTGTTAGTGTGATAACTATCAAAGTGTCTTTTTAGGTGAAAAGCAGGCTATAGGTGGCTTTAGATATTTCGATGAATTAACTTCTTTGCTGTGATGTGCACGAGGCCTTCTCCCTTGTTGATCTATCCTTGCCGACTGATTTAACCTTGATTACTTGTCTTTACACCACTTTATCCATTTAACTATGGATTAAGGACTTTGATCTTCAATTTTCATGCTTTAACCCTTTTTAATATTTAATCTTTGATACTTTTCATAGTTTCTTTTTGTACAAGTACTTTTCTTTGCACTGGAGGGTCTTCACATAGTCAATAATCATGATTTATCGACTTAAACTTGTAAATTCATCCCTTTGTCCCTTTTTGCATTTGATCACGCTAAACAAAACCTGCAACAAACCACAAAACATGTTATATAAACTCTTGTGGGGTCGGAAAATACTGCTTCGGAGGCTGGTGGAGGCGGAGGAGCAGGATGTGCAGGTGGAAGGAGAGTTTCCATGGTGGAGGGGTGATGCGATGGACAGAGGGCCATAGGATCAGGATTGAGATCAATGGCTAGGATCTGGTCGGGGAATTGCATATCGGCGGAGCAAGGAGATGCGAGAAGGAAATAGGGGAAGCTTGATGTGATGAGGGAGTGCCGATGCGATGGAATGATGGATTTCTGATTTTCCGAAGACTGTCAGATTTGCAGCGAGATCGACGACGGGGATTTAAACCGGAAAGGTGCGTCACATTTCACATATAGGCTAAAAAGGGAAAAGGGAACGAAAACTTTGAAAGCGCTAAGGGCCAATAGCGATGGGGGCTTTCGCTTGGTGCTGGTGCATGGTAACGTGGAGGGACAAGTGACCAGGAGCTAATGGAACAGGGGCTAATCGCATCGTCAGGGAAAAGGGTGAAGGGATGAAGAAAATGAAAATTCTATTGCGATATAAAACACTGATGCGATATGGAAGGTGTCGATGCGATAAGAATTGAGCTTCGATCTCGGAAAGGAATAAAAAACTGAGATTAAATCTGGAGAGCACATTGGAAAATCACAATTTTGAAGGAAAAACAAGCAAAGGCATGGAAAATTGGAAAATTCCGATATACAATGGCACGATAAGGGCTTAAGTCTCTAGCACGAGGTTTCGGGCCTCGGTTTTATGGTGGGGAAGGAAGGGGGCTTAAGCCAAGGGGGCTTAAAAAATTGGGTTTTGAAAAGGTCGGAATAGGCCACAAAGTGGGTTTTTTGCCTCTTTTTTCAAAGGTTCCCATCCGGTGAAAAGGACAGTTTAAACCATAAAAAGGGGTTTTTATAGTTCTAAAGGGGATTTTGATGAAAAGGAGGGTGATATGAGGAAAGTGGGGGGATTTTTCAAAGGGATTTCTCAAAGGAAAAATGATGAAAAATGGGTTTGAAGAATAGCTTCCTTTATAAAAACATGGCTTCTTGGAATGCTCCTTTGAAGGGAACGACAATGAAGATTACTCTTGATTCAAAGGCTTCAAGGATGAGTAGTTTCTTGTGAAAATAATCTCTTGAAGGCTTACATAAAAAATTTAGCCATCATCTGCTGCAGAAAAATTTACTAATGGCTAACAAACCCTAACAAAATTAAAGCCATTAAGGAATGGAAATTCGCCACAACCATAAATCATTTGCGAGGATTTCTCAGGTTAACAGGGTATTATCACAATTTTGTTAAAAATTATGGGAGAATACCAACACCTCTAACAACATTATTGAAGAAAGATGCATTTTCATGGACTCCTAAAGCAATTAAGGCCTTTGAACATCTTAAAGAGTTAATGTGCCTAGCACCGGTCTTAGCTATGCCAGTCTTCACAAAAACATTTATTGTGGAATGTGATGCCTCAGGAAATGGAATTGGTGCTATTTTAATGCAATAAGGAAGACCCATTTCTTTTGAAAGTCGTACAATCAAAGGAAATTATTTGTATAAAGCTATTTATGAGAAGAAAATGTTAGCAATACTACATGCACTAAATAAATGGCGACCTTACCTAATGGGATGACACTTCAAGGTAAAAACTGATCATGATAGTCTTAAACACTTTTTGGAACAAAGACTATGTTCAAAAGAGTAGCAAAAATGGGTCACAAAGATGTTGGGTTATGACTTTGAAATAATCTACAAAAAAGGGAAGCTAAATGTTGTTGCAGATGCACTCTCAAGAAAGAATGAAGAGGTGGAAACATTTCTTTGCGCCATTTCTATTATCCAACCAGATTGGATAACAGAAGCAAGGGATGAATGGAAGAAGGACAAAGAAGTGTGGACACTTATCCAAAAGTTGCAGCAAGATCCTCGTACATATGATACATTTAGTTGGAAAAATGATTCCTTATGGTACAAATATCGCTTATATCTTTGTAAGAATTCCCATCTAAAACAAAATGTTCATTTGGAATTGCACACTTCTCCTTTAGGAGGACAGTCAGGATTTTTAAAAACTTACCACAGGGTGAAGAAATAATTTTTTTGGGATGGCCTTAAATCTGATATTCAAAATTTTGTGGCGGAATGTTTGGTTTTCCAACAAAATAAACTTGAGACAATTAAGACCCTGGGTCTTCTACAACCTTTATCCATTCCAAGCCAACGTTGGGAGGAGATTTCAATGGATTTTATCACAGGTTTACCTAAGTTCGAAGGAAAGATTGTCATCATGGTGGTAGTTGATAGACTTACCAAGTATGCACACTTTTGTGCATTATCTCATCCATTTAATGCAAGTACAATTGCTACTACATTTATGGACACAATTCAAAAGCTACATGCAAGCCCAAAGGTTATTGTGAGCGAAAAAGATCCCATTTTTACTGGAAATTTTTGGACGGAGTTATTTTCTTGTTTGGTTACTCGATTAGCTCATAGCTCATCTTATAATCCTCAATCCGATGGTCAAACTGAGATAATGAATAAATTTTTGGAAGGATATCTTCCTTTTTTGGTATCTGATAAACAAACACAATGGGTTAAGCGGTTACCTCTCACTGAATGGTGGTATAACACTTCCTTCCATATTGCAGCAAAAATGACCCCATTTATGGCACTTTATGGATATCATCCACCGTCCATCACACATACTTAAGAGAAAATTATAAGGTTCAAGCAGTGGAATATCACATCTAGCATCAACAAGAAGTTCTCTAACCCTTAAAGGATAACCTAATTTTGGCACAAAATTGAATGAAACAACAGGCAGATCAACATCGCAGTGAGAGAAGTTTTGATGTAGGAGACTGGGTATTTTTACGACTACAACCATGCAAACAAATTTCCCTCAAGCAAGCTAAGAAGGATAATAAATTGTCACCAAATTATTATGGTCCTTACAAGGTGCTGCAAAATATCAGTACTATGGCATACAAATTGGAGCTTCCTGCTTCTTCGCGAGTGCATCCAATTTTCCATGTTTCATGCTTAAAGAAGGTTATAGGTGAAAATCTTCTAGTTCAAAGAGTATTTTCATACTTTAATGAGGAAGGTGTTTAGATTTAACAAGATGATGATCTTAGTGAAAAGAGTCGCCTTCACTAAGTGGGCCCGCAGGCTATTTTTGGCACAAGTCTATTTTTAGACTATGTGTATTTTTAGACATGGTGATCATATTTCAAAAGTTACAGGTTGCTATTTGTGGATGGTTGGTCAAGTTGGAAAAATAGATGAAATTATATTTTTAGAATATTGGGAGAAGTCTATTTATAGATCATCGATCTAAAAATAGCAGTGTCGATTATTATTAGCTCTTAATAATAATTCAACAATAAACAACAACTTATTCTCTTGGAGCACTTAATTTCAGTACATAGATTTGGAAAATCAGTGGGCTGAAGGAATTACACAATTCATAGGGTTTACTAGTTTTCCATGCATGGAGGACTTAGTTCGAACTAAAGTGGCAAATTTATGATAGAGTTGGAAGAGTAGTTCATGGAGTTGTTATTCAGTTTAACTCAATTATTGGAGTTAGTTGTATCTAGTCTAACTGAATGATACACTAGTGAGAGTGGAGTGAATTAATTAGTTAATTAATTCACAAATAATAACTCATTAATCAACTGAACAATAAAACATTTAACTACAATTCATGTCAGTTTAAGTGGAGACCTAATGGAGAGATAGGTGAAAGGGAAAGATAGACTATCTGTTGTGACTATAGTGATGCATTGCTTGCACCACACACACATTGGAGTTGCCAATGAGGATTGCGCAGTCAAGGAAAGGGTAATTCAAATTCATTCAATGCTATTCTTTAGCAAGGATTGCGCAGTGGAGGTAGGCTAGTAGGTGGTAAGAAATTGATGCATGGATTTGCAGATTTCTTCTGATTAGTGTGTGAAAATTGATTGTACAAAGAGCCTGATGTACTAATCTTTGTATGAGATTGTTACATGATCTCCATGACACAATATATTATATTTGGGGTTTTTAGCTTCAGGATTTGCCGTTAAACAACTGTGTTATGTGTGATTTCTTTTATTTATGCTTCACATGTGTTTGCGATTAATTTTCCACAAAATATTAACAATGGAATGAGTATGTATTTTGCAAGAAGTTAAATATTGTGATATAGGGGAATCTGGATGTATGCATACCTAGTGTATACTAATTTCTAGAGAAGGAAAAATCATATTGGTACCTGAAGTGGTCATGGAAACAATAAATTGACAGCTATGAAATCGATCAATTTCAGAGTATCTCATTAAGTGGAAGAACTTACCCAAAAGATTCTACATGGGAGGATGAGAATTTTTTGCAGAAGCACCTAGAGCTAATGAAGCATTGAGGACAACACTTGTTTGAAGGAGAGGGGCATGTTAGGTCCCTATATTACTAGTATAGTCCCTTATTATGTTAGTGTAGACCCCCTTATTGTTATTGTTGCAACCCTGTAACCCCCATATTGTTATTATTGTGTCGTTACATTATTATTGCTAGGTCGGCTAGGATTACATTGTGGCCCCACTAGGATTACATTACGGCCCTATGGACTCCTATATATATAAATGAGGTTTTTTTCATTTGTATCATCCAAGAATTTTTCATTTATGTAATGTATTGGAGGTTGCCCCCTTGAATTGGCTTATTTCTAAGGCGTTGATGTATCTTTTCTTCTATTTTTGGAGCTAGTTTCATAACATTTTATTTAAAGCTCTAAAGTCAACATACATTTTCCAAGTTCCATCTTTCATAGGTACTATAATGGCCGGAGATCCACATGGAGAAGAACTAGGTCAAATAAAGCCTTTATCAATCAATTCCCAAATATGTTTTTTAATTTTTGCATTTTATAGGACCAACATATGATAAATGCCAATGTTCAGAAGAGGAGCATCATATTGGAGTTGAATCTCATGTTGTATTTCTCGTTTAGGAGGTAATGTTTTTTTTCTTTAAATAAATCCTTATAAGAATAAACTATTTAAACCAATTTGTCCTTAAGATGGAAATCACATCCCTTAAAAGCACCAATCTTATGTTTAGTTTTTTCCTTATCAAACATGAGAACATATTTTTTACTTGAGCTGAAGAGTCTCTTCATCTAACTAACATTGATGAAATCCAAGCTTGTTTTAATATTATGTGCCCTGAAAAAATATTCAATTCCATCCTTAACAAGATGATATTTATGCTCCTTTCTATAAAATATGGCATCTCGATCATAAATATAAGGAATACCTAACACAACTCCACATATATCCAAAGGAAACACATCTAAATCAACCTGATCAATAGAATTAGTTGTGATTTCAAACCTTAATTGACATTGTTTTGTGACATGCTTCAGAGTGTGCTCCTTTAACCATCCTAAAGGTTAAGGTTTTGGATGGTTCTTAGTTTCTAATCACAACTTCCGTACTAAATTCTCAGATATTAAATTAGCTTGTGATCCACTATCAAATAACGTGTCAATTTTAGTGTGCTTGGATATTATCCTTATGTGAAACAATTTAATCCTCTTCTTATCTTCAACCACTTCATTAGATTTAGAAGAAGATGAAAAACAAGTATAAATAGAACTTGTATTAGAAGGGTTACTTGTTAAAACCATAGAAGTTATCTTATGTTCATCACTAGAGTCGGATCCCAAGTCCTGTTGGACTACGACATCATCTTTCTTCTCACCCTTCGTCTTATGGAACTTCTTTGGCTTAAGTTCTGGATGGATCTTCTAACACTTGGATTCATCATGTCCAACCCTTTGAAAGTGAGTACACATATGACTTTCTCCTTCCTTATTGTTTGTTGCTACTTTCTTCCCCTTTGATTTGTTCTTTCCTTCGTTATCTTTGTTTTCTGAATGCTTGAATAGTTTCTTCGTAAACTGAAAAGGTCTGCCACCTAATTCAACATGAATGGCTTGCACACACACTTCATCAAAGTTAGTTGTATTAAACATAAGAAATGTATGTTTCAAATAAGAATTCAAATTTCCAATATACTTTAATAAACTTTCCCGTGTTTAATGAAATGCAAGTGAAAATTCCTTCTTCCCGAAGTCCTGCGTAAACTCTTGCACATTTTATCCTTTTACCTTGCCTTAAACACTGCCAATCCATTACAACTTGTTGTGTATATCCTAAAGGATATAATTTATTTATAATAGGTTTAATAAACTTAGACCATGAGGAGATTATTTTACCTTTATGCTTTAAATTTGATTGAGTTTTACTTTCCCATGAAATTAAAGTTGCTCCCCCCATTATAAGTGTAGCTAGCTAAATTCTTGCAAAATCATCATCAATACTTTGTATTACAATATAATTCAAGTTTTTTAATCCAGTTATCCAACTTTTCAGGATTCATTTCACCATCGTATATGGTTAGTTCAAACTTTACATCAAGTTTCAAAAAAGGAGACTTCTTATATTTATTCTTTGAGTCAGAATCTGAACTTGAATCATCAGAAGATGACAAAGAAGAAGATTAAGATGGAGGAGAAGGAAGTTCATTACCATTAGTTTTCTTCCTGTCCTTTTCCTCTTCTGCACCTTTAGAAGACGAAGATGGAGAAGCAGGAGATTTGTCACCATCAGTTTTCTCCTTGCCCTTTTTCTCTTTTTTTCTTTTTTAAGTTGACGTTGCATCTCTAGTCTTCTTGTCTTCATAGAGTTCTGCAATCATGATTTTCATATTGAGGAATTATTTTGAAATTTCTCATCAATTTTGGGCTCGAGAGTTTCTTCTTTAGTTTCACCTTCCATATTTCGAGAGATTTTCCTCTTTCCGATCTTTGGATTTTTCTCCTTAAGTTTCCCTTATCCATGTCGCGACCTGGACCTAGTCAAAATTCATTAGAAAATATCCTGTTTAACATGATCAATCTACTCTGATACCAAATTGTATGATCTGAAATTGACAAGATTGATTAGTTGCACAATTGATACCAAATTATATGATATTTGTTTATGTGAATGAACAAAGAAAACATAGTTATTTTTTATGCCTTAAACATAAAAGTAGAGAAACGAAATTAAGAATAAAATAGTAGAAAATAAAGACGCAAACACAACAAACATTTATTACGGAGTTCATCCCTTCTGGACTACATCTCTGGGTCCGCTTGCAAGTGGGCGTCTATTTTATTAGGAAAATTTCCTAAGAGTTTATTTACAAGAGATTTTTCCAACCAATATTTGCATGCAGGAACTACTGGCTACTCTTCTAAGAAATCCCTCTATCTCATCTTTCCAACGCCTATCTTTGTTCTCCAAAAGGACCAAGGATGCTCAAGTTACACCCAAAAGAGTATCTACTGTCAACTGCAAAAGATTGTCCCCTGCAACTCTCTAATCAACTTTGCCTGCACAAGTGTAATGGAAAACATTTTACATTGAAGGTTTTGGAGTTAGGAGTATGGTCCTCCTTGGTATTTTAAAACAAACGACTTAAGGGTTATTTATTTTTTATTTTATTATATTAATAAAATATAAAAATAAATAATTTTTTACTTATAATACTTTTTATATTTTTATAATTATTTTGATAATAGTATTATTTATGGAAGTGTTTGAAAAGTCATAATCTATATGTTTTATGTTTTTGGAGGATTTTTTAACATATTTGTGATCCAATTTATCCAAAATCAGGTAGGTATTTCTCCACAATATGGGTGCCCCAAGGGTTTTTCATGGTGTTGAATACATAGTCAAAAACCCATGTTAAACAACAAAAATTAAGATTTTAAACCCTTTTTTTCACCATAAACTTCAGGGATGCCAAATTGAAGGGTTTGGAGTTTGGAACTAAGGTCCTCCTTGATATTTTAAAGTTAAAGAGTTAAGGGTTAGTTATTTTTTATTTTACTTTATTAATAAAATATAAATAAATAATTATTATCTTATAATAATTTCTATTTTTTTAGTAATTATTTTTACAATAGTATTATTTATGAAAGTATTTGAAAAGTCATAATCTATCTCTTTTATGTTTTTGGAGGATTTTTTTAACATATTTTTGATCCAATTTGTCAAAAAATCACGTAGGGATTTCTCTGGAATATGAGTGCCCCAGTGGTTTTTCATGGTGTTAAATCCATATATGTAGTCAAAAACTCATTTTAAACAACAAAAATTAAGATTTTAAACCCATTTTTTTCGCCATAAACTTGAGGGATGTCGAATTGAAGGGTTTGGAGTTAGGGAGTAAGGTCCTCCTTGATATTTTAAAACAAAAGAGTTAAGGGTTAGTTATTTTATATTTTATTTTATTAATAAATATAAAATAAATTTATATTTTTTTTAGTAATTATTTTGATAATAGTATTATTTATGGAAGTATTTGAAAAGTCATAATGTAGCTGTTTTATGTTTTTGGAGTATTTTTTAACATATTTGTGATCCAATTTGTCCAAAATCATGTAGGGATTTCTCCACAATTTGAGTGCCCCAAGGGTTTTTCATGGTGTTGAATCCATATATGTAGTAAAAACCCATTTTAAACAACAAAAATTAAGATTTAAAACCCATTTTTTTCTCCATAAACTCCAAAACATAACATATTTAGAGAAGCCCTATAAAAAATCTGATTTAATTTAATATTAATATTAATATTATTATTATTATTATTATTATTGAGTATATTTTTTTATTAAATATGTTTTTAATTTTCTTTAATTTATTGAATTATTTATTTTTTATTAAGTATTTCTATGATAAAGTACTAGGAGGAATGCTATAACTTCAATTAGTATAATTTTAAGACAATGTCACTCTAGGATTCATGCATGAGGATTTATGTCTACGTGAATATAACACAACCTTTACTTGATCATATAGAGCTTGAACCATGATGAGATATGGAAACAACCAATGGATTATGAGCACATGTTATTCTAGTGTATCCGATGCCACAAATATGGACATATGTTTCGATATTGTCCAATGAATAAATTTGAAACATCAAAGCAAGCGACAAAGGATGATGTGGAGGGTTTTCAAAAATTTAAAAGAAAAAAAAAGAACCTCATAAAAGTCAACCTACTCAAGCGGAAACAAAAAAAAAATTCCAAGAAGATTAGAGGTGGATTTAAAAAACACCCCTAAAATCCACCCATTTTCTTTTGAGAGCTTTTGGTTGAAGTATCTAGAATTCCTAAACAAAGGTCAAAACTGGTGGGAGGAGATCAATGCACAAGGAATAACTCTTATGCATACCTTTGAGCTTAAGCTAAAAGAGTACAAGAATAAAACCAAATATTAGAACAATATAGACTTCAGGAATATACTATTAGAAAAATGAAAACTAGAATATTGAATGCAACAAGTTCAATAATAAATCATCACATGGGGATAATAGAGGCTCTGATCCTAGAAGAGGGGAAATTAATAAATAAAATATAATAGAGACAAAAGCATGAGGAGACTCTATGTAGAAAGAAATCCAGAGTGAAATGACTACTGAAGGGGTACTGCGGATCAAAATTATTCCACAGGACTATGATCAAGCATCATCATCATAAAATGATTTTTTAAAATAGAAAGAAATACACTTTTTCTAAAACATGAGGAAATTGAAGATGAATTAGTCTCCTATTTTCATGATATTATTACAAATCTTGTTCCAAATAGAAGGGAATAAATTCAGAGAATAACAACCCACATTCCACATCTAATAAATCAAGATTAGAATGAGAGAAATAAATTACTTAGAAGTGGAAGAGATAGTCAAGGATATGCTACCTAATAAAGCTACCAGGTCAATCATCTTTACAACAAATTTCTTTCAAGCATGGTAGAAATTTATTGGCCTATAATTCCATGCTTTGGTTGAAGAATCTTCTCAAACTCATAAGTTATGGTTGAGTCTCAATGCTACTTTCAGTACTTTAATCCATAAATCAAGCAAATTTGAGGACCTTAGTCACTTATTCTCTATTGATCTGTGTAATTTTATTTAAATTTTTTTTTCTTTTGTAATAGCCAAGTATATTAACCCTTGTTAAATAGCATAATCTCCCTAGAATAGATAAGTTCCACTGAGGGTCTTTAGATTCTTAATGTAATTTTGACAAATCATGAAGTTAGTCACTCTTTGAAGAAGTTTATAAACCCTACGATCCTTATTAAACTCGACCTATATGAAGTTTATTATAGAATTAGATGGGATTATCTCCTATGTGGGCTAGCAGCTTTTGGGTTCTCTTTGTCATGGATCTCATGGATTAAGTCTATGATTTATTCCCCTTTCTACTCCGTTATTTTGAATGGGTTTCCCACTGAGAATTCTAACTCCTCCAAGGGTATGCTTCAAGGTGATCCTATCTCTCCTTTCCTTTTTGTTAGTATGATTCTTTCGTTGTAAAATATCACTTTAGCTATGCATATCAAGTATCCCTAACATCAAGTATGGCTGCAAAATATCTTTAAGTTTGCTGCATAAAATTAGATCTAAGCATAAAAGACATTAAGCAGATAAAATATACAATGGCTCCATGCATCCAATGAACAAGACAAGAACAATGTATAAAAAGAATCTTATATTGTATTAAAGAATGGGGCACCTGAGAGGAAAACAAGAAAGGTGTTTTCCAGTTCTCCTCAGTGGGATGGGTTCTTGGAAGTCCTCAGTGTTTCAGATCTAAAATTCCTCTCTTTGGTTAATGTGGAAAACCCTAACAAACATGGAACTCAATGGGAGTTCAAAATGCAAACAAATGAAATTGGTAACCAAAAGTAGATCTAGTGTGATCTAATGCAATGGAGTTGACTAATGAATGGGGAAAACCCTTCTATTTATAACAAAATATTGGGGTGTTCTAGAACTTGGTGCATGAATAAAATATTAATAATCAAATTCTAGAATCACCCTTTAGGAATATTTTATTATATTTGTTGGAGGGAAAAGGGTTTTTGACTTGGGTCAATTCCTTTATTTATAAATAACAAATAAATAAATGATTTATTTATTATTTAAGGGAGATGAGGGGAATATAATTAAATAAATAATGATTTATTTAATTGATTGCCTTGTTTTGGGTTAAATATGACCAAGAGATGTAAACAAATGTGGTGAAAGTGATTTTACTTGGGGTAAAATTGGTCTTACATGGTGTACTTGGGTTCATCTAATGATAATGGGTTAGATGACCAAAAAATGGTGTAACAGATTGCCCCCCAACGTACGAGTGTTAGGAGAAAATTGTATGACCGAAGTATGTTGTAAGAACTGAATCACAAAACATTAAGATAGAAATGAAAGAGAGGAATGTAAGGTAATCTAAAGTGGTGGAGGACTAGACCCTGAGGAGATGAGACTTACAGGTGCAACAAGTCTCAAGTGTATGAGGTGGTACCAATGTGAAAGGCAGTGGGGGAGGCATACCTATGCCTGCCGAGACAATAGTACAAAGAATAAGGCACCCAGAAAACCATAGAACGCGATAGTAAAACCAGTGCTGGCCTAATCATGAGCCATAAATAAAGAATAATGAATCCCACATACATGCGATGCCTGGAATAATCATCAGGACTTATATAATGATATGGTAGTACATGATATACTAATATACCCAAATTCCCCCTACACACGGGGACGGGCTCGCGAAATCGGACCGACACGTGCAAATTGAAGAGGTGCTACAAGAGACTGAGGCCGATATCATCAAATGAGAGGAGTTGCATCAAGTGCTAGAATGAAGAAGTCATTCGGGTATGTGGGGGGTTACCTACAGGGCCACCCCCTCCTGAGGGTTGAGACATCTCACACACACCCGAGTATCACCAATAGCTGCTGCTGCATCACTGAACCGTCAAGTGTATAGATCACAATCAGGCTGAAAAGAGCTTGAACCAAGGTACACCATGACTTGATTTCTGGATTAAAGGAGCTGGTGTCGACAGAAGTAGGTCCACCATGGGTTAGGAAAGAAGGGAATCCCAACTAAAGCACGAGAGAAAATAGTGGAGCGATGAGCAGACAGACACTAATGATGATGAAAATGAGGGATACTAAGTGGCAGATGGACGACTTCCCTTGTTATAGCATAAAAAGCAGGGATGGCTTGGCAGCGACTGACACAATATTAGGAGGGATAGGGAACAATGGGACTGAGGGCCATACTGTGAAACACGAGGGAGGGACCAAGCAATGAAGGATGGAGGACTATAGCGGGATAAAAAGGGACGCGAGATAGACTCCATGACTGATGATGACTCAACTCAGATGCTCTAAACAAGGGCGAATCGATGGTGCTGCCACACAGTAACAGTCTGATGGGGAACCATAAAAGCATGAGTACAAGAGGGTATCTCATGACGAAATTAACATGAACAAAGACAAGTAAGGAGGCAAAGTGGTGCCCCCAGGTACAAGTGTTGTAAGTGAAGAAATTCGATTTTGAGGAGAGATGAAAAGGTCCTTCATGGAAAAAATGTGTCTTGGTGAAGTATGGAAACATGAAAAATGAAAAAACACCCATTTGAGTGCTTGGTGAGAGCTTTCCAACGGTGTAGACAGTTTGTCAAATGAGGCTACGGTTTGGTCGCAACGGGCGAAAGAAAAAGTAGGGGTTTTCTTCTAATAGGGTGTTTTCCCTCCAAAATCATTCATTTTCTTGTGGAGCTGTGGTGAATGTGGAGAGGAGAGAAGGCCCTAAATCTTGCGGCCATTGTAGCGGACAAACCGACCATTGGAATTGCAATCTGTCAGTTGCAGGGAAGAGGCCTAATCCTAAGCTTTGTTTTTGATGGATTGAAATTGCGGATTAGAGTTTAAAATTCTAGAAATTGTCCCTACTTCCGCATTACGGTCGGGTCGCACTTTTTGGGGCAAAAGATGTGACCTGGGACGCAGGTTTTGGCTTGAAAAGTGTGACCTGGCCCAGGTTTTGCCCAAAAAGTGCGACCTGCTAGGTGTGGGAGGTTTCAGTGATGTTATGGGCTGAAATTATGTTTGGTGTAAGATAATGTAGTTTTGTTGATCTGGATGCTAACAAAGATGATGTTTTTATGCAGATATGGCAGATATACGAATAAAGTGGAGAGAGAGAGAGACTTGGGTACACTACGGATGGAGATCCAGGTGGATCAGGGTGCCCGTGATTCACTGGCTAGACATGGGGTTCTAAAATTTTTGGAGAACCCTTTGATGAGGGCTAGAGAGCCCTTGTTGGCCTGGATTATTAGTTATTAGGATCCGGATCAGGAGGCGTTTGTAGTGCAGGGTCACAGGATCGAGTTAACAGTCCAGGATTTGTATTTCTTGACTAGTATCCCACCGTTGGGGATGGCGGGAAATACGTAGCCAGTGTTACCATGGGGGTGTAACATTATGGAGTTTGTGGAGCGACATTGTCGACCGAGTGTTCAATTCAAAGGGACTCGTATATCTATTGGGGAGCTAGAGAGGTTGGAGACCCGGGCAATGGCTGCAGCAGTGTTGAAAATCTTGGGCAGTCAGGCGCTCCATCACATCACTGGAGGGAAGATGATGATTGTAGAGAGTGTGTTGGGTGGGACCTACTATGGGTGGGCCCAGATGATGTTAGTGTCGCTGAAATGACAGTTGTCGTTATGTAAGCGACAAGTGAATCATGCTTGTGCATATGGGACAGTATTGTGCTCTTTCTTCTTTGAGAAGATCCCGACCTTATGAACTCGTATACAATTGCCTGATGGGGGCCCGAGAGAGCCCTGGATGCATCGGTGGGGATGACTACTGAGTAGAGGAGGAGGAGGGGCGGTCGGGAGGGTGTTTCGACCAGATTTCTTTGCCCATTGGGACCAGATGTTGTTATACATAGACGACTATCCCTATAGTGGGATGAGCTATTGGGGAGATTCGGACTTGCCACTACCACTTGGTCGAGTATGGGGACCAGATGGTAAGTGACAAGCAACTAATCTGTTATGTTCCTTTTTATAGTTTGTGACTAGTATTCATGGTACTAATCCTTATATTGTTTGGGATGCAGATATAGCTCCGGTGAAACCGGCCGGATATATGGGACGACCAGCAGCAGTGGGTGCTATAGGCGCAAGTGGATTGAGGACATGATAGAATGAAGAGATGGCCACACTGGTGGAGGATCTCCGTCGTAGATGTGAGGGACTGCTGACCGGTGTGTCGGAGTGTGGATGGTAGGATTTAGACGACCGATACATAGAGCTATGTATTGGGCTCCCCTCGAAATGGCGAGGGATCATGCGATGCATGGCGATGGCCGGGCAGATGGTGCGTGATCTACGAGCTGTGGGAGCAGAGCCATTGGCTCAGGATCCTCCGGAGAGTGACTAGGTGTGGGACAGGTGGTGCCCCCTAGTAGTGATGTAGGGGCAAGTGGTGCCCCCCATTTTTGTAGTAGTGGTTTTTGTAACATGCTATGGGCATGTCATATGTTTCAAACTATATGGACTTTAAAACACATGTTATATATATATATGAGTTTTATGTGTATTTTGTGGATGCTATTGTCTTATGTGTGATAAATTCCAGTCTAGAACATGGTTTTCAATCTGATCTACATAGTGATTGTGACTTCTAGGGATGTGGTTGAATGAAATAAATCTAAATTCCCGTATCAAAAGTCTCACCCGTAAAGATTGTCTAAACAGGATAGGATTATGCACATGGTAGACACCATTAAGTTGTAAGACAATAAGTAGGGAATCTAAATAGACTTGCAGATGGAGGATGCGATGGGAGAGAGCGTCAGCTAAGAGACCACGAACGGCATCATACTCGACCTGGTTATTAGTGGCGGTGCCAATGTAGACCCCATTTGCAAGAACAAGGGTATGCACAGGGATAAAGATGGCCCAGGCAGCTGAGGTGAGGTTTCGGGAATACCGACTCGCGCCATCGGCGTAACCAATGTAATGAGTGGACGAGAGGGTCGAGGGAACAACATCACAAGATAAGAGAAGTGAGGAAGATCGGGGACTTGTTTTGTGATGTACATCATAGAGACGGATGGGAGTATCGGGGTTAGGTGAAGAGAGGGGAAGGTGGTGGAAACTGCAAGAGGCTGAAAAGCTACCGAGATCATTGTTCATGGAGGAAAGGTGCAGAATGGGTCATCAGGGGAGATGACAGAAGAGCAAGTAAAAATATGGTCAAAACATGAAGAGCCCAAGAATGGCGCTGAAGGGGGATCAGATGAAAAAGGCGGAGTGGATACGGAGGGGATGTACTCCAAGGTTTGGGCGGATGATGATAGGTACAAGAGAGGAGCAGTAGATTCAGACATCTCAACATCAGTGGGAGGGATTTCAATGGTGGCTGGAGGATCCTCGAGTAAACTCGACGCATACTGAGCAAGGATGGGTGAGGCAGATTGATTGTATTCCACTTCATACTCGCGAATGACCTCTAAAGAGGAATTGTAATGCATGAGGTGAGGACAATGGTGAGAATAATGGCCATGGACACCACATAAAGCGCAGGGTTTGTTGGTGCAAAGGGCCTTTGGGTTCTTGGTTATGGGGGCGGAGGAAACAAAGTTTTTCGGGGCTGAAAATTCAGGGAATGCGACTTTGACCATGGGTTGGATAATGGGCAACTCAAGACAAGTATGGGTGGCGTGATCGACAGCATCACACAAAGCGCAAGGCTTGGTGGGTGGAGGGGGAGTAGGATCGGGCGTGGTGGATTTATATTGGGATGCCCCCATGTGAGTTTTTCTTTTCTTACCCATAACAGTCTCATCATGAGGAGGGTCGTGCAACGGGGCTAGAGGTACTGTAGCAGTGGGAGGAGCAAATGGAATCGATTGAACTGGTGTCACAACAATGTATGGTTTAGGGTGGCTGGGAGGGGTTTCAGTTGGAGGAGTAAGATACCATATCGGTATGCCCAAAGTTAAATTAGGTAGGGAAAGGGTGGCCATGACAGGAACCGAATAGAGGCCAGGGGGAGGGCCAAGGAAAGGGATTTGACCGGCGGAGTAATGGCCAGGAGGGATGGTGCCTAAATGGGGGAGCTCAGAGGGAACTGAGGCGGGAGGATAAGGAGGTTTCGGGGTGTGAGGGGGAGGTGAAGGACCCGGTGGGAGAGTTTGAAACAGCTGAGGAGAAGGGCTAGGAGTAGGGTGATTCAGATGAGGTGGAGGTTGCTGACTAGCCAGAGCAGGTTGTGGGAGGGTAGCCTGAGACGATTGCATCATGCAAACATTCGTCGAGCTAGGATCTGAGATATGAGGAGGGGGGGGACCGGGTAAGGTGCCAAGCAAAGAGGAGTCTTTGTAGACACCAGGGGAGACACTGGTCAAAGAATTAACAGTTTTCTTATTGGTGACAGTAGAAATGGTGGACTCAGGTGAGATCTGAGATTTACGTTCATGATACGAAAACTGGTCAATGGTGACGATCTTGCCATTATGGGGGAAAAACATCTTGCAGTGGACTGCGGATGGGACAGCAGACATGGCATAGGTGTAACTACGCCCCAAAAGGATGTTGTAGTCAAGAGGGGCATCGATAACTTTAACGTCGACACAGATAGTCTTACCGGCAAGGGTGATAGGCCAGTTACGAAAAATACCAATGGGTTGGGAGGCATGGCCATCCCACACACGGAGGGTGATGGTGGAAGGGGCCAGCTCAGGGGATCCAAGTTGTTTCCAAACCGAAGCGGACATTACACAGGTAGATGCCCCCTCATCAATAATACATCGAACGACATTGGCATTTCGGATTTTGACTGGGATTTGGAAAGCAACTGAGGGAGGAAGAGGGGGATGGTCTGACTGACGGGCGTCGAAAATAATTAATAGGTCATCAACAGGATATACAACACCCACGGCAGATAGTAGAGCTTTCTTTTGAGAAGGACATGACTAGAGGAGTTTTAGTGTTGAAATGGCAGCTGGAGATTGCGCCAGATCATCTACTATGCTATAGGAATGGGCAGCCCGACCAGAGGCAGCATTTCGGCGTAATGGACCCTTAGGAATTTTTGTGTGAACCTCAAATTTGGGTGGAGGGATTTTAAGGGACCATTGGGTGTCAATAGAGGCTCTGTAGAAGTTGATGATGGGGACTCGGAGACAGACGGTACAGGAGGCGGGGAGTATTGACGAGACCGAGTTTGAAGGTTGATTTCAATAGTGAGAGGTTGGTTAGAGGACATCATAAGAATCTGGTAATCAGAAGAACCAGAAGGAGAATTTTGAGTGGATGCCGGGGCATGAGGGGATTGAGTAGCCACAAATCCTTGTTGAGGGAAAGGATTGGTAAACACAGCGAGCTAGGATGTAGAAGTAATGGGGGGGACAAGGGGAGAGGAGTGTTTTCCCTGAATGGTGGCCTGAGACTCCCACATCTGTCGCATCTGTGGTAAGAGGGGACAATAGTGAGTGTAGTGACCAAAAACACCGCAACATGAATAAGGCTTATTTGTGCGAAGCAGCCTATCCTGCTTGGGTTGGGAGCCCTGGGGCTGGGTAGCAGTGTTAGGGTAAATACTAGAAGGATTGGGTCCATGATTACCAAAGGCAGATGGATTGCCTCTCCTCCGCCGTTGAGAAAGAGGAGGAGTAGTCGCACCGTGTTGCGCAAATACGTGCCCTGGAGGGGGTCGTAAGTGCGGCTGTGGGGGTGGAGGAGGCAAGGGAGCGGGAGGTCCAAATGATGGAGGAGCTGGGACACCAGGCGACGGATAAGGGTAAGGGTGAGAATGGGAAACATTGAGGTAAGAAGGAGAATGGGCAAAAGGAGGAGGCATGCCAAAGCCTGGATACATGTTATCGGGATCGTGAAAGGTGCTGGGGGTGCTGGCCCTGCTGGGAGGAAAACCATAGGACATAAGAGGTGGAGCAGAGGGATGAGACATGGCTCCGATGATACCGTCGGCAGAGTGAGAGGTCCCGGAGGCGTTAGTGCCCCCCGGCTTGGGGAAATCAGGAAGGACAGTATAAACATAACTAGACTGGGCATAGATAAGGTCATATTTTAAGGCGATTTGAAGGGCGGCTTCTTCAGTTTGGGGGAAATGGGAGGTGACATCTTTGCCAATGGGAGGTAAGAGAGAGCAAAGGAACTAATCCATGTAAACTCTATCTTCAAAGGGGGGAGCACAGCATAAGCTTCGTCATCGTCGCCACTCTTGGACATGAGCGTAGAGATGCGTTGAAGAGGATTGATGAAAGGAGGTCAATATTTCAGTGCCAGTGTCGTATCAGAGAGGGACCTGGAAATAAGACAAAAAGGCTTGGGCAATGGTTTCAAAAGTGGTATGGGAAGAGGTGGCTTGATCAACTTCGCCAGTAAGGGTGTGTTGGAATAAATGAAGATGAATGGAGTCATCAGTGATGGAATTAGAGGAGCACCACATGTGGAAAGATCGGATATGATTGGAGGGATCTTCACTAGCAATGCCTTCGAACTTGGGAATGTCGGAGGGGAGCTTGGTTGGCATAGTAGGTCAACTGACATCATGGCAGATAGGATCATTGATGAGCTGATTGAAGTCGGGGAGACTGAGGCCGGCCATATACGGAAGTAATGGGGTAGTCGAGGTAGGTCCCATAGTGGTTCCACTGGAAGTGGACCCGGAAGTAGAACTGGGGTTAGGGCTAGGTCCAGAACTAGACATGGTGGAGGTAAAGGGGGGAGAACTAGAAGGATGGGGAGAACCCGAACAATTAGAGGAAGAGTCGGAGTGCGGACTTGGGGGAGGAATTACTTGATGATGACGGGAAGGAGGAATTCGACCAACTGGAAACTGAGGGTGAAGGCCAAGAAGTCGCCGGGATAAATGCCTTGGAGGTGAAATGATGATGGGAAGAAGAAAGACCGACAAGGGCAGCAAGGTGCAAAAGCAAGACACGACAAGGGCAAGGAGGTGTAGTGTCAATTAATTTTAGAGTCTTTTCCAGGCGGTGTTAACCAGGCTCTTCTTCACTTAGGTTCAGTGTGTGGCGTGTGTTAATCTTAATTGATTAAACCCAGACATTTTGAGAGTAAAAGAGAAAGTGTGTTGCGTAATGGAAAAGAAATCTGCAGTTAATAAGACTGAAAGAACATAAAATTAGCAACTAAAAAGGCAACAATCGAACCCAAGAAGGTGGGTCTCTCAAAACTAGTATAGAAGGGGCAGAGCACACTAACAAGAGATCGATAGATCTAAGGTCTGAAGGGACTAGGATCTAATGAAGAAATCTGCTAGAAAGTGGTGCAGAAAGCAATAAAGAGGCAGGGGCAAGGTTGCTTCTAGAAAATAGGAGATCAGCTAAAAAGAGGGGGGCCAAAGAGGTGGCCCTAGACATGAACCCAAACAAAGCGAAAGGCAGTGTATAGAAAGGGAAGAAAAGCTGACCTGTGAGGATCTGAACAAGAGGTTATCAGATCTGAAATAAGGCTAAAACTTCTGGAAATTCAAATGTCTGAAAATAGCAACAAATTCTCCCACAAAAAGTGGAGGGAGCTAAAGCCCTAAGGGGTAAGAGTCCCACTTAGGTGAGTGAAATAGATCAGCAACAGGTCTAAACATGTGGAGACAGAGGTTGGAAAACCCTGACAGAAGCTTAAGTGAAACCCATAAAAGGTGTTGGCAGATGGCAGAAAAAATTGCAGGTCGCAGGTTTGGGCCTATTTTTAGGCCAGGTCACAGATTTAGGGCAAAAAAGTGTGACCTCAAGGCCAGGTCACACTTTTTGGGCCGATAAGTTCGACCTGCAGATCCGGGTCTGGCGGCGGCAGATTTTAGAAAATTTTGTCGTCTCAGCAGCGGCTGATGTCGGTCACCTGCGCAAAAAAGGCCAGAAACACACGGAAGTTAGAAATTTGAATGTTTGAGGGTTTTAGAGGGGAAAACTAGCATAAAAATGGGAAAAAATAGGAAAAATAAAAATGGAAGAGAAACCTTAGGGTCTGAAACAGCTAGATATGCAGGAAGATAGAAAACGACAGTGGTCGCAAAAGAAAACCCGTGCGGAGTCGCCAATTGTTAGTATGATTCTTTCATTGTAAAATATCACTTTAGATATGCATATCAAGTAGCCCTAACATCAAGTATGACTGAAAAATATCCTTAAGTTTGCTGCATAAAATTAGATCTAAGCATAAAAGACATTAAGCAGATAAAATATACAATGGCTCCATGCATCCAATGAACAAGACAAGAAAAATGTATAAAAATAATCTTATATTATATTAAAGAATGGGGCACCTAAGAGGAAAACAAGAAAGGTGTTTTCCAGTTCTCCTCAGTGGGATGGGTTCTTGGAAGTCCTCAGTGTTTCAGATCTAAAATTCCTCTCTTTGATTAATGTGGAAAACCCTAACAAACATGGAACTCAATGGGAGTTCAAAATGCAAACAAATGGAAATGGTGACCAAGAGTAGATCTAGTGTAATCTAATGCAATGGAGGTGACTAATAAATGGGGAAAACCCTTCTATTTATAACAAAATATTGGGGTGTTCTAGAACTTGGTGCATGAATAAAATATTATTAATCACATTCTAGAATCACCCTTTAGGAATATTTTACTATATTTGTTGGAGGGAAAAGGGTTTTTGACTTGGGTCAATTCCTTTATTTATAAATAACAAATAAATAAATGATTTATTTTTTTATTTAAGGGAGATGAGGGGAATATAATTAAATAAATAATGGTTTATTTAATTATTTAAAAATGATTTAGTCAAATTTAACTAGGAATAGTATTTAAATAGTGATTTAAATAACTTATTCTTAGGAAATAATTAAATAAATAATGATTTATTTAATTGATTGCCTTGTTTTGGGTTAAATATGACCAAGAGATGTAAAAAAATGTGGTGAAAGCGATTTTACTTGGGGTAAAATTGGTCTTACATGGTGTACTTGGGTTCATCTAATGATAATGGGTTAGATGACCAAAAAATGGTGTAACACTTTTCATTCTAGCTGTTGAAAGTCTGGGGAGATATGTCAAGGTAGTTTTCCATTAAGGTTTACTTAAAGGGATTCAACCTCGTGGGTAGGAACTTGCTATTACCCACCAAAAGTTTCCTGATGACATATTACTTTTCTTTTAAGCTTGTTTTTTGGAAGCTATAGGTTTAAAATCCATCCTTTCTATTTTCATGAAAGCCAAATGTACTTTGATAAATGGTGAAAAAACCATTTTTTTCTTTTTTTAACACAAATCATGTGGTTCTAGCTCATCTAAATTACCTCTTGGCATTCCCAATCAAATAAATCTCGATGAAATACCTAGTAGTCCCAATAGTATTTAGCTCCTTAAGAATGGCTTCACTGAAAAATGTGTTACAAAATATTTCTAACAAACTCGAATGTTGGGAGTTTAGATCCCTTAATATGGTTGGTCATTTTGTCTTTCTTAGATATGAGCTCCAAGGTATTCAAATTCATCATATTTATGTGTTGGGAGCTTCTAAAGCTATATATAACTCCATTATTACCTCCTTCCAATTTGTTTTATGGAGTGGAGTAGAAAAGGTCAAGAAATGGGCACTAGTTTCCTAGGAGCACCTTTGAATTCCTAAGTTGGTGGGGGGTCTAGGTCTACTTGACCTAGATATGTTGCACAAAGACCTTGGATAAAATCTATGGTGGAAATGGATGCAATGGGGAGCATATATTTGGAAACAAATGTGGAATAGAAATTATGGTCACCTTCATTATTAGTGTTGCAAAATGGCAACAAGAAATGACTTCTAATTTAATTTTACCTTAATTAAATTAGAAGGAAATTGTAATTCCCCATATTATGACACCTTGTACAAGTTAATCATGTTCGGAATACTTAGTTAGCTTAGTCAATTAGAGTTAGGGGTGTAACTAGAGACATGTAGAGCTCACTCTATATTTTAAGGGGGGCGAGTTACAGTTTATTTGGAGTGGTAATAATTGACTTAATTAATTTTGAGTTAAATAACTTTAAATAGTTCCTAACTAATGGAAGGACTAGTGAGAGGTCAAGCGAATTTTATTTGATTTAATTCACCATAGTGACCAATCAGATAATTGATAATTCACTCATAAATAATTGTTGCATATCAGTTCTAAGAGATATCTAGTTGAGATTAGAGTTTAAGGGGATTGTACCATCAGTTGTATAATCATATTTTTTATAGATAATGCATACATTAAAAGATAACTTGTTACACAATGATTTTTCACTCTACTCACATTTTGTTCCTAATCTTGAAGTTACATGTGATGAATCACGTGCAGTATTTCCACCTGAAAAAAAATACATAAATACATACTTAAAGAATCAAAGAAATCTTCCTTGAAAGATCATTGAAGAAACTTAGCTAAAACCCTAAATTTATGGGTTAGAACACTTCTCTAGTTGCCTTTCCATGGTGATGGTAGGCTGAAATTTATATCCTAGCATTATCAACTCTTTATTTACTATGAAAACTGCGTTGAACTCTTTCTGGCAGTGTTTCCTCAAATGGAGGAGGAGCTTTGACCTCTAGAATTTTTGAGTACTGTGAGGTCGATGTCATTTAGTGGAGATAGGGACAAGCTCTCTCATTCAGAGTTTTTGATATTATCAATGGGGGATTATCCCTTGAAAAGTGGACCTTACTCCTTATTTCATGGGTTCCTAACTCCCTCTCCCTTCCTATAAATTGATCCCCATCCTTCCACTATTGGTTGGTCATTGTTGGGCTGGTATAATCATTCATTTTCCTTGAATCCCTCTATTGTGATAATGCCTAAGCTATCCGAGAAAAGGATTTCTTTAAGAGCTTTGTTGAAGGACTCAAACATCACCAAAGGAGGCCTCCAACATCAAGGCCATGGTTGTAAGCTCTCTCTCTCATATTTATTAATAAAATATTTGGTGTTTTCTTTCTGTATTTGTCTAATCATTTGCGCAAATAGTATCATTTTCCTTGATCTGTTAGATAGAAAATATTCAATATATGTTTTGTATTCGATTACGTTTTCTGTTTTCTCTTGATCTCCTACTGGTAATCGTATGCCACTAGTAGCGAGTAGCGAGCCTGAGGGACTTTGGATCGAGGCCATCATCAAAGGATAAAATCATAGTATCAAGAACAGGTAGGCATATTCCCTTTCTCATATTTTTTTGGATATCAGCTAAGAAATCTTGCATTAGATAGTCTCTTAAGTTGCTAGGCACACTCTAGGGCTAGAGGGATTGCCTGTATCCATAGAGGGGATTTATCTTCATAATAGAATTTCCAACTCTGCTGGGGAGATTTGGCCTCTTTTCCTTCAATTTCTTGGGTTGATTTCTAATCAGTTTGACCAATCATTCTGCTTGGGTCTCTGTAGGTCTGCATAGGATTTGATAGCTATTTAAGTGCGTCAGGTCTGGTTTTAGTGTGAAATTATTTTTTATTTTTCCTTGTTTTTAGCACGCAACATGATTTTTGCCCTTACAGTAGTGCTAAAAGAGACTTTTTATACTAAGAAGTTCCGTTGATTTTCCTTTCAACACTATTCTGTTCATCATAGATGCACTGATCCCAAGGCTAGGAAAAGGTTAGGGTTCCCCTTATCTTTGTATTGTGTCTTGACCTCTGACAAAGTCTGTCAAATCTTAATGACCTCTTGCGATTGTATTTGGTTTGTTTGTGTTGTTTGAATGTTTGGTTTTGTCTCATTGACTTGCTTGTGGTTAGAGTGAAGTTAGAACATTCCCTTGGTTTTTAATTCAATTTCTCTTTGCTTGTCACTTGTGTTTATTGTTAGAGAGTTCATAGGATCTGATTTAGAGTTCTATTCCAATTAGCTCGAACACTGTCACACACTACTTCTAGATCATTTTGAAGTAGTTTTCATTTACACTGGTCTCACTTCACTTAGAAACCGCCTTCAATTAAGTTTCAAACATAAAAGCGTGATTTTTTTATTCGCAAGTTTGGAAGGGAATGTATTATCTAGTTCCTGAGTTCAAAAGAGTAAATTGAAAGTGATTTTCATTATGAAATTTAGATTTGTTTTTTTTCATCTTTTTGAAAAAATAGTGAAAATGATTTTCATTCGTGCATTTTTTTTAAAGTGATATTGTTTTCCATTGGATAGATAGAAAAGTGAAAATTATTGTTCTGCATTTATTTGTTTGTTTGGTTGATTTTAATTTATTTTATTGATTTCATTTGGATTTTGAGCTTTCAAAGTAAAATAAAAACAAAAAATTGCTATGCATCTTAGTGAAAAGAGAAGCAATTTCATTTTTCAATAAGTTTGCATTTTTGGGAATAGTGAACATGAATTCGATCCTTAAAAGATGCATTTCAATAGTTTTGAACTGATTCGGGGGGAATCATTGTTTGTTTCATTACTTGCACTCTTGTTTGCGCTTCTTCCCTCATTAGTTTAGAATTCATCGAAATGGAAAGAATCTCTTTTAGAATTTAGCTGCATTATAGGGTTTAGGTGACATTGATATTGAGCCTTAAACTGAGACTAAACTGAAGATAAACTTTAAATTTTATTCAATTAACCTTAAGGAGCATTTTAAATTAACAGAATCATTTATAGGCCTAGGCTAGAGACATTTTATGACGCCATTAAAGGAAGACATCATTAAACGTAGGAGTTGTCGCTAACAGTCTATGTTACATTCCAGAGGTGAAACCCCATCCAACGCATGGAGGTATGGAAGTGGATGATGATATATATGAATCACTATTTCCTTTCCCATTAGGTAATGTTTCCATTTCTTAACACATTCTACTAATGCATATAATTCTTTATCATAAGTTGTATAATTTTAAACTGCTTTAGAAAATGTTTCTAAATGAAAACAAATAGGATTTCCTTTTTGCAATAACGCAATGACCATTGCATATCCACTAGCATCAGTTTCTATTTCAAAAGGCTGTTGAAGCTTTGGTAAAGCTAAGACTAGAGTTGAAACAATTTTATGATTTAAAGTGTCAAATTCTTGTTGTTATTTTCCTCCCCACTTGAAAGAAACTTTAGAAATTGTTAAATCATGTAATGGTGATGCAATAAAAGAGAAATGAGAAATTAATTTCCTCCAATACTGAACTGTACCCAAAAAGGTTCTAAATTCTGTCACATTTTGTGGTCATGGCCACTTAACAATCACATTAGTTTTAGTTGGATCTATTTTAAGATGACCACCTACAACTATGCAACCAAGATAATATCAGGAATTTTTTTTCAAATTCACACTTATAAAGTTTGAGATACAGTTTCTCCCTCTACAACACATCAAAAAAATGTTTCACATGTTTAACAGGTTCTTCCAAACTTGAACTGAATATAAGAATATCATCTAGATAGACTATAACTAACTTATCAAGAAAAGAATGAAACACATCATTCATCACTCTCATAAAACTTATTGGAGCATTGCACAAAACAAATGACATAACTAACCATTCATAAAGCCCCTGTCTAGTCTTAAATGTAGTTTTCCAAACATCATTCTCTGCAATACGAATGTAATGATAACCACTTCTTAAATCCATTTTTGTAAAGTAAATCTGATTCTTTAACTGATCAAGAAAATCATCTATTTTTGGAAGAGGATACCTGTTCTTTATGGTGATTTTATTAAAAGCTCTAAAATCAACACACATTATCCAAGTTCCATCTTTATTAGGTAATAAAATGATCAGTGATCCAAATGGATAAGAACAAGGTTGAATAAAGCCTTTATCAATCAATTCCTAAATATGTTTCTTAATTTTTCTATGACTGACATATGATATATTAGCACTGGTTTTGATTTCTTTGAAAATTTCCCTCTCCGTAATTTTATTCCTTATGATTCATTTTTCCAAATGCTAAATTCCAATGCAAAAGTTGTCCCCCATAGCAAACCTTTAATATATATGATATATTACATATATGATATCATATATATTTTCCGTACTTAATCATATTTAAACCCTTACCTTTTCATCGCAATTTTCTTATCGTAGATCCAAACTTCATTTACAAAACAATTTTCGTATCCCACAAACCTTTCCATATATCATATTACATATGATATATGTAATATAATTACCACACACCCACATTAATTTTCACATCGGCTTATTGCAAGTTTTAACTTTCATTCATGTTGCAATTCTGTTTGCTTCTAAAACCCTGATGCGATATCACTTATCGCTATCGCACAATCACACTTGTTCCTAGAACCTACCTTACCGCTATTGTGCAAACAATTAACCTTAACTTTCAACTTTTGCAATATCAAATGGCACATTGAAATATTACAACCCAAGCAAAATCGCATTTCGCAAAATCAAAATATTTCTTTTACCGCTTCATCGCACATCGCAAAGCACACTACTTCGCAGATTAGCGAATATAGCTTTTCGCACGTCGCAACTTTGTCAATTGTAACATATCACATTGCGCCAACCTTTCATACTTCCGATCGCCACAATATCTTATCACATGCGATGTGCGATATCCATCACATCACAAGATCGCAACATTACTTACCTTTTCCACATACTTCTGCCTCTTTTCCCTGATTGCGATATAAGCTGGGACCACCCCTCCCTACCATGTCATCTTAGCTCCCATTGCAATTCGAAATCCACAAAACTTACCTTTTGCATTTTATGATTAACTGCTCTGAAAGGCGATTGTGATATTCCCGCTTTATATTTCATATATCCCGCCGTCCCTGTGCTATACTCCGCTCACCGCTGTTACTCCCGCTAATTACTCTCCACGTCTCCCCTATCAATTAAACCTTTTTCAAAGGGTTTCTTTGTAATCTATCATATTACTATTAATAAAATGAACCTCTGCCATTCTATCCAAAAATTTTAGGGTTTCCAACATTTAGAGGGAAAACAACGACAGAACTCCTCTAGAATATATTTTCACTAAACATGTGCCACCATTACTCTTAGTACTAGCATATTTCAACAAGGCACCAGACAACATTCAAGAGACAGTTGGAAGCATTACAAGAACCTCAGAAGTAGTTACTCATGTAGTTAAGATAATATCAGCAGACCCTGTACTTCTTCACCTACAGGATTAAAAACTACCACGTTCACAAAGCTGTTAGAGTTAATAAATATCAGCTGATTTTTCTATAATTTTTTCTTGTTATTGTAAAAAATTAGAAATAGAAACTCACTATTCCTTTGGATTGCAATAAAATCCCTGTCTATGGAGATATTTGAGGGTATAGCCTTTCTGGTAGACCATTGTAAATCTATAAATACATAGTTTATAGATGTAGAAAAGGATATGGTTGTTGGCACATGGTTGAGTGCCCTGTTACTGATTCTCATGACATTCCTGAAGCTATGTATTGTTGAACACATAATATATTCCAGTTACACTCTTGAGGATTCACAAAATCATATGGTGTGTGTATTTTTTTGCCTTCTGTTTTTACATACTTTATCCATCTTTCCAAGTTTATCATAAAAGTTCTATATTATGTTTTTATAAGTCTTGTGAACCTCCAAGTCACATGGATTTATTTTTGTAAGCCTTGTTCCAAGATTTCCTAATTCAGTATGAATTGAAGATTGTTCATAAGCATTCCTTGAGGTGGAATTAAACCCTGTTTCATGTTTTTGTAAGTCTTTTGATATAGCATGCTTGCTAATCTATTTTTGTCAGTATTGATTCACAAATAATTCCTAATTCATGAGGTCATGTTAGTCAGAAGAATTCCTTGTAACAGGATTATTTAAACGTAAAGTGAGATTCTTGTAAGTCTTTTAAAAGCATTCTTTCACTATAAATTTTAGATCTGGAATTTGTGTCATTTTTTCCTCCCAGTTGTTAGCCACCAGTAAAATTTGTCATATCAAATGGTAGCTAAAACATTTTTTGGAGCCTTCAATTAAAAAATTTTATTGCTAAAAAGTGTTATCTCTTGAATACTCTTGAAGACATCATCTCCTTTGTCCAACTCTTCATTGCTATTCCCATTTCCAAACTCAGAAATTTTGTTGATTTGAAAGACAAAATAATGCTGCAAATGCAATTTTTCCCTTCTTCCACCACAAAACGAACCTTCATTTATATCCCTTTCACTCCCATAAATTCCTCTATTTTTCATTTTCCCCTGTTCGCCTTCCAATAAAATCCTCTTTACAGAGTTTAAAACTCCTTTTTAAACTCTACCAAAACCCCCAAATCCATCTAAACATCTTGAAAATATCATAAAAAACAAGTATTTTGACTATGGGTTTAAGCCCCTTTGGACTAAATCCAAACCACTTCCCCATTATATGCCCTAGTGTTAGAACCAGGCACTGAGCCATCTGAGCACTCAATCGCATCGGAGGATTTTTATAATGGTTATATTGAAAATACAAGGTCCGACCTCCAATTACGATTGGTCCTCATATATAAGCCCTGGGCCTGTTACATTCCATATAGAACAAGGCCCCGCAGTCGAGCACCTATCCATTTCGTATATATAAACCCACCCCGATGCATAAAACCTTTTTTTATATCAATTTTTTGGTTTTCATAAGGTGTAAAGGGTTTCCGCGATACAAGTTATGAAGAAATCTCTGTCGTTGATCTTGAACCGATCAAACGGCCTACGCATCATCGCATCGACAATATTCAAAAGCATATTTTCACGTATGATATTCCTCCTCTGTGATTGATCATTCCCTGATCAATCGTGAGCTGTCAATCTCCTTTCTCCCTTCCTTTGATCCGACAACCCTCATTCATTCTAATCGCAAAGCTTTCCCCCGCCTTTGAACCTCCTCGATCCATCCTCCACCGTCGATCTGATCTACAGATCAACGGCCCCAAAATCATCACATCAGAGTTTTTCTGTTGGCTCATTTAAAAAATTTTATTCAAAAACACCGATTGCGATCTCTCGATGCATCCCCACCATCGATCTGATTTGCAGATCGACGGTCTACATTTGATCACATCGGATCTTTTCATCGGGTGCATTTTTAACATTTGTTTTTCCCCCGCCGATTGTGATCCTCTGATTGGATATGGATCGTCCACGTGTCCAGATTAGACGGTCCCAGATCTTTCCCTCATGGTTTCATTACCCACCGCCTTCTACCAAGAGGATTTTAACACGTAATCCTCACCGTTGATCTCTGCACGATCAACGGTTCTGACATATTTTCTCCCTTTGCTCTTCTTTCTAACCTCCGCAAACAGATCTACACCATTGGATGATGCCATCCAATGACCATACATCTCCCCACACCCTCTGAAGCAGTAAAACCCAATAATGCAGGATTTTTTAAATTAGTTTTGTATTTTCCAGGTGTTTAATGGTTTATCCATTATGTTAAAGAAAGGCAGAAGGCCAGGAATGACAATTCCCGTGCCTTTGATTCATCAAAGGAAACCATTCGTAGGGTTCAAACTCCACGTTTCGTCGATGCTTCATGGGCATTGATGCCTTGTGAGCCCTGCGCAACACTGCACATCAAAAAGACACAAACAATAAAATAATTAAAAAGAGTATCACTCTCGAAGACAGAATGCAGCAGAATAGAAGATTGAAAACAGTTTGGGGATTATGGCTAAGATTAATTATGAAAAGCCTAATCCTCCAAATTAGAACATAGTTAAAGAAAATCGTAAGTTTTTATCAGATAGAAAGACCTCCACCGCCACATCAGAGAACAATTGATTCCTCTCAGCTACCAAAAAGCCACCTATGCCTCAAAGCATTCAAAACAGAGGCCAAATTTATTAATCAAATGAAGATATTTGCCTCAACGCAGCCAAAGATTTAATTCTGCTAAGGGAAATTAATGCAAAAAATATCAGCAGAGTTATTACATCCTGAAACAGAGCCTAAAAGTCAATAAAAGCTCCCATCGAGCTTAATCTTAAATGTAAATCAATTAATAAAGTGAGAATATCTGTACGCTTCTTCATCGAGCCCCTCAAAGGCTGAGAAGTCATTAGGCTGTATTAATTTCCCTGGGAGATATTTTATCAGATCTCACCTCCTCATTCTTCTATAAATACTTCTGTATAAAATGAGAAAATGTTGGTTGGTTGGTTGTTTTGATTACTAGTGTAATACTGAAACTCTCTGGAATAATACATAGTCTGTTGAATTTGAAGAAGAAACTAAAGTCCTGGAAGCCTTAAGGATGTTGTTGCATGCTTTTTCTTTAGAAGGCTCTATCATTGGATCCATGAACTTGGCTATTGGTGAAGTATTCTGAACTGTTCATGTTTTCTCCTATTTTCATTTTGTTCCATAATTTATTACTACAGTAGGTTGAAATTTTTAGGCTAAGGAATGACTCCTGGAAGCACCTTAGACCTATTCATCCTTCACTATTTCATGTTTTATTCTGTTGACCTATTTTAGAGTGTTCAATCTCTCTCTTTAGTCTTCATGCTTGTTTATTTCCTTAATAGTTCGAACAGCTGGTTTCAGTATGATTTATGGTTCTCCATGCTTGTATGTTGCCACTTAAATACTGTTATTGAAGTCTCCCTTTGAAGTTTCTTTGTTTACAATAAGTCATGGAGGTCTGTTCTAATCTTGCCCCTTGTCCTTTCTTGAACAGGTGGTTTAAAGGTATTTATAGTTATGATCAGAGATGTATTTAGGTGTTCCCTCTTCTATGATCGTAATTATCAGTGAAACTTTTATGTTTTCTAAGTCATTTGAAATAAAATATTTGAGGAAATAGGGTGTTCCCCGAATCTTAGATTTAATTTTAAAAGTTGTTTTGAAGTCATTATTTGCTTGAAGTGTGATTTTTAGAATTCATGGTTAGCCCTATCTATCAAATAGCTCTTTATTGTTCAAGTAGTTTTTTCAATTTCTCTTTGTTGAGAATTAAATTTCTCTTTCCAAATCATTGATGTCCATCTCATTCCAAAACCAAAGGATCCCACCGCCAAGTTAGATTTTCTCTCTGATATCCCATATCCATTGAAAAGTTTGTCACTACTTCTTCTTGAATGAAACGAGTTGCCAGAGGAATGAGGATATTCCTTGGTTGATTTTGAAGGAAACGAGTTGCCAGAGGCCAGAAATGGGCTCTTTTTGAAAAAGTATTATGCCTAGGCTTCGGCCTAACATTTTTCTTTTGTATATAGTAGTTTTAATTTGTACATATCTGGTTGTTTTTCGATCTTTGATGGGATGGTGATGTTTTTTGATCTGCTTTGGCAGGTTGTGTCAAATGTTATGAGTCATTTTGGTTTCGCCGATGGTGCTAGTAGACACACCCGGAACTTGGATTCCGCGGCTTGGGTGCTTCATTATCCATCCGGTCAGCTGTTAGTATCAAGAGGGGTTTGCATTGGTCCTGCTTCCAATAATATAGCAGAATACACTGCAGTTATTTATCTACTCTCAGACGCAATATCTTTGGGTGTTGATTCATTGGTAGTTTTCTTGGACTCCCAGCTGGTGGTGTTGTAGTTGAACAATACTTATCGGGTTTGAGATCCATTTTTACTCCAGTTGTTCTTGAGGGTACGTTTGTTACAAAGATCATTTCAATTTTTAACTTTCATTCATATTCCTCGAGCTGACAATTGGATGGCAGACTCATTAGCTAATCAAGCGATTTATTGGCATATTAATCATTGCATACAATAAAATTTAATCATCAAAAGCATCATACATTGTTATACATTTGTCTCATCACATCAAATAATCACTGTATATATATATCATCAGAATGTTCAAAAAACTATACAAAATTTGGACTCATAAGTCATACAAAAATTGGGCTTATGCCCGATCATGTTCAGTCTCAAAAAATATACAGTCATCTGGTATATCATATCTATCTACTCCTGTGGTCCCTGCCCAGAAGTTGTGTTCCTATAGAACACGATCGCGGTGACAACTCGGCGGAATAACCGTACCCAGTCACGGGGTACTCCTACCACCCGTCTCTGGATGGCTTCAGGCTGATCTTCCACTACAAGCATAGGTACTTGGCAGGTTAATCCCTCCAAGTTCCTCTGTACAGCCTGGAGGGTCTTGTCTGGATCTACTATATCTGCCTCACCTCTGCGACACTTATGTCATGGGTAACCCTCAGGTCGAACTGGTCCAATATATGTATCATGATCATTATAAAATTGTAAGTCATTTTGAATCTAATCAAAAACATGTTTGTTTTCCATTTTTTCACATATATTGAAAAAAATCCAAAAAAATTATATAAGTCAAAAATTGCAAACTTACCGACTGTACCCCATGCTGCGCCAGGTGGAATGACGAGGTCTGGATCGACTCAGAAATCCATCCCGGCATAGGGATAGTCCTCCACAGCGATGATTTGTTCTCCCCACCATTGGAAGAACTCATCATCCCAAGTGGTTCAGGGAACTTCACTTCCCCCCAATCTCTTCATCAAGTCAGCCCATCGGGCAATTCTTGGGTCTCTCGGGCTGTTGATAGAAGAAATCACTTTGGGTCTCAGCCTAGGAATCTTCTCGAAGAAGAATGTCATCAAGATTGTACCATATCCAAAATGTTTTTTCTTTACTTTTTGGATAGAAGTCAATTGTTGCTTCATGTTCATCAGTAGAGCTGTGCACCAATCATATAAATGAGTTAAGCATTCTACTACTATACTCATTTGAGTCCTGGATGCCCAGTGTAGGGAAGCAGATCCCGCTACCTTGCCAATGGTAAAAAGGAGAATTTTCATGTGCAAGTCTCTTAAATCTTTGATAGCAATTTGAGTTCCAACTTTCTTGGAACCCTCTACGCAGTAGACATGGACGTAATCTTCCACGGTTAGCCCTCCCAAAGGCTTACCATGCAAGTCTACTGGCTCCCCCCTCTGGGAGAGTCCAGTAATAAAATATATATCTTCCACCTCTATGCGTATGGGAATTTGATCTATTATGAAGCAATCTTCTTCCGGTTCCCAATAATTCACAAGCATTTCGAGCAACCAAACATTACTCTTCATATTTGGCATTTTGAAAAACTTGAGAAATCCACAATTTTGAAGAATATTGAGTGATACTTGGTCCTGCATGACTTCATTGTCAATGGCACTGTGTTCATGCTCTCTCCAAGATATAGTCATCCTGCAAAAATTCAATAATTCGTTCATTAGATATGCGTTTTTTCATTTTGGGTTGCACATACGCGACTTTCTTTGTGCACAGTCGCGTATATACACGACTTGGTCATTATAAACCCCCGTATGCGCAAACCCGTGACCTTAAACAAATGGTTCTATGGTGAAAATTCCTAATTTTTAACTTATGAACGGACAAAATGAATAACAAGGGTGAATTAAGAGCTTACCTGACAAATTCGGTGAATTTTGACGGTCGATTGCTCTTGTTTTGACGAAAGAGGATTTTTTCTCCATAGCACTTTTTCCCAAATCAGCAATGTAACAATGAACCAAATATGAGGTAACTTGTGTATTTATGCCCAAAATTGAAAATTTTTTGCAAAAATTTGTTATGCTTATTTTTTCAATCTATCTTAAGCTACATAACCTGGATGCTTGGAAGTGCCCAGATTGGTATATTTTCAGGTACATTTTGATGAACTCGAGATTTTTTCCAGTTTTTGATCCATGACTGCTGACCCATCATGGTAGGTATATGATCTTCACTGGCATATAGGTTAGGGAATCCACTTTTCTTTGCATTTTGCATACTAGCCTCCATTCTGATCACTTGCCATAGGGTCAATCCCATCAGGTCATGAGTATTACACCCATTTCACTCGCCGATTATTTAATCATGACTTGGTGGTAGAGCCTTCCTTTACATGGGCTTCCTAATTATTTCCTCACTATCACTTGTCGCCCATGCTGCGTTTCATGTAGGCTCCAGAGTCCTCTTTAGTCCCACCATGACTTATGTGTTGAAGCTTCATTCTTCTTCTTCTCCACTATCATTTTTCTGGCTCTTACCCTAGAGGCTCCTTGGTGTTGTTGAGTTGTATTACTACATTGCATATTGGCTACTTTTTTATCCTAGCCTTTAGCCGGCTTCATATGTTTAAGCCAACTTTTGACCTTGATTGTCTGTACAAGTTAACCATTGCATGCATTTAGCTATTGTGACTTGACACCCTTTTTACCCATGGATGGAACATTCCTCTGAGTATCGCTTACCAGTTTCTGCCACCTTGCATTGAGCATAGGATCGTTCCAATCCTAGGAACTAGTGCATCTGTTTCTTGATACTCGTTCTATCCATTGTACCATAGCATTCTTTTATTCTTTTTTAGGCTTATTATATGAAAAAGACAAAAAAATCAAATATAACAAAAAGAGCGGGAACGTGATGTAACTTCGTAATTTGATGGCAGTACAGTGTTAGTTTGTCGCCCTTGAACAAAGCACATATACTTATATTTTTCCTCCATTTGGGATGGTTTTAGTTTTGACCTAGGTTCAACCTTTGCCTTGTTTCACTGGTTGGTTCTCCCCCGGTTGGTTATCTCTTCCAATCATATGGAGAGTTTGTTTTTGCCTCCTGCATAACAGACTTATACAATGTCACTTTTTACTGCCATGGTCATCACGAGTCATGCTTTTGTTCAAGGGAAGTCTAACCAGAGTCGGCCATTCTGCAGTGTCTCTTGACTCATTATTCAGTCGGCCTTCCCGGTCTTGTCAGTATCTTATTCTATCACATAAGATGTTTTTGGTCTTCTGCTCGTGCTGGTTTGAGAAGGTCTACATTGACTTCTCGCTCGCGGGTTTGTCTCTTATCGACTATGACACATTGCTCTGAGAGCAAACCTAGAGCCGCACCCTGACCCTATTTCCATCATTGATAGGTGACCTTGTGCTCAGCATTTGATCATCATTATCGGTCTTTGACTGAGTGGTTTCCCCTATGTTCAACGTCAACATACATTATCACACTTGGGATTTGTGAAGTACCTTGATTTCCATTTAACCCTATTGGTGGATATCTCGCCTCTGTGTCAGCTTTCATTATTGGTTGGTTCAGAGGGTTTCTTCCATGCGCTAGCTTCATCTTGTGCATGTTGGAAACGTACTTCGGCTTGGTTCCATCACTTTACTTCGTCTGATTCCTTACAAATCTTGGCTTGCGGGTTACACTCGTGCTGGACTGATGTGGGATGCCTTAATGCCTTCCTTCCAACAGAAATTTTCCCATCGACTCCGACTCATTGCTCTGGGAATAAGGTCTAGAGTCTTTTTTTCAATACCTTAGGGTTTGCAGTCATCAGTGGCAGACTCTTCGCTATCGACAGTGGGGACTCATCATTGCCTCCTGATCGGTAGATTCTTTCAAGTGTTCAACTTCAACTCATTCATTCGCACTTGTTAGATTGTACTGGGGCACCTTGACACTCATTTTCATTATTGGTGGGTTGTCTCCCATTGGTTAACGGTATACATTATTGACCGGTAATCCAACGATTTCTCACATGGTCGACTTCAGCTCACTTATTCCCATTGTGTAGAATTGTGCCATAGTGATCGGTGAAGACCTCAGGTTGCATCGGCATTTCTCGGTTCACTTTTGACAGTCCATTCAGTTTCTGCCAATGATGTCATTCACCCTTATATGTTGCAGTGTCAGTACAGTAGCATCCTATATGTTGGCTCCCGAGTTGCGTGATTGTACCATTTATTCCACCTTTATGATTTGGTACTTGGAGATTCAGTTACTTATATGATCAGACATCCAGTTTCAGCATCATTGATCATCTTTCTATATGTGATACTTAGACATTGATTCTGACTTGTACTTTCGGGCCATGCTCAGATGATTCATTGTGTACTTTCAGTTCAGATATACTTGTATACATTTTGGATCTATTATGTACTTTCGATATGATGTATTTTTTATTGAGCATGGGTATGCCCGCCTCAGCATGAGTTGACTCTCTGTTTTCTTTCATTGGTTTTTGGCAGGCTGAAATTTGGTGAAGTCCTCCCTTGTCCTTGCAAAGTTCTTTCTATGTGCATAATACATTTCGGCCATCATGTACCCCTTCTGACCTCATATATTAGGGGGCATCTGTTATAGCATCATTTTTCACCCTCATGTGATTCATGATTCTCTCTATGACCTTAGGCACCCATTCCCACAGACTTGAACAAAATTCATAAAAAATAGTGTTAAAAATCCCATACGCAGGTATGCCCAGACTTTTCCGCGTGTATACGCGAGTCCACATGTAATTTTCCGTGTATGCCATTAAAATCATTAAAAAATATATAAAAATTCCCTATTTTCAGGCTGGGTTGATGGTTACTCCAGTAGTTCAACCACCCCAACACGTGGCCAACTGTTTCCAACTGATTGAAACTACTTTGAGGGAGTATAAAAGCCCCTCATGTGCATGGCCTAAGGGAGAGATAAATTATATAGATATTATACTCTATTGGAGCCCCAATTCAAGTCTGAATTCCCGTGCCTCCTGCACTTTCCCAGATTTTTACAGGAAACCCTTGTTTCTTGGAGATGTTCATCAGTTTATATGCCATCTCGAGTGCACAAGTCTTGAAAGTATCTTAGCGAGGCAAGGGCGGGACAGATCTGGACGATGGTCTGTTCGAAGATCGTGGAAGGATTCAGGTGATCTCTCCACTTTTTATTATTGTACATGCTGTTCGTAATAAAGAAGAACCATCTTGTTCCCAAATTCACATGTTAATATCTGCTTGCATATGTGAAAATATTATTATTTAAGAATTTATTATTGTTTATATGATGTTTCACATGGTTTTCACTGACATTTAGGGTAAATATATGTTGTACAACTAGATTTCCGTGCACATTTCTTCTTGGTTTTCAGGTTAAGGAGGAAGAAGGGTTGCTGGGGGTTTGGACCCCGCGGGATCTACATCAAACATAGGATTACGGGTGAGTTCTACTATCGATGTTATCTATTTTTTAGCATACAAGTGTGGTTGTGTGAGTCCTTCTTGAATAGCATGCCCTGATCTGCGGAGGTTTTTACCCAACAAACCTCTAGGGTGTTTTTTCCCGAAACAATCTTGTACCATGCTATTAAGAGAACTTCATGACCAGATTGCAAAAACTAATAGTGAGTAGTGCCTTGAGGAAAAAATAAGCCATTTTGAACCGACAAAATCTAAAATAGGAGAAGAGACAACACAACTAGAATATCTGCCTCTATGTCATGACTCATTTCAGATGATTAAAGAATAATTAAATCCTGATAATCTATTAGAAACAACTCTCGAATCCTATATTTTAAGTAACTGTCACAAAAATCATGAGGAGTTGTTCAAAACTAATGTAGACCAGGAAAAACAAGAGAAGCCTCAAAGTTCCCCTGCAAACTCAAATGGAGATCCATTAGAAGAGGCTCAAGAAGACCGCTGTACATTTGTCCTAAGAAAAAGGACAATTCCTTCTTTCTTAACAGAAGAAGAGATTGATCTAATATTAAACAGAGAGCCAACCTCCAAACCTCCATTTGAACAAAACACTTTTGCTCATCTACTTACTGAACCTTGTTGTCTTGAATCAGAAAACACAGTTACAGAAAAGCTCAAAGAGGAACACACTGATAACCCAATATTTTTGATTGGTGAAATTGTGTATACTAATGATTTTTCAACTTTTGATCAATTTGATGATGATGATGAGATTCAAACAGAAACTAATCATATAGGGCAACCAACAGTGGATTGGTGTCATGAATTTCATTATCATCAGCTTGAGAGCAGTAATCATCCAATCCAATCCATCAGAAATAGCTTTCACATAATTGGGAATCAACAATCTATTAGTTGTAAGGTTGAGATTAAAAATGAAGAGGAATTTATTGAGTAGGATGAAGATAAGGGGCCTTCTCCTGAGAGGATTGAGGTAATAAAAAATACCCCTTCTCAAGAACATGATGATATATTCACAAAGTATAGTCCACTGAATCAAAGCATACCAGGTCTACAAGAGGACAACACTGCAATATATGATGAGTCCTCCAGTTCAGATAATAATGAAGATGAAGAAAAGGTTCTTTCCAAAAAGAATATTTACCTTGATTCAGTGAAGAAAGAAGAAATGATCCTGGTAGAACCATGTCTTCCAAATACTCTTCACCAGGAATTATCTCCAGATCCCTATGCTCACTTCTTAAATCCATTTGAAGAAGGTATCAAGGTAATTAGGAGTAGTGTATTACCAAAAGCAAGAAGATTATTTAGCACTAATGCTAAAAAACAAAAGGAATGGGAGTGGCCTTGTTTTTCCAGCTTGCCTAAGGAGATGAAGAAGGACCAATCATGGAATCATTTACTGGATTGGTTGTACTGGAAAAGAGAGTTCATTAGCTAAAACATGTAAATATTCCAAGTTAGAGTATGTTAGATAGGAATGTCAATAGAGCTCAGCTTTGAGCATTTAGTTATTTGTTGATTTTTTGTCTTGAAAGAAAAATAAAAATCTAAAAACAATAGAAAAAATAAAAGAGGGCAGATTGTAAAACAAGAAAGGTACAACCCCATACCAAAAAAAGAAACAAAATCTGAAAGTGTGCAAGCTCAAATGCCACTCCTAAAAACACACTCCTAGTTAGTCATATAGCTTAATCATGACTAATTAGTTTTAAATTTTCTGCTGATAGGTTAGTGAATTCGATTTTCCAAACAAATTAATCTTGGCTTATCAGTAGATAGATTAGGCTAGAAAAAAAGGTTCAAACATGCTCAAAATCTAAACCTAAATGTTCGAAGGAAGAATGACTCCCATCTGTTTTACTTCTGAGTCTTAAAAAAAGAAAAATTGGTTCTAATCAGCTCAAAATTTGAACCAGAGAACCAGGAAAGAACAACTCAAACAGAAATAAAATCAGAGTTGAAGAAAAAGAGAAGGATGTTCTTAAACTTTCAGATCTTAAGCCTTCACATTTTGTTTTAAATTTTCTGCCAATTTTAATCTATGTGCAGCTTGTTTTCATGCCATAGATCAGCAACAAGTTAGAATGTTCAATCCTGACTTGTTTGCTTTTAAATTTCTGTCTTTGAATTTAGAGAATAAAAGTATGTCAAACAGTTTAATCATGACAGACAATAGTTAGGTAGAGAAGCTTATGAACTCAACTGCTTAATCTGAGTTCATGGAGGAATAAGATTAGACTCAGATTAGTTTTATTTTTTCAAAAGAATAAAATTTTGTAAGAGAGTTTGCTAATCCAAGTGCACTCTAAGGAAGAAAAAATGTTAGATCAGTAGGATTGGGTAGGTAGAAAGCTTGTTGATGAAAGATCCATTGTTTTCCATGGCTGTTAGCATTTCCAGAGCAAAAGAAGATCATTCAATCAAAGAAAGGAAGCCCAATGGATGAGGCACTGATCAACCTCCCAGAGAATGCAGGTCTGAAGTTCTTGATGCCTTCAAGAAGGCACCATCCCCAAGTGGAGCCACTGTTAGCCACCTATAAAATTTGTCATATCAAATGGTGGCTAAAACATTTTTTGGAGCCTTCAAGGAACAATTATTGCTAAAAAGTGTTATCTCTTGAATACTCTTGAAGACATCATCTCCTCTGTCCAAATCTTCATTGTTGTTCCCATTTCAAAACTCAGAAATTCTGTTGATTTCAAAGACAAAATACTACTGCAAAGGCCATTTTTCCCTCCTTCCACCACAAAACTAACCTTCATTTTTTAACCCTTTCACTCCCATAAATTCCTCTATTTTTCATTTTCCCTTGTTCGCCTTTCAATAAAATCCTCTTTACAGAGTTTAAAACTCCTTTTTAAACTCTCTCGAAACCCCCAAATCCATCTAAACATCTTTAAAATATCATAAAAAGCAAGTATTTTGACTATGGGTTTAAGCCCCTTTGGGCTAAATCCAAACCACTTCTCCATTATATGCCCTGGTGCTAGAACCAGGCGCTGAGCCATCTGAGTGCTCAATCGCATCGGAGGATTTTAATAATGGTTAGATCGAAAAGACAAGGCCCGACCTCTGATTTCGATTGGCCCTCATATATAAGCCCCGGGCCTGTTACAATCCATATAGACCAAGGCCCTGCAATCGGGCACCTATCCATTTTGTATATATAAACTCACCTTGACGCACAAAACCTTTGTTTATATCAAGTTTTTTGTTTTCATAAGGTATAAAGGGTTTCTGCCGATACAAGTTATGAAGCAATATCCGTCGTTGATCTTGAATCGATCAAACAGCCTGTGCATCATCGCATCGACAATATTCAAAAGCGAATTTTCTCGTATGATATTCCTCCTCCTCGATTGATCATTCCCTGATCAATCGTGAGTCGTCAATATCCTTTCAACCGTCCTTTGATCCGATGGCCCTCATTCATTCCAATCTCAAAGCTTCCCCCCGCCTTTGAACCTCCCCAATCCATCCTCCACTGTCAATCTGATCTGTAGATCGACGACCCCAAAATCATCGCATCAGAGTTTTTCTGCTGGCTCGTTTAAAATTTTTTATTCAAAACTGCCGATTGGGATCTCCCGATGCATCTCCCACCATCGATTTGATCTGCAGATCAATGGTCTACATTTGATCACATCGGATCTTTTCGTTGGGTGCGTTTTTAACATTTGTTTTTCCTCCGCCAATTGCGATCCTCCGATTGGATCTGGACTATCCATGTGTCCAGATTGGATGGTCCCAAATATTTCCCTCATGGTTTCATCGCCCAATGCCTTCTACCAAGAGGATTTTAACGTGTAATCCCCACCATTGATCTCTGCACGATCAATGGTTCTGACATATTTTCTCCCTCTGCTATTCTTTCTAACCTCCGCGAACAGATCTACACCATTGGATGATGCCATCCAATGGCCACACATCTCCCCACACCCTTTGAAGTAGTAAAACCCAATAACCCAGGATTTTTTAAATTATTTTTTTATTTTGCAGGTGTTTAATGGTTTATCCATTATGTTAAAGAAAGGCCGAAGGACAGGAATGATGATTCCCATGCCTTTGATTCATCAAAGGAAACCATTCGCAGTGTTCAAACTCCACGTCTCGTCAATGATTTATGGGTATTGATGCCTTGTGAGCCCCGCACAGCACTACACATCAAAAAGACATAGACAATAAAGTAATTAAAAAGAGTATCAGTGTCGAAGACAGAATGCAGCAGAACAGAAGATTGAAGACAATTTGGGGATTATGGCTAAGATTGATTATCAAAAGCCTAATCCTCCAAATTAGAACATAGTTAAATGAAATCGTAAGTGTTTATCAGACAGAAAGACCTCCACTTCCACATCAGAGGCAAATTTATTCCTCTCAGCTACCACAAAGCCACCTGTGCCTCAAAGCATTCAAAACAAAGGCCGAAGTTATTGATCAAACGAAGATATTTGCCTCAGCGTGGCCAAATATTTAATTCTGCTAAGGGAACTTAATGCAAAAAATATCAGTAGAGTTATTGCATCCTGAAATAGAGCGTAAAAGTCAATAAAAGCTCCCACCAACCTTAATCTTAAATGTAAATCAATTAATATAGTGAGAATATCTATACGCTTCTTCATCGAGCCCCTCAAAGGCCGAGAAGTCATTAGTCTGTATTAATTTCCATGGGAGATATTTTATCAGATCTCACCTCCTCATTCTTCTATAAATACTTCTGTAGAAAATGAGAAAATGTTGGTTGGTTGGTGGTTTTGATTACTAGTGTAATACTAAAACTCTCTGGAATAATACATAGTCTGTTGAAGTTGAAGAAGAAACTGAAGTCTTGGAAGCCTTGAGGATGTTGTTGCATGCTTGTTCTTGAGAAGGCTCTATCATTGGATCCATGAACTTGGCTGTTGGTGAAGTATTCTAAATTGTTCATGCTTTCTCTTGTTTTCATTTTGTTCCATAATTTCTTACTACAGTAGGTTGAAAGTTTTAGGCTAAGAAATGACTCCTGGAAACACCTTAGAGCTGTTCATCCTTCACTGTTTCATGTTTTCTTCTGCTGAGATATTTTAGAGTCTTCAATCTCTCTCTTTACTCCTCATGCTTGTTTATTTCCTTAATAGTTCAAACAATTGGTTTCAACATGATCTATGGTTCTCCCTGCTTGTCTGCTGCCACTTAAAGACTGTTTTTGAAATCTCCCTTTGAAGTTTCTTTTTTTACAGTAAGTCAAGGAGGTCTATTCTGATCTTGCCCCTTGTCCTTTCTTGAACAGGTGGCTTAAAGGTATTTATAGTTGTTATCATATATGTATTTAGGTGTTCCCGCTTCTATGATCGTAATTATAAGTGAAAATTTTATGTTTTATAAGTCATTTGAAATAAAATCTTTGAGGAAATAGGGTGTTCCCCAAATCTTAGATTTCATTTTAAAAGTTGTTTTGAAGTCATTATTTGCTTGAAGTGTGATTTGTAGAATTCATGGTTAGCCATGTCTATCAAATAGTTATTTATTTTTCAAGTAGTGTTTTCAATTTCCCTTTGTTGAGAATTAAATTTCTCTTTCCAAATCATTGATTTCCATCTCATTCCAAAACCAAAGGATCTTGTAGCCAAGTTAGATTTTCCCTCTGATATCCCATATCCATTGATAATTTTTTCACTACTTCTTCTTGACTCAATTACCCAATGAATCCAAAATCTCCCCTTTCTGTCTATCTTTCCTAGACCTTTCATATTCTGTTGTATCAATTCAACCAAACAAACAAACAAACACCTGAACTTAATAACTAGTCTAAAACCAATACTCAAAGAACATAAGATAAACCTTTGCAAACAAATATTTGAGAGATCCCTCTTTGAGAATAGGAGGACTAGATCCTGTAACTCTAAAGATTGGTTTTGATGTTTCCTTATCTTTTGATTTTCCAAACTATACAAACACAGGAGACCAACACAAGTAGTGGATTTATTTCCTACATACCCACTATTTTTCTCCCATTATTTTAATCATTGAACTACAAATATTGCTACCACATCATATATACCAATGCCCTCATATGTGTTAAATATTTTTTATCTATTCAACGTTCCTTTCAGAGTGCTTGAGATCCAACCACTTTCCAAAAAACCCAATCGAATCATAAGAAATAACCTTCGAGCTTAAGATGTGTCTGGTTAGGTTCTTGATGCAGTTCAAGTCTTGATTCCAACGCTAACATCATATATGCCAATGTTCAGAAGAGGAGCATCATATTGAAGGTGAATCACATGTTGCATTTCTCATTAAGGAGGTAACATTTTTGGTTCTTTAAATAACTCCTTGTAAGAATCAAATATTTCAACCATTTTTTCCTTAAACTAAGAATCACATCCTTTAAAAGAATCAATCTTATCTTTAGGTTATTCCTTAACGAACATGAGAACATATTTTGTACTTGAACTTATGAGTCTCTTCATCTCACTAATATTGATTAAATCCAAGCTTGTTTTAATCTTATGTGCCGTGAACACATATTCAATTCCGTACTTAATAGGATGATATTTATGCTAATTTCTATAAAATATGGCATCTCGATCATAAATATAAGGACTACCTAAGACAACTCCACATATATCCAAAGAAATCACATCTAAATCAACCTCATCAACAAAATTAGTTGTGATTGCAAATCTTAATCGCCATTGTTTTGTGACATGCATATGAGTGTTCTCCTTTAACCATCCTAAAGGGTAAGGTTTTGGATGATTCTTAGTTTCCAATCCCAATTTCCTTACCAAATGCTCATATATTAAACTATCTTGTGATCCACTATTAAGTAACGTGTCAATTTTAGTATGCTTGGATATTATCCTTATGTGAAACAATTCAATCCTCTTCCTATATTCAACCACATGATTAGATTTAGAAGAAGATACAGAACAAGCAGAAATAGAACTTGTCTCAGAAGGATTACCTATTAAAACCATATCAGTTATCTTTTTTTCATGACTGGAGTCAGATCCGTAGTCCTGTTGGACTGCAACATTAGCTTTCTTCTCACCCTTCTTCTTAAGGAACTTCTTTGGCTTAAGTTCTAGATGGAGCTTGCAAAACTTGGATGCATCATGTTCAAACCTTTGACAATGAGTACATGTAGGACTTTCGCCTTCCTTCTTGAATATTACTACTTCTTCCCCTTTGATTTTTTCTTTCCTTTGTTATCTGATTGCTTGAATGGTTTCTTCGTAAACTAAAAAGGTATGCCACCTGATTCAACATGAATTGATTTCACACACACTTCATCAAAATCAGTTGGACTAAACATGCAAAATATATGTTGCAAATAATTATAAGGCAAACTTCCAATTTACTTTAATAAAGCTTGATATGTTATTAATGGAATGTCAAGTTCTAATGCCTTATTTCTGAATTCCTGTGTAAAATCTTGCAAATTATTTCCTTTACCTTGCATTAAACCTTCCCTATCCATTACAACATGTTGTGTATATCCTAAAGGATATAATTTATTTCTAAGAGCTTTAATATAATTAGACCAAGAGGAGATGATTTTACCTTTATGCTTTAAATCTCATTTGGTTTTACTTTTCCACCAAATCAAAGTTGTTCCCCTCATTCTAAGTGTAGCTAACTAAATTATTGTAGAATCATCATCAATATTTTGTATTCTACAATATACTTCAAGTTGTTTAATATAGTTATCTAACTTTTCAAGATTCATTTCACTATCATATATGGGCAGTTCAAACTTTATATCAAGTTTCAGAAAATGATATTTCTTATGTTTGTTCTTTGAGTCAAAATATGAACTTGAATTATTAGAAGATGAAAAAGAAGAATATTAATATGGGGGGGAAGGAGTTTCATCACCATTAGTTTTCTTCATGTCCTTTTCCTCTTTCATGCCTTTAGAAGACAAAGATGGAGAAGGAGGAGATTTGTCACCATCAATTTTCTCCTTTCCCTTTTTCTCCTTTTTGATTTTTGAAGTCAAAATTGCATCTCTAGTCTTCTTGTCTTCATAGAGTTCTACAATCATGCTTTGCATATTGAGGAAAATCTTCTAAATTTCTCATCAGTCTTGGGATCGATATTTTCTTCTTCAGTTTCACCTGCCATCTTTTGAGAGATTTTCCTCTTTATGATCTCTGGATTTGTCTTCTCAAGTTTCTCTTATCCACATCGCGACCTAGATCTAGTCAACATTCATTGGAAAATATCTTGTTTGAGATGATCAACCTGCTCTGATACCAAATTATATGATCTAAAATTAACAAGATTGATTACTTACACAATTGACTAAGGAAGCATTTATGTGAATGAACGAAGAATACTGCGTTATTTTTTATACCTTAAGCATAAAATTAGAGAACTAAAAAGAAGAATAAAACAACAGCAAGGGAAGACAGAAATACATCAAAAATTGATTATGGAGTTTGTCCCTCCTAGATTATATCTCTGGTTCCACTTCCAAGTGGGCATCTGTTTTATTAGGAAATGATCCAAATAGTTTCTTTAAAAGAGATTTTTCCAACTGATCCGTTCATTCATGCACTACTGGTTACTTTACAAAGAAAGCCCTTTTTCTGAATTTTCCAACGCCTATCTCCGTTCTCCAAAAGGTTCAAGGACACTCAAATTACGCCCAAAAGAGTATCCTCTCTCAACTACGAAATATTGTCCCATGCAACTCTCAAATCAACTGCCTACACTTGTGTAATGGTAAAACTTGTATATGTTCTTAGTAAGGTTCCAAGATTGAACCTACCAAGCTATTCTGGGATTTTTTATTTTTTTTAGGTTCTATCCCAAGTCATATGGCTCATTTATTAAACATATACCATTTTTAGATTATTCATTGCGCATTTGTTTTCAAAATACATTAACCATATACAATATATGGTGCATATGTATCTAAACCTTATCATATTGTTTTAAAACCCCTTTAATAATTTTGATGGATATCTATATGCATTGCATATCATTTATAAACTAAGGTTCTAAACATTAATCCACTTCCCTATCTCGAAACCCCTGTCAGCATATTTGGCAAAGGATTTAATTTTGGCGGTGAGCTACTTGGTGGCTTAACAACTTTCGTGGCTTGGCGGTGTAACATAACTCATGGCAGGTGCACCGTTACCTACCTCCACCACATGGCACAATGAACTCTGCCAACGTGGTTTATGTTTAATACAAATGTCACATTTCTACTTCACCATAATATTCTGCTCCATTTATGTCAGGATATTCCGAGGGTTTTAACCATGTGATTATACTAGTGTACTAATTTGTGATATGTTTGTGAGTGGTGACCTTTGGTTCTTGATCTAAGGAACTTACCCTGTAAATTCCTACATGGTATTAGAGCTATTTTTATGGCTGCATCCGTTGTTTATCAAAATCCGAAGCCAATTTGACTACATGCGAATACCGTTTTGTAGATCTACTATTTCTGAACATTTTTGGGCTTGGAGAACTGCTATGTTGTGTGTGAAGCATCTGTTACAGTGAGGAATGCCTTTCGTTTTATGCGACAAGGTTGCTGGTTTCCCAAGTTATGATATTTTAGATTTGGAGGTATAAAGCATCTGTTTTGCAGTTATATTTGTTAATAGTTCTACTTATTTCGGTTTCCTCTATTTATTTTCAGTTTATAGGTTTTATTTATTTTCCGGATCTATACCCTCTTCTCTGTGTATGCTCTTTTCTCTGTGCTATGTGTGATCTTAGCAAATCAGAAATAGGAAAAGGGAGTTTTTTTTGCTACGTATGCTCTTTCCCCGCGTCTTTGTGCGATCTCAGGAAATAAGATATGGTGAAAAAATTGATAGTTGCTAGTAAGGTTAACCGAAAACCTAACATTCTGTTGTTAGGCTTGCATTACATTTTTTTTTTCTCGGTCTTTTTTTTTTTGTGCAAGAAAATGCACACACACAAAAGAGTTAAAAAAAGAAAAGAAAAACCCTTTTCTCCTTTCAAACAATAACAAAATCCTTTTACTATCTCTCTTGGTGAGGAGTTATTTTATGAGAATAGAGTTCTTGGATTCAAATCTCTTTCTCAAGCTTCTTTTTGTAAACTTTTTTTGTTAAAGGGGCGAGATTTTCCTTTTTTAAGTTGAACTTCATCACAAAATTTCAAACCGTTCTCATAACTATTTGGCATCTTCAACTCGTTTTTTCAAAACGACATAACTTCTTCTTCCGGAAGCCGTCTTTTCGAGCCGTTTTTTTTTAATCAGCCTAATTTTTTGAGATCTTTCCATTGCAGCAGTTAATTTCAGCTTTTCTCGGCTTCAATTTTTTAAAATGGAAAGTGCATGCCCGATTATTCTTAACAGCACCAATTATTTCCAATGGCTACCTCACATGGTAGATATACTTAGAAGTAAAGGGCTTTACAGAATAGCCACATGGCTAGAAACTAAACCTTTTGATGATGATAAAGTCACTAAACAGGAAAATAAACAGAATCAAGCACGAGGGTTGATATGAATGTCCATTGCTCAAGATCTTCAATTTCATATCCTTGACATTAACACCCCTCATTAAGCCCTAGACATGCTAAATATTTTCTTTGGCATTCAAAATCAAATCAGAGCCCATGAGCTTGAAAATGAGTTGCTTACTTTGGACCCCAATAATTTCTCCTCTATTGAGGATTTTTTTTTCCAAATTCAAGACCCTTAGAATTGTTTTAGAAGGTTGTAAAGTCAAAAAGGAAGATGGTAGCGTCATTTATTTCATTCTTGATAAGCTTGGCCCTGCATACTCTGTATTTGTTTCTACCTTCCATTCCACTAGAGAACCCATAATTTCTTCAGGAACCACCTACAAGAATCCCTCTTTTGATTCCTTTTTCGATTCTTTGATAAGAGAACAAGAAAAAATATTAAACATTTGTCTTATCACTTCTGGAAAAAATTCTAAGAAATCCTTAGCAGCCCAACAACAATCATATCAAAAGAATCCCAAGAAGAAGTATCCTGAAAAGTATGGTCCGAAACCAAGAAAGGGTCCTAAGAAATTTTGGCAAACTGAAAAAGCAACTCACCAAAATGATAAGGTATATAAAAACAAAGGAAATAAGACAGATAGACATTGCAACTTTTTCAATCATGATGGCCATATAGAGTCCAAATCTTTTAAGAATATGGAAGCCTTAGAAGAAGCCATGAAGAAGCACAACGTCAATTTGGAGCACTCTTCACCTTTATCTTCAGGAATGGCACTTTCTTCTTGTGGTTGTCAAGCATCAAGATTTGGTTATGCACTAAATGTATCTTCCTGTTCTCATTCTCATGAGTGGCTCATTGATTCTAGATCTTCTTATCACATGGCCAAAAATAAGTCCATGTTTTCTTCTTTAAATGATTGTAACACCAAACATATTTATGTTGGTGATGATAGATCTCTTAGTGTTGTAAGATCTTGAACCATTCATCTCGATAATGGTCAGTTTAATTATGTACTATGTGTTCCTACCTTCTCATGCAAACTTCTCTCTGTTTATAAGATAACTCATTCAAGTGAAGGGAAAATAGTAGAATTCTCACCTCATGATGTTGTAATCAAGGACCTCAAAGATACTAAACATATTTTAGCTACTGGCATTGCTGATGATTCCACAAGGTTGTATAAGTTTGACAACTTTGGGTCATCATTTCTTCCCTCCATTTTTGTTGCTCATAATGATGATGTGATCAAACTTTGGCATGAGTGATTTGGTCACTTAAACTATCTCTCTCTTCAAAACTCTATGTAAGGAAGATATGGTAACGGGCCTTCCTATGATATCTTGTCGAGATGGTGTTTGCTCCAGATGTGTACTCGGAAAACATCATTGGGATAGTTTTGAAAAATGTGCCTCTTGGCATGCTTCAGCTCCTTTGCAGCTTGTGCACAATGATTTATGTGGTCCACTTCCTATTGTTTCTTTCTCTGGTTGCAAGAACTTCTTAAATTTCATTGATGATTTTTCCAGATGCACTTGGGTATACTTCTTAAAACTTAAGAGTGAATTTTTTAACATGTTCTTGGCCTTTAAGGCCTTTGTTGAGAAACAATTTGGACATCAAATTCTTAATTTAAGATCAGAAAATGGAGGAGAATATGTTAACAAAAAATTTATCAACTTCTGCACTGAGCATGGCATTCAATTGCAACATACCGTTCTATATACTCCACAACAAAATGGTGTAGCTGAAAGGAAGAATCACACCTTAAAAGAAATGGCTAATTGTATGCTTCAATCTAAAGGACTTAGTCTCAATTTTTGGGTAGAAGAAATTAACTATGAAAATTATATAGTCAATCACACTCCTACTAAGGTTTCAAAGGATATAACTCCAGAAGAAGCTTGGGGCTCAATCAAACCAGATGTAAGTCACTTTCATGTTTTTGGAAGTGATGCTTGGGCCCATATTCCAGATGCAAAACATAAAGCCTTACAACCTAAGAGTGAAAAATGCATTATTTTTGGATATTATGAAGATGCCAAAGGATATAGACTTCTTCAACCGAAATCATAAAATATAATCATTAGAAGAGATGTAAAATTTGATGAAAAAATATAGGCCTGCGAGCCTCGTTCAGCGGGTGTGCCAACTTTGGCCTGCAAACCTAACTCGACATATGTGCCACCTCTCTCTCTCTCTTCTATTTTTAATAACATTCCTTCTAGTTCAGATGATGACAATGAGGATGACAATCCTCATCCACCTATTTCAGTTGTTCCTTTTATTCAACCGCTTCCAAGATGGGTCCACTCTACTCGAGATGCAGTAGGTTCTCTTGCAGGTGACCTTGCCGATCGGTGACATGCTTGTTCTCAGTTCGAAAGAGCCTCTTCCTTATAGGCTCAAGTTCCAGAAAATCCTGATCCAGAAACCTTTGAAGAAGCCTCCAGTCATCCATATTGGGATGAAGCTATGAATGAATAATATCGTTCCTTATTGGTGAATGATACTTGGAATCTTTTTCCTCTTCCAAAAGGAAGAAAACTTGTCAGATGTAGATGGGTTTAGAAAACAATGTTTGGACGAGATGGAAAAGTGGATAGACATGAAGCTCGTCTTGTTGCTAAAGGATTTTCACATGTTGAAGGCATTGAATATATTGAAACCTTCTCCCTTGTTGCCAAAATGAATTCTATCTTCCTTGTTCTTTCCCTTGTTGACAAAATGAATTCTATCTTCCTTATTCTTTCCCTTGTTGCCTCCTTTAAATGGGAATTCCATCAGATGGATGTTAAATACGCCTTTTTACATGGAGATTTACATGAAGAAATATACATGGAACAACCCCCTGGCTTTATCCAAAATGACTCTAGCCTTGTTTGTCACCCTAGGAAATCTCTCTATCGTCTCAAATAAGCTCCTCGGGCTTGGTATGAAAAAATGGATAGATTTCTATTAGATAATGGCTTTTATAGGTGTCATTTTGAAAACACTGTCTACACAAAGAAAGTGGGTAAGTCCTTCACCATCCTTGTTCTTTATGTTGATGATATTATCCTTACTAGTAGTGATCCAAACCATATAAACCATGTGAAGTCTAGCCTCAAAAATAAGTTTGAAACGACAGACTTAGGACACTTGAATTATTTCCTTGGTCTTCAAGTCTTGCAATCCAAGGAAGGCATTACTCTCTCTTAGTCCAAGTATGTTTGAGATATTCTACACCACTTCCACATGGAAGACTGTAAGCTAGCCACTTATCCCTTTCAGTCTCAAGTCAAGCTTTCAGTCACTTGTACTACCACTAAATTTGATGCTACCTTATACCATCAACTTATTGGTAAACTTCTGTATCTTACCCATACATGTCCTAACCTTTCCTTTGCTGTTGGTCTTGTCACTCGGTTTTTGCACCAACACATGAAAGTAATTGGAAAGCAGCTAAAAGAATACTTTGATATATTAGAGGTATAGTCCAATTTAGGATTCATTACAGTGTAGAAGCATCTCCATTGTTGATTGGTTGCACTAATTATAATTGGGCTGGTGACCCTGATGATTGAAAGTCTACTGCAGGATATGTATTCACTCTTGGTTCAGGACCTATTACTTGATCTTTTAAGAAACAAAGTGCCATATCTCTTTCTTCAGCAGAAGCAGAGTATCGTGGTGTAGTTGAAGCCAGCAAAAAAGCCATGTGGCTTTGTTAGATCATGTCTAAATTTGGTCTTCATCAGAAGCATCCAAATACACTTTGGTGTAATCATCAGAGTGCCATTCAGCTATGTAAAGATCTAGTTCAGCATCAATGTATGAAACGCATTTAACTCCACATACACTTCATCAGTAATCTCAATCATGATCATGTTCTTGAAGTGCAATATTGTCCAAGAAATGATCAAGTAGCTGATATATTTATGAAGGCTCTCATAGAAGCGAAGTTTACCAAAATTTGATCCATGCTTGGAGTTCAGGAAAGTTGTCATTAAGGGGGGATAGGCTCTAATGCCTCCTTCCTTCTCCTATTGTGTCACCTTTGTAAATCCTTCACTCCTATCCCAATTTCTTCTTAAGGGGGGATGTTAGGATATTTAAACACATAGGAAATAGGCTCTGTTAGTCATCATTATTTTTCACTTGTTAGTGATGACTAGATCCATAGCTGAGTTTTCTAGAAGCTAAATTCCATATGTCATATCTGTCATCTAGAAAACCCTCATAAAACTTTTTTCGCCCTCCTACTTTTCAGCCTGCCCATGTCAAAGTCAAAACTCATTATCACTATCCTATCTAGCTTCAGCCCTACTAGTCTGCCCATCAGCTTTAAGAGGCAAATCCAAGTCTATTTCAAAAGTCTCCCCTATGTTAGGAAGTGGCGCTTTAAGGCATTTTACCCTTGGCAACCATCAAAAGGCCAAAAACCTCCATTTGATACAGACCATTCATAACGGACCTCCCACTCTGCAAATCAAGTTGATCACAGCTCTAATTCGCGCCACTTACACACCCCTAGGTCTCAGCACTACATAAACCACAGTCTCAAGCTGATTACTAGGTGTTTCACAGTGTTTTATGGATTCTACAAAGACGGGAAATATAACTTCATCTCAGGAGAAAATTCTTGAATATACATTCAGAAGAACAACTGCTTCTCAATGTAAACATGAGCCTGAGATATATCTGCAAGACAGAGAGTCCCTCATCAAGACCTTGCAGCTTCCTTTCAGCATGAAAAGCACAGTAAGAGAGAGACACCACTGTCACAGCAAACTGGTAATCTGCCATGGCCAAGAACCTCCTTCATTTACAAGCAGAGGGTTAGGGCTCCTCCTTCATCTACAAGTAGAGGGAACTGGCCAATATTGACTTTAAGGATTGCAAAAGCCCAGGTTTGCTTTTTACTGAATAGTGAAACAGGGACTCTAGGTTTTCTGAGTGTAAGTGATGATCATAGCAGGGCTACAGTCTGAAGTATGCAAGTTAAAGGGAAAACAGAGTTTTGGCCTTGCAAAGGAAGTTATTTTAAGTTTTCAAATCATATGAATTGTTAAAACCTTAGAGACATATCATTAGTGAAAACAATTCTAATCATGAGCAACCTGATGTTTCAACAAGACCAAATTGAAAAAATGTTGACAAATCATGTCATTACACAGGCGGAAGAAAAGGTGGTTGTTTTGGGTACTAACCTCCATAGTCACAGAGACTATCTTTCAAATAATTTGTCATAAGTTGACCAAGGAAAATGGTGACATTTCAGCTCCCCTTAGGAAAGAGCAATGCAGTGAGACAATGACACCTTGACTAGGGTTTTTTTGAAGCACAGTAGTGATTGCAGGCAGAGGTAAAAGTATTAATGTTTTCAAATTTGTTTGCTTACAATCATATCCAAGAAAAACCCTTGTCAGACAGGCTTATCAAACAATCTTCAGATACTTTTCCAAGTGAAGGGCCTCCTTCATTCATGAGTAGATGGCCAAGGCATTGACTATTTTTAAAGACTGATTGGTCAAAGATGCAGTGGAAAGAGACAAAGAAGGAAAGCAAAAGTCATTACATAGGTAACAGATGGTGTTTATGTTTCAAAATGTATTGGTTTTCCTACTCATAGGGAAATTTCTTTCAAACTATACATCATGGTGGACAGGAGACAATTTGAATTGCATGCCATTGATACAAAAAGGGGCAGTTTCCTTAGGAGAAGGGGTCAAACAACACCTCACTGTCACACTCCAAGAAGTCTAAAAGAGTTTCTTTCAAGTAGCCAGAGAAAGAAAGTATGAATGGATGCAACTAAAATATGGCACTTATAATCAAAGGAGGAGCTGATGAATCACCTGGAAGTAGAAACTATCAACCAAGTTGGGATAAAGCATACCACCTCCTTTTAAAAATGAAAAAACAGCTTTCAATTCTCTTCAACAGATCTTGAGTGATTTTTTCTTTTAAATATCACCAAGAAGGTAAAACAGTGGACAGAGTTGAGCTTTGGAATGGTTCTATTACAAAAAGGTCAATGCACTGGTCAAAGCAAATGATAACTGTGTTTCAAAGGGACCTATTCCTCCTGGTCCATAATTTTCCCCTTTCAGACATACATCACAAATGATGGGAGGCAATTCGAGTTTTGTTCCCAAAAGGACATTATAAATAAGTATACCAGTTTATGAATAGACAAAGAAGTGGTTTTGATAGATTGTCAGTGTTTTGAGAGTTTAAAACAAACACAGCCTTTTATTATTCAAAAGGACAGAGGTATTGTATGATATATTCTGAGCAGGGAAGTTTTTGAAAAAGGAGGCGCCTTTCTCAAATCAGAGGGCCATGATCGAGTCCAAATAGGGTCAGCAAACTTGGCATCTACAGTGGGAAAAGGGTTGAAAAGGCAAGTAAAGAACGAAGTTGTGTGCCAAATCAAATGTTAAAGTGACGATCAAAAGGTTCATTTCATGTTTCAAATAATAAACCAACCGTTGGGGTTTTGTTTATTTCGAAAAGACAAATCAATTTAACCCACTCCATTGTTTGAAAACTCCAAACGAAGGTGTCAAACGAAGCCCTTGCTGCCATTGAAACCTAAACAAAGAAGCCCGGATCAGTTTTGAAACAATTTGCAGCAGTTTTCACCGCGCGACGTACCTGGAAAACTGCGCGCCGCGCCTGGCGGAATTTTTGAACAGGCGGTCAGCATATGCGCGACGCGCCTGTACAGTTGTGCGACGCACCTGTACACGGCGCCCGACCCCCAAACCGACAGGCCACCCGAGTGGTTGTTTGCGTGCCGTTCTTTCCCTGAAGAGTGCCACACATGGTTGAAGACCTCCAGAGCTATCTCCGGCTCTCCACAAGGATTCCCATCGAATTTGAAGGTATTTTACATACCATTCCCCTCGGTTTCAAAAGTGCTGAAGTGACATGAAGGTGTAAATCAAACTGTGGTGTGAGGGTAAGGGTTGGAACAAATTTTCAAGTTTAACCTAATGAAGCTGTGCTGAATGATAGATACACTACTAAGAGTGCCTATAGAGAGAACCATGTGTCAAACTTCTCCAAATTCCTCATACCATAGCACACAGAACTTCCAAACCTTGTCACCATAGCTGAAAAAACAGTGTTTTTGCTGTGTGAGGTCTCGAAGTGTAAAAATTGAGAAAAGATGCTGAATGTGTTATTTGAAGGCTCCCACGGGAAAGAAACTGTGATTAAGTTAAAATCTTTGTGTTATCACCTTGTGATTACTCAAGAGCAAGGGTGTGTTGTTTCTTCAAAAACACCAAAGGACAAATTTACCCTACTCAGCCACCAAGAAGACAGTTGTTTACTGTACACTCTGTGACTGTTTTTTCTGTTCTTCAAAAGCTCCTTGTCAAGTGGATTTTCAGAGGGCATAAAGACATTCTTCCAAGACTGACTATTATTCTATATTTAAAGAGGCCTTGATTATTTTGAAAAGAGGAAACTCTTACAGCCTCTGCTCAAGCTTTTGGAGTTTTTTAAACCCTGTTACCTCTGCTTTAGCTGTGAATGTGATTGTATGCTCACACCGGGATTAACTTTATGAGCATGTTTTTGTTTAATGAAGTGACATACATATAGAGAACAGTGAAGGTTAGTAGGAGAAAGGTTTCTTGATGAAGCAGAATTTTATAGGTTAAAGCTACAGGGGAAGGTTGCTCACACTTCTCACAAAAGGGCAATGTTCACTGTGTTTGTTGCTTGACTGTCTTTTGTTTTTTGAGCTTATTGATAAGTGTATGTTCATATAGAGTAGAGGTTCTTTCTACGAAGGCAAGGGTTACATTGATAAGGAGACACTGATTATTTTGAAAGAGATAAACAGCTACAACCTCTATTGAAACCTTATAGCTTGTCACCTCTGTTCTCTGACTGTGACAGTGACTGTTTAATTGCACTAAGGGTTGATTGCATATATGCAAGTTTGTTGAATGTTGGCACACTTAGACAAGGCAGGGTTGTAATGATTTGAAAGTATACCTTGGGACAAAGATATAAATGTGTTGTTGACCTCTAAACTTCACAAGAACAAGGTGATTTCTTGACACTTTGCACAGACAATTCACCTAAATGTTGTCTCCTTTTCACTGTGTGGTCTCTTATTAAAAATTCTGCTGGCTGAGATACTTTAAAGGTGGAAAGGCCACTTTTTGAAGGAGCAGGGGTTTTGTATTGTGAGGAAACTTTTTGAAGTCATTCAAAGACAATTTTTCTCTATCTAAACAATGAATTGATAGGGTTTGGTTCAAAGAAGGCATTCCAAAGACTTCGAAGTAGTTTGGTGTTTCAGGGACACATCTAGATCAAGATGCCCTTCTAGGCAAAACAACAGGAGCAGAATGACAGTGGTAAAGATGAGCAGCAGCTGGAAAAAGAGGAGAAGAATGCTGAACAACAGTGACTCAGTAGTGATAAACATCAGTTTCAAGAAGCGCCCGACACGGAAAGAGGAGAAAATCACATCAGCTCTTGACAATTTTGCCTCAGCTTCAGAACATGCTGCTATGGACCCCTGAGGGTCATGCGTGCCAATTTTGGGCCCATTTCGACAACTTTTTGTTTTTTGGCATTTTTTGGGTTTTTGGTCGAAAACTCATAATTTCGCCATTTCAGTTTGAGGATTTTTCAAGGGAGAAGGATGATACCAGTTGATGCCATAATTGTAGGAGCAAGTCCTCAACGATTTTCAGAGCATTTGGAGATCATTCGCCCCCTCAAAACGGCGAAAAATGCTCACTTTTTGCACATTCTGCCCGTCATATCAGCAGTCTGCTATTTCCTGGATTTTACACACAGGTACAGATTTGGAGGACTTCCAGGCATCAGATTGAGGTGATTTTAGTTGCGCCAGAAAGTAGACATAGAGAGCTTTCCAACGAGCTATCATGAGCCTCGTTTCGACACCGGGAAGGCTGCCAATTGTCTCCAGCAAGCCAGGGGACCTTTTCCTGATATAAATTTGAAGTATTTTTGTAATTTTTGAACCTCAAAAATCTGCTTTTTCCAAATGTGCGTTTAGCTATTTTTGCACTTGGAAAATGTTGCAAAGTCAATATAATTTCCATTTTTAGCATTTTTTAGATATTTTGTGAGATATTTTGTGCCTTGGGCTTTGCAAAGCCTCAAGGACAAGTTTAGATATTTTGATTAGGCCAATGGGATAGCTAGTTGCACCATGAGGTTTTCCTCACTTGAGCCTAGTTATTCCACAAGGCTTCATTGTAAAACAAGGCTGAACTTGAGAGAAGAATCAATATATTGGTCATATGAGCTTTGAAGAACATACTTGTGTTATGATTTTGGACCGCCTCTTGGATGCTTTTGATGAATGATGAAGGATTGTTGATGGATTCCATGACATGGTAGAATGGTATAGTGTTTCTTGCTTTGTTGTTGTCTTCTAGTTTTCATTCATGATACATGCTTCTTGCTGCTATAGATCAGTAGAGATTAATTTTGAGATATGCCCATGGAGGCACCTCAAAATTCCTGAATCTTCATAGCTTTATGTTTTCTTCTTCCTTAGTTGTACTAAATAATTCTTAACTGCTCTTTGGTAACTTAAGGATACTGTTTGCTAGTTTTATTCATAAGTTCTATGCATGTTGAGTAGGATGTATGGCGTGCCCTACTTACCTATAAGCTGTCCATAGTTCTGTCCATAAAACTATCTCTTTGACTGATTAGTTTATCATCTTGTTGAACCAAGGAGGCCTAGTCCCGATCTAGCCCTTTGCCTAAAACTATGAAAGCTTGTTTGTCAAAGTGCCCAATAACTTAAAGATTGTATTTAGGTGTTCCGGCATAGTATTTTGAGTTGTTAGTCCGTCTTATGTGTTTTCCCCAAAGTCTGATAACCATTTCCCAAAGTTAGAGGGTCTTATACTTCTATGCATGGCTTGAATGTTTGTTTCGATGTGTTGATTAGTTTATATTTACATTTTGCATGATTAAGGGTTTTCTTTACCATGTTTATGTCTGCTATCAAACTAGTTATGCTTGAAATCCTTCGTCTTTCACAAACTTGATGTCCATTTACTCCATTTTTCCCAAAGATCATTTCTACCTTGATTCAAATCGGCCCTACAGCAGCCTTGTATCATCATCTGATAGCTTCCTTGACATTTTTGACCCCATAGCTCAGTTGATCTGACTTCTTGTTACCTATTTTATATCTTTGATTAGTTTATCCCTCACAAACTTAAAAAACCAAAAATCAAAAAACTCACTTCATAACTAGCCTAATATCAGAACACCATAAGCAAACACACCGATATCTTTTACACATATAGAGAGAGCCCTCTCTGAGTCCAGGAAGGCTAGGTCCTTGGGCTCCAAAGCTTGGTTTGATGTTACATCGTCATTTGGCTCACCAATCGGCCAAATCACGGGAACCTAACACAATGGTGATCACGGTGGGACCTACTGAGTACATGACAGTCTAGCGAACTCTTATAGACTCTTTAGTCCTTCAATCCTAAACTCAGACCATCAGCCTTTAGAATCATTTAGTGTAAACTCTCTGTTTCACCATCTTAGCAAAGTGATGAATCAAGTTTATAACACTCTTACATCCTAGGCTGCACATAAAACTCAGAAAAACCCCAAAAAACTCCCTTAGATTGGTTTTTTTCAGTACTGGTGGTGGACCATACACATATACCTCAAAAAAACTAAAAATCCACCTGGCAACTCCACTAGCCTCCAGTAGGCCTTACTACTTTGCTAAAATTTTAGAATACCATCCGATTTAGCCACCTCATCGCCACCCTAACATAATGGCGATCACGGTGGGACTCTGAGTTTTTGACAATCTAAGGACACCTTAGAACTCTGCAAGTCCCTTATTTTCAAGAATACCTGCCTTTAGCCACCTCATCGCCACACTAACATAATGGCGATCACAAAGGGACCACAGTCAAAACATCCTAGGTATCCCTTAGAACTTCAAGATCTCAGCCAAGCTTAGAAGACTAAATAGAAGAGTAGAATCGGGGTGTCTCACCATCCTAGAAAATGATGACCAGCCGTAGGACACTCTTCCAAACCTTAGGATTACAGCAAAAACTCAAAAAAAACCACAAAAAACTCCCTTAGATTGGCTTTTGACATTACTGGTGGTGGACCATACAAGTATACCTCAAAACAACTGACATTCCACCTGGCGACTCCACTAACCTCTAGTAGGCCTTACTATTTTACCAAACTCTAGGTTACTATCCGATAGACCTATCCCATCACTCACTAACATAGTGGGAGATGGTGGAACACTGAGTACATGATAGTCTAGCAAACTCTTATAGACTCTTTGGTATTTTAAATACTTAAACAAGCAAGCAGTCCATAGGCCCATTTAGAGTAAACTCTTTTTGTTCTCATCACCCTAGCGAAGTGTTGAAACAAGTCTAGGATACTTTAAACCATGTTGCACATAAAACTCATAAAAAACCACAAAAACTCCCTTAGATTGGTTTTTTATAGTATTGGTGGTGGACCATACAAATATACCTCAAAACAACTAAAAATCCACCTGGCGACTCCACTATCCTCCAGTAGGCCTTACTACCTTGCTAAATTTTAGAATACCATCTGATTTAGCCACCTCATCGCCAAACCTAACATAAATGGCAATCACGGTGGGACTCTGAGTATTAAACAAACTTAGTTTCCCTAATCTTTAGAGACTTTTGAGAATATTAGTTGGCTGACTTATCCCACCGCTCTCTAACATAATGGCAATCATGGTGGGACCTATCGAGTACATGATATCCTAACAAGCCTCGATAGATTCTTTAGTCCTTTAACATTTAACTTAATTATCACCTTTAGAATCAATCAGAAAGTAAACTCTTTTTCACCATCTTAGCAAAGTGATGAATCGTGTTCATAACACTTTTACATCCTAGGTCGCACATAAAACTCGTAAAAACCACAAAAAAACTCTTAGATTGAGTGACGCATTGGTGGTGGACCATACATATATACCTCAAAACAACTAAAAATCCACCTGGCGACTCCACTAGCCTCCAGTAGGCCTTACTACTTTACTAAAATCTAGGCTACTATCCGTTTGAGCCACCTCATCGCCACCCTAATATAATGGCGATCACGGTGGGACTCTGAGTATTAAACAAGCTTAGTTTCCCTCATCTTTAGAGACCTTTAAGAATACTATCTGATTGACTTATCCCATTGCTCATTAACATAGTGACACTCACAGTAGGACCTTCCGAGTTAGTGGCAATCTAAGTACACCTTAGTAACTCCCGAAGTCTCAATCAAGCCTAGTAAACTTAGATATTGTCTGAAGAGTAGAAAATAGCTCTTTCACCATCTTAGCAAAATGATGAGTCAGTGATAGAAAACTCTTCCAAACCTTGTAGGCACATAAAACTCAAAAAACCCCAAAAACATTCCCAGATTAGTTACTGGTGGTGGACCATAGCTATCTTCACAGAAACAACTCAGTTCCACCTGGCGACTCCACTAATCCATCCCTTTTATTTTGACCATCCTTCACCTTAGTAAAGCTTTAGAAAAACCACTCATCCAGAACATTCACCAATACCATTCTCTCTAAACTCTGGATCTAAAAATCTGGCTTCACGAAGAATCAACACCAGATCCCATCCAGACCCAAATCCCCCTATCATAGTAGATGACCCAGAGAAGATTCTGTGGCAAGCTTCTGAAACTGACCATCTAGCTACTGGTAGATCCATCCGTAAAACAAGATCGGTACCTAGAAATCTCACTATCTTACCAGACTCACCTTTTGAACTAGAGTCATCAAAAACTCTTCTCAAAAGCAAATCATATAGTAAGATAAACTTGGACGATCTTGAACCCCTAAACCCACCACAGAGTCCTAATAGAGAAACTTCACCTATAACTCCTCCTGACTTCCAGCTTCTCTATCAGTTTGGCTCCTATCATCCCAGATCTGCTCAAAACCAAATCGCTAGTCCAAGATCATCCGCCACACCTGGTCAAAACACCATTGTTCAAAACACCCCATCTCAGCCTACTAGTCCTCATCTTGTACATCATCCATTAGCTCCCGTCATGGCAGCCTGGTATGCACCTTTGGTGTTGCCACTGCCTTTGGCTCCTCTCCAAAACAAATATCAAGACAAAATTCCACACTTTACTGGAGAGGACACCACCACACGTCAACAACATATAAGTAGGATGACTGATGCTTATGAATTCCTAGAGGTACAAGACGAGACTGTCAGAATGAGAATATTTGCCCAAAGTCTTGGTGGTGAACCCAAAGCATGGTTCAAAAGCTTAACTCCAAACAACATCCACGACATCCTAGAACTCTTCCAAGTCTTCACGAACAAGTGGGAAGTCCGAAGGAACCCTATTCAAAGCCTGTCAGAATATAACAACTTAAAACGGGAAAATGGGGAAAGTGTCCAGGCATACTGCACTAGGTTCAACAATGTGTATAACGCCCTCCCACCTCATTTCAAACCCCCACTTGGTTTAGTCTTGGCGAAATTCCCCGAGGGTTTTGATCCATACATGACATATCATCTGAGAGACAAGGATCCCCCTACCCTAGAGGAAATGCAACAAATAGCCATAAAAACAGAAGCCAACTTAGCAGAAAAAAGAGCCAGGACTAGATTAGAATGAAAAGTCCCATATAGAGATAAGGTCTCCACTTCATCTCCTTCCCTAGATCCTAGAATAGATGGCCTGATCAAATCCATGGCAAAGATGTGGGAAAAAATGAGTGAAAAAGTGCCTCCTAGGGACAACCAACTAAACCCTCAAAACCGGAAACAAGGCTTTAGAAAAGATCAGTCTCAAAATAAACCAAGAGGAAATGATCAGCAGATCAGACCATCCTTCAGTGAGAATTATGTTGATGAAGAGAATAAGGATACCGCACCCATTGATGAAAATCATTGGAAACTCATAGGTTCTGATAATGAGAGTAAGGTTTACCTCACAGCAGAAGAGCAAGAGTTATGCTCCCCAAGTCAGGACGAAACCGACTATGAAGATCTCGAAGATCCTGCCATAGATTTTCATAATGCCATTATAGAAGCTCATAGGCAGTATAACCTTAGAAGCAGAAAAAACCAAGACCACTCCAAGAAGAGTAGCCCTGACACTGCTAAAACCTCTGACACCATCCTTAAAAAAGCCATGGATAGAAACAAAATTGTGGCCAAGAAAATTGACCAAAACAAAGATAAAGCTATTCAAACAAGTCTTAGCTCGGATACTCCTAGTACCTCCACAAAGACTCCCGAGGCGACTGTGTCAAACAAGGTCTCAAACCAGAATCAACAAATTAAGAGCATAGAAAAGGTCATGTCCGAAAAATCTGAAACAAATCTGCCCAAACTACAAACTCCTTTTAGTTTTGAAGGGGAAGTTTCCAAAATAAAAATTACCATACCCCTTACTGAGCTAATAACTGTAGATAGGTATAGATCTCAAATTTTCAAAGTTTTTGACATAGGGAGCGAGGCAGATACTTTAAATCTAACTGAAAACAAACCCGAGCTCTTATTCGGCCCGAAAATAGAAGGTCAATACCAAGAAGGATCTGTTTCTCCTTCCTATGTGATACGGGACAAGATATTACATAATGCCATGTTAGATTCTGGTACCTCCCATAACCTCATGCCTAAAGCAGTCATGGAAAACCTGGGACTAGAAGTAACTCAACCTCTGGTAACTCAAGCAGTCATGGAAAACAATACTCCCATTTATTCCACTCATTCCAATTTAGATTCTTTTATCTTATACAATGGAAGTGATATAAACAAGTAGATAATGGAAAAGGAAGAAGCTCTCAAACCATCAGAAATGCATTTTCCGTTACTAGATGCAGAAACTAATAACCAAAACTTCTCTGATCTTTCTCCTGTTAATCCTGCATATCATAAGTCAGAAAATAGATTTGTAAATCAAGTTGAAGAAAAGAAATCTGGCAGTCCAATGTACATGGCTAGTGACATTGCTTATGTTAATGATTCTCAAATGTTTGATCAATATGTTGACTTATATGATTTCCAAACAGAAGCTAACTTTGCAGAAGATTCAGTTTTTGATTTTCGGGAGGAAGCTCAGTTTCATAAACTTGAGAAAAGTGAGTAGCCATTACAGGTCATCTATAACACTGATAAGGAGAGCCTTGAGAGTTCAGAAGTAAGTGAAGAGTCTCAGACTCTTGACTCTACTTCACTTCAGTCCGTCAAATATAACATTCACATAATTGGAAATCAACAGTTTTTCAGCTTTGATGATGAGGTTGAGGAAGATGGTGAAATTCTTGAGCATATTGTAAATGAGAATCCTTTGCCTGAAACGGTTGAGGAAATCATTTTGGACATAGAATCTTCCTTAACTCCAGATTTGCAGTTACCCAGTTCCATTGAGTTACAAATTGCAGATGAAGAAATAGAGGTTGATAAACACATGAGAGTTGTCACACTGTCCTTTCAAGATAATTTACTATCAAAGTGTATCCTTGCTCATCAACCTGATAACCTTCACACAATGTTCAGCCCGCCCTATCAAAACACATCAGTTTGGCAAGAAAACTACACTGCAATGTGTGATGAGTCTAACATTTCAAGTGATCAGGAGCAAAAGGAAGAGTTTCTTTACCGGGAGAGTCCCAAATATAGTCAAGTGGAAGAAAGAGTAGTCCTGAATGAAGCCTATATCTCAAATCCTCTAGATCAGGTATTATTCCAAGATCCATTTGCTGTTTTCCTTGAGAAATCTGAAAGAGTAGTCCTGAATAAAGCCTATATCTCAAATCCTCCAGATGAGGTATTATTCCAAGATCCATTTGTTGTTTTCCTTAAGAAATCTATAGGGGTAGTGGGTTCTATCATAAACAAGTCGCTATCAAGAATGAGAAATAACTTAAACACTACTGTCCAAAAACAAACCAAGTGGGAGTGGCCTTTTCATTATTTCTGCATCATGAAAAAACTAAACGAGAATCCCCCATGTGATCATCTACTTGATTGGTTGCATTGGAAAGAAGAGTTCACCAAATATATGTTGTGTATAGTTTAGATTAAGATAGAAAGACAGTAGTAGAAAATAAGCTCAGCCTTGTGAGCACTTTTTTCATTTGTAGTTTGTTTGAAGAAAAAGAGAAAAAGCAGAAAATACAAAAACAGTGAAAAGAAGAAAAGAGGGCGAGTGAAGATAGAACAAGGCCCCATGTTCCAAAAAATAGTCTTTCAGAAAGCGAGCAAGTATAAATGCCACTACTAGTACTTCAATGTCTTGTTCAACTATCTAGCCTAATCATAGATGAGCATGTTTAAATTTATTTGCTGATAAGTTAGTGAGTGCAAAGATAGTCAACATTGTGTAAGATTGACTTATCACAGAGCTTAGATTAGGGAGAGATTCTGGTTCCACATGCCTAAAACAAAACCAAAGAGAAAAGCGAGGGATGAAAAATAAATTGTACATCTTAGCCCCGCTTGTCTAGTTTCCCTTTGTTGCAAAATAACGTTTGTGTGCAGCTTGTCTTTTATGCCGCAAATGCATGACAAATCAGACTGCCTAATCCTGATTTGATCATTTTAAATTTCATGTTTTAGATTAGAGAGCAAAATCCTGTCAAACTGCTTAATCTTGACAGTTGATCTAGCATAGGTAGAGTAATGAAGGAGTTCATCAGTCTAATCTGAACTCTCGACAGATAAAGAGTAGAAATAGATAGGTTCATTTTGAAAAAAGAAAAATATACATTGTCAAAAGGCTGCTAGTTCAAATGCGCCAAAGAGAAGAAAAAATGTTAGAAAAGATAGTGGGGTAGGTAGAAGTATCATTGATGTTAACCATGCTGTCACTTTTCAGAAATAACATCAAAGAAGGGTGAATTTTTGCGCCAATGGATAAGGCACTGGTCTTCATAAGCCAAAAATCTGAATTCTAGACACCTCCTGACGAGGAGCTGCCCTCCCCAAATGGAGCCACTGTTAGTCATCAGTATTTTTCACTTGTTAGTGATGACTAGATCCATAGCTGAGTTTTCTAGAAGCTAAATTCCATATGTCATATCTGTCATCTAGAAAACCCTCATAAAAATTTTCCTCTACTTTCCTTTGCCCATATCAGAAGTCAGCTCATTATCACTATCCTATCTAGCTTCAGCCCTACTGGTCTGCCCATCAGCTTTAAAAGGCAAATCCAAGTCTATTTCAAAAGCCTCCCCTATGTTAGGAAGTGGCGCTTTAAGGCATTTTACCCTTGGCAACCATCAAAAGGCCAAAAAACCTCCATCTGATACAGACCATTCATAACAGACCTCCCACTCTGCAAATCAAGTTGATCACAGCTCTAAGTCATGCCACTCGCACACCCCTAGGTATCAGCACTGCATAAACCAAAGTCTCAAGCTGATTATTAGGTGTTTCACAGTGTTTTATGGATTCTACAAAGACAGGAAATATAACTTCATCTCAGGAGAAAATTCTTGAATCTACATTCAGAAGAACAGCTGCTTCTCAATGTAAACATGAGCCTGAGATATATCTGCAAGACAGAGAGTCCCTCATCAAGACCTTGCAGCTTCCTTTCAGCATGAAAAGCACAGTAAGAGAGAGACACCACTGTCACAACAAACTAGTAATCTGTCATGGCCAAGAACCTCCTTCATTTACAAGCAGAGGGTTAGGGCGCCTCCTTCATCTACAAGTAGAGGGCACTGGCCAATATTGACTTTAAGGATTTCAAAAGCCCAGATTTGCTTTTTACTGAACAGTGAAACAGGGACTCTAGGTTTTCTGAGTGTAAGTGATGATCATAGCAGGGCTACAGTCTGAAGTATGCAATTAAAAGGGAAAACAGAGTTTTGGCCTTGCAAAGGAAGTTATTTTAAGTTTTCAAATCATATGAATTGTTAAAACCTTAGAGACATATCATTAGTGAAAACAATTCTAATCATGAGCAGCCTGCTGTTTCAACAAGACCAAATTGAAAAAATGTTGACAAATCATGTCATTACACAGGCAGAAGAAAAGGTGGTTGTTTTGGGTACTAACCTCCATAGTCACAGAGAATATCTTTCAAATAATTTGTCATAATTTGACCAAGGCAAATGGTGACATTTCAGCTCCCCTCAGCAAAGAGCAGTGCAGTGAGACAATGACACCTTGACTAGGGTTTTTCTGAAGCACAGTAGTGATTGCAGGCAGAGGTAAAAGTATTAATGTTTTCAAATTTGTTTGCTTACCATCATATCCAAGAAAAACCCTTGTCAGACAGGCTTATCAAACAATCTTCAGATATTTTTCCAAGTGAAGGGCCTCCTTCATTCATGAGTAGATGGCCAAGGCATTGACTGTTTTTAAAGACTGATTGGTCAAAGATGCAGTGGAAAGAGACAAAGAAGGAAAGAAAACGTCATTACACAGGTAACAGATGGTGTTTATGTTTCAAAATGTATTGGTTTTCCTACTCATAGGGAAATGTCTTTCAAACTATACATCATGGTGGACAGGAGACAATTTGAATTGCATGCCATTGATACAAAAAGGGGCAGTTTCCTTAGGAGAAGGGGTCAAACAACACCTCACTGTCACACTCCAAGAAGTCTAAAAGAGTTTCTTTCAAGTAGACAGAGAAAGAAAGTATGAATGGATGCAACTAGAATATGACACTTACAATCAAAGGAGGAGCTCATGAATCACCTGGAAGTAGAAACTATCAACCAAGTTGGGATAAAGCAGACCACCTCCTTTTAAAAATGACAAAACAACTTTCAATGCTCTTCAACAGATCTTGAGTGATTTTTTCTTTTAAATATCACCAAGAAGGTAAAACAGTGGACAGAGTTAAGCTTTGGAATGGTTCTATTACAAAAAGGTCAATGCACTGGTCAAAGCAAATGATAACTGTGTTTCAAAGGGACCTATTCCTCCTGGTCCATAATTTTCCCCTTTCAGACATACATCACAAATGATGGGAGGCAATTCGAGTTTTGTTCCCAAAAGGACATTATAAATAAGTATACCAGTTTATGAATAGACAAAGAAGTGGTTTTGATAGATTGTCAGTGTTTTGAGAGTTTAAAACAAACACAACCTTTTATTATTCAAAAGGACAGAGGTATTGTATGATATATTCTGAGCAGGGAAGTTTTTGAAAAAGGAGGCACCTTTCTCAAATCAGAGGGCCATGATCGAGTCCAAATAGGGTCAGCAAACTTGGCATCTACAGTGGGAAAAGGGTTGAAAGGACAAGTAAAGACCGAAGTTGTGTGCCAAATCAAATGTTAAAGTAACGGTCAAAAGGTTCATTTCATGTTTCAAATAATAAACCAACCGTTGGGGTTTTGTTTATTTCGAAAAGACAAATCATTTTAACCCGCTCCATTGTTTGAAAACTCCAAACGAAGGTGTCAAACGAAGCCCTTGCTGCCATTGAAACCCAAACAAAGAAGCCCGAATCAGTTTTGAAACAATTTGTAGCAGTTTTCACTGTGCGACGCGCTTGGAAAACTGCGCGACGCGCTTGGCGGAATTTTTGAACGGGCGGTCAGCATATGCGCGACGCACCTGTACAGTTGCGCGACGCGCCTATACACGGCGCCCGACCCCCGACCCGACAGGCCGCCCGAGTGGTTGTTTGCGCGCCGTTCTTTCCCTGAAGAGTGCCACACATGCTTGAAGACCTCCAGAGCTATCTCCGGCTCTCCACAAGGATTCCCATCGAATTTGAAGGTATTTTACATACCATTCCCCTAGGTTTCAAAAGTGCTGAAGTGACATGAAGGTGTAAATCAAACTGTGGTGTGAGGGTAAGGGTTGGAACAAATTTTCAAGTTTAACCTAATGAAGCTGTGCTGAATGATAGATACACTACTAAGAGTGCTTGTAGAGAGAACCATGTGTCAAACTTCTCCAAATTCCTCATACCATAGCACACAGAACTTCCAAACCTTGTCACCATAGCTGAAAAAACAGTGTTTTTGCTGTGTGAGGTCTCGAAGTGTAAAAACTGAGATAAGATGCTGAATGTGTTATTTGAAGGCTCCCACGGGAAATAAACTGTGATTAAGTTAAAAGCTTTGTGTTATCACCGTGTGATTACTCAAGAGCAAGGGTGTGTTGTTTCTTCAAAAACACCAAAGGACAAAGTTACCATACTCAACCACCAAGAAGACAGTTGTTCACTGTACACTCTGTGACTATTTTTTCTGTTCTTCAAAAGCTCCTTGTCAAGTGGATTTTCAGAGGGCATAAAGACATTCTTCCAAGACTGACTGGTATTCTATATTTAAAGAGGCCTTGATTATTTTGAAAAGAGGAAACTCTTACAGCCTCTGCTCAAGCTTTTGGAGTTTTAAACCTTGTTACCTCTGCTTTATTCGTGTAATGTGTGTATGCTCACACAGGGTTAACACAGGCATGTTTTTGTTTAATGAAGTGACATACATATAGAGAACAGTGAAGGTTAGTAGGAGAAAGGTTTCTTGATCAAGCAGAATTTTATAGGTTAAAGCTACAGGGGAAGGTTGCTCACACTTCTCACAAAAGGACAATGTTTACTGTGTTTGTTTCTTGACTGTCTTTTGTTTTTTGAGCTTATTGATAAGTGTATGTTCATATAGAGTAGAGGTTCTTTCTGCGAAGGCAAGGGTTACATTGATAAGGAGACACTGATTATTTTGAAAGAGATAAACAACTACAACCTCTGTTGAAACCTTATAGCTTGTCACCTCTGTTCTCTGACTGTGACAGTGACTGTTTAATTGCACTAAGGGTTGATTGCATATATGCAAGTTTGTTGAATGTTGGCACACTTAGACAAGGCAAGGTTGTAATGATTTGAAAGTCTACCTTGGGACAAAGATATAAATGTGTTGTTGACCTCTAAAATTCATAAGAACAAGGTGATTTCTTGACACTTTGCACGGACAATTCACCTAACTATTGTCTCCTTTTCACTGTGTGGTCTCTTATTAAAAATTCTGCTGGCTGAGATACTTTAAAGGTGGAAAGGCCACTTTTTGAAAGAGCAGGGGTTTTATATTGTGAGGAAACTTTTTGAAGTCATTCAAAGACAATTTTTCTCTATCTAAACAATGAATTGATAGGGTTTGGTTCAAAGAAGGCATTCCAAAGACTTCGAAGTAGTTTGGTGTTTCAGGGACACATCTAGATCAAGATGCCCTTCTAGGCAAAACAACAGGAGCAGAATGACAGTGGTAAAGATGAGCAGCAGCTGGAAAAAGAGGAGAAGAATGCTGAACAGCAGTAACTCAGTAGTGATAAACAGCAGTTTAAAGAAGCGCCCGGCATGGAAAAGAGGAGAAAAGCACATCAGCTCTTGACATTTTGGCCTCAGCTTCGAAACATGCTGCTATGGACCCCTGAGGGTCATGCGTGCTAATTTTGGGCCCATTTCGACAACTTTTTGTTTTTTGGCATTTTTTGGGTTTTTGGTCGAAAACTCATAATTTCGCCATTTCAGTTTGAGGATTTGCCAAGGGATGAGGATGATACCAGTTGATGCCATATTTTCATGATCAGGTCCTCAGCAATTTTCAGAGCATTTTGAGATCATTCGCCCCCTCAAATTGGCAAAAAATGCTCACTTTTTGCACATTCTGCCCGCCATATCAGCAGTCTGCTATTTCCTGGCTTTTTACACACAGGTACAGATTTGGAGGACTTCTAGGCATTATATTGAGGTGATTTCAGTTGCTCCAGAAAGTAGACACAGAGAGATTTCCAACGAGCCATCATGAGCCTCGTTTCGACACCGGGAAGGCTGCCAAATGTTTCCGGCAAGTTAGGGGACTTTTTCCTGATATAAATTTGAAGTATTTTTGCAATTTTTGAACCTCAAAAATCTGCTTTTTCCAAATGTGCGTTTAGCCATTTTTGCACTTGGAAAATGATGCAAAGTCAATATAATTTCCGTTTTTAGCATTTTTTTAGATATTTTATGAGATATTTTGTGCCTTGGGCTTTGCAAAGCCTCAAGGACAAGTTTAGATATTTTGATTAGGCCAATGGGATAGCTAGTTGCACCATGAGGTTTTCCTCACTTGAGCCTATTTATTCCACAAGGCTTCATTGTAAAACAAGGCTGAACTTGAGAGAAGAATCAATATATTGGTCATATGAGCTTTGAAGAACATACTTGTGTTATGATTTTGGACTGCTTCTTGGATGCTTTTGAAGAATGATGAAGGATTGTTGATGGATTCCATGACATGGTAGAATGGTATAGTGTTTCTTGCTTTGTTGTTGTCTTCTAGTTTTCATTCATGATACATGCTTCTTGCTGCTATAGATCAGTAGAGATTAATTTTGAGATATTCCCATGGAGGCACCTCAAAATTCCTGAATCTTCATAGCTTTATGTTTTATTCTTCCTTAGTTGTACTAAAGAATTCTTAACTGCTCTTTGGTAAATTAAGGATAATGTTTGCTAGTTTTATTCATAAGTTCTATGCATGTTGAGTAGGATGTATGGCATGCCCTGCTTACCTATAAGCTGTCCATAGTTCTGTCCATAAAACTATCTCTTTGACTGATTATTTTATCATCTTGTTGAACCAAGGAGGCCTAGTCCCGATCTAGCCCTTTGCCTAAAACTGTGAAAGCTTGTTTGTCAAAGTGCCCAATAACTTAAAGACTGTGTTTAGGCGTTCCGGCATAGTATTTTGAGTTGTTAGTCCGTCTTATGTTTTTTCCCCAAAGTCTGATAGCCATTTCCCAAAGTTAGAGGGTCTTATACTTCTATGCATGGCTTGAATGTTTGTTTCGATGTGTTGATTAGTTTATAGTTACATTTTTCATGATTAAGGGTTTTTTTTACCATGTTTATGTCTGCTATCAAACTAGTTATGCTTGAAATCCTTCGTCTTTCACAAACTTGATGTCCATTTACTCCATTTTTCCCAAAGATCATTTCTACCTTGATTCAAATCGGCCCTACAGCAGCCTTGTATCATCATCTGATAGCTTCCTTGACCTTTTTGACCCGATAGCCTAGTTGATCTGACTTTTTGTTACCTGTTTTATATCTTTGATCAGTTTATCCCTCACAAACTTAAAAAACCAAAAATCAAAAAACTCACTTCATAACTAGCCTAATATCAGAACACCATAAGCAAACACACTGATATCTTTTACACATATAGAGAGAGCCCTCTCTGAGTCCAGGAAGGCTAGGTTCTTGGGCTCCAAAGCTTGGTTTGATGTTACATCGTCATTTGGCTCACCAATCGGCCAAATCACGGGACCCTAATAGGCTCCTTTTGTGTCACCTTTGTAAATCCTTCAATCCTATCCCAAGTTGTTCTTAAGGGGGGATGTTAGGATATTTTGACACATAGGAAATAGTTAAGAATAAATTAGTCTAGTGTAGAGTTAGGTAAAGTGTGTTTCTTTACCATGTCCATTTGTAACTTATAATCCGATGGTCACGATTTGTAGTGATTTGACGGTTATCTCTCTCCTAAGTATTAACAACACTTGATCCATGGCTTAACACCTGATTGGTCTATGATCTCTATTTAAAGAGCATGGAGGGTCATTTTTACGGTAACAATTTATGAGAGAAACATATGTAACTTTTCCTTTTATATTAATAAATTTCCTGAAGTGGCCACGTTGGCTCAAGCCATGGATTGTTTCCCTCTTCGAGGGTTTTAACCACGTGATTATACTGGTGTACTGATTTGTGATCTATTTGTGAGCGGTGACCTTTGGTTCTTGATCTAAGGAACTTACCCTATAAATTCCTACAATTTAACCATAATATATATATATATATATATATATATATATATATATATATATATATATATATATATATATATATTCTACTTGCATATTTTTAATACCATAGTTTATATACCGCTATATCATATGGTTTATTACATAACCATAAAATTTGGTATATAAAACCATCTTCCGTCATTTTCATAATTTTCCATAACATATGGGTTTTGAATTTAGGTTTAAATATTTGGTTTCTTTTTTTCTTCACCATGGTCCTTAGAGATATGCACCCACCATGTAGCATAGGTTAAACACACCTTTTTTTCATAGGTGTGGTTTTTAATTTAAGAATGTGTGATTACTAACTTAACGCAGCCATGACCTGATCAATCAAACTCAAAAATTACCATGGACCTATAGAAACATATCTACACTTGTACCTGTAAACTTTGACGCATGATTTCTCCATAAACCGGAGACCAAATAAGTAACCGAAAGAATTGTTACATTCAGAGTGATGGGCTCTACAGTCAGTCACAATTTTCAAAAACAACTGAGAATTGTAATCTTATATCAATTGAAGAATCCTCTTGGATCATTCCTCTGCACTAGAAGCTTCAGAAAAAGTTGGTTTTAAGTAGATATGAGGTGAGGGTACAACTCCCTCACCCTTCTGATCTCCATCCACCTTGCCTTACTTGGATTCATGCCTTTGAGTCCCACTCAAAGATAATCAACATCTCCATGCCTGGAAGTACGTACCTTCCTATCTAAGATGGTATATTCCTAGAACTCAGTCATATATTCAGGTGTAAAATCATCTACAGATGGAATTTGATCATTTTCCTCTAGATCCATTATCATAGGAAGTTCACACAACTTCAAATTTTCAACATTTACAAATGAATGGAAGAAAATTTAATCAGAATGCATTATGCCCAATATTTTCAATAATTTCAAAAGGACAATACCTAATAGGATTTGAATTTTTACCTTCACCTTTCATCCTTTCTTTACTGATCTAAATCCATACTTAATCACCAACCTAAAAGTGATGATCCACCCGATGCTTATCATGGTACATTTTTTACTTGGCTTGAATTTTATCTAATTGATCATACACTACTTCATGAAGCTTCTATATTCATTGAATGAACTTGATTGCTTTTTCGACATATCCATGTCCATTCTCTCGAGCTTTGTCAACAAAAAATAAGTCCATGGGTGATTTTTCAGGCACCCAAAACATGTCTCAAAAGGAGATCTACCAGTAGAAGAATGAAAGGCTCGATTGTAAGCATGTCGGACATAGTGTAAAGATTAATCCCTTAAATTAGGATTCTTGCTGCAATAACCTCTGAGAAGATGTATGACCATTCTATTTACCCACCTTAGTTTGACCGTCAGTTTGTGGATGAAAAGTTGTGCTTTTTTTTCAGCTATGTGTCCATGAGTCCCCATAAAGTGGACCAAAAATATCCCATGAAACAAGAGTATCGATATGAAATTATTCAAGTAGAAAACCCGAAATGAACCCATATATTTGAAAAAAACAACTGTGAATTCTGTTCAATAGTTACATTTTTTCTACATGGAACAAGAATACACATTTTTCTAAATCGATCAACCACAACATACAGATAATCATGCCCTTTTCTATACATAGGAAGTCCACTTACAAAATCCATAGATATATTGTCCCATGGTTGAAAAGTAACTGGAAGTGGCATATACAAACCTAAATTTCTATTGGTTGGTTTTCTTGTTGAACACATGACACAACCTTTTATGTACTTAGAAATTTTTTCATTCATTCGAGGCCAAGATAAATACCTTTGCAACTATTCCACTATCTTAACTACACCAAAATGCCCCTAAAACACGACTGAGAATGTGCTTCCCTGATCACATGTGCTCTTTCATCCTGTGGTATGAAAAAATTACCAAAATGATATTATAACCTATCATGAACATGATAATTCACTTCTTCCACATGAGCACCATGAGTTAGTGATTCATAAACATATTTGAAATAAATATCTTCAAAAAATTGTTTAATGTAAATTTCACGCGCTAAAGAAATATTTTTCAAAATAACTGAAGCATTCAAAGGTGGTATGTATAACATATAAAATAATTTTTTTGTGATACATTTCTTATATTTGATTACTAAGTCGAATTGCTGCAAAAAACGCATCCATATATAATGTCGAGACTACTACAAATTTGTCTGAGATTAAAGGTATTCAAGTGGCTGATGGTTTGTATGAATTACTGTTTCATTTCCAATTAAGTAATGTTTCCATTTCTTAACACTTTCTACTAATGCATATAATTATTTATCATAAGTTGGATAATTGGTTAGGATATTCCGACACATAGGAAATAGTTAAGAATAATTTAGTCTAGTGTAGATTTAGGTAAAGTGTGTTTCTTTATCATGTACATTTGTAACTTATAATCCAACGGTCACGATTTGTAGTGATCCGACAGTTATCTCTCACCTCGGTATTAACGACACTTGATTTGTGGCTTAACACCTGATTGGTCCATAATCTCTATTTAAAAAGCATGAAGGGTCATTTTTCGGGTAACAGTTTATGAGAGAAACATATGTAACTTCTCTTTTTATATTAATAAATTGCCTGAAGTGGCCGCGTTGGCTCAGGCCGTGGACTGTTTCCCTCTTTGAGGGTTTTAACCACGTGATTGTACTGGTGAACTAATTTGTGATCTGTTTGTGAGTGTTGACCCTTGGTTCCTGATCTATGGAACTTACCCTATAAATTCCTACATGGTATCAGAGCTATTTTTAGCGCCGCGCCTATTGTTGATCAAATCCGAAGCCGGTTTGACTACTTGCGAATGCCATTTTGTAGATCTACTATTGCTGAACATTTTTGGGCTTGGAGAATTTCTCGGTTGTGTCTGGAGCTTCTATTACAGTGAGGAACGCCTTTCGTTTCATGCGAAAAGGTTTCAGGCTGCCCAGGTTATGACAGTTTAGATATGGAGGTATAAAGCACATGTTTTGCAGTTATATTTGTTAATAGTTCTTCTTATTTCAGTTCCCTCTTTTTATTTTCGTTTTTTAGGTTTAATTTATTTGCTGAATATATACCCTATTCTCTGTGTATTCTCTTTACTGTGCACTGTGTGTGATCTCGGCAAATCAAAAACAGGAAAAAGGGTTTTTTTTTGCTACATATGCTATTTCCCCGTATCTTTGTGCGATCTTGGGAAATCAGAAATAGTGGAAAAAGTGATAGTTGCCGATAAGGCTAACCAAGAATCTAACATTCTACCGTAAGGCTTTACATTTTGTTTTTTTTCTCGGTTTGTGTGTTTTTTTGTGCAAGAAAAGGCACACACATTGTAATGTTCCTAAATTAGCTAAGCTTATTGGAACATTATAATTTTGTTTTATTTTTCATGTTTATGAATAATAGACTAATGGAGGATATGCAACACTACTTAGATCTAAAAATAAATACATGCTTAATGTGAACAGGGTTAAATATGAGCTGGTTGCATAAAAAACCACTTGTGTATTAACAGGGCTAAGCTATTTGACTGGGTCAACAAGACCAAATCGCAACACAGTCTAGGTGCATTGAACCTCCTACGTGATCAACGCAGTTCTAGAAGGAGGAGTTCAGTGTGAAAGGGGATAATGCAATTAAAGTGGTTTAGGGTTTTACACATCTCATTTTTATAAAAAGGAAAGAGAGGGCTCAAGGAAGGGTTGTTGATGATTTGTGGTTGCTTGAGCAACTCGAGTTCTCTTGGCCGGTTAGCCAAAGGGAAGAGGGTTTCCTGTTTAGGAATCCTCTCTCCTTCGATGGAGTAGCTCTTTGGAGGAGGATGTGCTGTATTGATCCACTATCCGGCATTTGGCCAAGCTTCTACTTCCAATTGCAATGTAGATCTTGTTGAGGGTTTGATTGCCTTTGTAAGTTGCAGCAAGTGGGATTTAGATCTTTTCAGATCTAAAGCATTTCAGTACTTCTTTTCAGTGGAGGAGGGTTTTAATCCATTGGAGAGTTGTATTGAATGATTTGAGCCTCATTTCAGATCTTGGCATTAGGCCAATGTGTTCTTCACGGTATATTGCGGAGTTCCTTCCCCAGATTTGTGTTATTGTTGAAGGAGCAGTGTTGTAGGGTTTTTGGCATCATTTTGGAGCTAGATCTCTAATGTGAAGGAAGCCTCCTTGCATCAAGGGTGATCCATGGATTGGCCAACCAATCCATGTCTATTTCAGATCTAAAACACTCACTGAAGTTTTTGCTTTAGTATTTCTGAATCATGTTGCAGTAAAATTCAGATCTGCTCCGGCATTTTCATGTATTGTTGAAATCCCCGAGGGGAATGAAATAAAGAGCCCTTTGGGCATTTTGATTTATTATAGATATTTTTTTTCATGTATTTATCAGTTGCAGATCTATAATTTAATGAAAATAAGCTTCAGTCTCCTGTAACTAACACTGAAGGGTTTTTGGGTCATTCTCTTGTGTTGCAGCACCTCAATCTTGAGGGATTTTCCATGTAAAACTGATGTTTAATCTTGCTTAATTCTTATGCCATGTTCCTAAACTCATTATCTGATTGTTCATACTGTTTCACATCTTATAACTTCAGAAAATATGCTTCCCTTGCTTCAGCAAATTTCTACATCTTCCAAGTCATGGGAAATCAGGGTTTTTAAGCCTGGTTTGGGAAGGAGGAATTGCTTAACTTATCTAGACTTATTTAGAGCTCTATGTTTTGCTTAATATTTTGTGAAATTTGTACAAGAATATTGTGTTATTCTACAAAATTTGATGCTTACTAGGCTGAAATTGAAAAGAGGGGAAGGTCAATTGGTTAGAGAACAAGTTAATCCTCAACCAAGGAGGGCTAGAGTGCCATTATATCCACCTTCCATTTCATCCTCATTAGCCTTAGAATCAGCCATAAACATGTCTTCTAGAGAAGGAGAAGTACATGAGGAAATGGATCCCAAGGAAGAAGAAAGAGTCTTTAGAAAAGCTTTCTTGGACATGACTGAGATGGTTAGGATCCTATACGAGGAGAGAAATGATAGGATTGCTGGAGAAGGGTCTAGAAACCAAAAAGAAGAAGGAGATTCTTGAGGAGGGAAGAAAGACAAAGATGAGTCTAAGAAAGGGAATGGAGGAAATGGTGATCCACCATCTCCATCATCATCCTCTTCCTCCACATCATCCTCTTCTACTTCTGTTAATCAGTCACACAAAACAAAAACATCTCTTAAAAATACTTTGTTAAAGCTTGATGTAAAGTTTGAGTTGCTGATGTTTAATGGTGATGTGAATGAAGAAAAATTGGATAACTAGATTAGACAGCTGGAATTCTATCTAAGAATTCAGAATTTGCATGATGATGACACAAAAATCCAATTAGCCTCTTTGAGAATGGATGGAGCAGCTTTGGTTTGGTGGGAAGCCAAGACCAGGGAGGAAATTAAAAAGCATGGTAAGATAAATCTAACTTGGAATGAGTTTATTACTGCTATTAAGAAACAATTTTATCCTCTTGCTCATATTCAGAAAGCCATCATGAATTGGCAAAATTTTAGGCAACTTAAGGGTCAAAATGTGCAAGATTATACCCAAGAGTTTAGAAGGAGAGCACTTCTACTTGGAGTAGACTTACAAAGTCAAGACACCTTGTTGAAATACATAGGAGGTTTGAAAAATTATCTGCAACATATTATTCTAATGTTTAATTCTACCAGCTTAGATGAAGTCTGTGTCCAGGCTACACATTTAGAAACTAGAGGAAATAATACTTTTGATGAGGATAGTAATTTCAAAAACAAAGGAAATAAGAGAGTTGCAAATTCAAGAAAAGACAAAGGAAAGTTCTTTTGCAAGAACTGTTCGAAGAAAAGTCATGATGAAGATCATTGTTGGAAGCTTCATCCTGAACTGAAACCAGAAAAATACAAGAACAAAAACAAGACGAAATAAAAGGAGAAAACTGTAGCAACAGTTGAGCAAGACTTAGGGTCAGACTGAGGAGATGAGACAAAAATCATAGCCATGGTTTTAAAGAAAATTAAGGGGAAAGAAGTGGTGCAAGACACAACTCCCAGTTCTAGCTCTTTGAATTTTCACAAAGATACTCAGGAAGAAAAGAGGAGGATAGAGCTCTTCCATGTGAGGGTAATTTCAAAACATACCAAAATTGACACAATATTTGACAGTGGGTCACAAGCGAATCTTATATCTGAAGACTTGGTCAAGCAGCTTAAACTTGAGACCATTCCACATCCAAAGCCTTATCCACTTGGATGGATATGCAAGGATGCCATTTTTCAAGTCTCAAGGAAGTGCATATTGTGCTTTGCAATAACTGCACATTTTATTGACACAGTGGAACTTGACGTGGTGCCACTTGATATCTCAGGTATTGTTTTGGGAAGTCCTTACTTATTTGACAGGAATGCCATCTTTCATCGCCATGAAACAAGTATCACTTGTTCAAAGATTGTAAAGAGTACATTGTGACAGCTCACAAGAAGAAGCTGGAATCTTCTTTACTCCATGCAAGTTAGTTGAAAAGACTGGTTAATGCAAGTCAAAGTCTAACTTTGTTAATGTTGAAACGATCAGATTTTGAGCATTCGCCTTTTTATGATGTTGCTAATAATTTGTCTCAGTTTAATAATAGTTTGTATTTGAAAGAAGATGATGTTATGTTGCACAAATTACCTTTTGGGTCAGCCAATGTAGAGAATGAAGTTTCAAAGCAAATCAGTGCAAGCAAGAAGGACACACAATTCAGCATGGGAAAAAGTTGGTTTCAGAATGGTAGAATTCACCATGGGAACAGTTTGCAAGGTGAAAGTCATTTTAAGTCTTCTGGGAAGTTTGATCAGTGTAGAAAAAGTTTTTTTTCTTCAAATTAAAATTGTTGTTCTGCAAATTTTAATCATTTGCATCATGACTCCGTCAATCTTAGCAAAGGTCGATCAATTGATTCCAGAGACATATTATCATTTTCTCAAAAGCTTCATTTGATGAAATCGGGTAGATTTCAATTATTCAAGGGTGGAAGAGTGAAGAATCAATCTCCACATTATCAGTTTCACTATTCAGAGAGCTTTTGGGGTCCAAAAGCTTCCCATTTGGGAGGTGTGATCAGGAGATCAAGTCTCTTGTAGAAAAATGCTAAAAAATGAAGTTTCTCAGAATTGGTCTGAAGTAGATCGACTAGAAAGAGCTTGGAAAAATGATCCTGTAGACGTGAATGGCACTGAAAACCGACGCCGTATGAGGAATATATTCAGCTTTGAAGTTTGCCAATTTCAGTTAAAAAATGGTCCAAATTTAACTTTAGAAAAAAATATTTTTATTAAAAAAAAATACTCCACAGAATATTCTAGGAATATTCCATGGAATATTCCACAAAACATTCTGTGGAATATTCTAGTGGCAGCCAATGAAAGGGCGCCACTTGGCCAGCCAGGAAGCCGCCACATGGCCCCAAGGTGGAACGAAATGGCATTTATAATTTTATTATGAATGCGGCAGGATTTGAACAAGGGTCGAGCGGAAGACAACCCAACAGCCTAACCAATGGGCCATGGTTGTTTTTTGTTAAACCAATGCAACATAATTTAATTTTAATGTTGTTTTGGGTGCACAACAAACTTCGATGGTTATGTTAACATTTATTGTTACCATTTCAACATGTGGCCACGCGCTTGCACATTAAATGCCAACCCTCATTTCGGTGGGAATTTTGGCGGCCTCTGCCTATTTTTGTGCCACTCCCTAATTTAGTGGCCTTATCTGCAGTTACTCCACAATTAGTGGAGGATTTTGAGCCCTAACTGGGCAAACTTCAGTTAGCCATAACTTTGGCTAGGGAAGTCCATTTGGGACGAATTGTTATTTGATTTGGGGGTATTGAAGAATTCTGGAGCTGTTGGGACAGGTTGCAGAGCCATCAGGGTGCTCTATCAGTGATTTTACCACCGATTTTGGTTGTGGAGCCACCAGGGCCTAGTGAAAGATCAGTTGTGTTGGACTGTACTCATCCATTTGAGGTGAATGAATAGTCGATTTATACTGATTTCAGTCTTCTGTTTCTGAATTTGTAGCTTATTTTTCCTTTTGAGGCTTTCTACATAGTGTAATTCATAATTTGAGCATTAATGAAAGAGGGAAAAACCTAATTAGAGGCTTTTGGACCCAGCAGAGGTAGCCCAAGAGAGGGGTGAACTGCTTAAACAAATGCTTACTGTTATGTTGTGCATTTTTGTTGTTATATTTCAGTTTCCACTACATTAAACAATAACTTTTCATAAGTACACTTATCCCAATAAGACTTATACAGTGAACAAAACTCCTCAGTTTCACTTCAAACCACATTAATTCATTTTCAGAATACTTGAACTTGCTTATTCACACATAAAATTTTGATTAATGAATACTTTGCACATAAAAAAATACTTTCATTGATCGGATCTATTTCAGTGTTTACATTTTATTTCTTTAGGCAGAGCCAGTTTGTGGGCCAGAAGATTCTAGTTTCATCCTTTCTAGTAAAGGTGAAATAACTAGTAGAAGCCCCCTACTGTCAATCTCTTTATAAGAAATACTTTGTTCTCACAATTTCAGATCAGAAATCAGGGTTTTTAAGCCTAGTTTGGGAAGGAGGAATTGTTTAACTTATCTAGACTTATTTTTTTGAGCTTAAATTTTGTATGTGAGTCCTTCTTGACCTCATATAACATTTCCCAGAGTCATGACCCTTATTTTTACACATATTTCTAAATACACTCATTTTAGGGCCAAATTCATCACTTTTCCCCACCTCTTTGCCCATAAAAGATGATTAAAGGTTGCTGCTGTATTTGGAATTGGTTGCTAAGTGTTTTTAAAAAAGTTTTATGATAGTTGAAGCACAAATCCCTGAAAAATGCATTTTTCAGGAATGTCTTGCTGAGAAATCCATTTTGGGAACATTACAGTGGTATCATAGCATGATCATTGGCTCAGCTCGTGGCTTCAAGCCAAAGTGTTGAATCCCTGAAGCAGGAATATTTCAAGATCTATAGACAGAGTCTGCAGATGGCCAGGTAGCCTCTGGATCTCATCCTTTTCTCAAAGGTGACATATCCAGTAAATGCCCCTGTAGTCAATCTATGGAATAGAATCTTGATACTCTTGAAGAGGGAACTTTACAGCAGTATCAGAAAATAGAAGAGACAAAGATCAGAAAGCTGAAGGAGATGAGTTATACCTCATCATATTTCATATCAAGGAAGATCCTCTTAAAAGAGGTTAGACAGAAGAAATAAGGAGGAAGAAAATGAAACTCCTAGAGGGTTTCAAGAAGCAGAAAGTTGCAGTGAGAACTGAAGAAGGTTTCAAAAAGGAGGGGAAGGTCCATGCACTTCCTATCCTCACAAAGAAGGAGAGCTATACAGAGAACAAAAACAATAGCATGGCTCTACCACTTGGAAGAATGACAGAGGAGGAGATCTCCTTGGTCCTTTTCCAGGCCCTCAAGGGTATTGAGGAAGATCTAAAGGAGATTGAGAAGGTGGAGAATTGTACCAGCGCTGGCACAACCTTGGAAGAGCAGCCTTCATGTTCAGTAATGAAGGAAGACTACATAGTTGCAGAAGAATTTCTTGCTTCTATGTCTCACTGAGGTATGATTAAAAATCCATCTATTGTCATTTTAGAACATTGTATGGAGAGATCTACATCTTTGCATGCTATTGATTTTTGAGCAACAAAGTTGCACTGTGTTGTGCCAAAGCAGTGAGGAAGAAGAGAGCAACCATTCCTCATTGGAGCATTCACATGGGAGCTTCATTCAGGAAGAAATAAAGGATGGAATGATGGATGGTAGACATCTTGGAGTGAGAAACACTTTCTCCCTTCCAGATGACTCTTTCTCAATGAGCACACCCTTTCTCAAAGAGAAACTTCTACTTGCAACAAATCCAAGGCCCCTTTGGTTTTGGAACTTCATGCATTAGGCGGAGACCTCATGGGAAGAATTCATTGGAGGTGCACTTCAACACATCATGGAGTGCAAATTTCTTCAATAGTTTGAGGAGGATATTCCCTTCTCACAGGAGCAGATAGTAGATGGAGGACATCTTCGGATGGATAACATCTCTCGTGACTATGTTGGACATTTCTTGAGCCATGCACATCATGATGGGATTTTTTTTCCTACCACCTATTTGGATCCTCATAGGGTAAAATTGATCTCCGAGAATATTATTATTCAATATCCCATGAAATGCAAAAATATGATTTGGGATGATGGTAGCCCTCATGGGAGGAGTACCAAGATGGATGATGGAAGTATGAGAAAGCAACAAAGGATTTTGTTGCTTGGGATGTTCTTGAGAGAGCAAGGGAAGATTTTCTCTCACAGTTTTCATGATGTTGCAGGAGTAGAAGATGGAACTATCATAGTGCAAAGGGGTTACTCCTTGACCCTAGATGTTCGAGAAGGACTTTCTTCATGGGAAGGACTTCTCATATGTAGCAACATTATGGGATATGCCTTTGACATTCTGCATGTCAAATATTGGAGCTATGAGTTGATGGGAGCCTACTTGCATAGGCCAACAACGTTGTCACTTTGGAGCTGGGATTTATTGATGGAGTATTCCCAAAATCACTTCTCATTCGATGCACTTGGTGAACAAAAAGGAGGTGAAGAAGATGAAGTGGTAGATGGAGACATCTATTATTGTGGTGTGCTTTTCTTGACTTGGTTTCCAAGTAGGAGGATAAGGAATTTCATGCAGCACTTGGTCCATCCCCCTTCATGGAAGTGTGCAAAACTATTATTGAGGATTCATTCATGAGTCCATGTATCTTCTTGCTTCCAACATATGGTGAGGGATTTTTCTTGCATTGGCAGTGCATTGCTCCACAAGAGGGCAATCTATTTATTGAGCTCCATGAACTTCATTGGGCCAAATTTCATGATGGAGACAACCATATATTATGTGGCCTTGGGAAAAGATGTTTTCCTTACATGTGGATTCTTTATTCATATGATTAACCATGTCACAGGAGGCAATTTTCCATATAATCTTCTTAAGCAACAGTTGAGAAGACTGCATTGTGAGGATTTGGGGGACTATTGGTAATCTCTTGCATCACATAGAAGCTTCAGTATTGCCCTCATTATGATGATGATCATGTTTTCTTTGTTGATATTTCCATTATGTCTTTTGAGAGCATGATTGAGGAAGAGACACATGAGATGAGTGTGTCCTTTTGGGAAGGAGATTCCCACATTTTCTAAAGCACATGTTCTAATGGGAACATGGGAAAAATTGTGGCCACCATAGCCAAACACTTGTTTCTTTTGGAGGTGAGCCATGTGTGTGATGGAGTACCTCATGGTGATACTCTTCTATCCATCACATATGAGGCATTTTGGGCTGATTGGTTTTAAACGTTGGAGGGAAGAACTTTGCAGATCTAATCCTCGTGATGCCACTTGAGGGCGATGTCCTTGCAGCCCAAGATCAGTTTTCACTCTACACTTATATTAAGTGGAGATGAGAACAACGTGGGGTAGGCTATCTTGTCTACCATGTGCAGAATTTCAGCCCACCTATTTTGCAGAAGCTCAAGGTGGAGGAGCATTTTCATAGAGTTTCCATGTCATGAGATGACCCATTTTTGGTGGATGATTGCTTGAGGTTGGAGAACTCACATGGGGGATGTTATTTCCCAATACACTTAAAATTCCATGCCTCAAGGGAGCCTCTAGGCAGCACTTTATTTCCTTCTTGAGTATTTGACTGTTTCATGATGATAGCTATTCAGCTAACTTGCATGCTTGGGAGGGGAAATATGGAGATTCATTGTTGACACAACATCTCATTATTTGGAGGAGTTCATCATATGGGGATGCTACAGTAGGAGGAGAATTCTTTCAGTTCTAACCTTGTAGTTGCTTGAGGACAAGCAACATTTGGGAGGGGAGGACTGTAATGTTCCTAAATTAGCTAAGCTAATTAGAACATTAGAATTTTGTTTTATTTTTCATGTTTATGAATAATAGACTAATGGAGGATATGCAACACTCCTTAGATCTAAAAATAAATACATGCCCAATGTGAAAAGGGTTAAATATGAGCTGGTTACATAAAAAACCACTTGTGTATGAATACAGCTAAGCTATTTGACTGGGTCAACAGGACCAAATCACAAGATAGTCCAGGTGCATTGAACCTCCTAGGTGATCAACACAGTTCTAGAAGGAGGAATTCAGTGTGAAAGGGGATACTACAATTGAAGTAGTTTAGGGTTTTGCACATCCCATTTTTATAAAAAGGAAGGAGAGGGCTCAAGGAAGGGTTGTTGATGATTTGTGGTTGCTTGAGCAACTCGAGTTCTCTTGGCTGGTTAGCCAAAGGGAAGAGGGTTTCCTATTTAGGAATCCTCTCTCTTTACATGGAGTATCTCTTTGGAGGAGGATGTGATATAAACAAAAGTCCACTGTCAACATTTTATTGGCTTCCCTACTTCTTGCTGGTAAGATCGTAGAGTTTTGATTTTTGTAGTTACCTTGATGGGATTCAATCTTTGGATCTAAGAATTGATGCTACCCAGTGGAGGAGGGTTCTAATCCATTGGAGAGATGTATTGAATGATTTGAGCCTCATTTCAGATATTGGAATCAGGCCAATGTGTTCTTCATGGTATACTGCAGATTTCCTTCCCCAGATCTGCGTTATTGTTGAAGGAGCAGTGTTACAGGGTTTTTGGCATCATTTTGGAGCAAGATCTCTGATGTGAGGGAAGCCTCCTTGCATCAAGGGTGATCCATGGATTGGCCAACCAATACATGTATATTTCAGATCTGAAACACACACTAAATTTTTTGCTTAAAAATTTCTAAATCATGTTGCAGTAAAATTCAGATCTGCTCCGGCATTTTCATGTAGTGCTGAAATCCCTGAGGGGAATGAAATAAAGAGTCCTTTGGGAATTTTGATTTATTATAGATCTATTTTTTCATGTATTTATCAATTGCAGATTTTTAATTTAATGAAAATAAGCTTCAGCCTCCTGTAACTAACGCTGAAGGGTTTCTGGGTCATTCTCTTGTGTTGCAGCACCTCAATCTTGAGGGATTTTCCATGTGAAACCGATGTTTAATCTTGCTTAATGCTTATGCCATGTTCCTAAAATCATTATATGACTGTTCATACTATTTTACATCTTACACTTCATAAAATACACTACCCTTGCTTCAGTAAATTTCTGCATCTTCCAAGTCATGGGAAATCAAGGTTTTTAACCTTAGTTTGGGAAGGAGGAATTGTCTAACTTAGCTAGACTTATTTGTTTGAGATAAAATGTGGCATGTGAATCCTTATTGACCTCATCTAACATATCCCAGATCCATGACCCTTATTTTTACGGATATTTCTGAATACACTCATTTTAGGGCCAAATTCATCACTTTTCCCCGCCTCTTTGCCCATAAAAGCTGAGTAAAGGTTGCTGCAGTATTTGGAATTGGTTGTTGAGTGTTTTTAAACATGTTTTATGATAGATGAAGCACACATCCCTAAAAAATGCATTTTTCAGGCATGTCTTGCTGATAAATCCATTTTGGGAACATTACACACACCAAAGAGTTAAAAAAAAAAAGTTAGAAGAAAAAAAAAAGAAAAAAAAAAGGAAAAAAAAAAAAATTTCTCTGTTCATACAATAATGTGATCCTTTTACTATCTCACTTGGTGAGGGGTTATTTTATGAGAATAGAGGTCTTGGGTTCAAGTCTCCTTCTCAAGCTTCTTTTGTAAAATGTTTTTGTTCAAAGGGGCGGATTTTTTTTTTAAAAGCTGCACTTCATCCAGCTCCCATAACTATCGGGCATCTACAACTCAGATTTTTGAAAAGGCATAATTTCTTCATCCGAAAACCGGTTTTCGAGCAGTTTTTTTTTAAACGGCCTAATTTTTCGAAATATTTCCATTGGAGTAGTTAGTTTCATCTTTTCTCAGCTTCATTTTTAAAAAAATGGAAAGTTGATTCCTGGTTATTCTTAACAACACCAATTATTTCCAATGGCTACCTCACATGGTAGATATAGTTAGAAGTAAAGGCCTTTATAGGATAGCCACAGGACAAGGAAATAAACCTTCCGATGATGATAAAGCTAATAAATGGGAAAATAAACAAGATCAAGCATGAGGGTTGATAGGAATGGCCATTGCTCAATATATTAGATTTCATATCCTTGAGATTGACACCCCTGATGAAGCCCTAGAAAAGCTAAAAACTGTTTCTGGCATCAAATCCGGGCCCACTAGCTTGAAAATGAGTTGCTTACTTTGGACCCCAATAATTTCTCCTCCATTGAAGATTTTTTGTCCAAATTTAAGACCCTCAGAATTCTTTTAGAAGGTTGTAAGATCAAAAAGGACGATGGTAGCCTCATCTATTGCATTCTTGCTAAGCTTGGCCTTGCATACTCTGTTTTTGTTTCCGCCTTCCATTCCACCATAGAAGCCATCATTTCTTCAGGAACCACCTATAAGAATCCCTCTTTTGATGCCTTTTGTGATTCTTTGATAAGAGGACAAGAAAAAATTTTACACCTTGGTCTTATCGCTGTTGGAAACACTTATAAGAAAGCCTTAGCAGCCCAACAACAACCATATCAAAAGAATCCCAAGAAGTAGTATCCTAAAAGATATGGTCCTAAACCAAACAAGGGCCCTAAGCAATTTTAGCCGCAAACTGAAAAATCAAATCACCAAAATAGTAAGGCAAATCAAAACAAAGGGAAGAAGACAGATAGACATTGCAACTTTTGCAGTCGGGATGGCCATATAGAGTCCAAATTTTTTAAGAAGATGGAAGCCTTAGAAGTAACAATGAAGAAGCACAACATCAATTTGGAGCACTTTTCACCTTCATCTTTAGGCATGGCACTTCCTGCTTGTGGTTTTCAAGCATCAAGATCTGGCTATGCATTAAATGTATCTTCTTCTTCTCCTTCTCATGAGTGGATCATTGATTCTGGAGCTTCTTACCACATGGCTAAAAATAAATCCATGTTTTCTTCTTTAAATAATTGTAACACCAAACATATTTATGTTGGTGATGATAGATCTCTTAGTGTTGTAGGATCTAGAACCATTCATCTAGATAATGGTTAGTGTAATGATGTATTATGTGTTCCTAAATTGTCATCCAACCTTCTATCTGTTTATTAGATAACTAATTCAGGTGAAGGGAAAAGAGTAGAATTCTCACCTCATAATGTTGTAATCAAGGACCTTAAATATACTAAACATATTTTAGCTACTGACATTGCTAATGATTCCACAAGGTTGTATAAGTTTGACAACTTTGGGTCATCATGTCTTCCGTCTATTTTGTTGCTCACAATAATGATGTGCGAAAACTTTGGCATGAGTGATTTGGTCACTTAAACTATCACTCTCTTCAAAGTCTATGTAAGGAAAATATGGTGACGAGCCTTCCTATGGTATCTTGCCGAGATGGTGTTTTCTCTGGATGTGTACTCGGAAAACCTCATGGGGATAGTTTTGACAAACGTGCCTTTTGGCATGCTTCAGCCCCTTTGCAGCTTGTGCACAGTGATTTATGTGGTCCACTTCTTGTTGTTTCTTTCTCTGGTTGCAAGTACTTCTTAAATTTCATTGATGATTTTTCCAGATGCACTTGGGTATATTTCTTAAAACTCAAGAGTGAAGTTTTTAACATGTTCTTGGCCTTTAAGGCCTTTGTTGAGAAACAATCTAGACATCAAATTCTTAAGTTAAGATCAGACAATGGCGGAGAATATGTTAACAAAAAATTTATCAACTTCTGCACTGAGCATGGCATTCAATTGCAACATACTGTTCCATATACTCCACAACAAAATGGTGTAGCTGAAAGGAAGAATCACACCTTAAAAGAAATGGCTAATTGTATGCTTCAATCTAAAGGACTTAGTCTCAAATTTTGGGCAAAAGAAATTAACTGTGCAAATTACATAGTAAATCATACTCCTACTAAGGTTTTAAAGAATATAACTCCAAAAGAAGCTTGGAGCTCAATCAAACTAGATGTAAATCACTTATGCAACTTCGACTGCATCAACTAATGCAGGGGCATTAGGCTCAATAAAGTTCCATGTATTTTAATAGACTTAGGGGTTTTGTTTTCTCAAGGGAGTTGGTTTCCTATGTAATGATTTGAGTGATTTTAATGAGAATTAATTAAATATTGTGAGGAATTTTGTAAATTTTCTCGAATGTTGGAGAACATGAGAGAATTAGGCTAGTTGAGAGTGTATAGGGGTTGAGAGATTTAGGAATTAATGATAAATCCTAAATTAGAATTTTTTTCATTATTTTGTGGATGAAAGAGGATCTTTAGGGATAAGTAGTGATTTTAGGAGTTGGAATACATTTAAGATTTTGTTGAGGAGATGGAGGAACTGAAACCAAAAATAGTTTTAGAACCTTTTGTATAAAATGTAAGCCTCAAAGGCATAAAAAACATATAGAAAAATAGAGAGAGATTGATTCAGTGTTTGAGAGAGATAGGGTTTCAAGCCTATGGGATGTAGGAAAGAAGGCCATTGATTGACTATCAGGCCAGAGAGGAAGAATTTCCCATGTGATTGTCATGTATTAATACAGAGAACTTGATTCTTTGAGTTCATGTTTCATTATTGAGTTTATATAGGTTGCAGATGAAATTACAGGATTGTTGATTGTATGAGCTTGTGTGGGTAATATTGAATCATGATGGTAAAACTCTGTGTATCGATCATAGAATGGATCGATGAGATGGAAGAGGAAAATATCTCTCAAGTCAATAACTTGAGTATATCATGTTAGAATCAACAATCGGGGTTTGGAATCATATACATCAGATGTGTATGGATTTTATTCCTTTAAATGGTGTTTCTATGGTTACTGAGTACACAATACAGTGAGTCTCGGGGTTTTGAGTCACATTTGGGTTTTAATGTGTTTATAAATGATTATAAAACACAGAAAATGGATAATAGAAGATGAATAACCCATGTGTGGAATGAATGCAGAGAGGGTTTGGAGATTGATTGGAATCCTCGCCCTGTTTGAAACTATGAGTTGAACAAAAAAGACGGGAAAACAAAAAGTGATGGCACTGTGTAATAGAGAAGTTGGATCGGACAAAGGAATGGAACTATGAAGGCACAGAGGAAGCAGTGGAACCGTGAGTAGTGAATAGTGAAGGCGGATTTTGAAAACCATAAATGGTTTTCATGCAACCTTCAAATGGTAAGCAGTAAGCATCTGTTTGAATGAGATCAAATAAGGATGCGAAACGTAGCAGCAGAATACTACCTATTTCACATGCCTTTGGTTCAATAAAGCACTGGAGTAAAATGAACGTGATAAATGTTCGGTCATAAATAATTGAGATCTGATGGCATTCGCATCTGAAGTTGCGCGAGGGTTAATGAAGGTGTGGACCTGACAGTGTTAAAAAGCTGCGTTAAATGTCATGCATATTTGAATGCAATATCTGTTGGAAATACGTATAAATCGGTTATAGATTGTGACTGCCATTGGATGAAGAAGCTTTGAGATTGGATCATAGAAATGAAATGTGATGCAAAGTTGTGATAATGCGATGTGAAATCACATATCGCAGTCAGTTAATAGAACTCTAAATTATTTTTAGCTGCGATAATGTGATGTGATATCACATATCATGCACAATGATCGAGGTAAATGCAAAAAGGTGAATTGGTAAGTATGGACTTCATAGTTTATTGGTATCCTTGGTATTTATTTAACCAAAGTCAGATGCATAGATACAAATGTTCGTATGGTGAGTTGTTATGCTGTGGGGCCAAAGATTTGTTTTCGGTTTTAATCCAAAGGTCAATATTGATTCGATATTTCAGAAAGTGGGTTTTTATTACATGGTTTATAATCATAGGGTATGAAAAGGAAAAGGTTCTGCTTATGAAGGTAACCTGTTTGAGAATTATGTTGGTTGATTAATGAACCATGTATTGTCTATAGTGCAGAATGTGGGTTTTTCATCCTTTGGATGCATCAAGTGGTATCAGAGCTGGAAAAGCTCTGTTGAAAGTTAAATATTTTTTTTAATTAAATCAGAATTGCATGTGTGATGGGAAAGATAAGAAGAGATCAGATTCTAAATATGACAAGTAGCAAATACACAGAATTGAAGTGAACAGGTATCTTTAGAAATGAATGAAGAAAGTACAAGTGAATGAAAAGAACAAGGTCATGTAGAGATCTTTCAGGTGAGATAATTTTAATCTGGTTTGAAAATTATGATTGTGGAATTATGGTTGCAGATAAGAGGAAGACAAATATTTTGATGATGGGAGTGAACCTAATATTCCAGCTAAAGGTTGGATAGGGAGAACAATTTAAGTGTTCTCAAGAGAAGGTGAGTTGAGGATATAAGCCTAGAGAGAGCAGAATAGAGTGCTCAAGAGGTTCCAGAGATGGTGAACCAGTGCTTGCCAAAAGACCAAGTATAGAGAGGGGATTGGAGAGGTAAGTGGCAGTAGAGAGGAATTGTTGTTGCAGAGGCTTAGTGCAACTCATACTGATTGAGAATCTCATGAAGAAGATGATCATGGAGGATCAGAGAAGAGGTTCTAAAGAATGCCACATAGATAAGATGAAGGATAGAAAAAGAGATATTGCAGTAATGAAAGTACAATTGGGGGTACTACAGGAATGGCTACAAGAAGAAGAAAACTAGAGAGGAGGATGGATCTTTCCACTGAAAGGAAAGAAGGTAATTTGGAAACCATTACAAATGAATTGGAGGCAAAAGGATATTGACTTATGGAAAGAACAACTCAGAATTTTTGAGTCAAGGATGGAATTTGAGGATTGCACATGAAAATCTATTCAAGGAGAAATGCTTGAAGAAGCAATAGAGACTGAAAAGTCTTGTGTTTTTAAAACTAATGATTTGTGTATGATTGCAGGTACATCACAGGATGATGAAAAAACTTTGAAGTTTGTTAAGGAGGAGAAGTTAAATCTGGATGATGCTGAGATTGCAAGATCTCAGAAACAAAGGGAGACAGAGGGGTCTCATGGAAATATTCAGCAGAATATTGAAACAGAGAAAGAAGGGCCATCTGCTGATTGGTCAACGGCAAGTGAAGGTATGCAAAGTTGTGTAAATTTTCCAACCTCTACTCCAATTGAAATTTTTGAGTTATATATAAAGTTAGATCTTCAAAGAATAAAGTTGCAAAAATAGAGGATCTACACTGAGGATAAATTGTTGAATGTGAAAGACAAAGAAATTGTCATGAATGATAGTCAAGAAACAGAGGATAAGGATGTAAGAATGATTCAGCAAATTGAAGTAGTTCATTATTGTGAACCAAAGCAGAGAGACATTCATGAAATAGATGATAATAAAGAGGGACTAGCTGACAGTCTCATGGAGAATTTAAATCAGCATACTGATGTGTTGACAAAAGATTTGGAAGAAAAATCAAAGTAGCATACTGAAATGTTGCCAGAGGAGGAAGAGGTATTGAAACCTTGTATTTTTAATACTAATAATTCATGTGTTAATTATGCAGAAAAATAAGGACAAAAAATGGAAAATGTCAGGGAATTTAATGAAAGGGAAACTATGTTAGTTGAAAACATAGTGGAAGATCATCATTCTATCATGGTGATTGGAATAATGGAGATAACCTTGGAAGCTGGAAAGAAAGACAGTGGATATTTTCTGAGTCTTGAAAGAGACTTAGAACTGCAAGAAAAATATTTGGTCACTAGATCATCAAATAAGACCATTGGGTCTTGTAATTTTGAAATTGACAATTTGACTGTGTTTACAGGTGTTGCAGAAGACAATCCATATCTTGGAGTTGTCTTGAATGAATATAAATTGTTGTAGAAGAAGGAATTTATAAATTCCAAGGAAACTGGGACAGTCGTGTCTCATATGAAGGAACTTATTACTATTGATGACAGGGAGGAATTGACTTGTCTGATTAGCCAAGAGAAGACTGTAGGATAGAATTTTAGAACTACCACAGTGGTGAAGGATCATAATTCTATTTTGATAAAGGATGAAGATACATAGTTTGAGGAATTTTATTTGATTGCCAGAATCAATCAAGAAGATAGTGGGCAATTACTAAAGATTGTCAAAGATGAAGAAGAAGGATATGCTGAAACTAAATTTCAGAATATTGATGATGTGGTTGAGATAAAACAAGTACAAAGGGAATGGCTGAAATGTTTGTTGGAAACATTTGAACAAGAGAAGGGGATTGCAGATATTGAAGTGAAAATGTCCGAAGTTGTAGAAGAGGCAGGAGAAGATACTAGTTTGTCAAATTTGATTATGCTTGCTATTATGCAAAGAAGACTGAATGAGTATGTTAGTGCATTTAAAGAATAAAAGGATAATTTATTTTTTGAAAGTAAATTTTCAAGTATTGAGTAGAAGAAGAATGTTGCAGAGGGACATATCTTAAGAGATATTCAGGAAGTTTTGGAGGTAGCAACAATCTTGGAGGTAACATTTACAACAACATGTCAAGCAACAGTAGCAGTAGTAGCAACATAGGCAATAGTATTGGTAGCAACAGAAATTGAAAACAACAACAAAAGGCAGAGTAATTTCCAGACAGAAGATAAACTAGACAGATATTGAAAGCATAAGAAGATTGATGATGAAGGTGTCTCAGAAAAAGACAATAGCAAGAAAGAAAAGAAATTACAACAAAGAGAAGACCAGAACATATTTTGAAAGCATAGCTAGTGGAAAGATGCAGAATAAGGTATGGAAGCCTCGAAAAATGCAATTGAAGAATAATGTAGCTATTGGAAAGCAGCAAAACAGAGTATGGGATCCAGGAGGCAAAGATTAAAAGAACATGATTATTTTTGACCTTGGGATTCTGATGCAGGGGCATTAGGCTCAAGAAAATTCCATGTATTTTAATAGACTTAGGGGTTTTTTGTTTTCAAGGGAGTTGGTTTCCTATGTAATGATTTGAGTGCTTTTAATGAGAATTAATTAAATATTGTGAGGAATTTTGTAAATTTTCTCGTGTTGGAGAACATGGGAGAATTAGACTAGTTGAGAGTGTATAGAGATTGAGAGATTTAAGAATTAATGATAAATCATAAATTAGAATTTGTTTCATTATTTTGTAGATGAAAGAGGATCCTTAGGGATAAGTAGTGATTTTAGGAGTTGGAAGATATTTAGGATTTTGTTGAGGAGATGGAGGAACTGAAATCAAAAATAGTTTCAGAACCTTTTGTATAAAATGTAAGCCTCAAAGGCATTAAAAACAGATAGAAAAATAAATAGAGAGTGATTTAGGGTTTGAGAGAGATAGGGTTTGAAGCCTACAGGCTGTAGGAAAGAAGGCCATTGATTGAATATCGGGCCAGAGAGGAAGAATTTCCCATGTGATTATTGTGTATTAATACAAAGAGCTCAATTCTTTGAGTTCATGTTTCATTATTGAGTTTATATAGGTTGCAGATGAAATTACATGATTGTTGATTGTATGAGCTTGTGTGGGTAATATTGAATCGTGATGGTAAAACTGTGTGTATTGATCACATAATGGATCGATGAGATGGAAGAGGAAAATATCTCTCAATTCAATACGTTGAGTATATCGTGTTAGAATCAACAATCGGGGTTTGGAATTGTATACATCAGATGTGTATGGATTTTATTCCTTTAAATGGTGTTTTTATGGTTACTGAGTACACAATACAGTGAAACTCAGGGTTTCGAGTCACATTTGGGTTTTAATGTGTTTATAAATGATTATAAAAAATAGACAATGGATAATAGAAGATGAATAACCTGTGCATGGAATGAATGCAGAGAGGGTTTGGAGATTGATTGGAACCTTGGCCCTATTCGAAACTATGAGTTGAACCAAAAATATGGGAAAACACAAAGTACTAGCACTGTGTAATAGAGAAGTTGGATCAGACAAAGGAATGGAACTTTGAAGGTGCAGAGGAAGCAACAGAACCGTGAGTAGTGAACAGTGAAGGCGGGTTTTGAAAACCATAAATGGTTTCGCACGACCTTCAAATGGTAAGCGGTAATAATCTGTTTGAACGCGATCGAATAAGGACACGACACGTAGCAGCGGAATACCACCTATTTCACGTGCCTTTGGGTCAATAAAGCACTGGATTAAAATGAAAGCGATAACCATTCGATCATAAACAATTGATATTTAAAGACATTCGCATCTGAAGTTGCGCGAGGGTTAACGGAGGTGTGGACCAGACGATGTTAAAAAGGTACGTTAAATGTCATGCATATTTGAATGCGATATCTGTTGGATATATGCATAAATTGGTTCTAAAGTGCGATTGCCATTGGATGAAGAAGATTTGATATGGATCACATAAATGAAATGTGATGTGAAGTTGTGATAATGCGATGCAAAATCGCATATCGTAGTTGGTTAATAGAACTTTGAATTTTGTTGATTTGCGATAATGTGATGCGATATCGCATATCATGCACAGTGATTGAGGAAAAGGCAGAAAGGTGAGTTGGTAAGTGTGGACTCTATAGTTTATCGGTATCCTTGGTATTTATTTAACCAAAGTCGAATGCATAGATAAAAATGTTCGTATGGTGAGTTGTTATGTTGTGGGGCCGAAATGTTTTTTCGGTTTTAATCCAAAGGTCAATATTGATTGGATATTTCATAAAGTTGGTTTTTATTGCATGGTTTATAATCATAGGGTATGAAAAGGAAAATATTTTGATTATGAAGGTAAGATGTTTGAGAATTATGTTGGTTGATTAATGAACCATGTATTTTCTATAGTGGAGAATGTGGGTTTGCAGCCTTCGGCTACATCAGTCACTTTCGTGTTTTTGGAAGTGATGCTTGGGCCCATATTTCAGGTGTGAAACATAAAGCCTTACAACCCGTTGAAGCCTCAAAAATCACTACAACAACATTGGGGGATAACCACCTGGTCCAGACCTTAATATAGCTCCTTTTCCATTTATGATAGTGGCTCCGGCTGGTTTAACTAGGTCCATTTACCTTTTCCCTATCACTATTGGTTTATGATGTATCTTTAACTACCAATAGACAGGGATATCAGATCAATTCTTCTTGCTGATCGGGCAAGAGAATGACCCTTAAGCTGATTTGGGTTCAACTAAACCACAACTAAGATTTTGCCTCTTGGAGAAGAGGACTTAAAATAATGTAGAACTTAATCTAAATGCAAACTTATTCTATAATGAAAGCAAAAGAAACTAATCTAAATCCTATCTCAATTAGGTAGATATAGATCTAACCCAAATAAGAGCACGATAATTAAATGATGAGAATTTAAATATGTCTAGCTTTTAATTAATGTCAAGTTAACGAAGAAATTCAATTAGCTCACATTTGTGAATACCAAAACAAATTCTATTGAGACCATTTGACTGAAATAATAAATCAACAATACTCCGGAACAAATTCACAAAAATGATATCGATTGTCAAATCAGTCAAACCAATAATTAAACAATAATATGTGGAACAAATTCACAACACATTACTATTTAATAAATCAGTTTTATAAGACAGATTTCTGAGTAATGGTTACTAAAAAATCATATTTTAATTCATAAGAGTAGAGATACATAACAATTTGAGACAAATTATCCATATCAACAGAAATGCATAAACATGAATAAAATGAAACAACAATTTTATTGACATAAAAATGAAACTAGTATTTGATACAGAAATGCCAAAAATACCAGTTAATTGAATCTGCTACTCTGTTCGTGGTCTCTAAGAGTACTTTACATCACTTGAATTTCTGCTTTCAAAACTAGAGCTGCAGAAATGCAAACTCTGTCCATCATACATAATTCAAGATATAAAGAAAAAACCCTCAATAATGTTCAGATCTAAAATTTTCTCTCCTCCCTCATACAACTCTCAATTCTTGTTACAGAAATGCATTTTAGAAATCTAGAATTGCAGAGGAGAACCACCAATATTACATTTTGCAATCTTCTATTTATAATATTTACAAAGGAATTCTTCATAGGAAAGTTTGTTTGAAGAGTGATTTTGCTCAATCAATTTTCATTGGTTCAAATAATATTATTCAATTTATGGAGCCTTCTTATTGATTGACAACTTTTTCTTCTCATCTCTTCAACTGTTTTCCTGCAAAAAAAATTAAAAACAAAATTAAAATGCAAAAATAAAATCAAAATGTCAAATTTAGAAATTAAAATAAATCCAATTAAAACTTGATTAAATAAATAAAAATGAAATATAAGCTTTCTTTTGATGTTTGTGCTGATCTAATTGGCCAATGAAAACATAGATGAATGAATTTGCACTCATAGGAAGCTGTGGCAAATTAAAATGCAAAAAATAAAACTCAGAAAAGTAGTTTTGTTTAAAAATTCTTAGCTTGATCTTTTGCTGAATTTTAGACCAAATAAATGATCAAATATGGAAATAAAACCTCTTTAGGAATAATCTCCATAATTTTATCTTTCCAATGAACTATCCTGGGCCTCATTTGGCCAAGTAAAACTCCATTCATGAACCTCTAAAGTTGGTATATTAAAATTGCCAAAAATCTGGAATTTTGTTGCTTGAGCTAAAAAAATCAAAATTTTAAATTAAATTCTAATCCTAAATTAGATTATGATACTTAATTAATTAATTCTAATTAATTGAAATTATCTTATTCATCTAATTTAGTTATAATCTAATTCTAAATTAAGTTTTAATTATCTATTAATTAATTATAATTACATTATTAATTATAAACTAAACTAAATTTTTAATAAACTATTTATTAATTGATATTAATTTTACTAACTAATATATAATTAACTATCTATAAACTATTTAATCTAATTAATAACTAATTATAATTTAATTAAATTAATTATAATCTACATATTAATTAATTTAAAATTAATCATTTTAAATATTACATATTAAATCAAATATTAAATTAAAATTAAACTAACAATACATTAAAACTAAACTAACACTACCCTAATACTAACACTAACTTAACACTATACTAATTTACTAACTCTCCTTTATTCCACTAACGTAAAACTAAAGAATGAGTTGAAAACTTATGTAAGAGCACATGCCTTTGATTTATGACCTTTTATTTATGAGCTTTGACTCATCGCAATTGGCTCATCGAGAGTGTGAGGGTCATCGGGGTTTTCAAAGAAATGCACCCATCAAAACTCCCAATGCGATGATGAAATCCGATGCGATGTTTTATTATATATATATACTTTTATTTTTTATTTTTTTTTATCAAATTTTAATTTAATTAAATTAATCATATTTTATATAATAATTAGTTTAATTAATTTAAGATTTAATATTAAATACCAATTTTTTATTTATTTTGGTTTTATTTTAATGATGTTTAATTAAATTATGAAATTATCTAAAGTGATGGTTTGCCTATTTAAATTACAGCCACTTTGTCATTTCGAATTTTCGAGATTAGTAATTTATTTGAATAAATGACTAAAATCCCGATGCTTTATGATTTGGCTGTATAAGAAAAAAATGAAAAAATGTTCGTAATAACTAACTACGGGTCAATATTTAAACTAAATGCATTATTGAACTAATTTAATTAAAAAAATGGAATATTGTACATTTTATGCATTTTTAACCTAGACAACATAAATGATTAGACTTCAAAGGAGTGCCATTTACAAACTAGTTGACCAAATGAGGTGAAACAAGCATCAATGAAAAGCTTATAAAAAATCGATTTCAACTAAGCAATCAAAATAGAAACCTAAAGAAGATGAAAAATCAATAAAATCATGAGGTAAAAAATCTTAAAAGGCACTTCGCCAAAATTTTATAGAAAGGGTCCCCATTATTTGAAGTGAACAAGTTAAAAATGGGGGGGTTATGTTTTACAACAACAATGGCGACACAGGGGAGAAGAACCAGTTATCTCTGTTTGATATGAATGAGATTTTCCTAAAATTGAAGTAAAAATAATTAAATAAGAGAAAATTATTTTTGGAATGCTTGACTAGGTTCATTAATCTCAATAAAAGCAAGAATTATCTTATTGTAATTTTTTAAAAATTCTTCATAAATTAAAATATTTCAAAACTCTATATCAGTCCTTAATTAGTTGTAGAGATAAAGCAGAGGTCACTTTACAGCTTAGCTTTTAAAATGTACTCATTTGTCACAGGTAGAGCCACTGCTGCCAACAAACATCTATAGCCTCGACAATGTTACTTTTTAATCATGAATGATTCAGAATCCCTTCTATTTAAGAATTATTGACCTAGAGATAAATCCATTTATATATGTTTTATTATTATTATTATTTATTTATTTATTTTTATTCTTTTGAGTTTTTAAGAGCCATTATCCTGGTTTGGTAGCGAGATAGTTGACAATGCCATTCACTGGTTATAATTGGGCTGAACAAGCTGGCTCGTGATGAGACCTTTCATCTTTTATGTTTAAATATATTTGTGGATTACACTCTTGAAAAATAAAACTCTTTTAAATAGGGAGAATCATTAACTCCTTAAGAGTTCATAATGAAAATTTCAAAGTTAAAAGTGCTTTGTTGTAAAGTGTCTTTACTTGGTTAAAAATAACTTTTCTTGATTGATAATAGAATTTTGAAAGATCTTGATAAAATATTGAAATCTCAAAATAATTACAATTTTGATGAAAAAGAAATTTCTCAGATTTCATAATACTTCGTCAACTTCTCTTGTTTTATAATCTCTTCCTTAAATATGTCTACCTTTATAATAAGAAAAACAAATTTTGCTAAGAGATTTAAGAAAAAGCTAATAGGAGACTATTAACAATTTTTCCTATGTATGCCAACCATTGTTAGGTAACAAGAAGGCCTTCCATATAAATCATGGTAAAGTTACCAAAATCAAAACTGAAAACCAAAGGAAAATAATTCTTAAGCTACAGTGAGAAAAGGAATCAGCAAACAAAAATAAAAACCAAGAAATTTAAAAGTGGAAAGGAAAATCTAAGTTTTGAAATACAAACTCTAACAAGAATGTTTATACTAATGTCTCAACAACATGAAGTAAAAAAAAATAATCATGTAATCATTCCTTCTTATGTCAAGATCTAGAAAACTTATACCTTGCAGGGTTGTAAGTGTTTTAGGCTTTAGATAGCAGTAATCATAAAATTCAGCCACAATGAAAAATTTATGTCTGATGTCAATCTTCTTGTTTCAAAGCATTATCTTAATCATTTTGTAATAAAAGGAATGCTTTAAATAAATAGATTAAAGGTTCAGAAACTTCCTAGTGTAGTTGTTTCAACGAAGACTATCGCTGCTTCTTGAAAAATAAAACCAGGAAAAGAGCATAGGGCTTCCAAAATATGTTTTGGCAGATGATTGAAATCTTCTATGAAGAGTTGCAAAAAAGATTTTTTATATCAACATAATTTAAAAAATAAAATAAAAATAAAGTAATGAAATGGAAATTAATGAAAGTGGGTACACGAATCCTACCATTGGATAATTGCATTTGATCTTACTTGAAGGTATCAATTTCTCCAATACTAGCTGAATTCTTCTTTTTGTTGACATTAAAAATATGAAGAAGACAAACTAACCAAAATCCTATAACCCAAAATCATTATTTATTTTATTTAAACTAAAGCAAGCAGTAAAATGTAAACATGGAATGCTTTGTGCTCAAGGGAATTGAAATTAAAACAAATGCATTAGAAATGAAATTGAGAATTTGCAGTGGTGAATGTTCTCAAAATATTATAAGTTTTATACAAATTCCATGATTTTTATAAATTGTTCAGAGTTAAGACCAAATTTAAGATAATGAAAATTAAAAATAGAGAGGTCCTGAATTTCATATTTAATTATGGAATTATTTAAAACTGAAATATATGAGAAATCAAAATGATTTGAATATGTTGCAAATTTGTCATCAATTTCTTTAGTATCATAACAGTTACCCAATATTGCTTTAAATTAACACAATACCTTATCGGATGATGTGTATTGCATGTAGAGGCATGCGTTGGAGTTTATCGTATTGGGGGTCGCAGTAGAAAATTGCCGATATGAACGCGAAAAGACTATGTGTGTTGAAATGGAGCGATCATATCATTGAAGAAATGTTATGTTGGGGACAGTAATGTTGCAAATTCCACATCGCACACCACATCTCGCGATTTATATTTTGCACATTTCAAATTGCGCATCGCAGATCTAGAAAAATGACACGACCATGAATAACAATGCAATGAAGCGATTGTGATATCGGCAATGTGATGAATGACGTGGCTTTCAGCATTTTGATATGAACATCAAAAAATGCGATGAGCGATATCGATATCGGCATATGTAGTATTGGAAAATAGTCATGTTAGAAATGTTAATATGAATCCTACGATAGCAGCGATGCGATGGATATAATAATCAGTGATGAGCGAAGAGCGATAAGTGATGAGCAATCGGCGATGAGTGAAAAGTGATAGTGATGAGCAATCGGTGATGAGTTATCACATCACAAATTTTAAAATGAGCACACAAGGATGTATTCAGTTTTCCTCTTGATTTGCGATTTGTGATTGGACATATTGCATTGGAGGTCTTTCAAAGTTAACCCTTGACTAATGAATTTAATAATTTTTTATTGTGATTTGAACTTTATCGCATCAGAGTTTTGTCAAATGAATATATTAGAATGTGATTTCCCCGATTTGCGATCGCCGATTGAGTTCATCGCATCGGAACCTTTCAAATGGAAGGATTAACATTATGTTTAATGTGCTTTTGTGATCCAAACTATCGTATCAAAAATTTTGCGATGAAAACAAACTTTTGAATTCATCTCGTTGCAATATGCGATTTTGCGTTTCATTGCATCGGAGTTTTCAAAAAAATGACATGTTAAACATTTTCTTTCAGATTTTTGTGAAATGTGATGAATGAAAGTAAAGCTAAAGAATGTTCAATTTCTAATGAATCACAATAAAATTTCCTTGAACCTGTTGCAAATTTGAAATGGGTTTGCTGCTTACTTCAAGTTTTGAAAACAAATGAAAACCTGTAAATAAAACAGAACAAGAATAAAAAATAAACTAAGGAAAAGAGACACTATTAATAAACGAAAATGAACTTGTAAATGCGTACCTGGAAGAAAACTTACGGTAAATTTTACCTTTTTTGAAGCTTCAAGTTCTCCCAATTTTTTCTATAATTTCAACATCATTTTCTTATTTTAATCTAAAATGCTAAGCAATGATTGCATCCTTTCTAGAATTACATCAGAAGACAAGAGTAGTAAAAATGAGTTCTTAGAATTACTTGTGAATAAAAATTTGATAAGTGATAGAAAATTCTTGGAATTTCTTCATGTATGTTCAATGTTATGAATTTTGAAAAAAAAGAAAGTTGAAGGCTTGAAAAATAATTATGCTCAGGTAATTAAAGAGCTTTTCAAATGATCTAGGCTGCTTCTCTATAATTGAAATGGATGCCAAAAAGAAATTGGATTCATTACTTGTTTTATTGAAAACCTGAAATAATGAAATAAATGCAAACGGAAAAGAAAATTAATCTATTCCTATTTCTAACTTAATGAAGGAAACATGACTAGGTATAGTCATACTTCCAATGAAGCCATGTAAGCATTTTAATTCCTGCATGTATGTACATGTCAAACATTAGTAAAAATGCAAATATAATTAAACTATAAAAACTAAATCTGAAATCAAAATGTATCTTTATTGTTAGTAGATTATTCACCATTACCTTCTCTTGAAATGCTCTTTCCAAATTAATTTTAATTGGATCATAGAAATCTTGATAGATTTCCATTATTGAGTGGGAAAGGTTTAAAAGAGAAGATGGCAGACCAGGTTGTAGAAATGATCTTTCAGAAACAATGGCGTGTGTGATTTTGTTAGTGTTATGATTAAATGCTAAATTATTAATGATATTTCGTGAAGGAAATCTTCCCAAATTTCTTTCAAATTGATTAATGAAAAATGGATGGGAATTTGATAAATCCAACAGAATATTATTAATTAAATTAGATTGCTGGTCATATTGTGAAAATACACTTGCTTGTTGGTACTGCTTTTGAGAAGAAATAAGTGAGTGATAAGGAATGAACATCAATTGAAATTGAAAGTTTAATAATTCTTGATGTTCACAATTATAATTTGAATCTTAATTTATCCATTGAGGCAATGCATTAATTGAGTATTCAATATTTAGCTGCTCAATATGCCAGCATAAAGTATCTAAAATTTTAACACTAAAAACAGAAAATAAATCTGAAGTTAAAAATAAATGTTGAAATAACAAAATTGAATCATAGTTTACACTAGTGTTACAATTATTGTTACAACACAATTGAGACTGATTTAAAGCAATTTCATCTTCACAAAAGTTGGGCAGAATAATGTAATTATAATGATTGTTGATACCCATTTGTGAATTAGAGAGAAGGGTATGACTTTGAATAGGAATGCGATCTTGATCATCATATAAATCATAGATTGGAATGGTTTCTTGAATGCTGAAATCATAAGTATGATTATTTGTTTGAAAATGAGAACTATTTCAAACAATTTCTAAATTAGATTTTTCTTCATTTTCACATGTGATTAGACTTTGATAATGAGGATTCATTTGTAAATAAGACGCATCAATATCCTCAATGTCAAAGTAGTTATCATAAATGACTTCAAGACATTCATTAGAATTCTCTTCAATTTTATTCAATGAATTGAGACAAGAAGTAATATTTAGCTCATGTTCATTAAAGCCAGAAGAATGATTATTAATTAATTTTATACCCTGATAAAAACTAATTGGCCATCCATTTAGATGAGCCTCTCTGTTTTCTGAAATATCTTTAATGTGAAGAGAGGTTAAATTTCTATTAGAAAAATTATCAGGATAAAGAGAAAAATATGAATCCGAAAAAATCCATTTGAAAATATCTCTATTTGAGCACTCTGGTGTATTTTCTTCATTGCAATTTTCAGATTTAAGATCATTATCTTGGCTACTTATGCTTTCTTGAAGAATGTTGTTTTGTTGATATGAATTTGGAATTTTCTTATCTTGAAAGAATTTAGAAATTTGTACAACAGATTGCTTGTTATTGGAAACTTTAATCGGTGTTGGTATTTTCCAAATTATGATCTGATTTTCTGATTCTAATGCATAATGATTTTCAAATTTCAAAGAGGTGTCTTCTTGAATACTGTTGCTAATATTTTCTTGAAATTGATCTGTGAAATTTGGAGGAAATTGATCAAAGTTTGAAATAATTTCACATGGGTTTTGAATAGAAGGAAGAGAGAAAATATGTTCAAACCAATATAATAATTCATTTTTGGAAGGTTTATCTTCAGTTTTGAATTTTAAACAATTTAAACAAAAGCTGATGGTAAAATCAATTAAAGACTCACCTTCAAACCTTCGTAGATCTTCAAAATAATCAAATTTACAAAGGAATATTGTAATAAATTATTCCCAAGTGAGGATTGAAGCAACTGGAAGTGATTTACACCAGTTTCTGGCTTTTTCCAAGAATGTAAGAGTAAAAATCCTGCATCAAATGCCTTCATTAATTTCTTGAAAATCATAATTTGAAACATTTTGAATGAATTGTAAAGTATGATCAAATGCAGAAGTTTTCATCTTACCGTTAAACTTTACCTGAGACAAGAGTCTTACTATTTCTGGTGGAGTATTAGAAGATGCTTGTCTAGAAATACAACTCCAAATTGGAAGTTTTAAAGGAGCCATTGTAAAAAATGAAATGTTAGAATTCAAAGACTCGAAAGTAAAACAAGTCTCAGGCCCTCCTTCTAGCGCCAAAAATGTTGAAGTCTCGAAAATCGCTACAACAACCTTGGGGGATAACCACCCAGTCCAGACCTTAATATAGCTTCTTTAACATTTATGATAGTGGCTCTGACTGGTTTAACTAGGTCCAGTTACCTTTTCCCTATCACTATTGGTTTACGATTTATCTTTAACTACCAATAGACAGGAATATTATATTAATTATTCTTGTTGATCAGGCAAGAGAATGACCCTTAAGATGATTTGGGTTCAGCTAAATGACAACTAATATTTTGCCTCTTCGAGAAGAGGATTTAAAAGAATGTAGAACTTAATCTAAATGCAAACTTATTCTATAATGCAAGCAAACGAAACTAATCTAAATCCTGATGAGAATTTAAATATATCTGAATTTTAATTAATGTCAAGTTAACAAAGAAATTCAATTAGCTCACATTTGTGAATACCAAAACACATTATATTGAGACCATTTGACTGAAATAATAAATCAGCAACACTCCAGAAGAAATTCACAAAAATGATATCGATTGTCAAATCAATCAAGCCAATAATTAAACAATAATATGTGGAATAAATTCACAACACATTACTATTTAATAAATCAGTTTTATAAGACAGATTTCTGAGTAATAGTTATTCATAAATAAGAATTTAATTTATAAGAGCAGCGATACATAACAATTTGAGACAAATTATCCATATCAACAGAAAGGCATAAACATGAATAAAATGAAACAACAATTTTATTAACATAAAAATGAAACTAGTATTTGATACAGAAATGCCAAAAATACCAGTTAATTGAATCCGCTTCTCTAATCATGGTCTCTGATAGTACTTTACATTACTTGAATTTCTGCTTTCAAACTAGAGTTGCAGAAATGCAAACTCTGTCCACCATACATAATTCAAGATATAAAGAAAAAACCTTCAATAATGTTCATATATAAAATTTTCTCTCCTCCCTCCTACAACTCTAAATTCCTATTACAGAAATACATTTTAGAATTTTAGAATTACAGAGGAGAGCCACCAATATTACATTTTGCAATCTTCTATTTATAATATTTACAAAGGAATTTTTCATAGGAAAGTTTGTTTGAAGAGTGGTTTTGCTCAATCAATTTTCATTCGTTCAAATAATATTATTCAATTGCTGGAGCCTTCTCATTGATTAAGAGTTTTTTCTTCTCATCTCTTCAACTATTTTCCTGCAGAAACAAATCAAAAACAAAACTAAGATGCAAAAATAAAATCGAAATGTCAAATTTAGAAATTAAAATAAATCCAATTAAAACTTGATTAAATAAATAAAAATAAAACATAACCTTTCTTTTGATGTTTGTGCTAATCTAATTGGCCAATGAAAACATAGAGGAATGAATTTGCACTCATAAGAAGCTGTGGCAAATTAAAATGCAAAAAATAAAACTCAGAAAAGTAGTTTTGTTTAAAAATTCGTAGAACCTGGGCCTCATTTGGCCAAGTAAAACTCCATTCATGAACCTCTAAAATTGGTATATTAAAATTGCCAAAAATCTGGAATTTTGTTGCTTGAGCTAAAAAAATCAAAATTTCAAATTAAATTCTAATCCTAAATTAGATTATGATACTTAATTAATTAATTCTAATTAATTGCAATTATATTATTCATCTAATTTAGTTATAATCTAATTCTAAATTAAGTTTTAATTATCTATTAATTAATTATAATTACATTATTAATTATAAACTAAACTAAATTTTTAATGAACTATTTATTAATTGATATTAAATTTTCTAACTAATATATAATTAACTATTTATAAACTATTTAATCTAATTAGTAACTAATTATAATTTAATTAAATTAATTATAATCTACATATTAATTAATTTAATTAATTTAAAATTAATCATTTTAAATATTACATATTAAATCAAATATTAAATTAAAATTAAACTAACAATACATTAAAACTAAACTAACACTACCCTAATACTAACAGTAGCTTAACACTATACTAATTTACTAACTCTCCATTTTTCCACTAATGTAAAACTAAAGAATGAGTTGAAAACTTATGTAAGTGCACATGCCTTTGATTTATGACCTTTTGTTTATGAGCTTTGACTCATCGCAATCGGCTCATCGGGAGTGTGAGGGCTATCAGGGTTTTCAAAGAAATGCACCCATCAAAACTCCAGATGCGATGATGAAATCCGATGCGATGTTTTATATATATATATATATATATATATATATATATATAATTTTAATTTAATTTAATTAATCATATTTTATATAATAATTAATTTAATTAATTTAATATATAATATTAAATACCATTTTTTTTTATTTTTTTAATTTTATTTTAATGATATTAATTAAATTATGAAATTATCTAAAGTGAAAGTTTGCCTATTTAAATTATAGCCACTTTGTCATTTTGAATTTTCGATATTAGTAATTTATTTGAATAAATGACTGAAATCCCGATGCTTTATGATTTGGCTGTATAAGTAAAAAAAATGAAAAATGTTAGTAATAACTAACTACGAGTTAATATTTAAACTAAATGCAATATTGAACTAATTTAATTAAAAAAAATGGAATATTGTACATTTTATGCATTTTTAACCCAGACGACATAAATGATTAGACTTCAAAGGAGTGCCATGTACAAACCAGTTGACCAAATGAGGTGAAGCAAGCATCAATGAAAAGCTTATAAAAAATCGATTTCAACTAAGAAATCAAAACAAAAACCTAAAGAAGATGAAAATAAAAAAAATCACGAGGTAAAAAATCTTAAAAGGCACTTCGACAAATTTTTTTAGAAAGGGTCCCCATTATTTGAATTGAACAAGTTAAAAATGGGGGGGTTGTGTTTTACCACAACACAACCTAAGAGTGAAAAATGAATTTTTATTGGATATTATGAAGATGTCAAAGGATATATACTTATTCAACCAAAATCCAAAAATATAATTATTAAAAGAGATGTAAATTTTGATGAAAATATATCAGCCTGCGAGCCTAGTTCGGTGGGTGTGCCACCTTTGGCCTATGAGCCTGATTCGCCATATGTGCCACCTATTCCTCTCTCTTCTATCCTTAATAACATTCCTTTTAGTTTAGATGATGACAGCGAGGATGAAAATCCTCCTCCACCTTTTGAAATTATTCCTTACACTCCACTGCTTGCAAGATGGGTTCGCTCTACTCGGGATGCAGCAGGTTCTCTTGCAGGTGACCCTTTAGATCAACGGTGTACACGTTCTCAGTTCGAAACAACCTCTTCCTTATTGGGTCGAGTTCCAGAAAATCCTGATCCAAAAAAATTTGAAGAAGCCTCCGCTCATCCAGCTTGGGATGAAGCTATGAATGAAGAATATCATTCCTTATTGCTGAATGATACTTGGGATCTTGTTCCTCTTCCAAAAGGAAGAAAACTTGTCAGATGCAGATGGATTTACAAAACAAATTTTGGACTAGATGGAAAAGTGGATAGACATAAAGCTTGTCTTGTCACTAAAATATTTTCACAAGTTTAAGGCATTGACTATACTAAAACCTTCTCCCCTGTTGCCAAAATGAATTCTATCCACCTTGTTCTTTCCCTTGCTGCTTCCTTTAGATGGGAAGTCCATCAGATGGATGTTAAATCTGCCTTCTTACATGGAGATTTACATGAAGAAATCTACATGGAACAACCCCGTGGCTTTATTCAAAATGACTCTAGCCTTGTTTGTCACCTTAGAAAGTCTCTCTATGGTCTCAAACAAGCTCCTCAGGCTTGGTATGCCAAAATGGATAGATTTCTATTAAATAATGGATTTTCTATGTGTCATTTTGACAACACTATCTACACCAAGAAAGTGGGTAAGTCCTTCACCATCCTTCTTCTTCATGTTGATTATCTTATCCTTACTGATAGTGATCCAAACCATATAAACCATGTGAAGTCTAGCCTCAAAAAGAAGTTTGAAATGACAAACTTAGGACACTTGCATTATTTCCTTGGTCTTCAAATATTACAATCGAAGGAAGGCATTACCCTCTGTCAGTACAAGTATGCATGTGATCTTCTACACCAATTCCAGATGGAATATTGTAAGCCAACCACTTCTCCCTTCTAGTCTGGAGTCAATCTTTCAGTCACTTGTACTATCCCTGAATTTGATGCTACCTTATACCGTCAACTTGTTGGTAAAATTTTGTATGTAACCCATACCTATCCTGACCTTTCCTTTGCCATTGGTATTGTCGCTCAGTTTATGCACCAACCTCATGAAATTCACTGGAAATAGCTAAAAGAATACTTTGATATATTCGAGGTATAGTTCAGTTCGAGATTCATTACAGTGCAGGAGCATCTCCCTTGTTGATTGGTTTCACTGATTCTGATTGCGCTGGTGACCCTGATGATCAAGAGTCTACCGCAGGATATGTATTCATTCTTGGTTCAGGACCTATTACTTGGTCTTGTAAGAAAAAAGGTGCCATATCTCTTTCTTCAGCAGAAGTAGAGTATCATGGTGTAGTTGAAACCAACAAGGAAGCCATGTGGCTTTGTCAGATCCCGTATTAAATTGGTCTTCATCAGAAGCATCCAACTACACTTTGGTGTGATAATCAGAGTGCCATTCAGCTATGTAAAGATCCAGTTCAGCATCAATGTATGAAACACATTGAACTCCACATACACTTCATCAGAAAGCTCATTCATGATTGTGTTCTTGAAGTGAAATATTTTCTAACCAATGATCAAGTAGCTGATATCTTTACGAAGGCTCTCACAAAAGTGAAGTTTACCAAACTTTGATCCATGCTTGGAGTTCAGGAAATTTTTCATTAAGGGGGAATAGGCTCTAATGCCTCCTTCCTTCTCCTATTGTGTCACTTTTGTAAATCCTTCAATCCTATCCCAATTTGTTCTTAAGGGGGGATGTTAGGATATTTTGACACATAGGAAATAGGCTCCTTTTGTGTCACTTTTGTAAATCCTTCAATCCTATCCCAAGTTGTTCTTAAGGGGGGGTGTTAGGATATTCCAACACCTAGGAAATAGTTAAGAATAACTTAGTCTAGTGTAGAGTTAGGTAAAGTGTGTTTCTTTACCATGCACATAACTTATAATCCGACGGTCACGATTTGTGGTGATCTGAAGTTTATCTCTCACATCAGTATTAACGACATTTGATCTGTGGAATAACACCCAATTGGTCCATGATCTTTATTTAAATAGCATGGAGGGTCATTTTTCTGGTAACCATTTATGAGAGAAACATATGTAACTTTTCTTTTTACATTAATAAATTTCCTAAAGGAGTTACGTTTATTTAGGCCATGGATTGTTTCTCTCTTTGAGGGTTTTAACCACATGATTATACTGGTGTACTGATTTGTGATTTTTTTGTGAGCGGTGACCTTTTGTTCTTGATCTACAGAACTTACCGTGTAAATTCCTACATAGTTTGCAACTACTTTGGAAAATGTTGCTGAATAAACACAAATAGGCTTTCCTTTTTTCAATAACACAGTTCCCATTACATATCCACTAGCATGAGTTTCTATTTCAAAAGGTTGTTGAAGGTCTAGTAAAGATAAGATTGGATCTCAATCAATTTTCTGCTTTAAAATGTAAAATTCTTGTTGTTCTTTTCCTCCCCACTGGAAATAAACTTTAGAACTTGTTAAAGCATGTAATGGTGATGCAATAAAAGAGAAATTAGAAATGAATTTCCTCCAATACTGAACTGCGCACAAAATTATTCTAACTTCCATCACATTTTGTGGTCTTGGCCACTTAACAATCACATCAACTTTAGCTGGTTTGTTAAATTTAAATAACCACGGTGTTCTATGCTTGATGCACTTTTACTTCAATCTTTCTTAGGCTCAATAAAAAATATAAATCACATAAACTTGAAAGTAAAATGCTGATAGAACAAAATAATAGATCAATAGAATAGAAGCCAAATATAGACCAGATTTCCAATTCCTTTTGTACAGAAAAGACATGAGATATTGTAGCGTTATGGCGGTCGACAGGATGCTTCAACCAGCAAAGTAATTCCTGGTCAGCCAACACTTTCATCTGTCACACCCACATCCCTCGAAGACAGCTCATCACAAGCCAACGCAAGTCAAACCGAGGACAACGCAAAAAATTCAACGCAACAAACTAGGGCTTCGGTAAAACAACCCAAAATTCATCGATTTTAGTGCCCAACTTTACAACCTCCTAAAATCAGAATTTTTGCAGAATATTGAGGTCAAACTACAAAGGGTTGACCATGGTCAACACTAGTCAATGCTACAATAGAAAAGCCCTAAACATATCAATGCAGAAAATAGAAAGCCCTAAACATATCAGCGTAGAAAACAGCAGCTTCGGTCCACACGTGTGATGGAAAAAGGCCTCCAAATGCTATCGAACCAATCAGATCACAATGAGAGAATGTTTGATGAGATGATGAGAAAATTACATCCAAGTCTCTCGAATTTATATTCATCAATGACGTTGTGTGACACATCTCTTAGGCATGTGGGATAAATTTGGCTGACCTTGCACATGTGGAAAATAAATTCAAAATTAATGATTTTCTCATCTGATCAAGAAGATCTTTAGATCAATGTTACACCTCTTCAAAAGAGGAATCCAACAAAAATATGACCATCGTCATATGAGCGGTGAAACATGGATTTTGTACCTAGTTGGCCAAAATTAACACTCACTCTTAACTAGGGAGAAATCCATCTATCCACAAGTGCCATCCATCATGTACCAAACCAAACATCGTGCGTAATCCTGCCATAACTTGCTTTGCTAGATATTTATTCATAACAAAAGGTGATTCACAAATACATCACAGATAACTGACCCGAAGTCATCTTAGAGGTAAAAATCTCTCTCGAACTAAAAAAGAGTCTCATACTAACCTAGAGTCAATTTAGAGGATAAAACATCATCATCCTTGATCCCAGATAAAGGTGTTGGACATGTGAAATCCTAGGCATAGAGAGTATGACAATCTCTGATTCATCCATTGATATTTCTATGGTCCCTATCCACATTTACCACCTCATTGGCTAAAAGGGAGGTACTTCCCATGAGTCTGAAACTCCATGTGTAGGATGCATGTGGGGCACAGATCAGAGAGAGGCAAACCAACTCAGTATCATAACGGTGGGGAAGAAGCACCACAAGGTTCGACAATCCTATCCCCATGACTATTTATAGCTACAAGAAGCTATCCCCATGTCCCCTGGATCTCCCAGAGCTCATATTCCAACTCAAGGACCCTTAGAATATGGTCTTTCCACGATTCCAAGATTCTAATGGAAGATTAGGAACTTGACCTTCCCGAGGGGCTTCGTGATAATATTTGTGACCTACTCATCAGTTCCTATATGATTGAGCCTTATGATGCCTCACTATACCATGTCCCAGACAAAGTGGTAGATGATATCAATATGCTTGGATCGATCGTGGAACACAGGATTCTCAAAAAGACGAATCCCACTCTAGTTATCATAGAGGATAAAGGTGGTATCTAGCATACAACCGAAAAAATCACTGAAAATATTTCACAACCAAACAAATTCACAATAGGCCATACTCACTACAATGTATTCAACATCAACGGTGCTTAAAGCCATTGACTTCTGCTAGCTGCTCATCCAATATATCAAAGAATAACCTAAGGTGAAGTAACATCCAGATGTTCTCTTGTGATCCACCATAATTCCAGCCCAATCAGCATCAGTATATCCATGGAGTCTCAAACTCCTGGCAATGTATCTCATCCCATGGTTGATCGTGACCTGAAGATATCTTAATAGATTCCTGGCACCAATCCAGTGAATGTGATGAGGTTCAACCATATGTTGCCTCAAAGTGTTCATTGCAAAACATACATCCAGATGGGATTTCACTAAGAACATCAAGGCCCCTATGAGTTGTTGATACTCACTAACATTTTCTAGCATGAGCCCAACAACATTTCCAATCAACTTCTTAAATTTTAGTTCCATCGGTGTCGACACAGACTTACAGTCCACCATAGCAGATCTCTCCAGCAGCTTAACGACATATTTTCCTTGAGAAAGGAAAATCTCGCATGGATTGTGCTATACCTCCAAGCCTAGGAAGTAGTGCATCACTCCTAGGTCTTTCATCTCAAACTCGAAAGCTAGCTCCCTCTTACATTGATGAATGAGAGGGTCAGCACCTGTCAGGAAGAGATCATCCACATAGAGAACCAAAGTGAGAGGCCTTTCTCTATCAACCTTAAAATAAAGATTTAGATCAACATTACTTTGAGTGAAGCATAGTCTGCATACATGGGTTTCTCTATCTCGAACTTTGAACCACAGCGGTTGCTCCACATACACTTATTCCTTTATAGATGCATGCAGAAAAGAGGTATTCACATCCATTTGATGTAAACTCCATCCTTGTGTAGCATCAAGGGAAATAATAGATTGGATGGTGGTATAGCAGGACATAGGTGCAAATATATCATCATAATCTATGCCTTCTTTTTGAGAGGAGCCTTGAGCAACGAAACTTGCCTTGTAATTTTCAACACTTCCATAAGATCCATGCTTGATATTATAGAGCCATTTTGAGGTGACAAAATATTTGTCCTCTGGTCTTGGGACCAATTCCCAAACATCATTCTTCATAATGGACTCATATTCTTCGTGCATATAATCCTTCCAAACTTGATGCTTTACGAATTCTTCAAATGTTCCAGGCTCAGATTGTACTATAATACTCATGGTTGCTAGATATCCTTGGTATCTCTTCGGCTTCTTTCTTTCATGGAATGTCCCCCTTTGGTCAATATGTCTCTTGAAATATTTGAGAGTATCCCTAAGCCATGAGGGTATTCTCTTATTTGAAAGAGGTGGATCAATGGGATCCATAGGCCCTTCAACATCGGCCATCGAGTCATCCTTCAACTCTTCTAGCTTCCCTGCTTCTTTATCTTCTTTGTCTTCCTTGGAGCTAGGAATATTTCTTACTTTCTTGAGGGCATCATCTTCATCGAAGGTGACATCGTGGCATATCTCTACTTCTTTTCAACCAGACACATAGATTCTATATGCCTTTGAAGTTTCACTATATCCCACAAACATTCCCTTCTTTCTAGAAGAATACAACTTGCTTCTCTTTCCTTTCAGCACATGAAAGTAAACAGGACAACCAAAAAATCTAAAATGAGAAACATCAGGCTTATTACTAGAGAATAATTATTTAGGAATTTTGGAGTCCAGAGCGGAATGTGAGCATATGTTTTGAACATACACAATATTTTTCATAGCTTATCCCCATAGAAACTTCAGAAGACATTGGTCACATATCTTGGCGCAGGAAGCTTCCAAAATGGTCCTGTTCTTTCTTTCAACAACACCATTTTTCTTAGGAGTGTATGAAGTTGTGGTCTCCCTCTTAATGCCAACTTCTCTACAAAATTCATTAAACTCATTTGACTCATACTCAGTCCCATTGTCGGTCCTAAAAACTTTTATTTTCTTCTCGGTTTTATTTTACACCAAGGCCTTGAAGGTAAATAACCATTTTAATGCGTCATCCTTCTTCTTCAAAAAATACATCCAGGTCTTGCGGGAGAATTCATCTGTAAAATTTATGCAATAGGAACATCATCCCAAGGATGTCACATGCAGCATACCAGATAAGTCAAAATGTATCAACTACAATATATCAGTTTTCTTTGTCACACTTGAGGGAAATGGTCCCCTTGTATTCTTCTCTTTGGCACAAACCTGACAAATATCTTCATGATCATCTCTCAATTCGGGCATCCCTATCACCACCTTCCTTTCTTTGGGAAGGGATTTGTAATGAAGGTGTGCAAACCTCTAGTGCCACAACTCCATTTGAAGAGTTGTATCACATGTCATAGCCCCCAATGGACTTCATCCAATCTGGTAGAGTGTATCTACTGTAAAAACAATAGAAAGAGCTTCCTTGAATTTCTTCTTCCAAATAAGTACCTTTCCACCAAAGAATGCCTCCTTGAACCCTTTCTCTTCCATTGCCAAAATGGACACAAGGTTCTTCTTCAAATCAAGTACATACAACACATATTGTAATCAGAGGAGTTGACCTTAACATATATGGAGGGTCACATTCCCCATCCCTTTCATGGGATAGGTGGCGTTATCTCCAAGGATAGTTTCCAGATTAGTATTCTTCTCAAACAAATTAGAAAGGGCTTCTTTATAACCAGTGAGGTGCCTTGAAGCACTACTATCAATTACCCAAACATCTAGGGTGTTGGGTGGAGATGCAACAGAGAGGGCGGATACAAGAATAAAATAATTTCTCTTATTATCAACAACATTAGACTCATCGTACCTGGAATTTATTGACCTCTTGAAAGGTTTCCCATTTCCACCACAATCACAGGGAGTCTTCCTTTTTCCTTGTAACCTTTTTTTCCTACCATTCCTTCTCACGTTGTTGTTGTCATCATCCCTAGGAGATTCACTTCTATTAGGGCACTATCTTGCATATTTTACAGTCTTGTTGCAAGTGTAACATCTTCCCTTCCTTCCTTTTGGCCCCACTATACTATGGTTTTTATTTCTTGGGCCACCATGGTTCTTCTTCTTTGCATGAGTTTCGAAGGAAAATGGGTCACTTCCATTACCATTAGAGGCATAATCCATCATTCTTGTTTCCTCTTGAGCGCATCTCGTCAATATTTCATCAAAATTAGGAATCACATTATTATTGAGAATAGTGGTATTGAATACATGCCAATCATGGGGGAGACCTCCAAGTGCAATAACAACCATCTCTCGATCATATATTGCTTCCCCAATATCTAGGATGTTATTCCTGATTTTAGTGAACCTAATAAAATAGGATTGAATAGACTCATCCTTACCCTTCTTGAAATTATTCAATTGATTCTTGAAGAAGAGGATTTGATTAGCATTTCTAGCCTTGAACATGCTCACCAACTTACCATACATCTCCTTAGATTTCTTCAGCTCTGAAATGTAAGAAAAAAAGTGCTTATGAATAGAATCTTGGATAATCATCTTTGATTTGATTTTTTCTATACTTTTTCTTCATGGCAGCAGCTGCATTTGATGGAGGCTCTTGAATATTCCCCTGTACATGGTCCATGAAATCTTGATCTTCTAGCGCCAAATCCAAGGACATCTTCCATGCATGATAATTAGACTTATTAGTCAATTTATCATCAATCTTGAAACCCTTGTAGGTTGAGGAGGACATTTTTCCTTGATAGTATTTCTTCCTTCAGAGATAGCTTCTAACACCAGCTTGGACTCTTGGAATTTGTCTTCACCTCAGCTTCAATACCATGTTAAATTTAGATAACCATGGTGTTCTATGCTTGATGCAATTTTACTTAATATTTCTTAGGCCCAATACAAATAGCAATCACATAAAAATGAAAGTAAAATGTTGATAGAACAAAATAATAGATCAATATAAGACAAGCCAAATGAAGATCAGATTTACAATTCCTTTTGTTTAGCAAAGATATGAGATATTTTGGCATTACGCCAATTGGCAAGATGCTTCAACCATCAAATTCTTTCTTGGTCAACTAGCACTTTCATGTGTCACACTGACATCCCTTAAAGAAATCTCATCACAAGTCAAACTAGGGACAACGCAGAAAATTCAACGCAGGCATCTTCAGAAACTTCAATGCAAAAAACTAGGGCTTCAGTCAAACAACTTGAAATTCCTCAATTTTAGTGCCCAACTGTGCGGCCTCCTAAAATCAGAATTTATATATAGGATTTAGGTCAAATGAACAAGGGTTGACCACGGTCAACAATGGTCAATGTTGCAGTAGAAAAGCCCTAAATAGTTCAGCGCAGAAAACATAAAGCCCTAAATAGATTAGCATAGAAAAAAACAACTTCACTCCACACGTATGAGGGAAAATGGCCTCCAAAGGTTATCAAACCAATCAGTTCACAATGAGAGAATTTGTGATGAGATGATGAGAAAATGACCTCCAAGTCTCTCCAATTTATATTCATCAATGAGGGTGTGTGACACATCTCTTAGGCATGCGGGATAAATATGGCTGACCTTACACATGGAAAATAAATTCAAAATCAATTTTCTACTCATCCGATCAAGATGATCTTTAGATCAATCTTGCACCTCTCCAAAAGAGGAATCCAACAAAAATATGACTGCCATCATATGAATAGTGCAACATGGAGTTTGGACCTAGTTTCCCAAAATTAACATGGATCTATTTTAAGATGACCACCTCCAACTATGTAACGAAGAAAAAGTAAAGAATGTTTTCCAAATTCACACTTAGAAATCTTTAGATACAGTTTCTCCATTTGCGAGACATCAAAAAATTGTTTCACGTGCTTAACATGTTCTTCCAAACTTGAACTGAATATAATAATATCATCTAGATAGACTATGAAAAACTTATCATGAAAATAATGAAACACATCATTCATCACTGTCATAAAATTTGTTGGAGCATTGCACAAACAAACCGGCATAACCAACAGTTCATAAAGCCCCTGTCTAGTCTTAAATGCAGTTTTCGAAACATCATTCTCTGCAATAAGAATTTGATGATAGCCACCTCTTAAATCCAATTTTTTAAAGTAAAATACATTCTTTAACTGATCAAGAAAATCATCTATTCTTGGAGGAGGATACCTGTTATTTATGGTGATTTTATTTAAAGCTCTAAAATCAACACACATTCTCCAAGTTCTGTCTTTATTAGGTACTAAAATGATCACTGATCCACATGGAGAAGAACTAGGTTGAATAAAGCCTTTATCAATCAATTCCTAATTCTATTTCTTAATTTCTTCATTTTCTATGACTGACACAAGAATACATGAAAACTTTCGGAAGAGGATCATCAGATTGAAGTTGAATATCATGTTGTATTTCTCGTTTCAGAGGTAACATTTTTTGTTCTTTACGTAACTCCTTATACGAATCAACTATTTCAACCAATTTGTCCTTAAACTAAGAATCACATCCTTTAAAAGCATGGATATTATCTTTAGGTTGTTCCTTAACAAACATGAGAACATATTTTTTACTTGAACTTATGAGTCTTTTCATCTAACTAACATTGATTAAATGCAAGCTTGTTTTAATATTATGTGCCCTGACAACATATTCAATTCCATCCATAAAAATATGATATTTATGCTCCTTTCTATAAAATATGGCATATCGATCATAAATATAAGGAATACCTAACACAACTCCACATATCTCCAGAGGAATCACATATAAATCAACCTCATCAAAAAAATTAGCTGTGATTGCAAACCTTAAATGATATTATTTTGTGACATGCATTTGAGTGTTCTCCTTTAACCATCCTAAAGGGTAAGGTTTTGGATGATTCTTAGTTTCCAATACCAATTTACTTACTAAATTCTCAAATACTAAATTAGCTTGTGATACATAAATCTAGCAAATTAGAGGACCTTAGTGACTTCTTCTCTATTTCTTTGCGTAATATTATTTATAAAGTTATTTATTTTGTAATGTTCAAGCATCTTAAACCTTGGTAAATAACATAATATCCCCAGAATAGATAGGATCCATTATGGGTCGTTAGATTCTTAACGAAATTATGAAAACTCATGCAATTAGTCACTCTTTGAAGAAGTTTATAAATGCTAGGATGCTTATTAAACTCGACCTATATAAATTCGATGATAGAATTTGATGGGATTATCTCTTAAGTGTGCCTGAATATTTTTGGTTTCTCTTTTTCATGGATCTCATGGATTAAGCCTATGATTTCTTCCCCTTTATACTCCATTCTTTTGAATGGGTTTCCCACTAAGAATTTTAACTCCTCCTAGGGTCAACGTTAAGGTGATCCTATCTCTGCTTTCCTTTTCATTCTAGTTGTTGAAGTTTTGGGGAGATACCTCAAGGTAGTTGTCTATTATTTTTTATTTGAAGGGATTCAACCATATCGGTAGGACCTTCCTATTACCCAACAATTTTTTTTGATGACATAATAATTTTCTTTCAAGCTTCTTCGTTGGAAGCTATAGCTTTAAAATCCATCCTTTATATTTTCATGAAAGACATAGGTACTTTTATAAATGGTGATAAAAACATTTTTTTTTCCACACTAATCATGTGGGTCAAGGTCATATAACATAGTCCTTGGCATTCTTAATCAATAAAAACTCGATGAAATACTTGGGACTCCCAATAGTATTTAACTCCTTGAGAATGACTTGCTATAAAAATGTGTTATAAAATATTTCTAACAAACTCGAAAGTTGTGATTTTAGATCCCTTAATATGGTTGGTCATTTTGTCTTTCTTAAATATGATATCCAAGGTATCCCAATGTATCATATTTATGTGTTGGAAGATTATAAGGCTATATATAATGCCATTATTACCTCCTTCCAAATTTTTTTATGGAGAGGAGTAGAAAAGGTCAATACATGGGCACTAGTGTCCTAGGAACACCTTTGAATTCCTAAGCTAGTTGGAAGTCTAGGTCTACGTGACCTAGAGATGTTGAAAAAATACCTTGGATAAAATCTATGGTTGCAATGGCTCCAAGGGGGAGCATATATTTGGAAACAAATATGGAAGAGAAAATATGGGCACCTTCATTCTCAGTCTTGAAAATGGCACCAAGAAATGGCTTCTAATTTAATTTTCCCTTAATTAAATTAGAAGGAAATTGTAATTCCACATCTTATGACAACTTGTATGAGTTAAATAAGTTGTGAATAATTAATTAGATCATTTAATTAGATTTGGGGGTCTAACTAGATACATGTAGAGCTCACTATATATTTTTAGGCGGTCCAGTTACAGTTTATTTTAAGTTGTAATAACTAACTTAATTAATTTCGACTTAAATCCATTTAACTAGTTCCTAACTAATGGAAGGACTAGTGAGAGGTCAAGTGAATTTTATTTGATTTAATTCACAACAACGATCAATCGGATAACTGATAATTCACTCATAAATAATTGTTGCATGTGAGCTCTGAGAGAGACCCAGTTGATATTGGAGTTTAAGGGAAGTGTATTATCAGTTGTATAATTAGATTTTTTATGTATAGTGCATACACTCAAAGATAGGCCCTAGACATAATGAACACCTATTTTTAATGATTTTCCACGTGAATTAATGCTAATCCACTAGGAAACTATGTAAGCAAGTAGGTACCTCTGAGGCTCAGAAATTTGTTAATTGTTGGACCAATACGACCCAGAGAATCATTGAGACAATAAGAGATAGTGGAGAGAGTTCTCAAGCCTAAGAGAAGCATTGAATTGTTTCATATTCTTGACTCATGCAATATAAAGATAACGATGATTTTAATAACAATATTTCCCCGGATAAATCTTTGTGTTGTGAAATTGAAAATATTTCTCATTATTTTTCATGTGATTATGCGATAGTAATTGGTTTCTGCTATATATTATCATTGGGAGAGAGATCATTTGCATCATTCAACATATTTTGTTTAAATGTTATGGATTCCTATGATACCGAAGTTACATTTTATGAAGCATCAACATCTTCATCGTGTAAAAACTCTATTCATATTGGTGAATATAACAAAAAATATTTAAAAATAAATATAGAGTTGAATTTTCCACTTAGTCCTAATCCTAAGGAATATGAGAGAAACAACGATGAAGGGTAGGATGAAGAATTTCAAATAAATAGAGAGTCATATTTCCCACTTAGCCATAATCCTATGGACTATGAGAGTAATAGTGACGAAGGCCACAATGATGAATTTCCAAAAAATAGAGACTCACAATTTCCACTTAGTCCTAATCCTAAGGACTTTGAGAGAAATAATGATGAACGGTAGGATGAAAATTTTTAGTGAATAGAAAGTCACATTTTTTACTTAGTACTAATCTTAAGGACTATGTGAGAAATATTCGTGAATGGAAGGATGTGTAATTTTCAATGGATAGAGAGTCACATTTACCACTTAGTCGTAATCCTAAGAAATATGAGAGAAATAGTGATGAATGGAAAGATGTAGAGTTTTTAGCAGATAGTGAGTCACATTTTCCACTTATCCATAATCCTAAGGACTATGAGAGCAATAGTGATGAATGGCAAGATGAAATTTTTTTAGTAAATAAAGAGTCACATTTTCCACTTAGTCCTAACATTATGGACTTTGAGAGAAACAATGACGAAGGCAAGGATGAAGAATTTCCAATAAATAGAGAATCAAAATTTCCACTTAGTCTTAATACTATGGAATATGAGAGCAACAGTGACGAAGGGCAGGATTAATAATTTCCAATAAATCAAGAGTCGCAATTTCCAGTTAATCATAATAATATGGAATATGAGAGCAATAATGACGAAGGTTAGGATGAAGAATTTCTGATAAATCGAGAGTGACAATTCCGACTTAGTCCTAATCCTATGGGCTATGAGATAAACAATTATGAAGGGAAAGATCAAGATGGTGAAGAATATCCTCCAAGTCAGTATTTCAAAACCACAGATAATGGTATTTTCCTGCCACCAAATATGGCAATGAATATTTTTCAAACAATGATGGTGGTGAATTTCCTAACTATATTCAAAATGATAATAGTAAGAATAGTATTCCTCATAATGAGGAAGGAAATGCTTGTTCATAGAATGATGGAGATGTTTCCAAAAAATATTATATCTAGGAGTAGGATTAGACCATTTCATATCAATCCAAGATGTTCTAGTTATACAAGGGGTAGAGTACAATATCACGAGAAGAAATTTTATCATTGATATCATTTCAAGTGACTGTTGTAAAAAGGATTGCTTGAAACATATGGATTTCAAGTTTTCTTTGGAGAAAAGGAAGATTTATTTGTCAATGAATAAAAGCATTCAGAATTCATGTTTATTGGGGTGCATGCAATCCACACTGATAGGTTATGATTATCATATTAGGTCTTTGTTTCTCTATAGAAATGCTTTCAAAATGTTTCATTGAAGTGGTAATTTTCGTTTGTCAAGAATCCAAGATAATTTGGAAAAATATCCTACATATTATTCAGAGTTTCATCACAAACGAGAGTTTCGGCCACTCTCAAACACTATTTCATGGTTGCAAGAATTATTTTCAAAACATGGAGAGTGTTTGCCAAATAGAGATACAATACATATTCTAGATAATTTATCAAGATGAGAAATCTTCAACTTATACAAGGAATATGTAGAAGGTGTTGAAGGAAATGGTCGTTTTATTACAAATCAATAATTAGTGCAGATATGGAGGAGAGAATTCAACAATGTTCGTATTGATAAGAAGACAAGGATGGGAGTTTGCAATACATGTGCTTCTCTAAAATAAAAAGGGGATAAATGTCAAAGAGCAGAAATAGGTAAGCATTCATAGCATTATTATTTTAAATTGTATAGTGATCAACTATGAAAATGTATTTATCAATATGTTTTTTTTTTTGTTCTATGTAGATTCCAATCTCAAAGCACTTCAAGAGCATCGCGAACATCAAATAAGTGAAAGGAAAAAATTGTACAAGCATCGAAATAAGTGTTATGATAATCCAAATAAATATATGGATTTGATAATTGATGGTATGGACCAGAAGAAAACACTTCTACCACATTTTGTTCAGACACCCAGGAATTTATAGGAGGAACATTTTATCTAGTTTAACTTGGTCGATTGTATGGTCTTTAATGGGAAAATGTCATCAAGATTTTACTTCATAGCTCCAAATATTCATAATGATGTCAATATGACAATAACCATAATTCATGATGTTCTTCCTCATTGGTGTGGTAATATTCCTAAAATTTTATATCTATAATTGGACAACACCTGTTGTGAAAACAAAAATCATATTGTTTTTGGATATCTAAACACGCTTCTTGAATTCAAAGTTTTTGGTAAGGTAAAGGTTGGTTTCCTTCTTGTTGGGCTACTCACGACCATATTGATCAGATGTTCAATATTTTTTTAGTAACATTGAGGAGGAAGGATATTGGGAGCTTTCCATCATTAATTGAATGTATCAAGAAATAATATATGTCAAAGCCTATTTTTCATGTGTTATAATAAACTGTTGACATGTGAAGGTTTATTTTGGGATTGAATGGTGAGGAGAAATGCAATGAACAACTTAATGAAATTATCTTCCAACATCAATTTTGTATCAAAACATTTTATGGGAAAACACTTATAGGGGGGAAAATTATTCAACTACTGCAGAATGGGCGTCGTGATCAGGTTTGACATTTTTGAATTTAATTCTAGATAATCCCATATTGACGCCAAATATATTGTTATTACAATAAGTTGCTGAATTTCATAATGCATGAAGGCATAAGAGAGATGTAGATTATTCTGAATGCCCGGAAGAAATAAAAAAATCCATTAGATATACATATGATTACTTTGATGTTGCCGATTCAGTTTGGTGGGAGTCCTTTTTCAATGATCAGAGTGATATCCTTTCAAGTTTAACAAATGAAGATATTCTTTTGAAGAATCCATTTATTTCTTCACAAAATGTGTCAAATGAAAATGAGGAAACAAACATTGTTGAACAACAACAATATCAAGGTATTATTAATTCTACACAGGTGGAGGAAAGAGAAATGTATATTGGTTCCAACATATCTCATGCACAATGTGAATCCATGGAATACCTTTACAAGGGTTCAATACATGATCTTAAGGAGGGTTTCATGATCGCAGTGTTTGAAGATGAAGATCCACATGGCTATCCTTTCTGGGTTTTCAAGCTTATAAAGGTCATTATAGAAAATGAATATGTTAGAGGTGTTGAAGTACATTGGTATGCCACAAAAAAACACCCATTCAATGGTGTGTACACGCCAGAGATGGTAGTTGATAAAAAAATTTGTGGAAAGAGAAAATAAAAGGGTACAAATATAAATCGTTGCCGCACAGAGCTCTTAAAATTAGAGTAAATTGACATACTTGTTTATGACTTCAATTTAACAAAGACAAGAAATTTTCACTCCAGGACAATAGAGATTCTGAAGAGGTTGCTACCAAAAGAAACAGTGTTGAGATGGCAGTATGTTGAACCCATTCGTAGATCTAGAAGCCTTTTGAAACCTCAAGTGGTGAGAATGCATGTTGACTCAAATGGGGCACTAGTTGATGACAAAGAAGAATATGTAACATCTTCATCTGCATGCAGTAATTCATCTGAACATGTGAATTCTAATGGCATGCAAGAAAATATGAGTGATTTATAATTGCGTAAGACAATTTATAAATGATGTTTGCATGTTAACTTGAAATAAATATTTTAACTTCCATATGATCTTACATGAAGTTATGGAATTTTTTTAATTTTTTTTTAAGAAATGGTTTTTATTTTTTGGTATTTTGGATGTAGCTAAAATATCATTAGACCTAGAGGTCGATGCGCATATTTCCAGTGTTTTTTAGTTTTTAATTTTATTTTATTTTTTTGTTTGTTTGTTTACGTAAGATATATATTTTTTTTGCAATTATATATATATATATATAGGAAAATGACATCAAAGATGATTTCTATGAATATTTCTGGACCAAAGTCAACAATTGCATCATCTAGAGTTAGAGGTGGGCCCTAAAAAACAACTGCTGAACAAACCCAACCTGAGTTAATTATATTTTGTTCGAAAATTTTTTACTGAAGGTATTTCAATTATGTTGGTAGGAATATATTTTATAGAGCAAGATATTATGAATGTTGTCGAAATTTTCCATGAACATGAAGAAGAAGATATGGTAATGAAGCAAAAAAAAGTACTTCATGATGCTACAAGACTATATAAAAGGGATCAACCAAGAATTTATATAATGAATTATTCTAGTAAAGGTAGATAAGTTACTTTTGAAGAGGAGGAAGTTGAAATTGAAGATGAAGATAAAGAATATGTTCCCATTATTGATGATCAGATTAGAAGTGATGTGAGAAATGAGAAGAGCCATAAGAGGGAGAAAAAAAAATGTCTTTGTTATATTTGATGATGAGGAGATGTCTTCTATTAAAGAAAATATCATAACTAATAGGAAGAAGAAAATAAAAGTTTCTGATTCTAAAAAAATCGTGGACAATAGTGACGATCCTAGTGAAAAATCAAGAGGAGGTAGGAAACTTATTACACCATGAGATGATTTAGAGGATGGTGTTATTAAAAAAAAAGAAAATTCCATTCGACATCACTTGATGAAAAAAATTTAATTGAGTTCAGTCATTCATTTTGACCAAATGTCAGTCAAATATGGAAGCCAAATGAATGACAATTTAAATATAAAATTAGAAAGCCAAACCACTTTCATGTTCACAACTTGAAAACATTGATGAGGTGCAATCCATATGCACATATTATTTATTATGTTCTTCTTGTTGATCCAATTCAGATTCTATTGGCAGAAAATAGATTATGGTAAAGACCTAGGTTTAGGCACAAGGGCCAATAAGGCTTCGTTGTAGTCTAAGACATCGTCAACATTTTCACCATACTCTTAGTTGAGTAAGGCATCTCACCCGAGGCATGTCGTGACCTTACTAAGTTAAAATATATAGAAATGGGATATTAGGAACACCATCACTAACTACTCCCTACTACAGACATATCACAACTAAGAAATCACTATTCATACTATGACAATCCTATCTAGATGAAACAGATCATGAGATACTTAAACATCCACAATAAAAAGTTTTAATATCCATTATGTTTATTACACACACACACACGTAATCATATTATATTTAATATAGTTCAGTACAATGGAGTCAGGCCTCTCCATAGAGATAGGCCTTTGGAACCACTTTACAGATAGCAATAGCAATACATTAGAAGCCAAGACAGAGAGTCAATTGTCTCGCTGTCAACCCTTTCCCCTACCTTGTGACTCACTTCATCCTCTTTCGATTTCTCTGTCTAACCACATTGCTAGTCTATTCTATCTCTTTTCTTGGTTGTCTTTCCCTGCTTAGTTGTCTTGGCCCTATCCCACTTTCTTCTCCACCTCTTAGAGTATGCTCCCACTTATTACCTGTTACTTCCTCCACCTCAGCAACTGCTTTCTGCAACTTGAAATTTTTCTCAAAATTTTCCTTACTTTCAAAAATGAAGGGCCCAATAGGTTCCCAACAAAGAAAAATTTGAAGATTCAAAATGTTTTGAATACAAATATTATGTACTTGGGGGAAACCATTATGTAGAAGATTAAAGGAAATTGATGGATGGATATCTCAATAAATCGCATTTTGAAACAATGAAATGTATAATTCATGCTAGTTTAAAAGATACAGAAGAAAAGTTATTGGCATGGGATCATAATACATATAATGTGTATAGGATGTCTATGAATTCCATCCAAAGGGTGAGATTTATTCATAATGAATTTGAAGAAAAATGTGCTGGCAATAATACAAAGGTTGATGCAGCCTTTTAGAAGGAATGTTGTATAGATATAGGTTATCAAATTGAGGAAAAAAATAAATTCAAAAGGTGGCAAAGTAAATTTGAAATATTCAAAGGTATGGATTAAATTTTCCAGTTGGCATTTAGAACCGGAGATATATGGGAATTGATTAATGAGATTTTTGAGATGTGGGAGAAAATTAGCATAAAAATCTAGAAGGTCAAAAATTCTAAACCTTTGGTATATACCAGCAGTAAATCAAGTCTTGAAATGACGCTTCTTCCAAAAGATATGACTATCGCACCTTAGAGAGAAATGCAAGGAGTGAAGGATGAAAAAATTGTGAAAACAATATTATCTCATGTGAAGTCAGAAGAAATATCATTGGAAAAAATGTCTAAGGAAACTATAAAGTTTTTTATCTTGATCGTGTAACAAATCTATTCAAATTGATGAATATAACAAAAAATATTTCAATATGAATATAGAGTCAAATTTTAAACTTAGTTCTAACCCTAAGGACTATGAGAGCAATAATGAAAAAGGGCAAGATGAAGAATTTAAAATAAATAGAGAGTCATATTTTCCACTTAGTCCTAATCCTACGGACTATGAGGGAAGCAATGAAGGCTAGCATGAAGAATTTCCAAAAAATATAGAATCACAATTTCCACTTAGCCCTAATCCTAAGGAATTTGAGAGAAATAATGAAGAATGACAGGATGAAGAATTTTCAGTGAATAGAAAGTCAAATTTTTCACTTAGTACTAATCTTAAGGACAATGTGAGAAATAGTGATGAATGACACGTTGTATATCTTTCAACAGATAGGGAGTCACATTTTACATTTACTGCTAATCCTAATTAGGACTATGAGACAAATTGTGATGAATGGAAAGATGTATAATTCTCAGTGGATAGAGAGTCACATTTTCCACTTATTTCTAATCCTAAGGACTATGAGATCAATAGTGATGAATGACAGTATGAAATTTCTTTACTAAATAAAGAGTCACATTTTCCACTTAGTCCTAACCCTATGGACTTTTAGAGCAGCAATGATGATGGCCAGGATGAAGAATTTCCAATAAATCGAGAGTCATAATTGCCACTTAGTCCTAATCCTATGGAATATGAGAGTAATAGTGACTAAGGGCAGGGTGAAGAATTTCCAATAAATTGAGAGTCACAATTTCCACTTAGTCCTAATCATATGGACTATGAGAGAAACAATGACGAAGGTTAGGATGAATAATTTCTAATAAATCGAGAGTCACAATTTCCACTTAGTCCTAATCCTATGGGCTATGAGAGAAACAGTGATGAAGGGAAAGATCAAGATGGTGAAGAATATCCTCCAAGTCAGTATTTCAAAACCACATATGATGGTATTTTCCTACCATCAAATATGGTAATGAATATTTTTCAAACAATGATGGTGGTGAATTTCCTAACTATAGTCAAAATGATCATAGTAAGAATAGTATTCCTCCTAACGATGATGGAAGTGATTTTTCAGAGAATGATGGAGATGTCTCCAACAAATATTGTATTTAGGAGTAGGAGTAGAACATTTCATACCAATCCAAAATTTTCTAGTTATACAAGGGGTAGAGTACAATATCTCACCTGAATAAATTTTATCAGTGATATCAATTCAAGTGACTATTGTAAGAAGGATTTCTTGAAACATATGGATTTCAATTTTTCTTTGGAGAAAAGGAAGGGTTATTTGTTAATGAATAAAGCATTCAGAATTCATATTTAGTGGGGTGCTTGCAATCTACACTGACAGGTTATGATTATCATAGTAGGTATTTATTTCTATGTATAAAGGATTTCAAAATGTTTCATTGAATTGGTAATTTTAGTTTGTCAAGAATCCAGATAATTTGGAAAAATATCCTACATATTATTTAGAAGTTCGTCATAAACGAGAGTTTGGGCCACTAGCAAACAATGCAATGTCATGGTTGTAAGAATTATTTTCAAAAAATGATGAGTGTTTTTGAAATAGTGATACAACAAATATTCCATATAATTTCTCAAGATGAGAAATCCATAACTTATACAAGGAATATGCGGAAGGTGCTGAAGGAAATGGTCGTTTTATTACATATCAATAATTAGTGCAGATATGGAGGAGAGAATCAATAATGTTCGTATTATTAAGAAGACAAGGATGGGGGTTTGTAATACATGTGCTTCTCTAAACTAAAAAAGGGATAAATGTCAAGGAGTAGAAATATGTAAGCATTCATAAAATTATTCTTTTAAATTATATAGTGATCAACTGTGAAAATGTATTTATTAATAAGTTTTTTTTGTTATGTGTAGATTCCATTGTCAAAGAACATCAAGAGCATTGCAAACAACAAATAATTCAAAGAAAAAACTTTTACAAACATCAAAATAAGTATTATTATAATCTAAATAAATATCTGGGTTTGATAATTCATGGTGTGGACCATAATAAAACACTTCTACCACATTTTTTTCACACAACCGAGAATTTTAGGAGGAAAATTGTTAGGATATTACGACACGTAGGAAATAGTTGAGAATAACTTAGTCTAGTGTAGATTTAGATAAAATGTGTTTCTTTACCATGTATATTTGTAACTTATAATCCGATGGTCACGATTTGTAGTGATCTGATGGTTATCTCACTCCTTAATATTAACGACACTTTATCTGTGGCTTAACACCTAATTGGTCCATGATCTCTATTTAAAGAGCATGGAGGGTCATTTTTCTGGTAACCGTTTATGAGAAAAACATATGTAAATTTTCTTTTTATATTAATAAATTGTCTGAAGTGGCCGTGGACTATTTCCCTCTTTGAGGGTTTTAACCACGTGATTATACTGTTGTACTGATTTGTGATCTGTTTTTGACTGGTGACCTTTCGTTCTTGATTTAAGGAACTTACCCTATAAATTCCAACATGGTATTAGAGCTATTTTGAGGGCCGCATCCATTTTTTTTAATCAAAACCGAAAGTTGGTTTGACAACAAGTGAATGTCGTTGTGTAGATCTACTACTTATGAAAATTTATGGACTTGGTGAAATAATCTGTTGTGTCTGAAGCATCTGTTATAGTTAGGAATGCCTTTCGTTTCATGCAAAAAGGTTTCCGGATGCCCAGGTTATGACAATTTAGACCTAGAGGTATAAAGCATTGGTTTTGCAGTTATATTTGTTAATAGTTTTGCTTATTTAAATTTCTTTTGTTTATTTTCGGTTTTTAGGTTTTATTTATTTGCTAGATCTATAAAATATTCTCTGTGTATGATCTTTTTTGTGTGTTGTGTGTGATCTTGGCAAATCAGAAATAGGAAAAAGGATTTTTTTTTGCTACGTATGCTCTTTCCCCGCGTCTTTGTGCGATCTCAGGAAATTAGAAATAGTGAAAAAATTGATAGTTGCCGGTAAGGCTAACTGAAAATCTAACAATCTGCCATAAGGCTTTGCATTTTCATTTTTTTTGCTCAGTTTTTTTGTTTTTTGTGCAGAAACCAAAGAGTAAAAAAAAAAAAGAAACCCTTCCTCCTTTCAAACAATAACATAATCCTTTTACTATCTCACTTGGTGAGGAATTAGTTTATGAGAATAGATATCTTGGGTTGAAATATATTTCTCAAACTTCTTTTTGTAAATTTTTTTTGTTAAAGGGGCGAGGTTTTGTCTTAAAATTTGAAATTCATCACCAAATTTCAAACCGTTCTCGTGATTATTCGGCATCTTCAACTCGTTTTTTTCAAAAAGGCATAACTTCTTCATCCAAAAGCCATTTTTCGAGTCGGTTTTTTTTTAAACGGCCTAATTTTTGGAGATATTTTAATTGTAGTAGTTATTTACTACTTTTCTCAACTTCATTTTAAAAAAAATGGAAAGTGCATGCCCAGTTATTCTTAACAGCACTAATTATTTCCAAAAACCCCTTCCCCCTTTCAAACAATAACAGAATCCTTTTTAATATCTCACTTGGTGAGGAATTAGTTTATGAGAATAGAGGTCTTGGGTTCAAATCTCTTTCTCAAACTTCTTTTTGTAAAAGGTTTTTGTTAAAGGGGTGATATTTTTTTTTTTTTAAAAGTTGAAATTCATCACCAAATTTGAAACCGTTCCCGTAACTATTTGCCATCTTCGACTCGTTTTTTTCAAAAATGCATAACTTCTTCATCCGGAAGCCGTTTTTCGAGAATTTTTTTTTTAAACAGGCTAATTTTTCGAGATATTTCTATTGCAATAGTTATTTGTAGATTTTCTCAGCTTCAGTTTTTAAAAATGAGAAGTGCATGCCCGGTTATTCTTAACAGCACCAATTATTTCCAATGGATACCTCACATGGTAGATATACTTAGAAGTAAATGGCTTTATAGAATAGTCATAGAATAATAAACTAAGCCTTTCGATGATGATACAGTTGCTAAATGGTAAAATAAACAAGATCAAGCATGAGGGTTGATAGGAATTTCCATTGCTCAAGATCTTCGATTTCATATCCTTGACATTGACACCCTCGAAAAGCTTAAAACCTTTTTTGGCATTCAAAATCAGATCAGGGCCCACCAGCTTGAAAATGAGTTGCTTACTTTGGACCCCAATAATTTCTCCTCCATTGAAGATTTTTTGTCCAAATTCAAGACCCTTATAATTCTTTTAGAAGGTTGTAAGATCAAAAAGGATGATGGTAGCCTCATCTATTCCATTCTTGCTAAGCTTGGCCCTGCATACTCTGTATTTGTTTCCACCTTCCATTCCACTAGAGAATCTATCATTTCTTCAGGAACCACCTATAAGAACCCCTCTTTTGATGCCTTTTGCGATTCTTTGATAAGAGAATAAGAAAAACTCTTACACCTTGGTTTTATCACTTCTAGAAATGCTTCTAAGAAATCCTTAGCAGCCCAACAACAACCATATCAAAAGAATCCCAAGAAGTAGTATCCTAAGAATTATGGTCCTAAATCAAACAAGGGTCCTAAGAAATTTCAGCTGCAAACTGAAAAAGCAACTCACTCAAATGATAAGGCAAATAAAAACAAAGGGAAGAAAACAGATAGACATTGAAACTTTTGTAATCATGATGGCCATATAGAGTCCAAATGTTTTAAGAAGATGGAAGTCTTAGAAGCAGCAATGAAGAAGCGCAACATCAATTTGCAGCACTCTTCACCATCATCTTCAGGCATGGCACTTTCTGCTTGTGGTTTTCAAGAATCAAGATCTGGTTATGCATTAAATGTATCTTCTTCTTCTCCTTCTCATGAGTGGCTTATTGATTCTGGAGCTTCTTACCACATGGCCAAAAATAAAGCCATGTTTTCTTCTTTAAATGATTGTAACACCAAACATATTTATGTTGGTGATGATAGATCTCTTAATGTTTAGGGATCTGGAACCATTCATCAATATAATGGTCAGTTTAATGATCTACTATGTGTTCCTACCTTGTCATGCAACCTTCTATATGTTTATCAGATAACTCATTCAGTTTGAGGGAAAATAGTAGAATTCTCACCTCATGATATTGTAATCAAGGACCTCAAAGATCCTAGACATATTTTAGCTACTGGAATTGCTGATGATTCCACAAGGTTGTGTAAGTTTGGCAACTTTGGGTCATCATGTCTTCCCTCCATTTTTTTTGCTCACAATGATGAAGTGAGCAAACTTTGTCATGAGAAATTTGGTCACTTAAACTATAGCTCTCTTCAAACTCTCTGTAAAGAAAATATGGTGATAGGTCTTCCCATGGTATCTTGTTGAGATGGTGTTTGCTCTAGATGTGTACTCGAAAAACATCATCGAGATAGTTTTGACAAATGTGCCTCTTGGCATGCTTCAGCCCTTTTGCAGCTTGTGCACAGTGAATTATGTGGTCCACTTCCTGTTGTTTCTTTCTCTGGTTGAAATTACTTCTTAACTTTCATTGATGATTTTTCCAGATGCACTTGGGTATACTTCTTAAAACTCAAGAGTGAAGCTTTTAACATGTTCTTTGCCTATAAGGCCTTTGTTGAGAAATAATCTAAACATTAAATTGTCAAGTTAAGATCAGACAATGGCAGAGAATATGTTAACAAAAAATTTATCAACTTTTGCACTAAGCATGGCATTCAACTGCAACATACTATTCCATATACTCCACAACAAAATGGTGTAGCTGAAAGGAAGAATCACACCTTAAAAGAAATGGCTAATTGTATGCTTCAATATAAAGGATATAGTCTCAATTCTTGGGTAGAAGCAATTAACTGTGAAAATTACATAGTAAATCTCACTCCTACTATGGTTTGAAAGAATATAACTCCAGAAGAAGCTTGGAGCTCAATCAAACCAGATGTAAGTCACTTTTGTGTTTTTGGAAGTGATGCTTGGGCCCATATTCCTAATGTGAAACATAAAGCCTTAGAACCTAAGAGTGAAAAATGCATTTTTGTTGGATATTCTAAATATGTCAAAGGATATAGACTTGTTCAACCAAAATCCAAAAATATAATCATTAGAAGAGATGTAAAATTTGATGAAAATATATCGGCCTGCGAGCCTAGTTTGACGAGTGTGCCACCTTTGGACTGCAAGCCTGATTCAGCATATGTGCCACCTCTCTCTCTCTTCTATTATTAAAATCATTCCGTCTAGTTCATATGATGACAGTGAGGATGAAAATTCTCCTCTACCTCTTGAAATTATTCCTTACACTCCACAAATTCCAAGATGGGTCCACTCTACTCGGGATGTAGCAGGTTCTCTTGCAGGTGACCCTGTAGATCGACGGCGTACACATTCTCAGTTCAAAAGAGCCTATTCCTTATTGGCTCAAGTACCAGAAAATCCTAATCCAGAAACCTTTGAAGAAGCTTCTGGTCATCCAAATTGGGATGAAGCTATGAATGAAGAATATCGTTCCTTAATGGAAAATGATACTTGGGATCCTGTTCCTCTTCCAAAAGGAAGAAAACTTGCCAGATGTAGATGGGTGTAAAAAACAAAGTTTGGACCAGATGGAAAAGTGGATAGACATAAGGATTGTCTTGTTGCTAAAGGATTTTCACAAGTTGAAGGCATTGAATATACTGAAACCTTCTCCCCTATTTCCCAAATGAATTCTATCCACCTTGTTCTTTCCCTTGATCCCTCCTTTAAATGGGAATTCCATCATATGGATGTTAAATCTGCCTTCTTACATGGAGATTTGTATGAATAAATCTAAATGAAACAACCCCCTAGCTTTATCCAAAATGACTCTAGCCTTGTTTGTCAGCTTAGGAAATCTATCTATGGTCTTAAACAAGCTCCTTGAGCTTGGTATGCCAAAACAGATAGATTTCTTTTAGATAATGGATTTTCTAGGTGTCATTCTGACAACACTGTCTACACCAAGAAAGTGGGTAAGTCATTCACCATCCTTGTTCTTTATGTTGATGATCTTATCCTTACTGGTAGTGATCCAAACCTTATAAACCATGTGAATTCTAGCCTCAAAAAGAATTTTTAAATGATAGACTTAGGACACTTGCATGATTTCCTTGGTCTTCATGTCTTGCAATCCAAGGAAGGCATTACCCTCTCTCAGTCCAACTATGCCTGTAATGTTCTACACCACTTTCAGATGGAATATTGTAAGCTAGCCCCTTCTCCCTTTCAATCTAGAGTCAAGATTTCAGCCACTTGTACTACCCCTAAAGTTGATGCTACCTTATACCGTCAACTTGTTGGTAAACGTCTGTATCTAACGCATACATTTCCTGACCTTTCCTTTGTCATTGGTCTAGTTGCTCAGTTTATGCACCAACCTCATTAACGTCAGTAGAAAGAAGCTAAAATAATACTTTGATATATTTGAGGTACATTTTAGTTCGAGATTCATTACAATGTAGGAGCATCTCCATTGTTGATTGGTTTCACTGATTCTGATTGGGCTGGTGACCCTGACGATCAAAAGTCTACTGTAAGATATGTATTCACTCTTGGTTCAGGACCTATTACTTGGTCTTGTAAGAAACAAAGTGCCATCTCCATTTTTTCATCAGAAGCAAACTATCGTGGTGCAGTTGAAGCCAGCAAGGAAGTCATGTGGATTCGTCAGATCCTGTCTGAATTTGGTCTTCATCAGCAGCATCCAACTATACTTTGGTGTGATAATCAGAGTGTCATTCAGCTATGTAAGGATCCAGCTCAACATCAGCTTATGAAACACATTGAACTCGACATACACTTCATCAGAAAGCTCATTCATGATCGTGTTCTTGAAGTGAAGTATTGTCCAACCAATGATCAAGTAGCCGATATCTTTACAAATGGTCTCATAGAAGTGAAGTTTACCAAACTTCGATCATGCTTGGAGTTCAGAAAATTTGTCATTAAGGGGGGATAGGCTCTAATGCCTCCTTCCTTCTCCTATCGTGTCACCTTTGTAAATCCTTCAATATTATCCCAAGTTGTTCTTAAGGGGGGATGTTAGGATATTCTGACACATAGGAAATAGTTAATAATAAATTAGTCTAGTGTAGAGTTAGGTAAATTGTGTTTATTTACCATGTACATTTGTAACTTATAATCCGATAGTCACTATTTGTAGTGGTCTGATAGTTATCTCTCTCTTCGGTATTAATGACACTTGATCCGTGGCATAACACCCGATTTGTCCATGATCTCTATTTAAAGAGCATGGAGGGTCATTTTTCTGGTAACCGTTTATGAGAGAAGCATATGTAAATTTTCTTTTTATATTAATAAATTTCCTGAAGTGGCCATGTTAGCTCAGGCTGTGGAATGTTTCCCTCTTTGAGGGTTTTAACCATGTGATTATACTGGTGTAATTATTTGTGATCTGTTTGTGAGCGGTGACCTTTGGTTATTGATCTAAGGAACTTACCCTTTAAATTCCTACAAAATTTTTATCTAGTTTCACTTCATCAATTGTATGGTATTCAATTAGAAAATGTCACCAAGAGTTTACTTCACAAATCCAAATATTCACAATGATGGAGATACGGAAATAACCATAATTCATTATGTGCTTTCTCATTGGTGTGGTAATATTCCTGAAATTTTGAATCTACAATTGGAAAACACTTGTCGCGAAAACAAAAACCAGATTTTTTTTTGATATCTAAACATGCTTGTTGAATTTATATTTTTTAGTAAGGTAAAGTTTGGTTTCCTTCTTGTTGGGTACACTCATGACCATATTGATCAGATGTTAAATCATTCTTTAGTAACATTGGGGAGGAAGGACGTTGGGAGCTTGCCATCATTAATTGAATGTAAGAAGAAATCATATATGCCAAAGCATGTTTTTCATGTGTTAGAAGAAACTGGTGACATGTGAAGGTTTATTCTAGGATTTCATGGTTAGGAGAAATGTATTGAACAACTTAATGAAATTATCTTCCAAAATCAATTTTGTAGTAAAAAAATTGATGGGAAAACACTTATATGGGGAAAAAATTATCCAACTACTGCAGAATGGGCGTCGTGATCAGGTTTGGCATTTTTGAAGTTCATTCCAGATCATCCAAATATTTGCATCAAATATACTGTTATTAAAATAATTTGTTGAAGTTCATAATGAAAGAAGGCATAAGAGAGATATAGATTATTCTGAATGCGTGGAATAAATTAAAAAATCCATTAGATATACATATTATTACTTTGGTGTTGTTGATTCAGTTTGGTGGGAGTCATTTTTCAATGATGAGAGTGATATCCTTTCAAGATCAGAAAATTAAGATATTCTTTTGAAGACTCCATTTATTTGGTCACAGAATGTGTCAAATTAACATCAGGAAACAAACATTGTTGAAAAACAAAAATATCAAGGTATTAATAATTCTACACGGGTGGAGGAAAGAAATTTATATTGGTTCCAGAATATCTCATGCATAACGTGAAGCCATGGAAGACCTTTACATGGGTTAAATACATTATATTAAGGAGGGTTGCATGATCGTAGTGTTAGAGGATGAAGATCTGCATGGCTATCCATTCTAGGTTGTCAGGGGTATAAATTTCATTACAAAAAATGAGGATGTTACAGGTGTTGAAGTACATTGGTGTGCCACAAACACACACCCATTCAATAGTGCGTACAAGCCAGAGATGGTAGTTGATAAAAAAAATTGGCGGAAACATAAAAATAAAGGGTAAAAATATAAATCGTCGCTGCACAGACCTCTTAAATTGGAGGAAATTGACATACTTGTTTATAACTTCAATTTGAAAAATAGAGGAACTCTTCACTCTAGGATGATGGAGATTCGGAAGAGGTTTCTACCAGAAGAAACAATGTTGAGACGTTAGTATGTTGAACCCAGTCGTAGATCTAGAAGCCTTTTGAAACGGCAAGTGGTGGGCATGCATGTTGACTCAAGTGGGGCACTAGTTGATGATAGAGAAGAATATGTAACATCTTCATATGCATCCAGTCATTCATATGAAGATGTGAATTCTGACAGTGTGCAAGAAAATATGAGTGATTTTGAATAATTATGTAAGATGATCTATATAATTTATTTTTACATGGTAAGTTGAAATAAATATTTTAAATTCCATATCATCTTACATGAAGTTATGGAAGATAATTTTTTTTTAAGAAATGGTTTCTCTTTTTTGATATTTTGGACGAACCTAAAATCTCATTAGACCTGGAGGTCAATGTGCATGTTTTTGGTGTTTTTTAGTTTAATTTTTTTTTTTTTTTTTTTAACGTAAGGTATTGGTTATATATATAGGAAAATGGAATCAAAGAAGATTTATGTGAATTTTTCTGGACCAAAGTCATTAATTGCATCATCTAGAGCTGGAGGTGGGCCCTAAAAGAATATTGCTAAATGAACCCAACCTAAGTTAATTACTACAAATTTAGGAGATTCTTCAACAAAGGAAAATTATTCGGTTTCATACTATAAGAAATCACAAGAAGTGAAGGGTACAAAATATGCATGGTATGTGAAAGATAGAGAAGGCAAAGAAGATATGCAAGTATATATATATGTTGGTAATATTTTTGATGGTGGAAGTTATGAAGTGATGGGAAAAGTACTAGACCTATATTTGAGGTCGAATAGTCAGAAGTACTTACAAAACTGCCCAAGTCACATGATAAGTTTAGATATCATTTTACATTTCCGATGTAGAACACCGTGGAAGATTCTACAAGGATATGTAAGAAAATCGTAATTGATATTGCACAAAAGATTGTAATTATTTATATTTATTTTATGTGATTTGTGTTATTCTATCCAAATCCTTATATTTTTAATAAATTAGTTATCATTGACATATTATATTTTGTTTGACAAAATTTCACTGAGGGTATTTCAATTATATTGGTGGGAATATTTTTTATAGAACAAGATATTGTGAATGTTGTTGAAATTTTCCATGAACATGAAGAAGAAGATATGGGAATGAAGAAAAAATAAGTACTTCATGATGCTACAAGACTATATAAAAGGGATCAAAAAAAAATTTATATAATTAATCAATATAGTAAAGCTAGACAAGCTACTTTTGAAGAGGAGGAAGTTGAAGTTGAAGCTGAAGATGAAGAATATGTTGCCATTATTGAGGATCAGATTAGAACAAATGTTAGAAATGAGAAGAGCCATAAAAGAGAAAAAATAAAAATTCCGAATAATGTCTCCCTTCTAGTTGATGATGAGGAGATCAATTCTGTTAAATAAAATATGATAACCAATAAGAAGAAGAAAATAAAAGTTTCTCATTCTGAAAAAATCATGGAGAACAGTGAAAATCCTAGCGAAAAATCAATAGGAGGTATGAAACTCATTACACCGGGAGCTGATTTAGAGGATGGTGTTATTAACACAAAATAAAATTCCATTGGACATCACTTGATGAATACAAATTTAATTGAGTGCAGTAAGTCATTTCAACTTAATGTCAGTCAAATCTACAAGCCAAATGAAGGAAAATTTAAATATCAAATTAGAAAGCCACACCACCTACATGTTCACAACTTGAAAACATTGATGAGGTACAATCCATATGCACATGTGGTTGATTATGTTCTTCTTGTTGATCCAATTCAGGTTCTGTTGGCAAAAAATAGATTCTGGGTAAGACAATGCCAACAGTTTCACCATACTCTTAGTTGAGTAAGGCATATCACACGAGGCATGCCTTGACCTTACTAAGTTAAAAGAGCTAGAAATGGAATATCAATAACACCATCACTAACTACTCCCTACTATAGACAAATCGAAACTCAACAAGCACTATTCAGACTATGACCATGCTATCCAGATGAAATAGATTAGGAGATACATAAACATACACAATAATTTTTTTAATATCCATTCTGTTTAATACACCCACAAACACACATAATCATATTATATTCAATATAGTTTAGTAAAACAGAGTCATATATCTCCGTAGATATCATCATTTGGAACCACTTTACAGATAGAAACAACAATACATTATAAGCCAAGACAAAGAGATAATTGTCTCACCGTAAACCCTTTTCCCTGCCTCATGACTTACTTCCTCCTCTTTCCATTTCCTTGCTTATATTTTCTCTATATAAGCACACTGGTAGTATCTGTTATCTCCTCGCTCGACTGTCTTTCCCTTCTCGGTTGTCTTGGACCTATCCCACTTTCTCCTCCACCACTTAGAGTCTGATCCTACTTATTATTTGTTTCTTCTATCACCTCAACAATTGCTTTCCACAACTTGATAGTTGTCTCAAAAATTTCCTTGCTTTCAAAAACGAAGGCCCCAATAGGTTCCCAATAAAGAAACATTTGACAAGTCAAAATGTTTTGAATATAAATATTATGTAGTTGGGTAAAACCATTATGTAGAAGCTAAAATTCAAGTCATGGAGGAATATCTCAATAAACCACATTTTGAGACAATGAAATGTATCATTCATTTTGGTTTAAAATATATAGAAGAAAAGTTATTTGCATGGGATCATAATACATATAATGAGTATAGGATGTCTATGACTTGCATCCAAAGGGTTAGATTTATTCATAATGAATTTGAAGAAAAATGTTGTGGGGATAAGACAAATGTCGATCTAGACTTTCAGAATGAATGTTGTATAGAAATAGGTTATGAAACTGAGGAAAAAAGCGATTCAAAAGGTGGAAAAGTAAATTTTGAAATGTTCAGAGTTATGGATAACATTTTCTAGTAGGAACTTAGAACTGGAGAGATATGGGAATTGATTAATGATATTTTTGAGATGTGGGAGAACAATCATAAAAATATAGAAGGTCAAAAAGTCTAAACCTTTGGTATGTACCAACAGTACAATTAGGTCCTGAAATGACGCTTCTTACATAATATATGACTATCACACCTTGGAGAGCAATGCAAGGAATGAAAGATGAATTTTTTTCCAAAATAATACTATCTTGTGTGAAGTCAGAATAATTCTCATTGGACCAAATGCCTAAGGAAATTCTAAATTTATTATTTTTACTTATTTTTGGATTATAATTTTCTATTAAATATAATATATTGTTGTTATTAGTATTTTTTATAAATATCAATATATCAACATTTTTTACTTTATTTATTCGATTACAATGTTTATATGATAATACGAGAACAAACGGTTAAATTGTTGAATGAAGATAGTTGGAATGATGTTGTACAGAACTATGCCGATTCAAGTTCTACATCAGTGCTAAAATATTTTTATCTTGCATTTAAAAAGGTATGTTGATTTATACATTCATTTCTATATTATTTTAATTTTATAACGTATACATATATTTTTTTATTTCATAAATATGAGGAAGGATACAAAAGGAGCACCAGATAGTTTCATAAGGTTTATTGAAAAAAATAAAATGGAAAGGATGAGAAAAAAACGTCCTAGTAATGTTGAACTTGATCCCATTATTATTCATGTCATTTGGAATGGGCTCCACACTATCCAATATCAAATAATACCAGGTAATTGTGAATACATTGCAAAAATCATATCTAAAATGGTTTATTCCCTAGTTATTGCAAGTATTCCTCATGGTTTCAATATCCCAAACATTGAATATGATAATGACCCTTATACTTATCAATCTTTTAGCAAAGTGGTTGCAGGATTTCTAGAAGTCACAACATCAAAATTTTGGATATTTGTGACATTTCATTTAGACACACAATTTTCAATGTTATTAACAAGCTTCAAGGAAAAATAAAAATCAAGGATGCAGCTTGCATGTCAAGATGTTGAAATTGTATGTTTGATTAATATTAAGAAAATCATTTATGTAAAAGTTAATTGAAATTTTACTATTTCATGTTATAGACAAAAGTTAAATGTTATTGGTTGTGGATATCAAGCAATTTTAAGTGATTGTGAGTTCATTCATGTTGAAAGTTGGAAAAAATATGATAGTTATAAGCTTATGCTTTTAAATCAAGTAGATGTAAAGAGTCATAGCCAAGTACGTGTTCATCATATTGTTGTAAAAAAACTAACATATGAAGGTAATTTAGAAGAAAAAGGAGAGATAGTTAACATATATAAAAAACCATAGTCATTGATTGACTATCTTATAGATTTATTTCAAATGAAGGAGATTGGGTTTTGGATTTATTTTTAGGCTCAGGTAACTTTTTATTATATAAAATCGAATTTCAATATTTTATTTTTAATTTGTATATGTTTATACTAATTTAATTAATTATTTCTTTTGTACTTGATGATTAGGTACAACACTAGCATGTTGTTTACAAAAAGGAATAAAATGCATTTCCATTAAGAAAGACCCAGTACACTACAAGTTTATTCAACAAAAAAATTAATGCTCTTCAAGTTCTTCCAGATGAAATGCAAGAAGATGGTTTGAGGAAAGGGGATTTTAATGAATCTTGTGTGGAAAAAAATAAAAGGAACCTTAACCACCATTAGATGGAATGATTAGAAAACCATACTTTGGGAGATTCACAGACATTAGAGATCCATCAGAAGAGAAAAATGACCAAACTGAAGCAGAACATATTGTGGAAGAAGACAATAATAAAACTCTAGAAGATTAATACTATGGGTCACATGATTTTATTGATTAAATTTCAGCTATGCTTGAAAATTTAGCTTAACATGAGACCCTTACTCCATGGAAGGGCAAGACATTTATGTGGAAGTATAACTTCCAAAATTGATATGTGTGTGTGTGTGTGTGTGAGAGAGAGAGAGAGAGAGAGACTAATTTTCCTTCATCTTTATATTTTTTATTTATTGAAGCTATATTTTAATAATATAAATTGATGAAATGGACATGGCTGAATTATCTTCTTGTTTCTCAAAGAGGAGTAATTGCAAACTCGATCAAATTTTATGATCCATTATCTTATTAATTGTATTTACCAACCACTATCTTCTATGTCTGCATGGCCTTCTCCTACATGATAAAGATAGATACGCAAAGTTATGCAATAGTTTTGATTTTTTTTATTAATTTAAAAAATATTAAAATTATAATCCTTACATATTTATTGTAGAAATACTAATTTATGAATTGATAAAAAATTTAAATTTCCATTAAAACTTTTTTTTTTATATCATAATATGGATCTTCACTACACATAACCTTGCCCCACAACATAAAAACCACAACATTTTAAGTGTCTAAGGCTAATCACCTACTCATTAGAATTTTTTTTCTTCCTGTGACCTTATCCCCATTGTTAATAGTTGATACAAAGCATCCCAACATTACATTGATTCTCATCTCAGTAGAGCGAAATACCTATTATGTTGTATTGTATGTGAGATGGGCACGTTTAATTTATAATAAAAAAATATAAATTTTAAAAATAATATATTTAGTTTATTTACAATTAATAACCTATAAACTAATATTTCTACCAATAAATTTTATCTTTTTGGCCAAAAATAATAAGCCCAAGGTCATGGGACGCATATTCCAAGTTAAATGTTGGGGAAACACTATAGTGGGTATCACTTATATTTTATTATGGCTAAGGGAATTAGTGTAGGTAAAGAGACAATAATTGACATTTAATTATGAGAAATAAAGAAAAATAGGAGAAAAGGGAGATGAAGAAACACAAATGTGTATGCAAGGGAAACTAGAGGAAAAATGAAGAAATAGAGACATCAATGATAAAAAGGCATCAGAGAAACAATTCACAACTTTTCTTAGTTTAGTTTTTGGCTCTCTTACACTCTAGCGCACTGAGATAATTTTTGGAGCACTGTAGCATTCACTTGGATTTGGAGAGAAAACGCAATGGAAAACAAAGGGAGAGAAAATCAAATCAAGGGGAAAGTAAAGGAATGTTGGATCAACAAATTTAGGATGAGGAATTTTCAGGTAACATGTTGCATGTGTGATTTCCTATTTGAGGTGTGAATGCAAGGAAGATTATAAAGGAAGGCTTGAGGGTTATTTGGAAAGACACACAGAGTGAATCTAGAGATCAAATCCTTCAGACTGAGAAGTGCTCTGACGAAGATTAGATCTAAGTGATTTAGTGTAGTGAGCGGCAGAGTAGCTTCCAGAGAGAAAGTTTTTCTTAGCCGAAGAATCATCAACATGGAGAGGCAGGAATACATCAAGAAAAGATAGCACAGAGCAAACCAAGATGATGGAGAGCCAACACAGAGCTAGTAAGGGTCACACAGAGGTTGCAAAGTGAGTTAGAGGGTTTCATAGATTCTACTATCGAATCATATAGACAATTCGGGAGTCGGGGTGTGAGACCGAGAGGCTCAGATCTATGATTCTGGGAGTTAGATCAATCTTCAGTTGGGGTGAAACAGAGCCTAGAGAAGATGAGACAGTTTCTATAGAGTGACTGTGCAGAGACCTCCAGAGGAAGCCTCTCTAGTGACCAGATCAACTGGATTTTCCATTGATTTAGTGATTTATATCTCACATTTAATTCTTCCAATATTTTCTCTCTATAACTAAATAATAGTTGGAGATATTCAGAGATGTATTCAGAAACAACTACTACTTAATAGTAAAAACCCTCAGATTTGTTGCACCTGTTTTCCCACATTGGATTTTTCTAGGGACATTGTCCAAAAATAATTGTGTCCTATGTGTGATTTATTTCTTGCCTAGTTTCCTTGTTTCAGAATAATATTTATTTAATGTAGGTTGCTTCAGTAGTTACTTCAAAAATTGATATCTATATTAAATATATAAATATAATTTACTTAATATGAGAAGTACACTCAGTTGATGTAGTAGGATTCCTTAGATTGGAAGATTTAGGAATTTTCACATGGTATCAGAGCATTTGATGTGAAAAAGGAAGAGTAGATCTAAATCTGAAAGTTAAGGCCAAATTGTTGCAGTTGCAGCAGATCGAATCCCTAGAGGGATTGTGCAGTTTTAGCTAGGAGGGATAATTTTTTGTGGTTGTGTCTCTCTGATGAGTCGAAATAGACGTAGGACTTCCATATTGAGATATTTTCAAGGAAGAAGGAGCATCGCAGAGCCTTTATGCAGAGACAGAGGGAAACATTTTTTTTGGAGTATGTTGCTGGAACATAGAAGCGTTAGAAGAAAGAAAAAACACATAGTGCATAATTCTTCCTGAGTGAATTCCTAGCTGAGGAATTCCATATTCTTCTAGATCTGAGCAGCAGATCAAGGCAGTAAATCTACGAGCTCCATAGGGAGTGCGTCAGACTACCTAAGATACGCAGAGGGGGAGAAAGAGAAAGTAGTTCGACAAGTTTCATCTGAAATGGCAACTGATGGCCTTAGATATTAGGACTTGTCGGAGGGTTCCTATAACTATGTAATATGGAAGGAAAGGATTCAACTCCTTCTAGATGAATACGATCTCAAGGCGTTCGTGGAAAATGTGGTAGTTGTACCTATAGATTCAAATCATCTAAAGAATTACAAGTTCTACATGGCAAAGGAAAATAAGCTAATCCTTGATGGTGTCAAGGGTCAGATAGTCTCGCATGTAGTTGGAAAGGGTATCACCAAAGAGAAGTGGGAAGCCCTGTCCTTGTTGTATGAAGGAACATCTGAGGAGTGGAAGATGTACCTGGAGCAGAAGCTCCACATGATCCAGATGCAGAAGGGGGAGCGCTGTTAGGTCCATATATCACTAGTATAGTCCCTTCTTATTGTTAGTGTAAACCCCTTATTGTTATTATTGTACCCTTGTAACCCCCATTTTGTTATTATTGTGCCCTTAAATTATTATTGTTAGGTCGACTAGGATTACATTATGGCCCCATGGACTCCTATATATAGAAAGGAGGTTTTGTAAATTGTATCATCCAAGAATTGTTCATTTATGTAATGTATTGGAGGTTGCCCCCTCGAAGTGGCTCATTTCTAAGGCATTGATATCTCTTTTCTTCTTTTTTTGGAGCTGGTTACACAACATTTGGTATCAGAGCTTTGGATTCTAGGGTTTCGCTGCTCCAGATAGGTCATCGTGGAATTTTCGCTATAAGTTTTTTTCTATGAAGGTTTAGAAGCTGAAAGTTTTAGGGTGCGAAGCCAAAATCCTGAGGAAGATTTTCTAAAAATTTCAGAGCTTGGTTCACAATATTTGCAGAGATATGATCTGTGGAAGTTAGGTATGTTTTCAAGCTCCTAAACAGGTCATCGTGGCATTTGCGCTATAACGTTTTCTCTACTGAGGTTCAAAATCTGAAATTTTTATGGTGCGAAGCTGAAATCCTAAGGAAACTCTTCAAAAAATTTCAGAGATTGTTTCGCAACTTTTTTGGAGATATGATCTGTGGAAGGTAGTGATTTTTCAGGCTCCTGAATATCATCTCAAAAAGGTGATCGTGGGAAAATTTCAATAACTCTCTCTCTGAGCATCAGATTGGAGTGCCGTAAAAATTGGTCGCAAGTACATGGATTGTAATTTCTTAGCTATCAATTTTGGAGGCGAAGGAAAAAACAATGACACCTGGCAAGTCGTACAATTTCGCTATACTGAACTAGTCCATAATTAGGTCATTGTGGGAGATTGGACATAACTTTGTCTTGGAGAATCCAAATCAAGTGATAACTATGGAATTCAAAAGAGAATTCAGAGGGCTAATTTAGTGCTGAATTTCAAATATTGAAGATCCGAAATCACATAGATAATACAAATTCAATATCAAGCTCCTCAAAAGCAAGTAAAAGGTGTGTATTTTTTTTCCGAATTGCATAAGTCTTGTTTGAAGAATCAAGTTGAATTGATTGCAAGGGCATAATGTAGAATAGATATCAGTATTGGATTATAAAAAGGCCCCTAAAAAGAATTCAACACCCATTGAGCCTTTGGAAAGCTTTATTGTGACTCATGAAGATGAAGAATTGCAACATGATCTATCAAAATTACAAGAGCAAGTGTAACAAATTTCACTCTCGCAAAGAGCAACAAAAAATGAAATGGAAGTTTTGAAGAAAGGTGTGGAAGCTAAGATGGATGGCATGGAGGCTGGCATGGAATCTAAGATGGATGATATGGAAGCTAAGATCGATGAGAAAGTGGAAAACATGAAGAATTTTCTAAAAGCAGACATGGAACGTTTGACAAAGTTGATAAAAGAAAGGTTTCCTAATGGTGAAAAGATAGTAGAAGAACCTCATGATGAGAACAAAATAAATGTTAATTGTGATTTCATAAACTCTAATGTTGGCGGGAAGAACCACCATATTCCAAAGATGGATATGAGGAAGTTTGGTGGAAAGGATCCTGTAACATGGATACTACAGATGGAGCAATATTTTGATCTCCATAATGTGCAAAACACACAAAAGGTACGCATTGCAACTTTACATTTAGAACAAAATACATTTGTATAGTATCGATGGCTTTGCTCCCATAAAAAAATTGTCACTTGGTCAATTTTTACGGAGGAAATGATAGCACATTATGAGGATACAAAGAGCAACACCTTCTTTACCCAATTGATAAATCTCAAACAAAAAGGTTTAGTGGGGCAGCACATTGAGGACTTCCAAAAATTGAATATAAGGGTAACTGATCTTACAGAGGAACACAGGATTGATCTCTTCCTAGGCACTTTAAAGGATAACATCCAACATGAAGTTCGCGTTTTGGAACCTGATTCATTGGAGAAGGCATTCAGGTTGGCTAGAAAAGTTGAATGTAAAATTATGGCGACAAGGAAGCCTACCACTCAATTCTATAAAGAAGGAAGTGTTGCTACGCCTAGATTTCCACAACCTACAAGGTTGACACCACAACAATTGGAAGAAAAAAGAGCAAAAGGGCTTTGCTACAGTTGTGATAGCAAATACACTAAGGGTCATAAGTGTGCTGAGAAGAAATTATTTTACATAGATTGTGAAGAGGAAGAAGAAAATGAACAAGAAGAGGATATACACCAGGAACCAGCCCTAGAAGAGGAAGAAATGAATCCGACCATATCATGTAATGCAATGGCAGGAATTACCACTCCTCAAACTCTCAAGATAGAAGGACATATCAAGAAGAAAAAGGTAATAGTGTTGATTGATTCAGGTAGCACCCATAATTTTATTCATTGTAAGGTAGCCAAGGAATTTAATTGTTTCCTATACCCAGCACCAGAATGTCAAGTGATGGTTGCAAATGGAGGAACTATAAATTGCTCTGGAAAATGCCATAATATCAAGCTAACCATGGGCGAATATGTATTGACTAGTCCAATGCTTTCCATTCCTATGGGAGGTGCCGATGTTGTACTGGGAGTACAATGGTTACAATCTTTGGGGACGGTAGCTTTTAATTTTCAAGAACTTTTCTTGAAATTTTTTTCAGAAGGAAAGGAAGTCGAATTACGAGGTATTGCGGGGAAGCCAGGAAGGATAATAAGCTCTAATGTCATGACAAAGCTTCTAAATAAAGAACATTGATGCGTAATTGCACAATTATGCTCACTAGAAGTTCCAACATCAAAATCATCTATTTCTGCAGATCTCCAACAAGTCTTGGACAATCATTCCAAGGTGTTTGAAACTCCCAAAGGACTCACAACTATTCGTGATCATGATCATGCTATTCATTTGATTCCAGGAAGTGTTCCTCCAAACATCAGGCCTTATAGATATCCTTACTTCCAAAAGAGCGAAATTGAACGTATGATTGCGGAAATGTTAGAGGCGGGTATAATTCAACCTAGTCAAAGTTCTTTCTCTGCTCCTGTAGTATTGGTACACAAGAAGGATGGATCATGGCGAATGTGTCCGGATTATAGGGAGCTCAATAAGCTCATCATTAAAGATAAATTTCCCATTCCTGTGATTGATGAATTATTGGATGAATTACATGGAGCAATTTATTTTACCAAGTTGGATCTTCGTTCAGGATATCATGAAATTAGAATGAAGACTGAAGATATTCCAAAAACAGCATTTCGAACTCATGAGGGTCATTATGAATTTTTGGTCATGCCTTTTGGCCTTACCAATGCACCTTCTTCATTTCAAGGGTTGATGAATTCCATTTTCAAACCCTTCCTTAGAAAATTTGTGCTAGTATTTTTTGATGATATACTAATCTACAGCAGGTCTTGGAAGGATCATGTTGAACATGTTGACAGGTGCTCAAACTATTGCAGGAGAAACAATTATATGCAAAAACATCCAAATGTTTCTTTGGAGTACAAGAGGTGGAATATCTGGGTCATATTGTATCTCACGAGGGTGTTAAAGTAGACCCTAATAAAATTAAAGCCATTAAGGAATGGAAAGTCCCCACGACCATAAAGCAGTTGCGAGGATTTCTCGGGTTAACAGGGTATTATCGCAAGTTTGTTAAGAATTATGGGAGAATAGCAGCACCTCTAACAACATTATTGAAGAAAGATGCATTTTCGTGGACTCCTGAAGCAACTAAGGCCTTTGAACATCTTAAGGAGGCAATGTGCCATGCACCGGTCTTAGCTACGCCAGACTTCACAAAAACCTTTATTGTGGAATGTGATGCCTCAGGAAATGGAATTGGTGCAGTTTTAATGCAGGAAGGAAGACCCATTGCTTTTGAAAGTCGTCCAATCAAAGGAAAGTATTTACAGAAACCTATTTATGAGAAGGAAATGTTAGCAATACTGCATGCACTAAAGAAATGGCGAACTTACCTAATGGGAAGACACTTCAAGGTAAAAACTGATCATGATAGTCTTAAACACTTTTTGGAACAAACAATATCTTCAGAAGAGCAGAAAAAATGGGTCACAAAGATGTTGGGTTATGAATTTGAAATAATCTACAAGAAAGGAAAGCTTAATGTTGTTGCAGATGCACTCTCAAGAAAGAATGAAGAGGCGGAAGCATTGCTTCGTGCCATTTCTATTATCCAACCAGATTGGATAACCGTAGCAAGAGATGAATGGAAGAAGGAAAAATATCTATGGACACTCATTCAAAAGTTGCAGCGAGATCCTAGTACATTTGATACATTTAGTTCGAAAAATGATTCCTTATGGTACAAAGATCGCTTATATGTCTTTAAGAATTCCCAACTAAAACAAAAGATTCTTCTTGAATTGCACAGTTCTCCTTTAGGAGGACACTCGGGATTTTTAAAAACTTACCAAAGGGTGAAGAAAGAATTTTTTTGGGATGGCCTTAAATCTGATATTCAAAATTTTGTGACGGAATGTTTGGTTTGCCAGCAGAATAAAGTTGAGACAATTAAGACCCCGGGACTTCTACAACCTTTATCCATTCCAAGTCAACGTTGGGAGGAGATTTCAATGGATTTTATCACGGGTTTACCTAAGTCCGAAGGAAAGAGTGTCATCATGGTGGTAGTTGATAGACTTACCAAGTATGCACACTTTTGTGCATTATCTCATCCATTTAAAGCAAGTACAATTACTACTACATTTATGGATAGAATTCAAAAGCTACATGGAAGCCCAAGGGTTATTGTGAGCGACAGAGATCCCATTTTTACTGGAAATTTTTGGACGGAGTTATTTTCTTGTTTGGGTACTCAATTAGCTCATAGCTCATCTTATCCTCCTCAATCTGATGGTCAAACTGAGATAGTAAATAAATGTTTGGAAGGATATCTTCGTTGTTTTGTATCTGATAAACAAACACAATGGGTCAAGTGGTTACCTCTCGCTGAATGGTGGTATAGCACTTCCTTCCATACTGCAGCAAAAATGACCCCATTTATGGCACTTTATGGATATCATCCACCATCCATCACATCATATTTAAGAGAAAATTCGAAGGTTCAAGCGGTGGAAGATCACATCGAGCATCAGCAAGAAGTTCTCCAACTCTTAAAGGATAACTTGACTTTGGCACAAAATCGAATGAAACAACAGGCAGATCAACATCGCAGCGAGAGAAGTTTTGATGTAGGAGATTGGGTATTTTTACGGCTACAACCATACAAACAAATGTCCCTCAAGCAAGCAAAGAAGGATAATAAATTATCGCCAAAGTACTATGGTCCTTACAGGGTGTTGCAAAAGATTGGTACTATGGCATACAAATTGGAGCTTCCTGCTTCTTTGCGAGTACATCCAGTTTTCCATGTTTCATGCTTAAAGAAGGTTATAGGTGAAAATCTTCCGGTTCAAACAATATTGCCAGAAATTGATGAGGAAGGAAAAATCATATTGGAACCTGAAGCAGTCATGGAAACAAGAACTCGACAGCTACGAAATCGATCAATTTCAGAGTATCTCATCAAGTGGAAGAACTTACCCACTGAAGATTCTACATGGGAGGATGAGAATTTTATACAGAAGCACTCGGAGTTACTCAAGCGTTGAGGACAAAACTTTTTTTGAAGGAGAGGGGCATGTTAGGTCCTTATATCACTAGTATAGTCCCTTATTATTGTTAGTGTAAACCCCTTATTGTTATTATTATACACTTGTAACCCCCATTTTGCTATTATTGTGCCCTTAAATTATTATTGTTAGGTCGGCTACAATTACATTGTGGCCCACTAGGATTACATTATGGCTCCATGGACTCCTATATATAGAAAGGAGGTTTTGTGAATTGTATCATCCAAGAATTGTTCATTTATGTAATGTATTAGAGGTTTCCCCCTCGAAGTGGCTCATTTCTAAGGCGTTGATATCTCTTTTCTTCTCTTTTTGGAGCTAGTTACACAACAAGCACATTGCTCCATTCCTCACAAGGCTTCAAGAGATTCGAGACCAGTTTGCAGCCATGGGGTCCACCCCAACTGCAATGACTACGGTGAGGCTAGCCCTTAACGCAGTCGCAGAGGAATGGCGGGTTTCTTAAGAATTTTGGGTAGGGTTGTGCTTCCTAGTTGGGAGCAGATGTGGTCATGATCCGAATGGAAAATGGCATCCACCCGTGGTATTCATCCACCCATGTTATCCATTCACCCATCGAATTTACCCATGGTATTGTAAATGGCACCAACCCATGGTATTCATCCACCCATGATATTTATTCTCCCATTGTATTGTAAGTGAGATCTATCCAAGACATTCATTCATCCATGGTATGTATCCACCCATGGTATTCTTCCACACATAGAATTTATCCATGGTATTGTAAGTGGTATCCACCCATAGTTTTGACCCATGGTATCCACCTATGGTATCTACTCATGGTATTGTAACTCAAAAAAAGAGAGAACACATTGCAAATAAAACCACAAAGAAACTTGTTTTATTAAAACAGAGAATAACTATAGAAGCTACATTATGGTGGAAAATCTGTCCTTTTACAAAGTGAGGCACTGATCGAGATCTTGGGGGGAGGCCCCAAAGATCTAAAAATTTGAAATAGATTTGAAAAGATCTGTAAAATTAGAATGCCAGAAAAAAGAGAGAACACACTGCAAATAAAGCCACAAAGAAACTTGTTTTATTAAAACATAGAATAACTATAGAAGGTACATTGTGGTGGACAATATATCCTTTTACAAAGTGAGGCTTGTTATTTATAGCCTTTTTTGAGTTACAATACCGTGAGTAGATACCATAGGTGGATACCATGGGTCAATACTATGGGTGGATATCACTTACAATACCATGGGTAAATTCCATGTGTGGATGAATACCATGGGTTGGTGCCATTTACAATACCATGGGTAAATTCCATGGGTGGATGGATAACATGGGTGGAGGAATACCATGGGTGGATGCCATTATCCATTCAAATCATTCCTCCCTCCTTAAGAAGTAATGGTCCCCATTGCGTTAATTTTCCTCCTGAGAAGCCTTTCTTGAATATGAAGAGCTACTGAAGAGAATTTTTTTGTGTAGTTAACCCTTAATTGTGATGAATGAAGATCCGAGGATAGAGATACCTTGTAATGCTTGTGACCAACTGTGATATTGATAGTGTGCAGCCTAGGAAATGGATTTCGAGGAAGTGTGGGTTTGTGGATGAACCAAAACAATGAAAAATGAAGATTTGAGGATAGAGATACTCTGTAATTCTTGTGACCAACTGTGTGACTAACAATGTGCGGCCTAGCAAATGGACTTCGATGAGAAGGATTTTGTGTGGTTGACCCATAACCATGATGTTAATTGTTGATGAAGTAGCAGGTGCCTACATAGCTTGGGGTGGGAGGGCACATCTCCAAATAACCCAATCCAAATGTTTCTATGCTAAAACTAATGAATGTGAAGCAGGTGTGTACTAAAGCGGGGTGGGAGGGCATGTCTCCAAAGGGAACCTACTCTAAATGCTGCTCCAAATTTAAAATGAGCATAAATCAATCAATATAACTCAGAATATTTATTATAACCTATTTTTGGAAATGGAATAATCATTCTTCATCTTCTCATGTGCTTGAAATCGCTATATGGAGAATATAGACTCTCATATTCGCGCAAGAACTATCTCGTCATGACAAAATTTCTGAAAAAATAGTTGATTTTAAATCAGCGATAACTCCCTCGTCAGAACTCCGATTTTACCGATTATTTTTTTCAAATCAGGTGATTTTTCAAGGGGATATCAAATATGTAAAAATTTATCTAAAATATTGCACTTAAAACTGCAATAAATGACGGGAGAGTTGTCGTCCATGAATTGTCATCAAAAAAATTACTGCAACATTGTTGATTTTGAATGATCGATATCTCCTTCATCTGAAATCCAATTCGACCAATTTTTTTTTTTCAATTTCGGTATTTTTTCTCAAGGAATCCAGATCTGGTCTTTTTTTTTTTTGTAAAATTTTCACCAAAATTTTCAGAATTGATCTGCAAACTCAGCGCCCAAAAAATTCATGGAGTTTGCTGAAGATTGCTGCAAAACATTGAAATTGAAATATGCTTCAAACCCTCATTACCATGTATTTGTAATATCTTTTGGGGAGGCCCCCAAGATCTAAAAAGTTGAAATAGATCTGATAAGATCGGCAAAATTAGAATGCCAGAAAAAAAATAGAACACACTACAGATAAAACCACAAAGAAACTTGTTGTATTAAAACAAAGAATAACTGTAGAAGCTATATTGTGGTGGATAATCTTTCCTTTTACAAAGTGAGGCTTGTTATTTATAAAAAAATTTCAGTTACAATACCATGAGTAGATACGATAGGTAGATACCATGGGTCAATACCATGGTTCAATACTATTCGTGGATACCACTTACAATACCATGGTTCAATACTATGGGTGGATACCACTTACAATACCATGGGTAAATTCCATGTGTGGATGAATACCATGGGTGGATACATACCATGGATGAATGAATGTCATGGATAGATCTCACTTGCAATACCATGGGAGAATAAATATCAGGGGTGGATGAATACCATGGGTTGGTGCCATTTACAATACCATGGGTAAATTCCATGGCTGGATGGATAACATGGGTGGATGAATACCATGGGTGGATGAATACCATGAGTGGATGCCATTTTCCATTCGGATCAAGTCATCACTTCAGGAGGAAGAGGTGAGGAGAGATCTAGTAAAGTGAAACCTTGACGACAGCAGCAAAAGAAAATCAAATATTTTGGAGGAGGAGGAGAATGCAACCCTCACATCGAAAAGGAAACAGGGGAAATGGAGACAAAAGAGTGATGTATCAAAGGTGAAATGATTTATATTTGATGAGATGGGCCACTTTTCATCACAATTTAATTTAAATAAAAAGGAGAAGGATAAGAAGCATGATCCTACAGTTGTAGCTGCAAAGATCGAGTAGGATGAGTTTTCTATGAGTTATCATGCTTCTATTGGTAAGAAGTGGGGTGACATAAGCTATATTTCACTCTAAACTTCAGTTGGGTAGGATCCCTGAGGAGCCAAAATCATGGATCATTACCTTGCTACGGGAACCCATAATTAGCAGTAGCAGGATGGATAAGTTTCAGTGAGAGCTGAGGAGTGATGAAGATGACAGTGCAGTCGGTAGTAATGCTTATTTGTGGAGAAGAGAAAAGTACAGGCAACAATAGCATAGTAGAATCAGTGCAATGCATAATGGTGCAGCGCAGTGCTTGCACCTTGCAGAGCTGCAACAATGTAGTGCATCATAGGTACAACGCATTAGTTATCAGCAGTCAGAGTCTTCAGGACTAAAGTGCATCCACTTAATTCTTGTTCATTTTTGGGTGAATTCAGCTATTTGCTCTTAGTAGCTGAGTCACAGTACAAATGTAGTGTCAGTAGTGGCAGTGTTAGCAGCATAGCAGATGAAACACTTGAGAGGGAGATGTAGTACATATGCAGTAGTGGAAGTGGTAGTGTCATGGGCAACAGTATAGTGGCAAAATCAATGTAGTGGCTTATGGACTTCAACAATGTAGAGGATGCTTCAGGGACAGAGCAATTATATTCTTAGAGCACCTTCCTTCCTCAGAGGGAGTGTTGATTTTTGTAGAATCAGAAAGTGCTCTAAGACCCAAATTTTTGGGAGAGGCTTAGACATTGGTATTCAAAAGAAACCATAAAACGTTTGTGAAAATTCCATTCGGTTAATTGTTTATTAAAATAATTAATTATTTTAATGGAGACCCTAATTCTAAACTTAGGGAAATTAAATAATTAAAGAACATTAATAAAACTGAGTGAGAATAATCTAGAATAGGTGGAGATAAATTTATGTTATAATATTAGTTTTCGATTAGAGATATAATTTCAGTCATTCATGTCTCAACGAGAAGATTATAAAGGAAGGTTTGAGGGTTATTTGGAAAGACACACAGAGTGAATCTAGAGATCGAATTCTTTTGACAGAGTAGCACTCAGACAAAGATCAGATCTAAGTGATTCAAGGTAGTGAGGGGCATAGTAGCTTCCAGAGAGAAGGATTTTCTCAGCTGGAGAATCATTAGCAGAGAGAGGCAGGAAGAAGTCCAACAGATCAAGCACAGAGCCAACCAGGCTAACGTAGAGGTTTTCAGGGCCATGTAGAGGCTTTGTAATGACTCAAAGGGTTTCCAAGATTCAACGGTCGAATCCGATCCAAAATCCGGGAGTCGGGGTGTGAGACCAGGAGGTTCAGATATGTGATTTTGGGATTCAGATTGATATTCATATGTGGTGAAGCAGATTCTAGAGGATTTGATGCAGTGCCTATACAGTGACTACGTAGAGACCTCTAGAGGAAGCTTCTCTGATAATTGGATCAACCCGATTTTCTTGTGATTGAGTGAGGTATATCTCACATTTCTTTCTGCCAATATTTCTCTATATAACTGAGTAACCGTTGGAGGTATTCATAGATGTATTCAGAAACAACTACTGCTTAATAATACAAACCCTCAGATCTATTGCACCGGTTTTCCTACATTGGGTTTTTCCAAGGACATTTGTTCAAAAATAATTGTGTCCTATGTGTCATTGATTTCTTGCTCAATTTCGTTGTTTTAAAATCATATTTATTCAAGGTAGGCTTCTTCAGTACTTACTTCAATAATTTAGATATGAATTAATTATTTAAATAAAATTTACTTAATAGGAGAAGTACACTCAGTTGATGCAGTAGGATTCCTTAGATTGTCAGATATAGGAATTTCCGCACAATGAATATATGAACTAATAGATAATAATGGAGCTATTGTGATAAGGCATCAATGTTTCTTAGCAAATCTAAGATAAGTATTGGACCCTTATGCTCAAATTTCTTATTATGACCTGTATAATGCATGATTGTGGCATGTTTAACTAGATTCCTGTCATGGCTAGTAGGGGTCTAATCAAGTATTTTTTCAATAATTTGCATTGGAATCATTGATTCTAAGTTTCTTTCCATTTCTGTAAATTCCATGAAGTCTTGGGCAGTCACTAGCTCCTAGCCTTGTAATTTCTCCTTAAATATTGTAGTCACTGGCATAACACTAGTAAAAAAACTCCATAGTCACACTCAGGTAGGCTCATGGGAGTGCCTGAGCCCCTCAGTCACTTGGAGGGATTTTCAAGGGAGCCACTGGGGCTATCGGCCCTTGAACTACTAAGTTTCCTTAGGGATAGCTCCTGGAGGTTTTGTAGGATGTGTGGATGGTCGGAATGTTTGTGTTCCATCGGTTTCACTATCTGAAGGTTACCTAGGAGGTTGAATCATCTCAGAGTATCCTCTCATCACATTTTTACCCCAACGGACCAGTTAACTTGGGTAAATGCAGGAGGAGGGTGTTACACAAGTGCTAAGTGCCCTTAGACAATCATGTTTGTAGACAAGTTTCTCAATACAAAAGGGAATAATATTTTCCAATATCTTATAGACATAGCTTTTGGTCAAGCCTCTGGTCATAGAGTGTTAAGGTATTAGCACTTAAGGTCTAAGGGATCTTGTTTCCTTGGAATTTTGGATGCATAAATGGAAACAAGTTTATTCAATATCCAATAATATTGGCCTTTGGTCAAGCCTCTAGTCATAGAGTGCTTAAATATCTAACACTTAAGGGATAAGAGCCTTAGGCCCTAGGAACATTAGGTATGCTATGAAGTCATAATATTTTCCTAATATCTTGATGCATGATATATGATTTCTAGATAAGTGATAATGAAATGAAATGGCATGCAATATGGAGTAAGGGACGTGATAGTGGATGACACATGTCACACAAATTTAGCATTTTTGGATGGTCAACTGTGTAATGGTAAGTTACACATGGCATGTGCCAGTAGATCCATGTGGTAAAGGACATGTTATTTTTTTCAATGCATTGACTATGATTGGTTGATGCATGAATGAAGTGGTTGGCCAAGTGGACATTAGAGCCTCATAATATTGAAATATTTTTTTCTATTAAAATTTCATGATAGCTCAAGATCCATTACTTGAAAATCCCAAGAGATAGAATGAATCAATAAAGACGAAAGGGATATTTGGAATCATAGGCCCCCCAAAGGCCTTAAATCTTAGTGTGATGTTTTTCAAAATATCTTCAGATTGCCTAATCACATGATAATGTTTGGCTCATAGCCATAGGGCCTGATCATAGAGGGTTAAGATAGCACATGAGGGTTTAGTTTCCATAAACCCAGAAAATACGTGATTGATGTTTTAAAAATGAATTTCCAAGTGGTCTTGATAGCCTTGGAACCTGATATGAGATTTGGTCACAATGCATGGTTCTAGGAACTTGTTGACTTAGATCTTGGGTGTTGAATATCACATCCATGGGTGTTTTGCCCCGAAGATTGATATTTTTATATGCATCAACTAATGGTCCCGAGGGAAAAAAAATATGGTTTGATCCTAACATACGATGTTTGCATAAAAGGGTTCAACGAACCTATGTTTTTCAAGGAATTCATATGTTAAAATCATTTTGGGTATTCTTAGAATTCTTGGGTATTTCTCAAATCCCCCTTACAGTCTGAATCATGACATTTATATGTTGCTAATCTAGTTCTAGAATCTGAGGGTTTCAATATTGATGGAACTTAGAAATAAAAAGGAAAAACCTTTTAATGAGGAAGCATCTATAAATTTAAGAGTCGAGAGAGGCAACAAAAGAGGACCAATGACTATAAGTTTAAGTGTGTTCATGAAAAGAGGTGATATACAACGAGTATCAACATGGGGGTTTATGAATTGTAGGAACAATGAGAATGACCTACAATTAAGTGTGAGAGTAGTGACTAAAGTGAGAATGGTCCATAATGGAGTGTAGAAATGATGAGGAATAGATAGGATTCTATGCAATGAAGAAAATGAAGTGTCTAGAGAAAAGAAGATGTTAATGAGGAAACTACAAGGAACCAAGGAAGTGCAAATCTGAATAGACAAAAACAGATTGCAAATCAAAATAGAAAAGTGGATTAATGTCTCTTATGGTTTGGTGACTATAAAGAAGTATATGGGATTGTTGTCTCCTATAGGTTGGTTCCTACAAAGAAGTAGAGGGGAGTGGTGTCTCCAATAATTTGGTGCCTCAAAAGTAGTAGAGGGGATTTGTGTCTCCTATAGGTTAGCGCCTACAAAGAAACAAAGGGAATTGGTGTCTCCTACAGATTGGTGCCTACAAAGTAGGAAATGGAATTAGTGTCTCATGTAGGTTGGTTCCTACAATATATTTTTTATAAATAAGTTTTGTGGTATTATCCCATAATGGTTTACAGATACATCGTGAGCTACTTTTTCAATTTATGAGATTGACAATTTAATATGTTTGAATGATTATGTAAGTAAATATTGTCATTATACTGTTTCACTACCCCTCTTGGTATAATAGTGAAATCCTACATATATCATTTTTACAACACAGTGCTATAATTTTCATTTCTATAATAGAACAAAAGAGTAGGTCATACAACTTTTTTTGTTGCAACCAGACAATAGGGAAAGAGCTACAACTCCAATTATTGCAGCATGAATAGGGTTTAGTCATGTAACATGTCATTGCAACATGACAAAGTGCAGTGATGCGACATGAAAGAGCATAGTGCTACAATTTCGTTGTTGCAATTCAATGAAGTATATAGCTGCAATTTCATTGTTGCAATAAAATGAAGTATAGAGCTGCAATTTCCTTGTTGCAACATGATAGAGCCAAAAAAATCAATGCTACAACACACCTATGTTTGGTGCTACAACATGCCTCAACTTAATGATGTAAAACACTGATAGTTAGTTTTTGAGAATAGCCATTTCTACTTAGGAATAGCTAAAACAACACACCTCCAACCAAACTCCAGCCAAAAAATTGTCATTAATAGATTGTAGGAAGACAATTTAACCACCTAATGAAGAAATTAACAAGATATAGTTGGCTGCCAGTAAAGAATTCTTGACCACAATAGAAGATCGACCCTACTGCCACTTGTCATAAAGTGTCAATGTTTGTTTTATATTTTCTATTTTTTGGTGAATGGTTGTAATCAAGAAGGAACACCTTGAGGATAAGAATATTCTCATGGCTATCCTTCAACTTATTAATACAATTTAGACTATACTGCTATGAATAAAATACCAGCCTCTACTCAAGCTAGGGAGCACAAAAAATTGCATTTTTCTTTTATGAACTTTTTTTAATACAAATATTGTGGTTCTATTCCATTTCCTATTATGCTTTATATGAATGGTGTGTTTCTAAATTAGGAAATATATTTTTATAGATAGTGCCTTGTCTGATGAGGTACAAACCCCTCCTTAGTTTGCTAGTACTTGCTTCCAAACTCAATTGTACTAGAATATTGTTACATTTAAATCATCAACTAAGACTGCGTATTCAACTAGTGATGTGGCACATGTGTTCATCAGATATGTGGTTAGATTGCATGGTTTTCCAAGGAGGATTGTGTCAGATAGGGATGCAAAGTTCACTTCCAAGTTTGAGAAGGATTTTTTTGCAGGTTTAGGTACAGATTTGGCATTTAGTACAACTAATCATCCATAGACTGATGGACATACATAGAGGATCAACAAGATATTGGAAGATATGCTAAGGATGTATGTGATGCATTAGCAGAGGAGATGGGAGGCGTATATTCAATTGGTTGACATCACTTACAATAATGGTTACCATGAATCAATGAGGATGAGTCTGTTTGAGGCATTGTATGGGGGCATTTGTAATACTCCCATTGTTGGAGTAATCGGGTGATTAGGGTATTTATTACCAAAAATGCTATCAGAAATGTAACAGGAAATGCAAGTAATCAATAAGAATATAAAGGAAGCACATGATACGAAGAAAATCTATGCAGATCATAACAGGCTATTTAAGGAGTTTTAGATTAGGGAGTAGATGTATTTGCACATCAATCCAAAGAATATCTCCTTGAGAATTGGTTAGTGTGCCACGCTGGCACCTCGATTTTTTGGGCCTTTCAAGATCCTTGAAAGAATTAGGCTAGTATCCTATCAACTTGCACTACCTCTGAAAACGAAAGTCCATGATGTTTTATATGTATCATTGCTTAGTAGTTATGTTAAAGATGTTGATCATGTGATTGAATGGTATGTATTGCATGTGGATCTAGATGGAGAATTACAGCTGGAACCTTAATTTATATTGCAGAAAAGGTACTCACGCTCTACAACCAAGCAGGTTAAAGTGTAGGGGAAGCACTTTAGGCCCCATGAAGCTACATGGGATATGGCGGATCATATGTAGGTTATGCATCATTATTTATTTATTGATTGAATGAATATCCTTGATATGTGTTTTGATATATGCTTTGGGTACATGTTTTTATGTGAAGTTTTGGTATATGTACATACGTATATGGATGTAAATACCTCCATGGGTTGTGTTATAAAGCTCCAATAAGGAGTATGGGTGTCATGTCATTATGGTTGTCATGTTGTTATGTTGTGATATCAGTTTTCTTCTCAGCAGGTTGATCATTGTAAATACTGCAACGAGCGAAGTTATAAATCTCCATGGGAAGTGTGTTTTTATTTCAATAGTCTTGCTGGTTATAGGTGTCATTGAACACCGAGGACGGTGTTCCCCAAAGGGGGAGGGTCCTGTAACAACCCTGATGAAAAATCCATGTAATAAAATTAATAAAGTAAAAAAAATAACCACGTTTATGGGACATTTATTACAAGTTGAATGTTGGTAAAACCATCATAGTGCATGTTTTAATTTTGGTTATTATGGCTAAGGGAATTTTCAAAGGAAATGGAAAAGGATTTCGAAAGAAAAACGTGCAATTATTTGGAATTTATTTATGAAAATAATGGAAAATAGAAGAAAAGGAAGGTGAAAGGTCACAAGTTTCATGTGAGAAGTAAAATGACGGAAAATAATGGAAAATGAAGAAAATAGAGGCCTCATTGACAAAGAGGCTTTGAGGACCACTTTTTACATTTCTACCAATTAAATTTTAGAGATCTTTGTCCATTCTCTCTCTCACACTCTTGGACACTTAGATTTTTCTTGGAAGCACTTCAAAATTGGATCAAGAAAGGAAAAGAAGGTATAAAGGAAGAAAATATCAAGCAAGAAAGAGCAGGATCAAGAAACTACAATTCATATACTTAGACTTATCAATTTGCATGTGTGATTTCCTTGCTAGATTTGGCATGCATGGTTATACATGTATGTTTTTGGTTCTATCATTGTCACTGGAATAGGTTTTTATAGGCGTGACAGTGTTCTTCAGCCTTGCCTTGCCATTTTCAGATAACCATTATGTGATGGGGTTCTCATGTTTTGGTTGAGATGGATTTTCAGATGGATTTGAAGCTAAGTGAGATGGATCTTTCAATGAAAGAACACATGGCCTAGTAATCCCTAAAACATACTGTGGATTGCGGTAAAGACAGTAGCCCAATAACCCATGAACCCGATCATGGGTTGTGGTAAAGCCAGGTATTGTGTACCACGGTGGGCCTAGTATTCATCAGTTGGTGAATGATCTGATATACGATAAATCCTAGATGTGGGTTCCCTTTATTAAGCCTAGAAATCCTTGGTTGGTGAATGGTGGGATATACGGTAAATCCTAGAGGGTGGTGTCTCGATTATGGCATAGTGGTCCTTGGATCAGACTGTGGATTATGGTATATCATAGAGACTAATAGACAAGAAAAAATTCTCATGGTGTAGGTGGAGAAGTCTGGTGGCATCCATGCTTGTTTATGGCTTAGTGATCTAGTGAGGATTGTGGTAAAGCATCATTCTATTGATGAGGGTGAGGTGGTTAGCCTCAAGAATCCATGGTTGGTTATTTTTATTTGAGTCCCACATTCATGCTTGGAATATGTCACAAGGGTGATTGGATGAAGAGATATTTGGCTCAACCAATCTATGGTCGGGTGGAACGTGGTAGTCCCATACTGTTGGCTCCTACATTCATTAATAAGAGTTTCTTTCCTTGGTATTTTATTTGTAAATGTACTCGATTATATGTGGAATTTATGGACATTGTGTCCTCATTATTTTTGTTGTTTATATGTTGGTTATGAATATGTTTTATGACAATTAAAAGGTATGGTTTTCATCATGTTTTTTTTTGTAAATGAATGAGCAATGAATATATGACCTAATAGATGATAATGCACCTAATGTGATAAGGAATCAGAGCTTCTTAGAAAATATAAGATAAGCGTAAGACGCCTATTCTCAAATATCTTATTATGACTTTTAGAATGCATATTTGGGGCATTTTTTACGAAATTCATATCATGGCTAGCAGGGGTCCAGTCAAGTATTTGTTCAATAATTTGAAGTTGCATCACGGTCTCTATGTATATTTTCATTTATGTAAATTCCATGAAGTTCTGGGAAGTGATTGGTTCCTATCCCTAGAATTTAGCCTTAAATCTCATAGTTGTTGACATAAAAGTGGTATAAAAACTCCATAGTCACACTCAGGAAGGCTCATGGGAGTGACTGAAACCCTCAGTATCTTGGAGGACTTGTCAAGGGATAGAATGGGGCTCTAGGCCCTTGAATTGCTGAGTTTCCTCAGCTGTATCTCTTGGAGTTTCTTTACGATGTGTGGATGGTCAAATTGGTTGTGTTCCATAATTTTCAATTCCTTAAGGTGACCTAGGAGGTTGAATTAGATCATAGTAGCCTCTCATCACATGCTTACCCCACCAACATAGTCAGCTTGGGTAAATGTGGGAGGAGGGTGTCACATAAGAGATAAATTCACTGAGACAATCAGGTCTATAGGGAAGCTTCTCAATACAAAAGGTCATGAGATTTCCTAATATCTGATAGCCATAGCTCCTAGTCAAGCCTCTAGTCATATAGTGTTAAATTATTAGCATATAAGGTCTAAGGGCTCTTGTTTTTCTCGAATGTTGGATGCATAAATGGAAACATTTTTCTTCAATACATACGCAATAATTATTGGCCCTTGGTAAAACCTCTAGTCATAGAGTTCTTAAATATTCAACGATTAAGGTGTAAAGGCCTTAGATCCTAGGAATATTAGTTATACACTAAAGTCACAATATTCTCCTAATATATCGAGGCCTAAGATATGATTTCTAGATAGGTGAAAGAGAAATGAGTTGACATGCAACATGAAGTAAGGGACATGATAATGGAGGACACATGTCAGCCAAATTTAACATTGTTGGATGGTCAACTGTGTATGTTAATAAAGGTTGACATTGATGTCAATATCACATTGTTCGTGATGGAAAATTATTATATGTGATGTTGCCTAAATGTACATTTATCGTATTCCCCTATCCTCATGCAACCCCTAAATATGTGAAACCCTAATTCTGTGTAAAGAAACCCCTTTTCTCTATTTTTTTTATGAAACCATAAACCCTAAAAATTTCCTATAAAACCCTAACCTAATCCTTAAAATTTCCAATCCTAAAAATTCATAAATTAATAAATCCTAACTCCATAATCCCATAATTCCAAAATTCCTAAAATCCTAAAACTCTAAAAGTATTCATAAAAAAATAAATACCAAAACAAGGGCTAAGAGAATGACCAAAAAGTGAGCCAAAGAAAAAGTTAAAAAGAGACCCACATATGTCATAAGACAAAGGAAAGATTAATTATTTTCTATATTCTTAAGTCAGCCAAACATAAGCCAAAGAAACACACATATTGCTAAACACTACAGACAAAATACGTATTAAAAAAATTAATGCTGGAAGTGGTGTATATTGTTCAGCTTCACCAAGATATGTCGGCTCCACCTACACGTCATATCGACTTCTCCTTTGATGGTTCCATTGTATTAATACAAATGACTCAAGCTAGTTTGAAATATATATCTCGGTCAATAAATAATAGAAGTAATAAAAAAAAGGCAAGGATAATACATATCGAAACCTAGGCAACGCTTATTTTATTAGAACATCGTGAACCTGGATCCAAGTCACCTTGGTGAATTCAGGTCAAAACCTTGGAAACATTTATTTTATTGGAACATTGTGAACATGGATCAAAGTTGTTGGAATTTCTGAATATTCGAAATAACAGAGAGGAAAAATATAATTCCTCTGCAAACATAAAGATAAAAAAAAAATTATGGACAGAGATGTTGAAAAATTTCTATTTCATTAAACTGAAAAACTATTACAAAATGAGAATCTTTTTCAGAATCATAGTTCTAGTTTACAATGAAAAAATTTGCATCTCTTGACTGCTACACACATGGTCCTTCTCTTTCTCTCTGCACTCTGTCTTTTTCTTTTAATACAGTCACTGTGCTTACAAAAATCACACACTCTGTTTTTTTCGTTTTAACACACAGTCACTTTTCTGCCTTCGGGCATTACATTTATCACACTATCTTTTGTTGTGTATTACAAGGTTTATATATATTGTAAATCTTTTATATTTACAATATATATATTACAAAATTTATATATATATTCCTAAGTTGAAAGCTTCTCACAATAAAACATACGTCACACATATTTCAAATGAATAAAACATTAAAATCATTAAGCTTAAAGTTTAAAACCTTTAAAAAAAATTCATCGCGGATTTTAAAACATAAAAAAAAATTCCGTTTGATAGGCTTATCGCATCCATTCATGGGCATGCTGACTGTGCTTCAAGATTTGCGATAAGGTTGTTGTTACACCATTTTTTGGTCATCTAACCTATTATCATTAGATGGACCCAAGTACACCATGTAAGACTAATTTTACCCTAAGTAAAATTGCTTTCACTATGTGAAATAACTTAGTAAAACACCTTTATTAAGTTGTTTATGGTCTAAACAGGAAACCCCAAAAGGAAATAATAAACAAATCTATATTTGTTTATATTTCCTCAAGGAATAATTAGTTAAACATAAATTTAATTATTATTCCTGGTCATATTTAACCCAAAACAAGGAAATCAATTAAATAAATCCTTATTTATTTGATTATTTCCTAGGAATAAGTTATTTAATCCTTATTTTGACAATATTCCTAGTTAAATTTGACTAAATAATTAAATAAATCATTATTTATTTAATCATATTTCCACCATTTCCTTAAAATAATAAATAAATCATTTATTTATTTACTATTTATAAATAAAGGAATTGACCCAAGCCAAAAATCCTTTTCCCTCCAACAAATATAATAAAACATTCCTAAAAGGTGGTTCTAAAATTTGTTAATAATATTTTATTCATGCACCAAGTTCTAGATCGGCCTAATATTTTCTTATAAATAGAAGGTTTTCTCATTCATTTGTCACCTCTCATTGCATTAGATCACTCTAGATCTATACTCTTGGTCACATTCTCCATTTTTGTCTTATGAGCTCCCTTTGAGTTCTATGTTTGTCTGGGTTTTCTACACCAACAAGAGAGAGAAATTTTAGATCTAAAATGATGAGGACTTTCAAGAACCCATCCCATTGAGGAGAATCGGAAACAACCTTCTTGTTTTCCTCTCAGGTGCCCCCTTTTAATATAAAAAATTCTTTCAAATACATTGTTCTTGTCTTGTCTATTGGATGCATGGAGACACATTTTATTTTTACTACTTGATGTCTTTTATGCTTAGATCTGGATTTGTGCAGCGTTATTTGGATCAACTAACTACAGATTTAAATATATTGGTAGTCATACTTGATGTTAGGGCTATTTGTTATGCGTAGCTAAAGTGGTCTTTTCCGACGAAAGATTCATACTATCAATTGGCGATTCCATATGGGTTTTCTTTTGCGACCACTGTCATTTTATATATTCATGCATATCCAACTATTTTAGACCCTAGGGTTTCTCTTAAGTTTTTTGTTTTTCCTATTTTTTATGGTGTTTTTCACCTCTAAAACCCTCAAACATTAATATTTTTAACTTCCGTGTGTTTCTAGCCTTATTGCGTAGGTGACAGACATTAGCCGCAGCTGAGACGACAATTTTTTCTGAAATCTGTCGCCGAGAGACCCGGATCTGCAGGTCACACTTATCGGCCCAAAAACTGCGACTCGAACTTGAGTGCGCACTTTTCTGCCCCAAAACTGCGACCTGGACTGAAAACAGGTCAGAACCTGCGATCTGCACTTTTTTCTGCAATTTTCCAGCAATTTTTCTGGGTTTGTCTGAAGCTTCTGTCTGGGTTTCCCAGCCTCCGTCTCTGCCCGATTCGACCTGTTTCTGATCTGTTTCACTCAACTAAGTGGGAATATTTCCCCTTAGGGCTTTAGTACCCTCCAATTTTTGTGGGCAAGTTTTAGCTGTTTCAGACGTCTGAATTTTCAGAGTTTCAGCCTTCTTCCTTTCAGATCTGATACCTCCTTTTCAGATCCCTTTAGATCAACTCTTATCCATTTCAAATCACCTCATATAGTTTTGTTTGGGCTTACCTCTAGGGCCACCTCCTCATCCCTCCTACCTTTAGCTGATTTCCCCCTTTGTTACAACAACCTTTCCTCTTCCTCTTTTCTGTTTTCTGCACCTCTTTTCAGCAGATTTCTCCTTTAGATCCCTGTCCCTCCCGACTTTAGATATACTGGCCTCTTTTTCGTGTGTTTTGATTAGATTTTTTCCCTCTTCTAGACTAGTTTTGGGAGACCTGCCTTCTTGGGTTAGATTGATGCACTGTTAGCTGTTAATTTTCTATTCTTTCAGTCTTATTTACTGTTCTCTGCAGATTTATTTTCAGTTACGCAACACAATTTTTCTTTTACTCTCAAAATGTCTGGGTTTAAAAATTAAAATTAACACATGCCACACACTGACCCTAAGTGAAGAAGAGCTTGGTTACCACCACCTGGCAAAGACTTTAAAATCAATTGACACTGCACCTCTCTACCCTTGTTTTGACATTGACCTCACTTGATTTTGCACCTCCCTGTCCTTGTCGGTTTTGTCTTCTTCCCGTCATCATTATGCCACCAAGGAATTTATCCGGGAGACTTCTTGGCCTTCACCCTCAGTTTTTGGTTGGTCGACTTCCTCCTTCCCGTCGTCATCGAGTAAGTCCTCCCCCAAGTCTGAACTCCAACTCTTCTTCTGATTGTTCGGGTTCTCCCCCTACTCCTGGTTCTCCCCCTGTTACCTTCACCATGTGTAGTTCAGGACCTATCGCTAGCTGCAACCCCAGTTCTACTACTGGGTCCATTTCCAGTGGAACCACTATGGGAACTACCTCGACTGCTCCCTTGCTCCCCTTCATGGTAGGCCTCAGTCTCCCCAATTTAAATCAGTTGATCAATGATCCTATCCACCATGATGTTGGTTGGCTTGCTATGCCAACCAAGCTCCCCTTCGACATTCCCAAGTCTAAAGGCCTTGCTGGAGAGGATCCCTCCAACCATATTTGATCTTTCCACATGTGGTGTTCATCCCATTCCATTACTGATGATTCCATCAGTCTTAGATTGTTCCAATGCACGCTTACCGGCGAAGCTTCTAAGTGGTATGTTGATCAGCCCACTTCCTCTCATACCACCTTTGCGACTCTTGCCCAGGCTTTTTTATCTTACTTCCATCTTCCCCTTCGTTATGACACTGGTATTGAACTTCTGACTTCTTTCTGTCAATCATCTGCGACCCACCTATCTGATCATGTCTAGGAATGGCAGAGAAGAAAGAGCCTATGTAAATCTCCTACCTTTGAAGACCATGTCTACATGGACTGGTTCATTAGATCTCTCTTGCCCCCTATCGGGAAAGATTTCGCATTGCATTTTCCTCAAACCGAAGAAGCTTCTCTCTAAATGGCATTAAAATATGACCTAATCTACGCTCAGATGGCTTATGTTTATACTGTTCTACCTTATCTCCCTAGACCCGGTGATGCCCATGCACCGGGGGCACCTCATGCCGCCAACAATATCGTTGGAGCTATCTCTCATACATATGCCCAACCTCCCATGGATTATGATTTTCCTGGGGGGCGAGGCAGCACCTCCCGCACATTTTCCCCTCCCAGTAGCACATCTCTAGGATACAGCATGCCCCCTCTTTTGGCCCAACCTCCTACTTAACACAATGTTACCCAACCCCCTTATTATCTGTATCCACAGCTTGGTGCTCCAGCTCCTCCAACATCAACACCTTGTTGGCAATATGATGCAGAGTGTTGTCCTTGATGGCAACCCAATAAATGAAGATGAAGACATGTGACTGTTGACATGTGTTGTCCTTGATGGCAATCCACCTGATGAAGTTATTCCTGACGTGATGGACTTGGTAAATGATGTTTGTTAGCAATATGATGATGAATGTTGTCCTTGAAAGGCAACCCTCTTGATGAAGATAATGGCAACTTACTGGATGAAGTTGTGCTTGATAGAATATGTCTTGTACAGAAGGCAATGAAGAAAGGAATTCAACATGTGCTAGATCTATGATGAAAAGAGTATGTCTCAAGGCATACGCGGATCTGTCTAAGGGAAGTCGCGTATGCACGCGGGAAACAACGTTCCAAGTTGCGTATGGGAAAAAGCGCTCATAAAGTGGGGCCCGTGGTATTGAAGGCTCATGGTATTGTTTTGGCTCATGGTATTGAGGCCCATGGTATTGATTTGGCTCATGGTATTGAAAAAGGGGCCCGTGGTATTGAAGAAGGATAAACCTATATAAAGAGAAGAAATTCATTATGCAAATGATGAGTGTGGGAGCAAGATGTCTGAGCTTGAATGAATACTTCTCTGTGAAGTATATCTGTATGGAAAGGGTAAAGGTTTGATTATAAATCTGAATCTATGGTGCACTTATGAAGAAATGATGAAGCGGGATTTCTAGATCTGAAATGTACTTGTATTTGCTAGATCTGTTTATGGAGTGATTAGATCTGTGATGAGGCGAACATCTGTCTGAAGTAAAGGGTTGAATCTAAAATGAATGTCTGATCTGAAGAAGTATGCAGCTCTGTAATGATTGAAGATCTATACGCTACTTCGCCGCAGAGGAAGCGCGTATATACGCGGCTTCGCTGAAAGAAAAGCGCGTATGCGCAATTAAATTGGTTTTGTAATATGTACAGAAGTATACGCTGGTTCATGTGAATGGAAGCGCGTATATACGCGACATCAGTGAAGTGAAAGCGCATATGAAAACTAGGGTTTGCTAAAGTACGACGGTAGAAATGGCGGTCTATTACTGTTTGTATTTAATAACACTATACGTATTCTGCGACCGAGTTGTACGCATTGGTTGGTTGTAGTTGAATCTATGAAGAGGTCGGTACGAAAATATGATGAAACTTGGTCTGCAAGTTGTGTTCTATTGAAGTTGTTGGATCCAGTGTGAAAATTGATGAAACGTGGTCCATAGAGGTGCTGGGGGTTGTAGCCTTCAGTCAGGGGGTTGTAGCTCCCTTCCAGGTGAGGCTGGTAAACGAGATCAGGGGGTCGTAGCTCCCTTCCAGGAGAGGCTGGTAAACGAGTCAGGGGTTGGAGCTCCCTTCCAGGAGAGGCTGGTAAACGAGCGCAGGTGGATGCCTGCGTGCTGGTCAAGTCTGCGCCAGCACATATGTTGTAAGACGTTTTCTCTATAATAAAATATTGAAGGCTGAGCAACTGCAGCGGTGGTTTTCTCCCGACTTGGGTTTCCACCTAAAATTCCTGGTGTTCATGTGTGATGCTTGTGTGATGGTTTACTCTGCTCTTACTGTTCATGCTTACTGTTTATTAAACGTCTGATGAATGAATGATGGAATGATTTAAGTGAAGATCTAATAACATAATTAGATATATGTGTATACGCGAGTTTCATAAAGGGTATCTGCGTATATACGCGAGTCTGTTTCAGGAAAGTAGCGTATGGGTTTTAGAAGCAAGAAAAAGTAAAAGTTTTGAATATGCTGTAAATACTGATTCACCCCCCCTCTCAGTATTTTTCCCAACAATTGGTATCAGAGCAGGTTCTTCTGCAGAAGCTTGATCGCTTGAAGGAGATCCATCTCAATGGGAAGTCAAGAAGGAGTAATGTCTATAAAACCACCTCTATTCAATGGAAGCAATCTGATATTCTGGAAGGTACGAACAAAAGCATACCTACAAAGTCTTGGTGCAGATGTATGGGCAATCGTGGAAGAAGGTTATCAATACCCAACAAGTATTCCTACTGATGCAGCTGAAAGGAAGAAGTATGAAATCAATGCCAAAGCAGTGAATGTCTTATTGGGAAGTATGTATGAATCAGAATTTTCTAAAGTGATGTAGCTACATTCAGCAAAAGAAATATGGGACAAAATAATTCTAAGCTATGAAGGAGACACAAAGGTAAAAAGTGCAAAACTCCAAACTCTTAGAATTGAATATGAAAATTTGAAGATGCATAGTGATGAGAGTGTTGCCAGTTTCTTTCTTCGTTTGGATGATATTGTAAATCGAATGAGAAATTTGGGTGAAACCATAGCTGATACTACTCTGGTGGAAAAGGTCTTAAGATCATTGACTTCAAAATTTGACTCTAAAGTTTCAGCTATTGAAGAAAGGCAAGATCTGCAATCGCTTACTATTGTTCAATTACATGGTACTCTGACTGCTTTTGAAATGAGACAAGGAGGTCCTTCTCAAATAAGAGAAGTTGCTTTTAAGGCATCTACAAAAGAAAAGGAAAAGGAAGTTGTCAAAGAATCCAGCTATATATCCGATGAAGAAGAAGCGAATTTCGTGAGAAAGCTCCAACTAGGTACTGGAAGATTCAAAGGTAAGCTTCCCTTCAAATGTTTTGAGTGTGGAAAAGTTGGTCACTATGCCGCTAAATGTCCTTATAGAGAAAAGCATGGTAAAGGGAAAAAATTTGAAAAGAGAAAGAGTTATTATGCAAAAGAAGATGATGATGAAGTGTCTAGTGAAGATGAAGAAGATTCTGACCACGATCTGAAAGTGCTCATGGCAAAGAAGCAAAAGAAGAAGCCTACTCGAAACAAGGAGATATCTCAGAAATCATATATAGCAAAAATTGAAGAAGATGAACCAGGTATTAATCATTGTTCTTGTCTCTTACTTAATTGCATGTGCAAAGATTATGACAGTGAAAGTGACAGTATGGATCCAGAAGTTTCTGACGAAGCTCTACAAATACTCATGGCAAAGAAGGAAAAGAAGAAGGCCACTTGTAATACTCTTCTTTATGCAAACAATAGTGAAGATAGTAAAGTTGAAGCTATCAAGATCAAAGTTGAAGAACAACAAAAGGAAATTGATACGAAAGATTCTATTTATAAAGAGATGACCTCTCAAATGAAAGATCAAATAGAAATGTTGAATGGAGAGGTGGACAAGTATCAAAGGTTTCATACTTATGCATCCAATCGAATTAAAGAACTAGAAGCAGAACTTGAAAAATCAAGCAAGAAGAATGAAGGACTTGAAGCTGCAATCATCTCTCTGCAGGCAGATCTAGAAGCATCAAGTAAGAAAAATGAGGAACCTCTACAATCATTTGAAAAGGAAGGCCTTGAAGCAGAAATCATATCTCTCAAAGAAGATCTGAAAAAATCAAATAAGAAGAATGAAGAGCTAGAACAAACATGTGAAGAAAACAAAAATTGGTTGAAAGAAGAGATCCTAAATCTGAAGGATCAAGTAGAAGATGGAAGAAGGAAAGAAGAAAGCATGACAAAGCAATGTCAAGCCTTGGAGATTGAGGTAAACATTCTCAAAGGTAAAGTAGAAGAAAAGGTTAAACTTTTGAGGTTTCAAGATAGTACTAACACTTTGGACAATATTCTAAGTAATCAAAGGTCTCCTGCTATCAAACTTGGTCTTGGTTTCCATGAAACTGTTAAAGGTGAATCTAGCTCACAAGGAAGTGCTAAAAATTCAGAGGATGTCAATGCAAAACCTGAAGTGTTGAAAGAAATAAAAGATCAACCAACAATCATGAATTCTCAAAGGAATTCATTCAAGAACTTTGAATGTTTTAAATGTCATAATTATGGGCATGTTGCAGCAAATTGCAGGAGCAGATCATTTCAGCCACAAACAAACAGGTTCTACTCAGAAAGGTACTCTAGTTTCTTCAGGGGATATTGTTTCTCATGTAACATGTATGGACATAAAGCAGTTGATTGCAAAAGGAGAAAGATTAGAAATACTAATTATGATTCTTATGCTTATTTCTCTGGACACATGAGATGTTATTCTTGTAACAAGTATGGACATGTAGAAAAGGAATGCGGGTTGAACAAATCTGAGAAAGTGGACAATTTTCAGCACACAAATAGAAAGTTCAAACAAATATGGAAAAGGATGGAGGACCAATCAAAAACGTCGGGAATTCTGACCCTACTGCAGTCATCCGTTTCTGAAGCTTACTTCTCTGATTGACTGCAGGAATGATGTGGGATACATTATGAGATTTAGTAATGTATCGTCACAGGGGAAGCAATGTATGATGTCTCTCATGGTTCATTTGATTATTCTGGTTATATGTATTTCTGACAGTGCATCTGGTGTGAAGAAAAGACAGGAACAGAAGGTAAAATTGCAGGAGGAGATGAAGGTGTGAAATTTTCTATATTTCACTTTCCATACGTGGGTTATATGAAACAAAGTCGCGTATACATGCGATTTCCAGTAGACACAGCCGCGTATGCATTGATGATAAGAGAATTTACCTGATTGCTGAAGATTTGGAGCAGAGGTCCAGGGGGAGCATCAGTCTGACTGATAATAACTGCATTGTTGACTCAATATCAGCTTAATTTCTCAGTTCTAAATGATGATGATATGATACTTGATGTCTTATGATGAAGTTTATGGATAAGTCCTGTTTTCTTGTTGAATGAAGAGTATTCGTTGCTGAGATGGAAGTCCTATAATTCAGAGATAAGGGCAGCCCATGCAGAGATTGTTGCTGATGACTTGCTGATGAACGTTTTCAAGTTGCACAAGTTAAGAAGAAGCACTGATCTAGGGGGAATAGCAGGTTGAATACTAATGATTGCATTGTTGGCAATATGACTGCTTATTCTTGGTTATTGTGATACTCATGCTTAATGATGACTTGGTACATGGTTTATTATGATGAGATTTTGATCCCGGTTTACTGAAAAGTATCTTTTGTGTTCACACATGGATGAGTTGGAAGTTTTTTAGAGCTTTGTTACTATGGTTGAAGATCTTTTGCCTACATATGTTACTTCATGTTAAATCTTGAAGATCTTGATGATATTGGACCACATGGATGATTGTTTGAATCATATTTGAAGATGTTGTTTTGGTATGATAATCTCTCTTGGAAAGATTGTATTGATGCTGCAAAGAATATGAAGGCTTGGTTACTAATGTGCTTATGCTACAACCGTTGGATGACGCTTGAAGACACAACTGCACTGTTCTATCTATCTGTAGTCCAGGGAAGCATTCAAAAGAAGCTGAACATTGTATTTTTCTCACAGAGAATCAGATATGGTTGAAATTTAGAAGATGGTTTGGGATACGCGGGTTTCCCGAAATACAGTCGCGTATATACGCTATTTCCTTCACAGAAAACCGCGTATGTCTGATTGCTGACAATTTTTGGTTGAAGTCAGCTCTCTTCAGCACAGCTGCAATGCTGTTTGGTATCTCAGATACTGTTTGGTATCTCAGATACTGTTTGGTATCTCTGGTGGTGTTCCAGTTCTCATAATTATGTTTCTAATGTTTTGATAAAGATGCCTTGATGATTTGTTGGTGAAAATGTTCAGGATGCACAAACTAAGGGGGAGCCTTAGTCCTATGAAAAGGATGCATGGATGCACAGATTCAGGGGGAGCCTTAGCATTAGCGTTGCTGAGTATAATGAAGTGTTGGCATTATGATGGTTCTGAAATATGTTCTCTTTCTTGAGGACTTTCTGGTGTTGGTCTTAAAGTTATATTTGTAGTTTGATGAAAAGGTCATGTTGAGACCCATGATGTAAAATTGTAATATTCAGTCATGTAAGGACTTGTCTAATTTGTAAACCCACTTGGTTGGGTAGCTGAGTCAAATTTTGTAAACCCAATTAGTTGGGTAGCTGAGTTGAAATATGTAAACCCACTTGGATGGGTACTTGAGTCTTATATGTAAATCCACTTGGTTGGATATTTGATGTAATTTTGAGTCTTTTGGTGATAGGAAGTTCATAGAGTCATGTACTTCATTGAAAAATATGTTTGAAGATTCAGCATGAACTCAGGGGGAGCTTGGTCACTTCAGTATATATCAGATCTGCAGAACGCTTCTTCTACATGAGGAGAAAAGGGGAGAGTGTGTTGGTTTTGATCCGCCCTTTGCCCTTGATGTCAAAGGGGGAGAATGACATGGTGTTTGAATGAAGAAAAAGAATGGTGTCAAAAATGGAGAGAGTGACATGGTGTCATTGTATTCTTAAATGTACCTATCTGTTGTGGTAACCAAACACCATCGTGGTTGCCATCAAGTCCAAAGGGGGAGATTGTTGGCAATATGATGCAGAGTGTTGTCCTTGATGGCAACCCACTGAATGAAGATGATGACATGCGACTGTTGACATGTGTTGTCCTTGATGGCAATCCACCTGATGAAGTTATTCTTGACTTGATGGACTTGGTAAATGATGTAAATCTGATATGAAATGATGTTTGTTAGCAATATGATGATGAATGTTGTCCTTGAAAGGCAACCCTCTTGATGAAGATAATGGCAACTTACTGGATGAAGTTGTGCTTGATAGAATATGTCTTGTACAGAAGGCAATGAAGAAAGGAATTCAGCATGTGCTAGATCTATATGATGAAAAGAGTATGTCTCAAGGCATACGCGGATCTGTCTAAGGGAAGTCGCGTATGCACGCGGGAAACAACGTTCCAAGTCGCGTATGGGCAAAAGCATTCATAAAGTGGGGCCCGTGGTATTGAAGGCTCATGGTATTGTTTTGGCTCATGGTATTGAGGCCCGTGGTATTGATTTGGCTCATGGTATTGAAAAAGGGGCCCGTGGTATTGAAGAAGGATAAACCTATATAAAGAGAAGAAATTCATTATGCAAATGATGAGTGTGGGAGCAAGATGTCTGAGCTTGAATGAATACTTCTCTGTGAAGTATATCTGTATGGAAAGGGTAAAGGTTTGATGATAAATCTAAATCTATGGTGCACTTATGAAGAAATGATGAAGCGGGATTTCTAGATCTGAAATGTACTTGTATTTTCTAGATCTGTTTATGGAGTGATTAGATCTGTGATGAGGCGAACATCTGTCTGAAGTAAAGGGTTGAATCTGAACTGAATGTCTGATCTGAAGAAGTATGCAGCTCTGTAATGATTGAAGATCTATACGCTACTTCGCCGCAGAGGAAGCACGTATATACGCGGCTTCGCTGAAAGAAAAGCGCGTATGCGCAATTAAATTGGTTATGTAATATGTACAGAAGTATACGCTGGTTCATGTGAATGGAAGCACGTATATACGCGACATCAGTGAAGTGAAAGCGCATATGCAAACTAGGGTTTGCTAAAGTCTGTGGTAAGAAATGACTGATCTATTCTGCTGTATTGCTGCTATCTGTATTCTACTGTTCTGAGTTGTCTGCATCAGTTTGGTTGTATGATTGAGCTTAAATCTATGAAGAGGGTCCAGTCTGAAAATATGATGAAACGTGGCCTACAAGTATTGTTCTATTGAAGTTGTTGGATCCAGTGTGAAAATTGATGAAACGTGGTCCGAAGGGGTGCTGAGGGTTGTAGCCTTCAGTCAGGGGGTTGTAGCTCCCTTCCAGGTGAGGCTGGTAAACGAGATCGAGGGGTCGTAGCTCCCTTCCAGGAGAGGCTGGTAAACGAGTCAGGGGGTCGTAGCTCCCTTCCAGGAGAGGCTGGTAAACGAGCGCAGGTGGGTGCCTGCGTGCTGGTCAAGTCTGCGCCAGCACATATGTTGTATGATGTTTTCTCTATAATAAAATATTGAAGGCTGAGCAACTGCAGCGGTGGTTTTCTCCCGACTTGGGTTTCCACCTAAAATTCCTGGTGTTCATGTGTGATGCTTGTGTGATGGTTTACTCTGCTCTTACTGTTCATGCTTACTTTTTATTAAACATCTGATGAATGAATGATGGAATGATTTAAGTGAAGATCTAATAACATAATTAGATATCTGTGTATACGCGAGTTTCATAAAGGGTATCTACGTATATACGCGAGTCTGTTTCAGGAAAGTAGCGTATGGGTTTTAGAAGAAAGAAAAAGTAAAAGTTTTGAATATGCTGTAAATACTGATTCACCCCCCATCTCAGTATTTTTCCCAACACACCTATGCTTCCCTTGCCTTCTCAACCCCCGCAACAGCAGTCACCGCCCCCTCAAGAGCACGTGGATGCACAGAAGGGCTTTGTGGCTACCCAACCACATGACAGACAGGTGGCCACCCAACCTTCCCCTTCTGGTTCCTTCGATTACCAGATTCTCATGATGAACTCTGATCAACCTTTACCTGTCAACCTTAACCTTCAAACTCAGTCTCGTCAGTACCCCAAGCCTCCCGCTCCGTGTGTCCCTGAGTCACCTTCTTCAGGTTCTATAGAGCCTTTTTCGACATCTAATGGTCCCTTGCATATCCCTCAGCCCAAATTTGAGGTTCATGCCAAGATTCCTAAGGGCCCATTACGCCGAAATGCTGCTTCTGGTCGAGCTGCTCATTCGTATAGCATAGTAGATGATTTGGCGCAGTCTCCTGCTACCATTTCAACATTGGAACTCCTCCAGTCGTGTCCTTCTCAAAAGAAGGATCTACTATCCACCATGGGCGCTGTAGATCTTGTTGATAACCAATTGATTGTTTTCGACACCCATCAATCAAAACATCCTCCCCTTCCTACTTCCGTAGCTTTCCAAATGCCAATCAAAATCTGGAACGCTCACATTTCTCGGTGTATTATTGATGATGGGGCATCCACCTGTGTGATGTCTGCTTCGGTTTAGAAACAACTCAGATCTCTGGAGATGGCCCCTTCCACAATCACCCTTCGTGCATGGGACGACCATGCCTCCCAGCCCATTGGCATATTCCGTAATTGTCCTATCACTCTTGCGGGCAAGACTGTTTGCGTTGACGTTGAATTCATTGGCACCCCTCTTGATTATAACATTATTTTGGGGCATAGCTACACTTATGCCATGTCTTATGTCCCGTCTGCAGTCCACCGCAAGATGTTTTTCCCTCATAATGGAAAGATAGTCACCATTGACCAGTTGACATATCATGAGCCAAAATCTCAGACCTCCCCTGAGTCGACCATCTCTTCTATAGCCAATAATAAAACCATCGATTCTTTGACCAATGTCTCCCCCGGCATTTACAAAGACTCCTCCTTGCTTGGAACTTTCCCTGGTATTCCTCCTCCTCCTATCTCTGATCCCAGCTTAGCAAATGTTTTCATGATGCAATCGTCTCGGGCTGACCTTAAATGGACAGATTTGGCTAGTTAGCAACCCCAACCTCAACCTCGCCCGCCACAACCTGCTCCTATCCCTTTGCCTCAGCCAGCCAGACCTCTTCCTTCTATCCCTTCTCCTACAGCTGGTACCCATGAGCCCCTCTATCCTCTTGGGTCAGTTCCACCAGGTCTCAACCATCTTGGAGCCATCCCTCCTGCCCATTACCCTACTGGTCAGATACCTTTCCTTGCTCCCCCTCCCAGATTCTATTCGATTCCCATCATGGCCACCCTCTCCCTCCCCAATTTGACCCTGAGCATACCCGTTTGGTACCTTGAACCTCCAGCCACTACCCCGCCTGGTCAACCCAAACCTTATCTTGCTTTGACCCCAGTTTAACTGGTCCCCATGACTTCTCCTGCTGCAACAGTGCCTCAGTCACCTCAACAGGAACCACCTCCTATTGCGACTGCTTCTGTTAAGAATGACAAAGCTCGTAGTGGGGCATCAAAGGACAATGTTTCCTTGAAAAACCCTACCCCTCCTCGGCCTCCAAAGCATACCATCTAGTGTGATTTGTGTGATGTTGTCGATCACGCCACCCATAGTTGTCCTGAAATGCCTCATCTCAAGCCCATGGTTAATGTCGCATTCCCTGAGTCCATGGTCCTAGAAGCCTTTATTTCTTCCACGACTGCGGCGAAGAATGCCAAGACTATTCACACCAACCACCCCTGTGCTTTGTATGATCTCCATGGTCATTACACCCACCTTTTTTCCTGCCTCAAGGACTTCCACATCTCTCTAGCCGCGGTCCGCCAATTCGAGGCCAAGCGCAACGAGTCCACCTCTCCCCTATTTGTGTGTTTTGCTTCGATAGAACTACTAGCCATGATGGCTCCCATTGAAACTCCCCCTCCTGATGTGGAGATGACGGAGCCTTCGTCCACCATTTTCTACCTATCATCATCCATGAGACCCTCGGGGAACATTCCCTTTGAATCCTCCCCTGTTGTTTCACTTGACCTTCCTTCAGCGATCACCCTAGGCTCAACATCAGTAGATCCTTTATCTTCTTACTCTTTTGTCACCCCTTGTGGCGATGTGCACGTGAACCTCTCTTCTCATGATGATGATTTAGGTAGCTTCGCCGCATCAGGTGGTCTTTCTTCCACTAGTCACCCCATCTTCTATCATGATGACGACATTATGGATGAAATACCCACCCATAACTTTATCCATTCCCCATTACATTGAACCCATGCATTCGCTCCACATAAAACTCGTGGCCATTACATTGAAACCCCATGTTTGGGTAAGGGGGCACCCATATTTGAGAGACCAGTAGAAGCAATTTTCCACAACTCTCCTAGTGTATCTAGTCATGTCGACTTTAGTACCATTATTCTTCCACATTTAGACGAACATCTAGAGTCCCATATCACTTCAGATCACTCTAGGGATGATACCCCTTATCGTTCCTTCATCTTACATCAGCAACCCAGTCTCTTAGACATTGTTGTTGCCCAACCTATGGGTTTTCTAGGAGAGCATCAGTTCATTATCTCCAAATCCTCTCTTTGGGATAGTGACACCAGGTATGCCAACCCGGAAACTTAAAGTCCATTTGATTAATATATGGAGTACTAAAAGAGATTGGTAATCCTCCATTTCCTTTCTCATACTGCATAACCATAACGAAAACAAATGGCGCAACACATCATTAAAATATTTTTAGATTCCCCTTTATACATTTTGGCATGACCACAACATGCTTGGGGGCACCTATGCCCCTCAACCATAACCCTCCTCAAAATCGAATTTGTTCACTTGCAACACTCATACTAGGGGCACTACTTGGCCTCCATAATTGTCCATGCTCGTGTTGATGTTCGTCATGAGTTACCATCTTGTACTCATGTTTTTATGGTCCCCCATTGGACCTTTACTGTGTGGTAGCACCATCCCATCACCCTTGTTTATAGCATCCGAGTTGAGTAATCATTCCATTCATGGAGTCTATCCCGAGTCTCTTTGTACCCTACTATAGTCCTCCATCCTTCAGTGCCTGGTCCCTCTCTCATGTCGCACATGATGACATTCAGTCCCATTATCCCCTATCCCTCTTGATATTGTGTCAGTCGCTGCCAAGTCATCCCTGCCCTTTATGCTCTAACAAGGGAAGTCATCCATCCGCTACTCAGTATCCCCCATTTCATCATCATCCTTAGTGTTAGTCTGTCAGTCGCTCTACTATTTTCTCTCATGCGCGTTAAGGATCCCTTATTGCCTCACCTACGGTGGACCTCCTTCTGTCGACATCAGCTCATTCACTCTAGAAGACAGGTGTATAGGGCGGTGTACCTTGGTTCTAGCTTCTCCATTCGTTTGGTGCCTCGGATCAGGCAAAGGGATTTCTCATTACCCTTTGACCTGATTTTTTCTCCACTCCAGCTCCTTTCAGCATGATTGAGATCCATATACTTGATGTTCCAGTGATCCAGCAGTAGCTATTGGTGATTCTTGGGTGTGTGTGAGATGTCTCAACCCTCATGAGGGGGTGGCCCTGTAGGTAGTCCCCCACATGCCTGGATGACCTCTTCATTTCAGCCATTGATGAAACTCCCTATATTTGATGATGTTGGCCTTAGCCTCTTGTAGTGCCTTTTTGATTTTCATGTATCAGTCGAATTTTGCGAGACCTTCCCCGTGTCTAGGGGGCATTTGGCTTGTATTTGTATCTCATGTACTCAGATATTATTGTAAAAGTCCTGGCTGTTATACCAGGCATAGCATGTATGTGGGATTCATCATTCTATTTTTCTAGCTTGTGTTTATGCTAGCATGTAATTTATAGTTCGGTTCCTTGTTTACTGGACACACTATTCTTTTGTACTTTGTCTCGATGAGCATAGGTATGCCTCCCCCGCCGCCTTTAGCATAGGTACCATCTCATAAAATAGAGACTTGTTGCACCTGTAAGTCTCATCTCCTCAGGGTCTAGTCCTTTAGCACATTAGACTACCTTACATTTCTCTCTTTGACTTCCCTTTCGATGTCTAGTGATTGAGTTCTTACAACGTACTTCGGTCATAAGATTTTCTCCTAACACTCATACGCTGGGGGGCAATCTGTTACACCATTTTTTGGTCATGTAACCTATTATCATTAGATGGACCCAAGTACACCATGTAAGACTAATTTTACCCTAAGTAAAATTTCTTTCACTATGTGAAATAACTTAGTAAAACACCTTTATTAAGTTGTTTATGGTCTAAACAGGAAACCCCAAAAGGAAATAATAAACAAATCTATATTTTTTTATATTTCCTCAAGGAATAATTAGTTAAACATCAATTTAATGATTATTCCTGGTCATATTTAACCCAAAACAAGGAAATTAATTAAATAAATCCTCATTTATTTGATTATTTCCTAGGAATAAGTTATTTAATCCTTATTTAGACAATATTCCTAGTTAAATTTGACTAAATCATTAAATAAATCATTTTTTATTGAATTATATTTCCACCATTTCCTTAAAATAATAAATAAATCATTTATTTATTTATTATTTATAAATAAATGAATTGACCCAAGTCAAAAATCCTTTTCCCTCGAACAAATATAATAAAATATTCTTAAAAGGTGGTTCTAGAATTTGGTTAATAATATTTTATTCATGCACCAAGTTCTAGATCACCCTAATATTTTCTTATAAATAGAAGGGTTTTCTCATTCATTTTTCACCTCTCATTGCATTAGATCACTCTAGATATATAGTCTTGGTCACATTCTCCATTTTTGTCTTATGAGCTCCCTTTGAATTCTATGTTTGTCTGGGTTTTCTACACCAACAAGAGAGAGAAATTTTAGATCTGAAATTCTGAGGACTTTCAAGAACCCATCCCATTGAGGAGAATTGGAAACACCTTTCTTTTTTTCCTCTCAGGTGCCCCCTTTTAATATAAAAATTTCTTTCAAATACATTTTTCTTGTCTTGTCTGTTGGATGCATGGAGCCACATTTTATTTTTACTGCTTAATGTCTTTTATGCTTAGATCTGGATTTGTGCAGCATTATTTGGATCAACTAACTATAGATTTAAAGATATTGGTAGTCATACTTGATTTTAGGCCTATTTTTTATGTGTAGATAAAGTGGTCTTTTCCGACGAAAGATTCATACTAACAGCTACCATTGGCTGGAGGGTACACATACTAGCAGAATTCAAAAATCAATTCAAAAAACATTTAAAGTTTTTTGCATCCAATTTGGAAGAGGCTGACGTAGGCTTCAAAATTTGTGAACAATGTGTGATTGGATATTGTTTATTTACTTGGCGGAGGTGGGTTCCATGCAGGTGACGTGGGGTTTTCAAATTAAATCAAATGTCGTGATAATGAAATGGTTGGTGAGGTTGTTTGATGGCGGGTAGGTGTAGTTTTGAATGGAGCGATGGCATGGTTCAACCCACAATATTCAATGCAAAACATAGCTATGGCTTTAAACAAAAAAATTATCTTACAAGATCATTCAAGCCCGAAATTTATTTCACGATTGTGTGCCAGAAAAAAATTGAAGTTTTATCGTTGTTGTTGTTCTTCTGGTCTTCCTACAGTTGGAATTAAATTTCCAACACTCCCGTTTAATTATAACTGCTGCTTTCTTCCATACCCAGACATTTTCTCAAATAATTAAAACTCTTCTGCCCCAATGGTTTTGTCAATATATCAGCAAACTACTCTTCAGTTCTGCAATGTTTCAAAACAATTTCCCCATTGTTCACTAGCTCTCTGATGTAGTGATACTTGGCATCAATGTGTTTCATTCTCTTATGAAACACTGAATTATTGGATGAATCTATAGATGAGCTATTATCACAATAAAATATTGTGCCTTTTACCTGTTCATAACACAAACTTCTCAACATTCTCCTCATCCATACTGCTTGACATGATGCTGCTGTAGCTGCCACATATTCCGCCTCTGCAGTTGATAAATCCACAATTGGTTATTTCTCAGAAGCCCATGAAATGAATCCTAATCCCATATGAAAAACATATCTAGAAGTTCTTTTCCTGTCATCTATACTTCCAGCTCAATCACTATCAGTATATCCAATCAATTCAAAATTTTCTGAAGTGGTGTATAAAATACCATACCCCTTTGTTCCTTTCACATACCTCAGAATTATTTTTGCTGCTTGCCAATGTGCTTCCTTTGGCCTTTCCATAAATATGGAAATTAAACTTACAACATGCATAGTATCTAGCCTAGTTGTAGTTAAATACATGAGGCTACCAACTATGCTCTTGTACAAACTTGGATCAAAATCCTTGCTACTATCTTCTTTGCTTAATTTCAATTCCATCACTATAGGAGTAATTGCTGCCTTGCAATCTTGCATGTTAAATATTTCGAAAACTTCTTTAACATACTTTGGTTGAGAAATAAAAAATATATTTTCATTTTTCTCTACTTCTATTCCTAAGAAGTATCCTAGAAATCCCATATCAATCATCTCAAATTCATATTTCATGACTGTCTTAAAAATATCAATGAGGTAAGCATCATTACTTATGAATATAACGTCATCAACATATAAAACAACAATCATCATCTTAACATATTTTTCTTTGATGTATAATGTGGGTTCTCCTTCACATTTCTCAAACCCATTTTATAGTAGATAGGAATATATCCTACTGTACCATGCTCTTGGTGCTTGTTTCAGCCCATACAGAGCTTTCTTCAATCTGCATACCTTGTGCTCTTGTCCTTATTTTTCATAGCACAGAGGTTGTTCAACATATACCTCTTCCATCAATATTCCATTTAGGAATGATGATTTCACATCCATTTGGTGAACTTTCCACTTGTGTTGTGCTGCTATGGACAACACCGCTCTTACTGTTTCCATTCTTGCAACCAAAGCAAATGTTTCTTCATAATATCTTCCTTGTTGATGCTTGTAGCCTTTGATAAAAAGTCTAGTCTTGTGCCTTTCAATCTTGCCTTCAATATTTCTTTTGGTTTTATAAACCCATTTCACTCTAATTACTTCTTTTCCATTTGGGAGATCAAATAATTTCCATGTCTTATTTTTCTCTATGGCATTTATCTCTTCATCCATAGCATCTATCCATTTCTTATCTTTTACAACTTCTTCAAAATGAATAGGATCTTCTACATGACAATACAATGAAAATAAAGAGTTCATACCTTCATTTTCTGCCTCTTGCTCATAAATTGCATTGAGACTTCTGAATCTGGTTCATCTTTCGCTTGCTGAACTTGTGCTTGTAGAAGCACTCAATTCTTCTCCTTGTGATGTGCTTGGAGAAGCATTGTCATAACTTCTCAAGGGTGTTCTCATACCTACTTGTGGTGTCCCTTGTTGTCCTTGTGTTAGTGGAGGCGGTGCTTCTAATGAGGAATGTATTTCAGCCATTTCTTCCTCATCATCATCATGAGACAAACAACTTTTCACATTCACTAATTTTTTAATGCTTCCATCCCAAGCTTCTTCTTCAATAAATTGTGCATCTCTGATTATCATAAATTTCTTGGTAGATGGGTTATACAATCTGTATGCTTTGGATTCTTCACTATATCCAAAAAATATGCACTTCTCCTCCTTACTATCCAACTTCTTCCTTAGTTGATCTGGAATGTGTGCATAAGCCACACAACCAAATGCTCCCATGTGGGCGACAAACTGTTTTATGCCACTCCATGCTTTCTCCGAAACTCTGTCCATTACACTCTTTGTTGGGAATATATTCAGCACATATGCTGCACAATGTACAACTTCAGCCAAATATTCATTTGGCAAATTTTTTTCCTTCAACATGCTTCTTACCATATCCATGATGGTCCTATTTTTCCTTTCAGCAACTCCATTTTTCCATGGTATATACCTTGCTGTAAATTACATGTGTATCCCATTTTCTCTGCAAAAACACAGGAAGTATTTGGAGATATATTCTCCTCCTCTATCTGTTCTTAAGGCTTTAATATGCTGCCCAATTTAATTCTCAACAGGAGCTTTAAAGTGGCAGAAATTCTTAAACACTTCACTCTTCAACTTCAAGAAATTAACCCAAGTTTTTTTTTTGTAATCATCAATGAAGGTCAACATATAGTGGTTGCCTGCTAATGATGGTGTTTGCATTGGTCCAAAAAAATCAGAATGGATTATTTCTAAGGGTGCCTTTTCCCTTATGCTCTTTCCTAATGGAGATATTTCTCTATGTTGTTTGCCCAAGATACAGCCTTCACATAGGGTGTCTAGCTTTTCAATCAATGGTAATCCCTTTACCATTCCTTTCCTGTGCAAAAAAATCATATCTCCAAAGTTGAGATGTCCAAATATCAAGTGCCATAACCAGTTTTCATCTTTTTCTTCTCTTTGGAATGTCTCTTACGTCATTGTTGCCATTGAAACTTTATTCAAATCTGCTCTCATCTTGAGAGGAAACATTTTGTTTCATGCATTGCTTGTTTGGTGGTTTATCCATGATGGTGCATACATCATCTTCAAAAAATAAATTTTAGCCTTTCTGAATGAGCTTTCCAATGCTAAAAAGGTTACACTTCATACCAGGCACATAGTATACATCTGATATGGATTTATTTTCTCCTTTCTTTGTCAAAACACTTACTCCACCTTTTCCCATAACAAAGACCTTACTGTCTGTCCCCATTGTTACTCGAGACTTCACATTTTCATCTAACATGGAAAACATAGAGATGTTTCCAGTCATATGGTTTCTACATCCTGAATCTAGAAACCATATATCTTCATTTTTTTCTTCAGCCATATTACATGCTAAAAACAAATTCTCGTAGATGATATTTTCTTTAGTAAAATTAGCACTAGGTCTACTACCCATGTCACTCTGTGTCTTCCTACATTCATTGGCATAATGGCCATACTTCTTACAGTAATGACATTGGACTTTGGATTTATCATACCTTTATCCATGTGCTTGATTGTTTCCACCTTACTGATTTCTGCCTTGGCCTTGGTTCTGATATTGATTGCTTCCCCTTCCACTTGTATTTGTAGGGTTGTTTCTTCCTATGTTCTGGATTCTGCCTCTTCCTTTTCCTATGTAGTTTCCTCTTCCTTGAACTCTTCCTCTTCCAAAGGACATTTGGGTCTTGAAGGCATGTTCTAAAGATGAGTTTGATGTTCTACTCAATCTTTGTTCATGTGTCATCAATGATGCACGAAGCTCATCAACAATAAACAACGAGAGATCCTTTGTCTCTTCAATGGTTGTTACTATGACATCAAATATTAAGGGTAAGCTCCACAACAGTTTCTCCACTATTGTTATTCCTTCAATTGTCTCTCCATGAGACCTCATTTGGGTAACCAACCCAATCAACAATGTGAAGAATGAGTCTATTTTATCAGACTATTTCATGCAAATGACTTCAAAATCTCTTCTCATTAACTGAAGCTTTTTTGTCTTTACCTTATCCATACCTTGGTAGGCTATCCAGAGGGTATCCCATGCATCATTTGAGCTCTTTGATGCTGTAATTCTTGGAAATATGCTTTCATGCACTACCTGATAGAGATAGAAGAGGGATTTTGAGTCCTCCTTCCTATTACTCTTCAAAAAATCCTTCTCTACCTGAGTTAAGGAATTATATGCTTGTTCATCTTCTGGTTCTTCTAAACCATCTTCAAATAGCTCCCATAAATCTTGAGAGGCAAATATGGCTCTCATTGTGATTTCCCAATAGTCATAGTTCTTCCCATTGAACTGTAGGAGTTGAGTATTTCCCATACTCATGCTTTTACTAGCTCCTGCCATGGCTAGCTTACTGAACTATGCTTAAGACTTGATTGTGTTTCTTTTTTAAATAAACCCTCTCACTACTGAGAGATAAAATCTGTCTCTAAAATACTTCTCTGGACTGCACTTTTTAAAACAAGCACAAAAATTTATTTTGTAAATACCTGGCTTTGTTGAGCCTTCACACTGTTGGAGAAAAATTCAACAAATCCTTCTTCTTTCCTTCAGCTTCTTTAGAAAATAAAAAGAGCCTGGACTACCTCTGATACCATGTTGGAATTTCTAAATATTCCAAACAACATAGAGGAAAAATATAATTCCTCTGCAAACACAAAGATAAAAAAATTGTTGACAGAGATGTAGAAAACTTTCTATTTCATTAAACTGAAAAACTATTACAAAATGAGAATCTTCTTCAGAATCACAGTTCTGGTTTACAGTGAAAAAATTTGCATCTCTTAACTACTACAAATGTAGTGCTTCTCTTTCTCTCTGCACTCTATCTTTTTCTTTTAACACAGTCACTATGCTTACAAAAATTACACACTCTGTTTTTTTTCATTTTAACACACAATCACTTTTCTTCCTTCGGGCTTTACATATATCACAATGTATTTTGTTCTGTTTTACAAGGTTTATATATATTGTAAATATTTTATATTTACAATATATATATATATATATATATATATTACAAAGTTTATATATATATTTCTAAGTGTAAATCTTCTCACAATAAAACATATGTCACACATATTTCAAATGAATAAAACATTAAAAGAATTAAGCTTAAAGTTTAAAACTTAAAAAAAAAAATCATCACGTATTTTAGAACATAAAAAAAAATTTCATTTGATAGGCTTATTACATCCATTCATGGGCATGCTGACTGTGTTCAAGATTTGCGATAAGGCTTCCATTGGCTGGAGGGTACACATGCTGGCGTAATTCAAAAATCAATTCAAAAAACATTTAAATTTTGTTGCATCCAATTTTGGAGAGGCTGACGTAGGCTTTAGAATTTTCGAATGATACATGATTGGTTGTTGGTTGTTGACTTGGCAGAGGTGGGTTCCACGTAGGTGACATGGGGTTTTAAAATTAAATCAAATGTCGCGTTAATGAACAGGTTGGTGAGGTTGTTTGATGGTGGGTAGGTGTAGTTTTGAATGGAGTGATGGCGTGGTTCAGCCCAAAATATTCAATGCAGAACATAGCAATGGATTTAAAAAAAATTTGACCTTACAGGCTCATTCAAGCCCGAAATTTATTTTACGGTTGCATGCCAGACAAAATTTGAAGTTTTACTATTGTTGCTGTCCTTCTAGTCTTCCTGCAGTTGGAATTAAATTTCCAATAGAAGTCACCTTGGTGAATTCATGTCGGTGAAGAGTCACTCGTTTGAGAGTCTTAGACCTCCAAAAAACTTGAAGACTCGGATTTGGAAAATCTTGCAACTCGGATCATGAACAGAACTAATACTCTGGACATATATCTGAGGTTAGACTAGAAAGAAGAGTGTACATGTGTATCTCAGATTTTTGATTACTATAGAAGATTGAATGTCTAGAAAATAACCATTATAGACCAGTGATCTCATATTAGAACTCAGACAGACCTATGTATGGGAGCCTCAGACTAGTTAGAAACTCGAAATTGCAAATGGACTACATATCTCAGTTTATATAGTCACCCGTGGAATTGCATATTTGTTGGAGGGCTCAGATTATATTAAATTCACTTGGACTTGTTGTTCGGAACTGAACTTGTGATAAGGTTCGAAGGCCTGTGGTGATTGAAAGCCTTTGAAGGTTCGTAACTGTAGAAAACCTTGGCATTACTTTGGAATACTTTTGAGGGCATGTCTTCAAAATTCCTTGAATCAGAATTCATCAGATCTCTTGAAGTAGTCTTGGAATAGATAAAGGCGATGGTTGAATTACTTGCTGGAGTTGAAAAATTATAAATCACTTGGAACAACCATCTATGAAGAAGACATTGAAAGATACCTTAAAGAGTTGTTTTTGAAGAATACCATTTTCATCTTGAAGGTTTTTTGGAAGAGTTGTTAAGTCACAATTGAAGGCATGTATAAGTTTTTTCTTGAAGCAACCTATTGAAGAATTCATTAAAGGAGGCAACACTATTAACTATCCATTGAAGGGATATTGGAAGAATAATTGAGGCAGATTTTGAAGTCTCCCTAGAAATCATGATACATCACTGATGTCATCATGAAGTAACCTTGGAGATATTTGTTTGGGTATAATGAAGAGCAATGGTGATGTCCTCTAAAAAGAAAAGTTTTTCATTGATGACGTGACATGGATACTAAGTGATGGGATAGATGAACATTTACATGGCTCATTGAAGAAGACTTTAGGAGCCATGAAGAATAACCAAACATATTTTGATGAAGTGAAGTTGAGGGTTGGATTCCAAGAGGTTGGAGCCTCATAGAGACAAGTTCAGTGCCTTGGAAGATAGGGTTGGAGCCCTAGAGGATTGGAGTCCTCAAGAAACCAGGTGGGAGCCTATACTACATATAGGGTTGGAGCCCTAGAGGTTAGTGCCTCAAATTGACAAGGTTGGAGCCTTGGAAAGACCAGGTTGGTGCTTGGGACAATATAGGTTGGAGCCTGGAAGATTTGAGTCTTCATCTAGGGTTGGATCCCTATATCATTATTATACTTTACTTATTGTAAACAAGAAATTAAGAAAAGTATATATCTCATCATTGTTCATTTTGTGTTCTAAATATAAGTGATCTAACACATAAAATTAACAATTGAAAAGAAATACTTATTCACCCCCCTCTCAGTATTTCCAACAATTGGAATCAAAGCCAATATATTCACTCAAAGCCTAACATCTTGAAGGTTGATCATTAGAACGAAAATGGAAAAACCAAGGAAGAAAGTCTCCAATCCTCCTAAAGATGTGTCTTCCTCAACCATCGAAATTGAAGTTAATTAATTTGTGAAGGCTCCATTGTTCAATGGAAATTTTCATATATGGGAGGCAAGAATGAGGAATTTCATGAAGACTCAAGGAATTGAAGTTTGGAAATCAGTGATTACTAATGACATGGTGGATAAATAATCCAAGGAGAAAAATAAAAAACCAATGAAGGAAATTTTGAATGGGTTACCAAATTCCGTGAAGCCGAATTTTAAAAAATGTTCGTCAACAAAAGTCATATTGGACAAACTTCATGATCTTCACTCAAAAGGACCATTGACAATGAACTCAGGTCAAGAATATGATAGAAAACAAGAAAGAATTCTAGAATCCATCAAGGAAGCTAAATATAAGAGAGATGACAAAAAGGCTAAAGAAGACCAAGAAGATGAAGAGAACAAAGAATAATTTGAAGAAGATCTCCTGAATAAAATTATGGTTTCCATGGAAGAGATTAAAAATTTGGAAAAGGAAAATGAGAAACTTAAGAATAAAGTGCAAGATGGTAACCAAGACAAGACAAGGAAGGAATTTGAATTTTTCAAGCTTCAAATACAAGAAAGAGATGAAGAGTGATGGGCCTCTAAATTAGACATAAATTAAGGCCCATCTAACCTTTCTTAGGCCCATATACCTCTCTTATGCACACAAAAGGATATATTAAATCTCTCCTTCTACACTTAATAATGTTTTCTTATGATTTAATATTTTCTTAGGAAGGTTTAAAGGTAGTTGCATATTTTTGCCTAATATTGGTTATTTTTGTAGAATATTGTGATAATATTTGGTATATTATACAGATTTGGAGAAGGAGATGATTTAGGGACTTGCTCCTGCCACTAGAAGACTAGGATTGGAGAATAAATGAGCACAACATTAGGAAATTAGGGAGAAATATTCGAGAGATTCAACGGGATTGTCCACCCTCCTTAACTCTCAAAGGTAGCCAAATGATCCTCATGAGATACTCCTCCAAAAATTTTAATTGCAGAGGCATCCAAGAAACTCAAGACCAAGTGCACTCAATCCATACTTCACTTGGAGTCTCCAGCAAATCGAATTCCAAGAGGCAACCAAGAAACCGAGGATGAAGGGTACTCAATCTATATTTAGTTGGAGTCAAAGTGGACTCAATTACCATTTTTAAGGGAGTTTCTGGTAGCTTCCCTCTAGCATAAATAGAGTAGAGCTAGAGCTAGGAAGGGGAGTTAGTTAGCTAGTGGGTTGATTCTAGTCGATTCCATTTTATTCTTCAATTCCATTCAGAACTTTTTCTTCAAGCCATTAGGCTTTTGTTGTTAAGACTTTCTGGATGTAATAATATTGTATTGTTAATGAAATGAGTATTAATATCACTTTCTATTGATCTAGTTCCAGAGAGATGGGATCGTGGGTTAGGGCCAAACCCATGTGCCTCAGCTTCTCTGTTGTTTCCATTATTTTCTTTCATGTCATTTAGCTAGTTTTTTGGTATTTTTATTGATGTTTTAGCTTGCTTCCCGTCGTCTTTTTCTGTAGATTTAATCTTCGCACTAAGTGGTAGAATAGTGATAAAATCTAAAATCTTTGGTCAAGACTCCCCTCTCATCTCTGTCAATAGAGCTCGAGGAAGGTAAACCTTCCCACAAACCCAAAAAATGATCTTTGTTAACTGTTTTTTTATCACGCACTTCATCTATTTTTCGTGCATGGATTAGCAGGTTGATTTCAGGAATTATTTTTAAAACCCCCTAAATAGCTCTATTGCACTTCCTCGCTTCATTTTCCATTTCTGCATTCCCTCCCAAACACCTTTGTTACGCTCTACTCCTCCCTTTTTCCTCATCACAACTACCACACCCTTTTTCTTCACAAAGCACTCAAAAACCTTTAAAGTTTGACCTTTTCCCTTTTCTTCTCTATTCTCCCACTACCGTACATCGCAATCACACTTCGCAGTGTTTTCCTTCTTATGTTAACACTTGCCGCTCATTTTTTCTGATTGCGATATTGCGATATCGCATATCGAAAATCGTATTTCATGGCTTTTCCCTTTTTCCTTAAGACTTACTGCCTCCAAATGCTGATTTCAATATTGTGATCACACTTTGCCTTTGGTCCCACCGCCACATCATCCCTATCTCAATCTCATCCTATAGTTTTACCTTATCATAAATCACATCCCGCACTTTTTATTTTGTTCCATTAACACTTACCACTCTTTTTTCTAATTGCGATATTGCGATATCTTATATCATGCTTCGCAAAATTTACCACATCACAAATCGTAGTTCTCAACATTTACCTCATCGCAATTCACCGCTTTGTCTCTCACGGATTTCATACTTTGCATAATTTAGTGGTTTTCATTAATATGTATCGCTCTTTTTGCTGATTACGATATCACATTTCGCACATCACAATGTTTACTCCATCGTACTTCGCACTTCGCACTTCGCATATTTTACCTTTTCGCAATTCGCACTTTGCTCCCACTCCTGAACTATACTCCCACTTCTCCGCCTTTGCACTTTTCAAAACATTCCGCTCCAAAAGCCTTTTCTGTGCTATAATAAGGTTTTATAAGGTTTACACCCCCTCTTTCCACTTGCCTCGTTTCATGTGTTAAGCCCTCCAGTAGCCTCTTTTAGCCCTTTTTTCCCCAAACTGCAAGCAACAGCTTTTAAATTTAGCTAGATCATGAATAGTTGCATGGGTAGAAGCATAGTACCATGGTAGATAGATCATAGGATAAGTTAAGTGTGGTTTAGAACTAGTTTCATTCCTGCCATTCCTTTTCAGAAATATATCTTAGTTTCTTTTCAGTGATTTCATTTTTTGCAACTTAAATTAGTTCCTTTCTTGTCATTTATTTTTTGAAATGTAATTTATTTTCCTTATTTTATTTCCTTTTTTCAATTTAGTTTAGTTTCATTGAAGTGTGATAGACTTCACTGAGAAAACCTAGAAGTAGCACCCTTTCGTAGAGTGGAAGAGGATGACATGAAAAAAATGCATCTTTTGTGTATATAACATTGTCACCTCCAAGTTTATATGAACACCAGGTTGATAAAGTAAAGTAGGGCAGCCCCTGGGAGTCGCAACACTCTTGGTGCAATACCAGGGCTCACTACTTTTTGGCACCGTTGTCGGGGAGGTGTCTTGTAGATTCTCTGATTCTATTTTAGAATTATTTTCTACTTTCCTTTTTCATGTTGTTTCTAAACTATTGAAAAATAAAAAAAATCTAATTTTCATGCCTCATAGGAGTAGGGATACTCAGAATCTTTCTTTAAAAATACTTCTCCAACACCAACCCCCCCACTTGACCACGTGGTGCAGTAAGAACCACATCACCAAAAACTTTTGAAGGAAGAAGAGATGGATGGATATGATGACAATGAAGAAGACCTTATTTGGTTTCCCATTCAAGATATGGACATCAGTGTACCTATGAAGAACGTCCCTCCATATTTACTTCCCAACTTCCATGGTATGAGGAAAGAGGATTCAGAAACATTTTTGTTTGAATTTGAGATACTTTGTTGGTCTTATGGCTACTTATCACACATTTAAAAAATCATAATTTTTCTTGCAACATTGAAGGATAGAGCTCTTAAATGGTTCATGATTCTAGGTACTAATTCAACAAGATCATGGAATGATATGCAAAAGACATTTCTAGAAAAATATAAAGATTATGACCTTAGAGAAGAAACTTTTAGAATGAACCAAGAAGAAGATGATATCCTCAAGGATCTAATAGAGAGGTTCACGTATAATTTTAAGAGGGAAAATTTACATCATCTAGGATTTGACACACTAAAAATCCTCTTACTTATAACAATTAGGGATGAGTGGATTAATCTCCTTAATCTCATGAGTAGAGGAGATGTATACCAATTGTCATTTGAAGAAATTTGTGAAACATGAAAGCGCATATCAAGAGGAAGGGAAAGAGTAAGTAAATCAACATCAACATTGGTAAGGCAAGATGAACTTGGAAATTTTCCTTATAAATTTAAAAAAAAAATTCTTAGCAATCTAAGTGAACAAGTATAAATGTTAAGAATGAAAAATGAGCAAAAAGAAGATGCTGAAATTTTTTTTATCCATGCAGAATCATATACTACTAAATGTTGTTAATCATTCCCCAGGTTTAAAGAAGTTTACCAAGAAGACAATGGAGCAGGGCAATCACCAAAGAAGCTATGTTATGTAGCTCCAAGGATACCCTAACAACCTAGTCAATTTGATATGATGTAAGGATCCACTTCACAATTTCAAGCTTATTCACATCCATCTCAAAATATTTGGGATGCACTCCCTCCTTGGTAATCTTGGCCAACTCACCCCCAAAACCAATCTTCGCAACATAATTGGTAAGGTCCTTATTGGGAAAATCCACAATATCCTCAATATTTCCCTCTATATCCTCCATACCCAACTCCATGATATCCTTACCATCCCCCTCCACCACAACCACAGCCTCAACCACATCCATATCATATATCCACCCTAGCTCAACTACCTATACCACCATTTCAAAACCCACACCATGAAGTATCTTAGCCCACTTACAATGTTGAGGTATAACACTACCAAACATATCCTCTTGATCTAAATTTTCTGCATCTTAGTTCAAGAAAGGAATTGCAAATAAGAGATTTTCTTAATGTCATTGAAGGACAACATAAAGAAGAAAAATATATGAATGAGGAGATCAAAGAATGAAGGGCTATACTTGATGAAGAGTAGATATCAGAATTAGATGTTGAGAAATTTCCCTCATGTTTACCTGCATTTCCTCCATGTGTTCAAGAGAACAATCAACAAAAAGAGGAAGATTTGAATGTCATAATAGAAGAAGTCATCCAAGGTGATCCAACTCAGCAAGTGAACTAGGGGCATCAAAAATATATTGACATATGGTTCCAAACAGTCATTAAGCTACAACAATACACTTTTCTCCAATAGCACTTGATACAATCCCAGTCAAAGAAATTCATATCTCATATTCAGGTACATTTCAGATCATGTATTCGAAGTGTGCACTTGATTTTATCTGTCATCTTGATGTGTACATGGCTCCATTGGAAGTATTACTAAACTTCAAAAAGTTTTTGTTTTTTTCAAGTAGAGTAGGAAAGTGAAAGAAAAGGGAAAAAACAGAAGAAAAGGGGAAGGAATAAAATCTCATATGAAAACCTCTTTGAGGCGTCTAAGATTGGCCCACTAATTGAAAACCTCCATGAGGCGGTCATTGGGTTGAAAAGAAAAATAATAAAAAATAAGATATTCTAGGTGAAAACCTTCTTTGAGGCACCTAGGTAGAGCTTCTAGTTCAAAACCTCATGGAGGTAGCTAGTAGGCCTTAAAAAAAAAAAAAAACAAACAAACAAACAAAAAAATTTGCATTTCTCCATGTATCTATTTCTAATGAATGCAGGTGGTCTCCAACCTTTGCAAGCATAAAAAAACAAGTTGGCACAAAAATAAAAAAATTTCAACACTTTAGTCAAAGGTAGTCAAACTTTAACTTCCTCCTCCTATGCTCATAAGCTCCAAAAGGACCTCACGCAGATTATTGAATGCAACTTTAGAACCACCAAAGACAACTTCAACAACCATATCAACAACAACTTATATATCACATGAAAAACCAAATCAATGGTAAGGCTGAGGTATGCAATCATCTAACCCTTTCTTCAAATCTATTTTAACTTAATAAAACATTAAAAAGTGTGAGAAGCAAAGTTTTTTTATATAACCAAAATCAGTAGCAACTAGCCTCACTTTTTCCACTAGGAAAAGGAACAAGACAAAAGTAAATAGGACTTGAGAAAGTGGGCAGTAAGCAACTCATTGTAATAGAGGACAAGGAGTGCAATGGGGCAACCAAGGGTGAACTCAATTCATAGAGAAAAAAATGAACTATGAGTTTACTTTGCATGCAATAAAAAGAAAAAAAATCAAATGAAAGGAAAGAAAAGAGAGAAAAAAAATCAAATACAAGGTGGAACCACCACCTCTTGGCATGCAAAATAGATTTACTTAAGGCATATGAGGACCTCCATGAAGCACCTACATGAATAATTGCAGCAAGAATAATAGCAAGAATATTAGCAAAACAACAATGCATGGGCCAATAAAATAGAAAATGAAATAAGCTAGCATGCATGAAATACCATAAGGCAGGGAGGATGAATAGGTTGCTTAGAGGTTGAACAACAGTTTCAGTAGGGTGTGATGATGGGCCTCTAAATTACACGTAAATAAGGCCCATCTAAACTTTCTTAGGCCCATCTACCTCTCTTATGCACATAAAAGGATATATTAAGTCTCTCCTTTGCACTTAATAATGTTTTCTTATGCTTTAATATTTTCTTAGGAAGGTTTAAAGGTAGTTTCATATTTTTTCCTAATATTGGTCATTTTTGTAGAATATTGTGAGAATATTTGGTAGATTATAAATATTTGGAGAAGGAGATGATTTAGGGACTTCATCCTTGCCATGGGAAGATAAGGATTGGAGAATAAATGAGCACAACATCAATAAATTAGGGAGAAATCTTGGAGAGATTCAAGGGGATTTTCCACCTTCCTTAACTCTCAAATGTAGCCAAACAATCCAACAAAATTCGAATTCTAGAGGTAGCCAACCAACTCAAGACCAAGTGCACTCAAGCCATAATTCAAAAATTCGAATTCTAGAGGTAGTCAACCAACTCAAGACCAAGTGCACTCAAGCCATAATTCACTTGGAGTCTCCAACAAATCGAATTCTAAGAGGCAGCCAAGCAATTGAAGACGATGGGCACGCAATATATATTTACATCGAGTCAAAGTGGACTCAATCACCATTTTCAAGGGATCTTTTGGTCACTATCCTATAAAATAAATAGAGCAGAGCTATAGCTAGGAAGGGGAGTTAGTTATCCAATTGGTTGATTATAGTCGATTCCATTTTATTCTTATATTTCATTCAGAACTTTTGCTACAAGCCATAAGGCTTTTGCTGTTAAGACCTTTGGGATGTAATAAGATTTTATTCTTAATGCAATGAGTATGTTGTGAAGCCAGCTCCAAAAATAGAAGAAAAGAGATATAAACACCTTAGAAATAAGCCACTTTGAGGGGGAAAACTCCAGTACATTACATGAATGAACAATTCTTGGATTATAAAAATTACAAAACCTCCTTCCTATATATAGGAGTCCATGGGGCCAGAATGTAATCCTAGTGGGCCACAATGTAATCCTATCTTACCTAACAATAATAATTTAAGGGCCCAATAATAACAATATTGGGGTTACAGGGGTACAATAATAACAATAATGGGGTTACACTAACAAAAATAAGGGACTATACTAGTAATATAGGGACCTAAATGCTCCTCTCCTTCAAAAAAGTGTTGTCCTCAATGCTTGAGTAGCTCTGGGTGATTCTATATAAAATTCTCATCCTCCCATGTAGAATCTTCAGTGGGTAAGTTCTTCCACTTGATGATATACTCTGAAATTGATCGATTTCGTAGCTGTCGAGTTCTTGTTTACGTGACCACTTCAGGTTCCAATATGAATTTTCCTTCCTCATCAAGTTCTGGAAATATTGTTTGAACTGGAATATTTTCACCTATAACCTTATTTAAGCATGAAACATGGAAAACTGGATGCACTCGTGAAGAAGCAGGAAGCTCCAATTTGTATTCCATAGTACCAATATTTTGCAACACCTTGTAAGGACCATAGTTCTTTGGCGATAATTTATTATCCTTCTTAGCTTGCTTGAGGGACATTTTTTGTATGGTTGTAGCCGTAAAAATACCCAGTCTCCTACATCAAAACTTCTCTCACTGCGATGTTGATCTGCCTGTTGTTTCATTCGATTTTGTGCCAAATTTAGGTTATCCTTTAAGAGATTGAGAACTTCTTGTTGATGCTCGATGTGATCTTCCACTGCTTGAACCTTCGAATTTTCTCTTAAATATGATGTGATGGATGGTGGATGATATCCATAAAGTGCGATAAATGTGGTCATTTTTGTTGCAGTATGGAAGGAAGTGTTATATCACAATTCAATGAGAGGTAACCAATTGACCCATTATGTTTGTTTATTAGATACAAAAAAAAGAAGATATCCTTCCAAACATTTAATTACTATCTCAGCTTAACCATCAGATTGAGGATGATAAGATGAGCTATGAGCTAATTGAGTACCCAAACAAGAAAATAACTCCATCCAAAAATTTCCATTAAAAATGGGATCTCTGTCACTCACAATAACCCTTGGGTTTCCATGTAGCCTTTGAATTGTGTCCATAAATGTAGTAGCAACTGTACTTGCTTTAAATGCATGAGATAATGCACAAAGGTGTGCATACTTGGTAAGTCTATCTACTACCACCATGATGACACTCTTTCCTTTGGAATTAGGTAAACCTGTGATAAAATCCAATGAAATCTCCTCCCAACGTTGAATTGGAATGGATAAAGGTTGTAGAAGTCCCATGGTCTTAATTGTATCAACTTTATTCTACTGGCAAACCAAACATTCCGCCACAAACTTTTGAATATCAGATTTAAGGCCATCCCAAAAAAATTCTTTCTTCACCCTTTGGTAACTTTTTAAAAATCTTGAGTGTCCTCCTAAAGGAGAAGTGTGCAATTCCAAAAGAATCTTTTGTTTTAGTTGGGAATTCTTACATAGATATAAGGGATCTTTGTACCATAAAGAATCATTTTTCAAACTAAATGTATCAAATGTACTAGGATCTTGCTACAACTTTTGAATGAGTGTCCATACTTCTTTGTCCTTCTTCCATTCATCTCTTGCTTCGGTTATCCAATCTGGTTGGATAATAGAAATGTCACAAAGAAATGCTTCCACCTCTTCATTCTTTCTTGAGAGTGCATCTACAACAACATTAAGCTTCCCCTTTTTGTAGATTATTTCAAAGTCCTGACCCAAAATATTTCTGACCCATTTTCGCTGCTCTTCTGAAGATAATCTTTGTTCCAAAATTTTTTTAAGACTATCATGATCAGTTTTTACCTTGAATTTTCTTCCCACTAGGTCATTTTTAACGTTGAAGTGTCTTCCCATTAGGTAAGTTTTCCATTTATTTAGTCCATGCAGTATTGCTAACATTTCCTTCTCATAAATAGATTTCTGTAAATACTTTCTTTTTATTGGATGACTTTCAAAAGCAATGGGTCTTCCTTCCTGCATTAAAACAACACCAATTCCATTTTCTGAGCCATCACATTCCACAATAAATGTTTTTGTGAAGTCTTGCGTAGCTAAGACCGGTGCTAGGCACATTGCCTCTTTAAGATGTTCAAAGGCCTTAGTTGCTTCAGGAGTCCATGAAAATGCATCTTTCTTAAATAATGTTGTTAGAGGTGCTGCTATTCTCCCATAATTATTAACAAACTTGCAATAATACCCTCTTAACCAGAGAAATCCTTACAGCTACTTTATGGTTGTGGGTACTTTCCATTCCTTGATGGCTTTAATTTTGTTAGGGTCTACATTAACACCCTCACGAGATACAATATGACCCAGATATTCCACCTCTTGTACTCTAAATAAACATTTGGATGTTTTTGCATATAATTGTTTCTCCTGCAATAGCTTGAGCACCATGTCAACATGTTCAACATGATCCTTCCAAGAAATACTATATCGTCAAAAAATACTAGCACAAATTTTCTAAGGAAGCATTTGAAAATGGAATTCATCAACCCTTGAAATGTAGAAGGTGCATTGGTAAGGCCAAAAGGCATGACCAAAAATTCATAATGACCCTCATGAGTTCGAAATGTTGTTTTTGGAATATCTTCAGTCTTCATTCTAATTTGATGATATCCTGAATGAAGACCCAACCTGGTAAAACAAATTGCTCCATGTAATTCATCCAATAATTCATCAATCACATGAATGGGAAATTTATCTTTAATGGTGAGCATATTGAGCTCCCTATAATCCGGACACATGCGTCATGATCCATCCTTCTTTTGTACCAATACTACAGGAGTAGAGAAAGAACTTTGACTAGGTTGAATTATACCCGCCTCTAATATTTCTGCAATCATACGTTCAATTTCGCTCTTTTTGACATAAGGATATCTATAAGGCCTAATGTTTTGACAAACACTTCTTGGAATCAAATGAATAGCATGATCATGATCACGAATAGGTGGGAGTCCTTTGGGAGTTTCAAAAACCTTGGAATGATTGTCCAAGACTTGTTGGAGATATGTAGAAATAGATGATTTTGATGTTGGAACTTCTAGTGAGCATAATTGTGCAATTACGCCTTGTTGTTATTTCTTTAGAAGCTTTTCATGACATTAGAACTTATTATATTTCCTGGCTTCCTTGTAATACCCCGTAATTCGACTTCCTTTCCTTCTAAAAAAAAATTCAAGAAAAGTTCTTGAAAATTAAAAGCTACCATCCCCAAAGATTGTAACCATTGTACTCCTATTACAACATCAACACCTCCCATAGGAATGGAAAGCATTGGACTATTCAATACATATTCCCCCATGGTTAGCTTGATATTATGGCATTTTCCAGAGAAATTTATAGTTCCTCTATTTGCAACCATCACTTGACATTATGGTGCTGGTTATAGGAAATAATTCAATTCCTTGGCTACCTTACAATGAATAAAATTATGGGTGCTACCTAAATGAATCAACACTATTACCTTTTTCTTCTTGATATGTCCTTCTATCTTGAGAGTTTGAGGAGTGGTAATTCCTAGCAATGCATTACACGATATGGTCAAACTCATTTCTTCCTCTTCTATGGCTAGTTGCTGGTGTATATCCTCTTCTTGTTCATTTTCTTCTTCCTCTTCACAATCTATGTAAAATAATTTCTTCTTAGCACACTGATGACCTTTAGTGTATTTGCTATCACAACTGTAGCAAATCCCTTTTGCTCATTTTTCTTCCAATTTTTGTGCTGCCAACCTTGTAGGTTGTGGAAATCTAGGTGTAACAACACTTCCTTCTTTATAGAAGTGAGTGGTGGGCTTCCGTGCTGCCATAATGTTACATTCAAGTTTTCTTGCCAACCTAAATGCTTTCTCCAATGAATCAGGTTCCAAAATGTGAACTTCATGTTGGATGTTATCCTTTAAAGTAGCTATGAAGAGATCAATCCTATGTTCCTTTGGAATATCAATTACCCTTATATTCAAATTTTGGAAGTCCTCAATGTGCTCCCCCACTAAACCATTTTGTTTGAGATTTATCAATTGGCTAAAGAAGGTGTTGGTCTTTGTATCCTCATAATGTGCTATCATTTCCTCTGTAAAAATTAACCAAGTGACAAATTTTACGGGAGAAAAGCCATTGATACCATACAAATGTATTTTGTTCTAAATGTAAAGTTACGATGCGTACCTTTTGTGTGTTTTTCACATTATGGAGATCAAAATATTGCTCCATCTATAGTATTCATGTTACAAGATCCTTTCCATCAAACTTAGTCATATCCATTTTTGGAATATGGTGGTTCTTCCCACCACCATTAGAGTTTATGAAGTCATGATTAACATTTATTTTGTTCTCATCATGAGTTTCCTCTACTATCTTTTCACCATTAGGAAACATTTCTTGTATCAACTTTGTCAAACCTTCCATGTCTGATTTTAGATCATTCTTCATGTTTTCCACGTTGCCTTTCATTTTTTCATCGATCGTAGCTTCCATGCCATCCATCTTAGATTCCATGCCAGCTTCCATGCCATCTATCTTAGATTCCACACCTTTCTTCAAACCATCCATATTATTCTTCAAACCATCCATCTTCGCTTCCACGCTTTTCTTCAAAACTTCGATTTCATTTTTTGTTTCTCTTTGCAAGAGCGAAATTTGGTGCACATGCTCTTGTAGTCATAGTAGAGCCTTCTGAAGGCTTAATGGGTGTTGAATTATTTTTACAGGGCATTTTTTAGAACCCAATACTGATATCTATTCTACAATATGCCCTTAGAATCAATTCAAATTTATTCTTCAAACAAGACTTATGCAATTCGGAAAAAACATGCACACCTTTTTCTTTCTTTTGAGGAGCTCGATATTGAAATTGGATTATCTCTGTGATTGTGGCTCTTCAATATCTGAAATTTGGCACTGAGATAGCCTTCTGAATTATCTTTCGAATGCCACAGTTCTAACCTGATTTGGATTCTCCAAAGCACATTTATATCCAATCTCCCATAATGACCTAATTATGGACTGGTTCAGTAGAGTGCACTTGTACGACTTGCCACATGTGACTGTTTCGTCTTTTAGCTCTAAAATTTGTAGAAAAGAAACTACAGTTCATGTATTTGCGACTGCTTTTTACGGCACTCCAATCTAATGCTCAGAGAGAGAGAGTTATGAATATTTTTCCACGATCACCTCTTTGAGATGAAATTCAGGAGCCTGAAAAATCATTACCTTCCACAGATCATATATCCGAAAATATTGTGAAACAAGCTCTAAAATTTTGCGATGGGTTTCTTTAGCATTTCAGCTTCATGCCGTAAAAATTTCATATTTTGAACCTTCGTATAAAAAAGTTAAGCGCAAATGCCACAATGACCTTTTTAGATTAAATTGAGGAGCTTGCAAAAAGACCTAACTTCCACAGATCGTATCTCCGAAACTATTGCAAACCAAGATCTAAAATTTTTCGACGATGTTCCTCACGATTTTGGCTTAGCACCCTAAAAATTTTCTCTTCTGAAACTTTGTAGAAAAATTTTTATAGTGAAAATGCCACGGTGACATGTTTGGAGTAACGAAACCCTAGAATCCAAAGCTCTGATACCAAATGTTGTGAAGCCAACTCCAAAAATAGAAAAAAATATATATAAACACCTTATAAATAAGCCACTTTGAGGGGGCAACCTCCAATACATTTCACGAATGAACAATTCTTGGATTATACAAATTAAAAAACATCCTTTCTATATATAGGAGTCCATGGGGCCACAATGTAATCCTAGTGGGCCATAATGTAATCATAGCCAACCTAACAATAATAATTTAAGGGCACAATAATAATAATATGGGGGTTACAGGGGTACAATAATAACAATAAGGGGGTTACACTAACAACAATAAGGGACTATACTAGTAATATAGGGACCTAACAGAGTATTTAGAAGAATTTCTATTGATCTAGTTCCAGAGGGCTTCACTCATGGGTTAGGGCCCAACCCATGTGCCTCAGCTTCTCTGCTATTTCCATTCTTTTCTTTCATATCATTTATCTAGTTTTTCTTTTGAATATTTAGCTAGTTTACTGGTATTTTTATTGATGTTTTAGCTTGCATCCCATCATCTTTTGATGTAGATTTAATCTGCTCACTGAGTGGTAGAATAGTGATAAAATCCAAAAGTTGTGGTCAAGACTCCCCTCTCATCTCTATCAATAAAGCTCGAGGAGGGTAAACTTTCCCACAAACCCAAAAAATGATCTCTTTTCACTATTTTTTATCACACAATTTATCTGTTTTTCATGCACGGATCAACAAGTTGATTGCAGGAATTATTGTTAAAACCCCCAGAGTAGCTCTGTGGTGCTTCCCCGATTCATTTTCCATCTTTGCATTTGCTCCCAAACACCTTTGTTATGCTCTATTCCTCCCTTTTTCCACATCACAGCTACCACACCCTTTTTCTTCACAAAATGGTTGAAAACCTTTAAAGTTTGACCTTCGCCCTTTTCTTCTTGGTTCTCCTGCTACCATACATCGCAATCGCACTTCGTAGTGTTTTCCTTCTTCTCTTAACACTTGATGCTTATTTTTTTTCGATTGCAATATTGCGATATTGCATATCACAAATCCCATTTCATGGCTTTTCCCTTTTTCCTTAAGACTTACCACCTCTGAACGCCGATTGCGATATTGTGATTGCGCTCTGCCTCTGGTCACACCACCACGTCATGGCTATCACAATCACATCTCAACATTTTTACCTTATCTCAAATTTCATCTTGCACATTTTATTTGGTTTTGTTAACACTTATCACTCTTTTTGTCGATTTTGATACTGCGATATCGCATATCCCGCTCTGCAACATTTACCACATATCAAATTGTAGTTCGCAAAATTTACCTCATTGCATTTCGTCGCTTTATCTTCGTCGTATTTTGCACTTCGCATCATTTAGTGGTTTTCGTTAATACATACCGCTCTTTTTGCTGATTGTGATATTGCATTTCTCACATTGCAATGTTTACTCCATCGCACTTCACACTTCGCAGATTTTACCTTTTTTTAATTCGCACTTCGCTCCCACTCCTAAACTGTACTCTCATTTCTCCGCCATTGCACTTTTCAAAAAATTCCGCTCCAAAAGAGTTTTCTATGCTATAATCAAGTTTTATAAGGTTTACACCCCCTCTTTCTACTTCTAAGCCTCGTTTCATGTGTTAAGCCCTCTATTAGCCTCTTTTAGCCCTTTTTTCCCCAGACTGCAAGCAACACCTTTTTAAGATTAGTTAGATCATGAATAGTTGCATGGTTAGAAGCATGGTAGCATGGTAGATAGATCATAGGATAAGTTAAGTGTGGTTTTGAACTAGTTTCATTCCTGCCATTCCTTTTCAACAATATAGCTTAGTTTCTTTTCAGTCATTTCCTTTTCTGCAACTTAAATTAGTTTCATTCATGTCATTTCTTTTATGAAATTTAATTTAGTTTCATTTTTTCATTTCCTTTTTGAAATTTAGTTTGGTTTCATTGAAGTGTGACAGACTTCACTGAGAACCTCCAGAAATAGCAGCCTTTTGTAGAGTGGAAGAGGATGACATGAACAAAATGTATATGTTGTGTATATAGCACTGTCACCTCCAATTTTGTACGAACCCCGGGTTGATAAAGTAAAGTAGGGCATCCCCTGCTATTTGCAACACTCTTGGTGCAATACCAGGGCTCACCAAGGAGCTCGCCAAACTTAAAGATGAATTTCATTTAAATAAAAGGAAGCATCTTGACGAAGTCATGACTATGAAAAATAAACTGGATAAGGCAAGGAAAAGGGAAGAAACATTGTCAAGCCACCTTGAAGTAGAGATTGGTGAATAAAAGGAAGAGGTGTCCTCTCTTAAATCTCAACTTGAAGAAAAGGATGAAGAAATATTCAAACTAAAATCAGAGATCAATCTTCGCAAGGATGAAACATGTGAAGCTACAAGAATAAAAGAAGAAATGGAGAGAAAACTAGCAAAGGAGAATGAATAAATATTCATAATGAAATAAAATATCATCTCCCTTAAAATCAAATCACATGAGGCAACAAGGATGATGGAAGAAATGAAGAATAAACTAGTCATGAAAGATGAAGATTGTGAAAATTTGAAAGCATAAATTGTCTCTTTTAAAAAGGAAGTTGACTTGCTGAATAATAACTTGAAGATTTGTCAATTCCTAGATGAAATATTAAGTCATCAAAGGTTCCCCCTTGATAAATCAGGTCTTGGCTATGCAGGTGAACCTCAAGAAAGAATTATAATTCTTAAAACAATAAGGATGTGAGGAAGCCAGGAAGAAATGATACTCCCAGTTCCAACAAATGCAAGAGTAAATATGACATTAGAGGAAACCCTACTCCAAGGAGATTTACAAATCATGTCAAGAATACAAAAGGCAATGAATATCATCAAATAATCGCAAGGCCAAAAGACTTCAGAAGTACTTCGTGGAACTCTTCATCTCCCAAGTACCAAAGTATATTTCCTTGTTATTTATATTCTTGTACAAACTTTGGGCACATGGAAAAATATTGTAGGGCATATCACAAAGACAAATATAATGGTCCCCGTAAATCTTTTAGAATCAAATTTTCAAAAATAAGTCATGATATCCCATTCATGAACAAGATGAAGTGCTTCAATTTCCATAACATTGGACATATGGCTCATGATTGTAACTTGACTTGGGTCCCTAAACAAGCTAAAACCATGACAAGCAAGCCAGAAAATAAAGTTACACAAGTATGGAGAAGGAAGAAAATTGGATCAGAAACTCTCTTAGACACTCAAGCCAACAATACATATTGTTGATTTGATGATGACATCCTTGGTAGATATTATACTCTAAGTTTTGATGATGAGACTCTGCCAAAAAGGATACTATGCATATTGTTAGGGGAAGCTTGTGATTCTTAACCATTCTTAAAGATTCTATCTGTGAAGAAATATTTCATGAGTCACACATGGACAATATTGAGAGATGATATCTTGGGAGTAACTCCATTGAAGAAAATCATGAAATTGTGAATATTTCTTCTCCTTAATCACCAGGCAACGATATTTATTTCTTTAGAAAAAAGAAGAGCTAGAGGATTTTATGCAAGCAGGGAGAGTTGGTTCATCACATGAAGAAATGTAAACACATCTATCATGAACCACATTGTCGAAATGAAGAGCACCATGACACGGGGAGAAACATACCTATGAAGAATTAATTCTGATGAAGAAAAGATGATGAAAAGAAGCAGCTTGATAAGGGGAGTACTTGGGCACTCCATTTTCCATTGATGTCAAAAGGGGAGAAAATGCTGGAAGGAAAAGAATATTGACATCAATGAAAAAGAGGGAGATTGTAATCAAGGTTGTCATTGATGTCAATATCGCATTGTTCGTGATGGAAAATTATTATTTTTGATGTTGCCTAAATGTCCATTGATCATAATACCCTAATGATGCATGTCATAACCTTTGAGATGTTCCCCTATCCTCATGCAAACCCTAAAGATATGAAACCCTAATTTTATGTAAAGAAACCCCCATTCCCTAATTTTTTTATGAGACCATAAACGCTAAAAATTTCCTATAAAACCCTAACCCAATCCTTAAAATTCTCAATCATAAATATTCATAAATTACTAAATCCTAACTCCATAATCCCATAATTCCAAAATTCCTAAAATCCTAAAACTCTAAAAGTATTCATAAAAAATAAATACCAAAAAAAGGGCTAAGAGAATGACCAAAAAGTGATCGAAAGAAAAATTTAAAAAGAGACCCTCATATGTCATAAGCCAAAGGGAAGATTAATTATTTTCTATATTCTTAAGTCATGAAAACATAAGACAAAGAAACACGCATATTTCCAAACACTGCATACAAAATATGTATTAAAAAAATTAATGTTCGAAGTGGTGTATATTGGTTGGCTTCACCAAGATATGTTGGCTCCACCAACATATATCATATCGACTTCTCCTTTGATGGTTCCATTGTATTAATATAAATGAGTCAAGCCATTTTGAAATATATATCTCGGTCAACAAATAATAGAAATAATAAAAAAAGTCAAGGATAATACATATCAAAACCTTGGCAAATTTTATTTTATTAGAACAACGTGAACCTCGATCGAAGTCACCTTGGTAAAGTCAAGTCAAAACATGGGAAATGTTTATTTTATTGGAACAACGTGAACCTGGATTGAAATCACCTTGGTGAAGTCAGGCCATGAAGACTCACTCCTCTGGGAGTCTCAGTCCTCCAATGAACTTGAAGACTCGTCTTTGGAAAATCTTGTAGCTCGGATCTTGAACAGAACTCAGACTATGGACATATATCTGAGGTCAGAATAGAGAGAAGAGTATTCTTGTGTAGCTTAGATTGTTGATTACTGTAGAAGCTCGAATGGCTCGACAATCACCATTATAAACCAGTGATCCCATTTTGGAGCTTGAACAGACTTGTGTCTTGGAGCCTCGGACTAGTTAGAAACATGAAATTGTAGATTGAATAAAAATCTTAGTTTATATATTCACCTGTAGAATTGAAGATTTTTTGGAGGGCTCAGACTATATTACAGTCACTTGCACTTGTTGTTCAGATATGAACATGTGATAAGGTTCGAAGACTTGTGGTTATTGAAAGCCTTTGAAGGTTCAGACCTATAGCAAACCTTTGCATTACTTTGGAACTATTTCGAGGGCATATATTCAGAATTCCTTGAAGTAGAATTCATCAAATCTCTTGAAGTAGTCTTGGAATAGATAAAGGCGATGGTTGAAGTAATTGCTGGACTAGCAGCATTATAAATCACTTGGAACAACCATCTCTGAAGAAGACATTGAAATATACCTTGAAGACTTGTTTTTGAAGAAGACCATTTGCATCTTGAAGGTTTCTTCGAAGAGTTTTCGAGTCACAATTGAAGTCTTGTATAAGGTTTTTCCTAAAGAAACCTATTGAAGAATTCATTAAAGGAGGAAAAATTATTAAAGATCCATTGAAGGGAAATTGGAAGCATAACTGAGGCATATCTTGAAGGCCCCTTGGATATCATGATACATCGTTGATGTCATCATGAAGTAACCTTGGAGATATTTGTTTGGGTACAACGAAGAGCAATGGTGACGCCTTCTAAAAATAAAATGTTGTCATTGATGACATGACATGGAGACTAAGTGAGGGGATAGATGAATATTGACATGGCTCATTGAAGAAGACGTTGGGATCTGTGAAGAATAACCAAACATATTTTGACGAAGTGAAGTTGAGGGTTGGAGCCCAAGAGGTTGGAGCCTCATATAGACAAGGTCGATGCCTTGGAAGATAGGGTTGGAACCCTAGAGTATTAGATTTCTCAAGAAACTAGGTCGTAACCTGTACTAGAGATAGGGTTCGAACCCTAGAGGTTGGTGCCTCAAATTGACAAGGTTGGATCCTTGGAAAGACCAAGTTAGTGCTTGGCACAATATAGGTTGAAGCTTGGAATATTGGAGTCTTCATATACGGTTGGAGCCCCTATATCATTATTGTACTTTATTTATTGTAAAGAATAAACTAATAAAAGTATCTATTTCATCATTTTTCATTTTTTGTTCTAAATATAAGTGATTTAACTGGTAAAATTAACAATTGAAAAGAAATACTGATTCACCCCCATCTCAATATTTCCAAAAATTGGAATCAGAGCCAGTACCTTCACTCAAAGCCTAATAGCTTGAAGGTTGATCATTAGAACACAAATGGCAAAGCCAAGGAATAAAGCCACCAATCCTCCTAAATATGTGTCTTCCTAAACCATCGACATTGAAGTCAATCAATTTGCGAAGGCTCCATTGTTTAATGGAAATTTTGATATATGGGAGGCAAGAATGAGGAATTTATTGAAGAATAAATGAATTGAAGTTTGGAAATCAGTGATTACGAATGACATGATGGAAAAATAATCCAAGGAGTACAATATAAGAGCAATGAAGGCAATTTTGAATGGGTTACCAAATTATGTGAAGCCCAATTTTGAAAAATGTTCGTTAGCAAGCGTTATATGGGCTAAACTTCATGATTTTCATTCAAAAGGAGTGTTTACAATGATCTCTAGTCAATAAGATGATGGAAAACGGGAAATAATTCCAAAATCCGTTAAGGAAGATAAATATAAGAGAGATGAAAAAAAGCCTAAAGAATACCAAGAAGATGAAGAGAACACAAAAGAATTCAAAGAAGATCTCCTGAATAAAATTATGGCTTCCATGGAAGAGATTAACAGTTTGAAAAAGGAAAATGAGGAACTTAAGAAGAAAGTGCAAGATTGGAACCAAGACAAGACAAGGAAGGAAGTTGAATTTTTCAAGATTCAAATACAAGAAAGAGATGAGGAGCTTGCCAAACTTAAAGAGGAATTTCATCAAAACAAAAGGAAGCATCATGAAGATGTCATATCTATGACAAATCAATTGGATAAGGCAAATAAAAGGAAAGAAACTTTGTCAATCAACCTTGAAAAATTAATTAAGAGCTTAAACAACCTTCAAGTAGAGATGGTTAATACAACAAAGAGGTATCACCTCTTAAATCTCAACTAGAAGAAAAGGATGAACAAATATTCAAACTAAAATCAGATATCAATATTCTCAAGGCTGAAACATGTGAAGCTACAAGAATAAAAGAAGAAATGGATAGAAGTCTAGAAAAGGAGAATGAAGAAATACTCATAATGAAATAGAACATAATCTCCCTTAAAATCAAAGCACACGAAGCAACAAGGATGATGGAATAAATGAAGAAGCAACTAGTCATGAAAGATGAAGATTGTGAAAAATTGAAAGGAGAAATTGTCTCTCTTAAAAAGGAAGTTGACTTGTTGAATAATAACTTGAAGAGTTCTCAAACCCTAGATGACATCTTAAGTCATCAAATATCCCCCCTTGATAAATCAGTTCTTGGCTATGCAGGTGAACCCTCAAGAAAGAATGATAATGCTTCAAACAACAAGGATGTGAGGAAGTTAGGAATAAATGATTCTCCCAATTCCAGCAAAGGCAAGAGTAAATATGACATTAGAAGAAACCCTACTCCAAGGAGATTTACATATGGTGTCAAGAATACAAAAGGGAATGAATATCATCAACAAATCCCAAGGCCAAAAGACTTCAGAATTACTTCAAGGAACTCTTCATCTCCTAGGTACCAAAGTATATTTCTTGGTTATTGATATTCTTTTACAAACTTTGGGCACATGGAAAAATATTGTAGGGCATATCACAAAGACAAATATAATGGTCCCCATAAATCTTCTAGAAGAAATTTTGCGAAAAGAAGTCATGATCTCTCATTCATGAACAAGATGTAGTGCTTCAATTTTCATAACATTGGACATATGGCTCGTGATTGTAACTTGAATTGGGTCCCTAAAAAAGCTAAAACTATGACAACCAAGCTAGAAAAAAATTTACACAACTATGGAGAAGGAAGCAAATTGGATAGGAAAATCTCTTAGAAACTCAAGCCAACAACACATGTTTTTGATTTGATGATGACATCCTTGGAAGATACGATACTCCAAGTTTTTATGATGAGACTCTGCCAAAAATGATACTATGCATACTGTTAGGCGAAGCTTGTGATTCTTAACCATTCTTGCAAATGATATCCATGAATAAATGCTTGATGAGTCACACATGGAAAATCTTGAAAGAACATATCTTTAGAGTAACTCCATTGAATAAAATCATGAAATTATGAAGATTTCTGAATATCCTTAATCACCAGGAAACAATATTTATTTCTTGAGCAAAAAGAAGAGCTAGAGGATTTTATGCAAGTGGGGAGAGTTGGTTCATCACATGAATAATTGTAAACACATCTATCATGAACCACATTGCCAAAAGGAGTAGCACCATGATAGGGGGAGAAACATACCTATGAAGAACTAATATTAATGAAGAAAATATGATGAAAAGAAGCAGCTTGATAGGGGGAATACTTGGGCACCCCGTTTTCCATTGATGTCAAAGGGGGAGAAAATTTTGGAAGGGCAAGAATATTACCATAAATGAAAAAAGGGGAGATTATTAATCAAGGTTGTCATTGATGTCAATATCGGATTGGTCATCACAGAAAATTATTATATGTGATGTTTCCTAAATTTCCATTGATCATAATACACTAATGATGCATGTCCTAACCTTTGAGATGTTGCCCTATTGTCATGCAAACCCTAAATATGTGAAACCCTAATTATATGTAAAGAAACTCCTTTTCCCTAATTCTTTTATGAAACCCTAAACTCTAAAAATTTCCTATAAAACCATAACCTAATCCTTAAAATTCCTAATCCTAAAAATTCACAAATTACTAAATCCTAGCTCCATAATCCCATAGTTCCAAAATTTCTAAAATCCTAAAACTCTAAAAGTATTCATAAAAAAATAAATAGCAAAAGAAGGGCTAAGAGAATGACCAAAAAGTGAGCCAAAGAAAAAGTTAAAAAGAGACCCGTATATGTCATAACCCAAAAGGAATATTAATTATCTTATATATTCTTAAGTCATCCAAACATAAGCCAAATAAACACACATATTTCCAAACACTAGATACAAAATACATATTAAAAAATTAACATTGGAAGTGGTGTATATTGGTTAGCTTCAACAAGATATGTCTGCTCCACCTACATATGTCATATCGACTTCTCCTTTGATGGTTCCATTCTAATAACACAAATGATTCAAGCCATTTTCAAATATATATCTCTGTAAAAAAATAATAGAAGTAATAAAAAAAATGCAAGGATAATACATATCAAAACTTGGGAAACGTTTATTTTATTGGAATGGTGTGAACCTGGATCAAAGTCACCTTGGTGAAGTCTGGTCAAAACCTGGGGAAACGTTTATTTTATTTGAATATTGTGAACCTGGATCGAAGTCACCTTGGTGAAGTTAGGTCGGTGAAGAGTCACTTGTTTGAGAGTCTCGAACCTCTAGGAAACTTGAAGACTTGGATTTGGAAACTCTTGCACCTCGGATCTTGAATAGAACTCGAACTATGGACAGATATCTAAGGTCATACTAGAGAGAAGAGTATGCCTGTGTAGCTCAAAATTTTGATTAATGTAGAAGCTCGAATGTCTGGAAAATCACCATTATAGACCAATTATCTCATATTTGAGCTCGAGAAGACCTGTGTATGGGTGCCTCAGACTAGTTAGAAACTCAGAATTGCAGATGAGCTATAGATCTCGGTTTATATAGTCACCCATGGAATTGCATATTTGTTGGAGGGATTAAACTATATTACAATCACTTGCACTTATTGTTTGGGTATGAAAATGTGATAAGGTTCGAAGACCTGTGGTGATTGAAAGCCCTTGAAGGTACAGACCTGTAGCAAACCTTGGCATTACTTTGGAGCTATTTTGAGGGCAGATCTTTAGAATTTCTTGAAGCAGAATTCATCAAATATCTTGAAGTAGACTTGGAATAGATAAATGTGATGGTTGAAGTACTACTTGCTGGAGTAGCAACAATATAAATAAATTGGAACAACCATTTCTAAAGAAGACATTGAAAGATATCTTGAAGACTTGTTTTTGAAGAAGACCATTTGCATCTTGAAGGTTTACTGGAAGAGTTGTTAAGTCACAATTGAAGGCTTGTAGAAGGTTTTTCTTGAAGCATCCTATTGAACAATTCATTAAAGGAGGCAACATTGTGAAAGATCCATTGAAGGGAAATTGGAAGCATAATTGAGGCAGACCTTGAAGGCCCCCTCGAGATCATGATACATCGCTGATGTAATCATGAAGTAACCTTTGAGATCTTTTTTTGGGTAAAATGAAGACCAGTGGTTACACCTTACAAAAATAAAAGGTTTTCATTGATGACATGACATGGAGACTAAGTGAGGGAATAGCTAAATAATTACATGGCTTGTTGAAGAAGACTTTGGGAGCCGTGAAGAATAACCAAACATATTTTGACGAAGTTAAGTTGAGGGTTGGAGCTTCATAGATATAAGGTTGGTGCCTCGGAAGATATGATTGGATCCCTAGAGGATTGGAGTCCTCAAGAAACCAGGTCGCAACCTGTACTAGAGATAGGGTTGGAGCCCTAGAGGTTGGTGCTTCAAATTGACAAGGTTGGAGTCTTGGAAAGACCAAGTCAGTGCTTGGCACAATACAGGTTGGAGCTTGGAATATTGGAGTCTTCATCTAGGGTTGGATCCCTATATCAATACTGTACTTTAATTATTGTAAAGAAGAAATTAATAAAAGTATCTATTTCATCATTGTGCATTTTGTGTTCTAAATATAAGCGATCTAACTATTAAAATTAACAATTGAAAAGAAATATTGATTCACCCCCCTCTTAATATTTCTAACAGTGTAATGGTATGTTACACATGGCATGTGTCAATAGAGCCATGTGGTAGAGGAAATGTCAGGTTTTCCCATGCGTTGAATATGATTGGTTGATGAATAAATATGTGGCATTCCAAGTGGACAATAGAGCCTCATAATATTGAAATAGTGTTTTTCTATTAAAATCTCATGATAGATCGAGATCCATCACTTGAAAATCCCAAGAGATGAACCACACTAGTTGGTTTGAAACACGTCGACTTTGTTCCTGATAATGTGATTATTACCGAAAGAAGTCTTGATAATCCCAAGAGATATAATGACTAAAAAAAATTGAAGGGAACTTTGGGATCATAGCACTCCCAAATTCCTTAACTCTTATTGTAATTTTTCTGAAAATATCTTTAGATTGTCTAATTACCCGATAATGTTTGGCTCATAGCCACATGGTCTGGTCATAAAGGGTTAAGATGTAGCACATGAGGGTTTAGTTCCCCTGGACCCCAAAAATACCTTATTGATGTTTTACAAATTCATCTCCAAGTGGTCATGATAGCCTGGGAACCCAATATGGGAAACCCTTGGTCACAATGCATGATTCTAGGAACTTGTTGACATAGAACTTGGGTGTTGAATATCACATAAAAGGGTGCTTTTCCCTAAATGTTGATAGCTTGATATGCATTGACTGATGGTCATGAGGGAAAAAATATGGATTGATCCTAATATACAATGTTCCCATAAAAGGAGAATGGTCCACAATGGAGTGCAGGAGCGGTGAGGAATAAAGAGGATTCTATGCAATGAAGAAAATGAAGTGTTTAGAGAAAAACATGTGTTGATGAGGAAACTATAAGGAACCAAAGAAGTGTAGATCTGAATAGAGAAACTTAGATTGCAAATAAAAGTAGAAAAGGGGATTAATTTTTCTTGTGGGTTGGTGCCTATAAAGAAGAAAAGGGGATTTTTATATCCTATAGGTTGGTGCCTACAAAGAAGTAGAGGAGATTGGTGTCTCCTATAAGTTGGTGCCTAGAACATAGAAGAGGGGATTTGTGTCTCCTATAGGTTGGTGCCTACAAAGAAATAAATGGAATTGGTGTCTCCTATAGATTGGTACCTACAAACTAGGAAAGGGAATTAGTGTCTCCTGTAGGTTGGTGCCTAGAAGATATTTTATATAAATAAGTTTTTTGGTCTTATACCGTAAGTGTTTCCATGTATATCTTGTGTTACATTTTTCGTTTATGAGATTGGAAATTTATGATGATTGAATGATTAAGTAAAAATTTTCATTATAATTTTTAACTTAATCTCTTAGTATAATTGTGAAATCCTACATATATCATTTCTACAACATAGAGCTACAACTTTCTTTTCTATAATAAAACAAAAGACTAGGTGCTACAAATTTGGCTGCTACAACATGACTAGGGGGAAAGACCTACAACTCCAATTTTTGCAACATGAATAGGGTTTAGTGTTGTAACATGTCAGTGCAACATGATAAAGTGCAGCATTGCAACATGAAAGAACGTAGTGCTGCAATAAAATGAAGTATAGAGCTGTAACTTCCTTGTTGCAACATGATAGAGCCAACAAAACCAATGCTACAACACACCATTATTTGGTGCTACAACATGCCTAAGCCTAATTATGTAAAACATTAATAGTTTGTTGTTGAGAATAACTATTTCCACTTAGGAATAGCTAAAAAAACACACCTCCAACCAAACTCCAACCACACAATTATCATAATATATTGTTGGATAACCATTTAACCACCTACTGAAGAAATTAACATGAGATAGTTGGCCACCAATAAGGAATGCTTATACACAATAAAAGATCAAACTTATTGCCACTTGTCTCAATAGCAAAATGTGTCAATGTTGGCTTTATATTTTCTAATTTTTGGTGAATGGTTGTAGACAAGAAGGAACACCTTGAGGATCATAATATTCTCATGGTTTTGCTTCAACTTATTAATCCAATTTAGACTATAGCTCTATGAACAAAACACCATGCTCTACTCAAGGTAGGGAGCACAAAAAAAATTATTTTTCTTTCTAAACGTTTGTTAATACAAATATCGTGGTTCAGTTCCATTTCCTATTCAGGTTTATATGAATGGTGTGTTGCTAGCTTATGACATCTATTTTTATAAATAGTGCCTTGATCGAGGAGGTACAAACCCCTCCTTATTTAGAAACTACTTGTCGACCAATTCAATTGTTCTATAATACTATTACATTTAAATCATCAATCCGAGTTTGTAAACTTGTGAAGTGTAATGCACATTATATGCTAGGTCTTGGTTTCTAACATAATATATAGAAATTAGACAGGAATGTAAATATTTGACCTATGAAAAGAATTGACAAAATAACTAACTCAATACAACCATGATTCTAAAACATTTCTAGATCCTCATACCATGTACAAATTATAATGAGTTTAGTGAATGTATTGTGAGTTTAGTGACTTCAAATAACAATTTATATTGAATCAAAATATCCATATGATTATCCTACAATATATTGATGCACAATAAAATTAAAGATGAGAATTAAATTCAAATTGAAATGAATCAAAGACACAAACTTTAATAAAATTAAACTATGGGAAATATGAAACAAAAAATTGAGTGATCACTTGTACAATGAACTCCTAATGAAAATTTTTATGCTATTATGTAAATGAATAAAGACTAGTGTGCAATGAAGTAAAAATAAATCATGAACATGAAATAGGCATGAGGGTTTCACTCAATGAACATATGCCATATCACGTGTGTTCGTGGCATACTAAACAATACCCTTAATTTGACTACATATTGGAAAATATGTCTAAAATTCACATTATTTAACCCCCTACTAATACTATCCCAATACACCTTTCCAATAAAAAAAATCCCTACTTTCACTAGATATTGTAGGCATCCATTTTTTCATTAACATTTTTTATACCCCTTTATATTTTTCCATTAACTTTGAGGTCCATTTTTTATACTTGCCAATATAAAAACCATTTACCCCCTATTATGTACTCAATATATTATGTAATTTTTTCCTCAATATATATCCCCCAATATGAACACACGTGGTATAGTATTGCTTCCCTAGTGAAGCCCTCGGGGTCTTCATGATAAAAATTTCCACCAAAAAATGTGTGAAATTATGTAACCATCACATTTTGAATTTCTTTTACAAAGAAATAATGGTATAAGTGTCCTCATACATATAATTTTATTAATAGGAAAACAAATTACATGATAAATTTGCAAGAGTTTACACCTGTAGAGTCCAATGCACTTGCAATCAGGAAAATGACCTACTTATAAGCTACATGTCCTAACCTATTTTAGCTATGGACCACTTATTAAAATAACAAGTGTCCATTTACAATAAATATCCTCCTAAAAAATATACTAACTTTTTTCCTATATTAGAGCCTAAGATACGACACTTTTCTAGAGTCATATCTTTGTAACAATATTCTATTTTGAAGTGTGTCCAATATTAATTTAAATATTCTAATTTAATAAATATTTTATCCTAGCTTTAAACTATGATATTTGGATGATCTAACATTCCCCCCTATGGTCCAATGATACATTACAACATAAACCAATTTCATCCCTGAACTTAGCAAATTTTATCCTGCCAAGAGGTTTGGTGAAGATATCTTAGATCTGATCTTCTGAAGGACATTAAATTGGCTTGATGACATCCTTTGCAATGAGTGATATGATATGATGATACTTGGTAACCACATGCTTTGTCTTTGAATGAATAATTGGGTTCTTGCCAAGCTTTACTGCTGACTGGTTGTCGATGAATAATGAAGTAGCTTTTTCTTGAGGAATTCCCAAGTCCTATAAAACTCTACCCAACCAAAGAATCTCACATGTTGCTTCCCATGCTAATATGTACTCTACTTCTACTGAAGAAGTGACCACTGTAGTTTGTTTCTTAAAACTCCAAGACACTAGAATTGACCCCATGTTCATTAAATAACGTGAGGTTGATGCCCTATCATCAATACTGCCAGCAAAGTAGGCATTGGAAAAACCACCAAGTACAAAGTTTTTAGTATTTTTTTAAAGAAGACCAAAATATTTTTTTTCTTGGATATAACGAAGAACTCTTTTGGATGCATTCTAGTGGTTTTCTCGTCGTTCCTGCATAAATCATAAAATAATACTAACGACATAAGAAAGATCTGGTCTAGTGGTTTTCAGATAAACTAGGCTTCCAATCAACTATCTATAAGTAGTGCTATCTACCATTCCCACCCTGCCCCCTTCAAATTTTGAAAGTTTCAAGTTTTGTTCCATCGATGTAAGAACAGGCTTGCAATCCTGCATTCCAAATTGCTAAAGAACTTTTGCTACATACATACTCTAATAAATTCAGATATGATGTCGATGTTGGAATAATTCAACTCCAAGATAGTAGTGAAGTAGCCCCAAATATGTCATGTTAAAACCTGCATGTAACTCCTTTTTCACCTGTACAATATGATCACCATTGTTTCCAGTGATGATCAAATCATATATATACATAATAAGAATCACCAAATTTTTACCTTGCTGGTGTAAATACAAGGTTTCATTAGATTCAAGTAGTTGAAAGTGTTGGGTATGTGTTATATTCTTTCCACAACTAGCCCCACGCGCTTTACGTTGTGTCGGGCGCAGCAGGGGGGTCACAGGGGGGGTGGCAGCCCCCCCTGTCGGAGTCTGGGGTAGCGCCCCGGGAATTTTTTTTTTGGTGTGCAGACCCACTCATAGGCGGACCCACCCATGTTTTGTGCATGATTTCTCACATGGTTTTGGGGTACGATGGTTTTCAGCCCCTGGTATTTTGTAGATCCGGTCAAGGGAACTACGGTTTTGTTCTAATCCAGGGTTAATGGATTGGGGTTTATGTATGCTTCGGCATGTATATATATGTGTTGTAACACTAAAAGGAACATAATGAAAATCAATTTGGTCGTCCTGATTTGAGATCAAAGGGAAAATCTTTGTGTTTATCTATTTTTATGTTTTATTCTCTCGCTACTGTTTATTTTTTGTTATAAGATTCGTGTGTAGATAATTTATGTTCAGGGTTAAAACCTACATTTGGTATCAGAGTTGTTTTGGCTTCAAGGGGATGCCTTTGTTACCGAGGTTTTTTTGCTCGGGCCTGAGGTAGACCCTGTTTAGTGGGAGATCTGCGGGATCGATTCTTGCAGTGAAAGAATATGGCGAGCAGCAGAAAGATAGATATCGAGAAATTTAATGGTCAAAGTTTTGAGTTGTGGAAGCTCAAGATGGAGGATCTACTAGTGGATAAAGATCAGTGGATTGTGGTAGATCTAGGTACTAAACCAGCGTCAATGTCAGATGAATACTGGAAGAAACTGGATCAGAAGGCTAAGAGCACAATACGATTGCATGTCTCAGATTTAGTATTGTTGAATGTATCTGGGGAAGCTATGGTGAAGAATTTGTGGGAAAAAGTTGGGACTTTGTACCAATATAAGTCTTTGGTGAATAATTTTTTCTTGTGGAAAAAGCTTTATAACCTGAGGATGAAGGATGGAGACTCGGTGACAGAGCATCTGAACGCCTTCAATACTGTGGTAAGTTAGTTGTCATCTATTGATATTAAAATCTCATATGAAGATAAGTGCATTAGTTTTTTGTGTTCTCTACCAGACTCGTGGGACAGTCTAGTTATTGCAATAGGTAGAAATACAAATACCTTGAATTTTGATGACATTTTCTCAGCCTTGCTGTCGAAGGAAATGAGACGGATAAATATCGAGGGTCAAAATGTAGATGCCTTATCTGTACGAGGAGGGTCCCAAAACAGAAACAAGAATAAGGTTTCGAGTGGGAGATCTAAATCTAGAGGGAGATCTAAATCTCCTGGAAAGTTTGTAAAGGTGTGCTAGAAATGTGGAAAGGAATGACACTACAAAAATGATTGCAGATCTAAAGCTCCTGAGAAAGGAAACGGATCTGATGATGCTCCTTCTGCAGGGGGAAAAACCACCTCGGATGAAGGTGGGGATGTGTATTTGGCTTCTTCTTCAAATACACATGTAGATCATGAGTCATGGTTGATTGACTCGGGTGCATCCTTTCACTTCACTCCCCATAGGGAGTGGTTCTGCGAGTATGAGAAATATGATGGCGGCGATGTATTCCTAGGGGATGATAGGAAGGCCAGAATAGTCGGATGTGGAAAATTCAAGCTGAAGCTGCAAGGTGGAAGAATTAGAACACTTCCTGGTATTCTACATATTCCTGCATTAGCCAGAAATTTGATTTATGTAAGCAAGATGGATGATGCAGGTGTAAAAACAGTGTTCGAGAAAGATGTCTGCAAGATGGTTCGGGGAGCACTAGTATTAATGCGGGGATTTTGGATTAGAACTCTGTACAAGCAACAAGGTAGCACTATTATTGATGGGTGTAACAGTTTTGTGGTTCCTAAAAGTGGAGCGAAAAGCCTAGCTGTCTCTAGAGAAAAGACCATGCTATGGCATCAGAGGCTTGGACATATTGGAGAGAAGGGCCTTCGGATACTGCATAGAAATGGTATGGTAGAAGGTATGTCTAATTTCTCTCTGGATTTCAATTTTTGTGAATATTGTGTATATGGGAAGCAAAATCAAGTGAGTTTTCCTTCCAGTGCTAAGAGGGCGAACAAGATATTAGAACTTGTGCATAGTGATGTGTTTGGACCTGTGTCAGTTCCATCACTGGGAAAGTCTGTGTACTATGTTTCTTTCATAGATGACTTCTCAAGGAATACATTAATATATTTCTTGAGGTAGAAATCTAAAGTCTTTGACAAATTTAAATAATTTAAGGCTCTGGTGGAAAACCAGATAGAGAAGAAGATAAAGGCGCTGAGGACAGATAATGGTGGGGAGTTCTGCAAGAAGGAATTTTAAGAGTTATGTAAGAAGTGTGGTATATCACAGTAGAAGACTACTCCATACACACCTCGGAAAAATGGATTTGTATAAAGAATGAACAGAACGCTGATGGAAAAGGCAAGAAGCATGCTTAGTGGTACCGGGTTAGGATAAGAATTATGGGCAGAGGCAGTGGAGACTGCATGTTACTTTTAACAGATCTCCTTCATCATCGTTGGACGATAAGACTCCACATGAGGTATGGACTAGTAAGAAACCCTCTCTTTCACATCTAAGGGTATTTGGATGTGATGCATATGTACATGTTTCAAAGGATAAAAGGACCAAGTTGGATAACAAATCTGAAAGGTACATCTTTATTGGGTATAAGGATGGTTTAAAGGTTTACAAGCTTTGGAACCCAGAAACAAGGAAGGTTGTGTATAGCTGAGATTTGGTGTTTAGAGAGGTGAAATATGTTGTTACAGATGAATTCCTACCAAAGGAACCTGAGAAGATAGATTTTGAGCTAAAGGAGGATGAATCAGACTCTACAATAGAAGAAGACTCAGAAGAGGAAGAGCCACAAACTCCAGCTGTAAGAAGATCAGTTCGGGAAAGAAGGCAACCAAAAAGTTATAGTCCATCTGCTTTCTATTCAGGTTTTGCCTTAACTATAACTGATGATGATCCTAGAAATTTCAGGGAGGCAGTAGATTCAGAGGATGAAAAACTCGAGAAGGATGCCATGGTTTATGAAATGGAATCCTTGCACACAAATGAGGCATGGGATCTGGTGGAGTTGCCGGGTAGAAGGAAGCCCATCAGAAGCAAATGGGTGTTTAAGAAGAAGATGAATGTAGAAGGCAAGGTGGATAAATACAAAGCTCTGTTGGTAGCAAAAGGTTATTCCCAGGTGCTGGGAATTGATTTTGGTGATATTTATTCTCCTGTTGCCAAAGTTACTTCTACTAGATTACTTTTATCTGTTGTTGCTGCATTTGATTTTGAGATAGAACAGATGGATGTGAAGACAAAAAATTTTCACGGGGATCTAGAAGAGGAGATCTACATGAAACAACCTGAAGGCTTTATGGTGAAGGGTAAGAAAGAACTAGTATGCAGGTTGAAGAAGTCTCTGTATGGGTTAAAACAGTCACCAAGGATGTGGTATTAGAAATTTGATACCTATATACAGGGACTTGGCTTCACCATAAGCAAGGAGGATCACTGTGTTTATTTTAAATTAATTGGTGATCATGTTATTTATTTGGTCTTGTATGTGGATGATATGTTGTTGATTGTAAATGACAAAGAAATTATCCAAGATTTGAAGACCCAACTGTTCTCCAAATTCGACATGAAGGATCTGGGTGCTGCAAACTATATTTTGGGCATGGAAATTAAGAGAGATCGGGCAAAGAGGAAGCTCTCGTTAAACCAGAGGAAGTATGTCGAGACTATATTGCAGAGGTTCAATATGCAGGATAGTAAACCGGTGAAGGTTCCTATTCCTGTAGGTGTAAAGCTGTCTGCTGAACAGTGTCCCAAGACACAAGAAGAAGAGGAGTATATGTCCCGTGTTCCATATGCAAGTGCAGTAGGTAGCTTGATGTATGCAATGGTCTGTACTAGACCAGACATTGCACATGCAGTGGGAGTATTGAGCAGGTTTATGTCAAACCCAGGGAAGGAGCATTGGACAGTAGTGAAGCGGGTTTTCATATATTTATGTGGCACTAGTGATTATGGCTTGTGCTACCAGGGAAGACCAGGATTGGAAAGAATGTTGGACATTCGTGGTTTTGTTGATGCAGACTGGGCTGGAGATCTGGACCAAAGAAGATCTACAAGTGGGTATGTGTTTAGCATATTTGGAGGCGCAGTCAGTTGGATGAGTAAAAGACAGTCTGTAGTGGCTCTTTCAACTACAGAGGCAGAATACATAGCAGCCACTCATGCAAGCAAGGAAGCGGTTTGGTTGCAGAGATTGTGTTCAAGTATGGGGTTGGTACAGCAAGCTATAAGGATAGACTGTGATAGCCAAAGTGCAATTTTCTTGGCTAAGAACCCTGCTTATCATTCAAAGACAAAGCACATTGATGTTCAATATCACTTTGCTAGAGATATGGTTGAGGTTAAAAGGGTGTTGCTGGTAAAGGTGGACACCTTGAATAATGTTGCAGATGCATTGAAAAAGTCTGTGAGAACTTAGAAGTTCTCTTGGTGTAGAGAAACAATGGGTGTTGAATAATTGGCCCAATGACTAAGCTCTCATGTGGCCTCCCACGGAAAGAAAACAACAAGTGGGAGAATTTTGGGTATGTGTTATATTCTTTCCACTTCGGGCGTAGTAGGGGGGACACAGCAGCCCTGTCTGGTTCAAGGCGGTGGCTCGGGTATTTTTTTGGTGTGCGGACCCACCCATGGTTTTTGCATGAGTTTGCATATGGTTTTGGGGTACGATGGTTTTCGGCCCCTGGTATTTTGTAGATCCGGTCAAGGGAAATACGGTTATGTTCTAATCCAGGGTTAATGGATTGGGGTTTATGTATGCTTCGGCATGTATATATGTGTTGTAACACTAAACGGAATATAATGAAAAATCAAGCTGGTCGTCCCGATTTGGGATCCAGGGGAAAATCTCTGTGTTTATCTGTTTTATGTTTTATGCTCTCGCTATTGTTTATTTTCTGTTAAGATTTATTGTGTAGATAATTTCTATTCGAGGTTAAACCACTACGAAAGCCAACTTTCCGAAGGTATTCATCGATTTTGGCATACCAAGCTCGTGGAGCTTGTTTTAATCCATATAAAGCCTTTATCAGTTTGCAGACTTTATATTCCCGTCCTTCAATTTCAAAACCTAGTGGTTGTGTCATATACACTTCTTCTTGTAAATCTCTGTTGAGGAAAGCACTTTTTACATCCATCTGATGAACTTTCCATCCTTTCTAGGCTACTAATGCAAGTGTTAATCAGATGGTGTTCCATTTAGTCGTAGGAGCAAAATTTTCCTCATAATCAATCCATTCCTGTTGCGAAAAACTCTTAGCAACAAGTCTTGATTTGTATTTTTCAATAACTCCATTTTGCTTGTACTTAATTCGGTAAACCCATTTGCATCCGATGGGTTTAACATTTTGAGGACAATCAACAAGTTTCCAAGTGTTGTTGTCAAGAACTGCCTGATATTCATCAACCATAGCCTTTTGACATTCTTTATGTTTTACTGCCTCTCTATAAGTAGAGGGTTTAGTAAAATCATTTGCTATCAAGGCAAAATTTCCTTCACTTCTATGTGACCCCCTTGTTCCTATTTTATACTGCTCATTAGGCCTTACATCTTTCAAAAGTTGAACTGCCCATTTTGGCAATTGATGTTCACTGGTTTGAAATTCTGAAAAATCACCATCATTGTAAAGAGGTTTGATGTAAACAGATGTTCGTTGATCAACCGTAGATTCTGGGGGCGGAGATTCACTGTCTGAAGAACTACTGCTGCTAGGAGATTTGGATGAACTGCCAGAAGACCCAGACGGTGCTGGTGAAGTAGATGGACCGGATGAATTATCTTCAGATGAAGGAAAATCAAGTTCATACCAATTTTGTGAATTTGGTTGACTTTGTATATTTAATTTTCTTTTATCAACTTTTGTTTCTAACTTTTTAAGAAGAATTTCTATTTCTTCAGAACTCTTACTCTCAGTTTCATCAAAAATCACGTCTCTACTCACAATAAAATTTCCATTGGACAAAATTCAGTAACCTTTCTTGTCATCGAAATACCTAATCATTGTGCACTTCAAGCTTCATGAGTGTTGGCTCGAGGGGTCCTAACCTAGGTTTGGAGGTTAAGGTTTGCCAACAAACCCCTATACTACTGGCCCTTTTGACAGTGACCTGCTTGCACAGGAAAAAGTCTCACCCGAAGCAGTATGGGAGGGTGCTGGAACCAGGTTTCTGCACCCTGAGAGAGAGTAGGTAAGTCAAGTAGGTCTGCGTTCTCAGCCTATACTAAACAGATCTATTCATAGGTTTATTGACAATACAATCCACAGTATAACAAAGCTATTATCATGCATAGATCTAGTTGATACCTTCGCATCCATGTGCGTAGTACCAATTATCAGCACAGAACAATATAATCACAGCAATTAACATATCATAGATTCATATACCAAAAACATAGATACTTTCATACTTCAAATAAATTAAACAGACACTTTCGCAACTTAATCATATAGCCCAGGTTCTCATCAATCATAATAGCACAGACCAGATAGTATCAGATGTCCAATAGCACCTCACATATATATCAATATCAAAATCCACTTGCAATCCCAAAATACCACCCGCGCACACATCCAGCAGGGTCCACACATAGCAGGACTGAGGATCTCCATACACATACCTAGGATGAGTCCTTGCCCAAACAACCTGACAAGAGATCTAACAATTTGTACTTAGCATCAATATTAATTCTTGCCTACCTTAAGACTCAAAACGTTTGTCTATTTATATTGATTTAGCCTACGCATCCAATGGTCAGCAAACCATAGTTTGTAGACTCTTGGTCTACCCTTGACCCATTACAACGCATTTGGGGCTTTGACCCATCCAAAAACCCCTGCATTAGACTAAATAATACCAAAAAAATATACAAAAATGTACAAAATTCACAGCTTTAGGGGACCCTGTTCCAACGGTACCCCAACACAATCTTGTAACTCATCCCGAGTCACTGTGATGGTGGGGTCTCCACCTACGCCTGCAACAATATGATCACTTCGACTAGTGGGAGTAGCACACCTTCACTCTGAGCAGCAACATTTTTCACAATGTCTACCAACTTCTGTGAATTTGGGCCTTCTGTTGCAGTGGTGACACTCTCCAGAGTCTGGTTTAGCTGTTTGACAGTGACATTGATATCCTAGGAAAGCTTAAGGGCTTCATAAACCCATGGCTTAAGACGGTCACTAAGAGTCTTCTTTTTCTAGTGGAGGTTGTCGATATCATTTTGAAGGGCAGGGCTAGTTCATAGTCGCACCAAGCATTGAGAAGGAATTAGAGTGGGCATCTCACTTCTAGTTGCTCGAACACTTCTTCCTCTTGTCATAGGTCCTGGTTGACTTCATGCAGGATCAGGTCACACTGTACCTTAGTCCATAATTGCATGGTTGTATCCAGCAATTGCGCACCATAAGTGATCTGTCCTATAATCACAGTTGTGGCTATAGTAACCAGCGCAACTCGCTGGGCCCATACCTCCATCGGTGTCTCTGGCTGCACCTTAATCTGAAAAATCCACCATATATTGTTCCATCTGTGTTTTGACCACCTAAATCTCCATCCTGGATGCCTTCAATGCTGCAACCAACCCCTCAATATTGGCCTATGGGGTGGCTTTGTGCAGGATTTCTTTGTAAAATCCACACAGAGTATGCTAATTAGGTGTTCCAACTCTGTTTGTTGTGCGGTGGTGAGGGTACAGGCAGCCTGCACCTGGGAAGCTTTAGCGTTCTTCTCATCAATTTTCTGCTGAGATATACTAAGTTGTTGGTGTACGTGATGGTCCCGGTGTTGAGTTTACTCAAATAAGGAGGTGTGGAGAACCTGTAATGCTTTATGAGGAAACCTAGCTAGATCCAGCTGTACCTCTGCACACGCCTAGACTTGCATCCTCAAATTGGGTGGACTTATTACAAGGGTTGTGCTGGGCAAGGAACAGAGGCAGCTTTTAGCTGTAACTAGTGTTGTATTGTTGGTTGTCGAGGTGGTTCGTACCTGGATCATACTAGTCTGCAGCATGTTTTTCTTCAGTTGCAGAGTGCGGAGCTCAGCTTGAAGCTTGTCGACTGCAGCTTTCTTTTGTTCCTATAGAGCTAGCCATCTATCTTCCGCGTCCAAAGTGACCACATCGTAAATTTTTTCGAGGTCTCCTTTGGTCAGTGTAACCATCTCATCACATTCCGTCTGCTGACAGAGTTGCTTCTTTCGTGGCCCTTTGACAGGCTCACATGTTCACTTCGTGCTTCGGGGGGAGGCAATTCCTCCCACATTTAATCCTTTTGTACCCAAGTTTGGTTGTGAATCCATCTGAGTCTCTGCTTCTGCATCCTTCTCAGTGGTTTCTTTCTACTGTGTGTCCTTCGCAGTGGTCTGTTTCTGTTGTGTATCCTTCACAGTGGTTATTTTCAACTATGTGTCCTTCTGTGAGCCATCGCTCCTTGATTTTTCAATGCCTCTGCTTGAGCCGCCAATTTCTCTAGTCGTGGTTGGGGTGACTTTAGTAGCACTAGCCCTTGCGATGGCCATCACTCTAGATTTGAATCCAATCTTCCATTATGGAGGCCATGTAGCAACTACATGATCAATATCCTTGTCCATAGCCATATATGGGAGCGAGACCCAGACTTTATCCTTGTGTGATCTGATTTTGACGTTGTGCATGGTGACCTGGAATGCCGCGATGCTCTTGCACTTGTCATACACTGCTAGAGACAAGCGTGGTCGGGAATTGATGGCTACTGCTAAGCTACTCTAGAAGAGTACCTAGAAGACTTGGTTGTCCTTGAGACGAGAGTCCCATAAGTTTGTATATCGGGCCCCCTCGCACATTTCTGGGGTGAGCTCTGGGATGACCAATTCCGTAGGTGCTTCCTAGGCTATCAATGCAATGAGAAGTAGCAATCATGAATAGAAAAATTCCCATCCCTACTCCTGGGCTTCACAGACATTGGCCAAAAACTAATTGCACAAATGTTCGGACCAATTGAAGCAGACCCCTTTCTCACACTCTCTTGCTAACTGAATTACATATATAGGAATAGTGGTTACCTGGAATTTTCACATCATCTTACATGCCAACAACATGGTACCCAACTGCGTACCCTGGTCACTAATGGATTTGATCATGAAGCCTTGAGTATTTCGCTCCACATGGTGTTTTTGTCTCACATATTTAGTAGTTCCTCCCTCATACTTTTTCCCAACATGTAGCAGAGGGTCCATCCCTTCTATGTGAAGACTAGTGATTCGATGAATGAGCACAGTGTCGATAGGGATTCTCTCCTGGATCCATAAACACCCATCATGGACCAGGGCGAGAAAATGATGCACCAGATGGTCTGTGATATTATAGTGGCTGAAATGCAGCATCCTTAGTAGGTTTAAGAGTGCAAACCTTTCCACTCCACATACCCAGCTCATGGGGACAATTTTTATCTTGTCGCCATCCTGTATTCTTTTAAGATATAATTCCGGGGCTAACTCAAGGAAAGCCTCCAAACTGGCCAAGTCATGATCGTCAAATTTTATCTCATGGAGCCTTCCAAAAGGTTCGCCAATGATAGGGTCCTCTCCTAGGGTTAGTGGCATCTACAAGTAAGTTATCAGGCCATCGAGGTTCTTCGGTGTGTGCATCGAGGGCCTGTGCAGTCGAACAAAGGGAGGTAACTAATTGATTGGCTCGACAGTCTAGGCTTCTTCTCGAGTAGAACGTGCTTAGGGAATTTCTTGCAGGGATTTAACATTTCTCAGGGAAATATGGGGCTTCATCCCAACCCATTTTGCGGGTTTTCCTGAGCCTTGATCTTTTTCCTTTTCTTTCCTCTTGGTTGGGCTCGGCATAGAGATTATCTCTTCGGCTTTAGACTCAATTTCCACTACTTTCTTGGTTTCTTGCTTTGCCAAGGTTTTTTGGTTTTGGACTAGAACCATTTGTTGGCTCGAGGGGTCCTGACCCAGGTTTGGAGGTTAAGGTTTGCCAACAAAACCCTAAACTACTCGCCCTTTTGGCAGTGACCTACTTGCACAGACCAAAGTCTCACCCAAAGCAGTATGGGAGGGTGTTGGAACCAGGTTTCCACACACTAAGAAAGAGTAGTTAAGTCAAGCAGGTCTGCATTCCTAGCCTATACTAAACAGATCTATTCATAGGTTTATTGACAATACAATCCACCGTATAAAAGAGCTATTATCATGCACAAATCTAGTTGATACCTTCACATCCATTTGCGTAGTACCAATTATCAACATAGAACACTATAATCGCAAAAATTAACAGATCACAAATTCATATACCAGAAACGTAGATACTTTCATAGTTCCCAGCAATTAAACATACATTTTCATAACTTAATCATATAGCCCAGGTTCTCATCAGTTATAATAACACGTATCATATAGTATCAAATGTCTAATAGTACTTTTCTTATATATTAATATCAAAATCCACTTGCAACCTCAAAATACTGCTTGTGCACACAACCAACAAGGTTCGCACATAGCAGGATTGAGGATCTTCGTGCATGCAACCAGTAGGATTCCTTACCCAAACAACCCAACAACATATCTAACAATTCTTACTTAGCATCAATGTTAATTCTTTCCTACCTTAAGACTCAAAACGTTCGCCTATTTATATCGATTTAGCCTACACATCCAGTGGTCTGCAAGCCGTGGTTTGTGGACTCTTGGTCTACCCTTGACCCATTACAATGCATTCGGGGCTTTGACCCACCCCAAAACCCTTGTGTTTGACTAAATAATACCAAAAAAAGGTACAAAATTGTACAAAATTCGCAGCTTCAGGGGACCTTGTTCCAACAGTGAGTCAAGCTTAGTTCATTTTTTTTTCGGAACTAAGGCATAACATATTGATCCAAAAAATATGAGATTTTTAACTCGAGGTTTGAAACCAAACCACGCTTCATAAGGTGTGATTCAATCTAAATAAGTAGTTGGAGATCTATTCCTTAAGTAGACAATTGTATGAATTATGTCTACCCAATATATAGGACTTAGTTTTTTGAAAGTTAGCATCAACCTTTACATTCCTAACAAGGTGCGGTTCATTCTTTCTACTATTTCATTTTTCTGTGCAGTGTAGACATTTGTAAGATGTCGTTTTATGCCATTTACATGAAATACATTTTGAATTCATTAGAAGTGAATTCTCCTCTATTGTCGATTCTAAGAGTGCCAATATTCTCCTTGACTTCATTTTCAATAAGTTGGAAAAAAGTTTTAAAATTTTCAAATGCTTCTGAATTTTGCTTCAAAATATATACCCAAGTCATCCTGCTAAAATGATCAACAAAGAGTAAGAAATATTTGCATCCTCCTAGTGAAGTTTGTAAGGGTCCACAAATATCACTATGAACCAATTTCAAACACGTGTTTGCTCGCCATGAGCTTGTCAGAAACGTCTCTCATTGTTGTTTTCCATAAACGCAAGGTTCACATTTTGCATGTTCCCTTTTGAAGGTTGTAAGTCCTGTTAGCCCCCCTATGAAATTCTTGACAAGCAAGCTGGGGGCTATGTCATTTTGGAGACCTTCAAGGAATGCATCTCCCTTGAAGACACATCATCATTGAGGTCTCTATGTGCTTTGCCTTATACAAATCCCCACTGCTATTTCCCTAGCTCAAAGCCTTCATTTACCCCTTGTACCCCTGCTAAATGTCCCTTTTCTCTTTTTTCTCCTTCTGTCAAAGTGTCTCTTCTCCCATCTATTTCCCCCTATTAACCCCCCCTAGATCCCCTCTAAAAATCCCCATGCCCCTTGTTTGGTTTAATTCGCCCCTTATCCCCTTATCGTTACCCTTTATAGGCCTTGAAATGCATTAAAATGGGGTTAAAACCCACTTCCGACCTTATACCAAGGCTTATCCCCTTTTCCGCCGCCCCTTTAGCTATTTCCCCCTTGTGAACGAGTGTTGTGACTGAGCGCTGCCCCTTGAGGTGCAAATTGCAATATTGCAGATCTCATTTTCGTGTGTTATGTTCGTTAGATCCATCGCACATATTTGCGATGTGATCTGATCGCGTCGCAAATATTTGCGATGCGATCGCCCAATCGCGCAGTCACACTTATCGCTCCATCGCATTCTCCCTCTGTTCTCATTTTCCTTCCCATCGCAAATCTACCCCATCACAGATATTTGTAATCGCACTAACCTCCCCGCTGCCACATCACCCTCCACCTCCATTGGGTCCCACCTCGTATGATCGTTCCCTCTCGTTTCATTTCTTTTCCTTCATTCCCTTTGTATTTCCTCCGTTAATCAAACCTTTGTATTTTACATTAAATTTTAATGAATCACCCTCCACCCGACACGGTGGTCCCACTTCCTGTGTTCACTATTCAAAACCGCCGGTTTATTCCGCACCACCCTCGTGCGCTTGGTGGTCTTTCCCCGGCGGCCAGCGATTCCACTCACCTTTCGCCACCTGTCTTTTTGTACGATTCCCAAACCACTTTTCCCGCTTGTTAAAGTCATCTCCCGCACATTATCTGTCGGACGCGGGCGCCCAGCGAAATGATCATCGACCGTCTGATCTGAAGCGAGCCATCCAATGGCCATCGCCCACCCGAGATGCGCGATGTTTAATGAAGTTGCACGTGCGATGGTCCATGTCCTGGCTCGCCGTCCATCGTTCTCCACCATTGATCTCAGCCACGATCAACGATCCAGATGTGTCCGCCCGTCGCTGACTTTTCCACTATCCCCAGTCCCGCCACGTCACCTCCACGTGCGCCCTCCGTACTTCCTCCCATTCCATTGCATGTAATTTGTTTATTTTGTGTTTTTCAATGTTTTTCCCATCCATTTTCGCTCTGCAGACTGCCACCTCCACCATAGCGGATCTCCATTGTTCCTCCACATTTGTTTTTCGCCATGTCACCGATCACACGACCATTCTCCTCCTCCACCTCATTCACCACTGCATCCATGATTTTCTTTACAGTTTGTGTATTTTGCAGGGTTATCGGTGGTTAATGGCCGCCATGGCACAATCTCCATCACAATGGCAGAGAAATCGAAAAGGATCATTTACAGCGACCGAATTTATGAACAGAGACCCAGGAAGGTAAAGGCAAGACTTTCATAGAAAAAGCAGGGTTTAATACTCGATAAAACCTCCCTGTGCCATTAAAGCTCGAGCTAACCTGTCAGAAGCAGAAATGGGGTGACAGAGTGTTGCAGTACAAAGCAAAGGAGATTAAGGCACCCTAATGAAGATCTAGAGCCTTAAACCAATGGTTTAAGAGGCAAAGCACTAGTTTGAAGACCCTGAGGATCAATCAAAAGGTCCTGTGCCCAGTAAAGGTAACATCAGGGTTTATTCTTCAGCAGAATGTTTTTCTCCATCAAGTACAGGATGCCCATGCAGCTCTTATTATGCACAATGCCCCTGAAGGAATTCCCACCCTAACAGCAATTCCAAAACCGCCAGAGCATTTATGTGACAGATCTCTTAGTAGTTCATTTAATTATTGTTCTAAGCACCAGAAGTACCACAGCCGAAACGTGTCAAAATCATATCTGAAGAAAATCACTCCTGCATGAAGAGGTGACAGAAATTAACTACACAGCAGTTAAACAGAATGGTTCTCGGCCCTGCATTCATTGTTGTGTTTAATATTACATTTAGTGTTCACCTACCTTCTTAGTCGATCTTCTATTCATCCTTGTTATAAAGCACAGAAAGACAATTGTTGTTGGTTGTTGATGAGATATCAGTGAAACGCAAGCTTTTTCCTCTTGAGACAAGTTCTCTGTGTAATATTGTAAGATAAGATGAGATATGATGTATTCAGACTGAATGTTCAAGCTATGGGCTATGATGTACCTGATTGGTGTTGTTTTTAATATGACAAGCATGTTTCTTTGGATCCTGATCTAAAGCAGCTGGTGATGTTTTCTTATCTCTGTGTTTGATTTCATTTCATTCCATTTCTACTGGCTCGCATCAGAATTTTGGCATAAGATTTACCCTTGATAGGTACCTTATGTTGCTGCTCTCCCAGCCCTTTATGTTTTGTGCTTATATGTGTATCTGAATATTGATTTCAATTGATTTAACCAGTGTAGTGGATGTTGTTGCCTTCTCTCTGATGTATGAATTAATGAAGTCTATGTTTAGATGTTCTTGTTAGGATTTATTTGAATATGTTGAGAACACTGGGGGCCTAGAACCTGGTCGTAGCCTCTCCACGATCTCTCCATCCTAGCTAGACCCTTCTAAGATCCCTTGTCATACCTCTAAGTTTGTCCAAGCAGGTCTGGAGTTAAATGACCTCTGGCCTGATCTATAGAAAAAATCGGATGGTTCTCCTTCCCTCATGTTCAGTCCTTAATGTTCCATTTCACCAATCATCTTGCAAGATCCGAATGCTCTAGATGACTAGCCCTCTGAAAGCTTGCACATTGAACACAAATAAATCCTTTCTTGACTCCATAGCCCAATGGCCTTGATGTTCCCTGAGTTTTCTGTCTTCGCCTAATCCCTTCTATGCTCATCCATGTCTTATATGGGATCCTTCTTTCCTGATTCCAAACAACCAAACACAAACAATCAAACAAACAACCCTAAGCCTATAACTAGCCTAAGACCTTAACATTGAGCTTCAAAGATATAAATCCTTTGACTATCATAGAGAGATCCCTCTCTGGACCTAGGAGGGCTAGATCTTAAGGTCTGAAAGTGGTTCTATGTTGCCTCATCTTTTGGTCTTGTCAACTTGGCCAAAACATGGGAACACCAACATAATGGCGACTCCACTGGGGAATTCTAAGTACATTTCACCTTAAACATTCTTAAAAACTTCAGAAACTTAGAACTCTGGTTAGGTTGACAGTAAGTCACTCCTTTCTTGAATCAACCTCCATTATTGAATATCCACCATACTCTTAGACAGAGTCTAGGAAGGGCCAGGTAGCCTCCGGATCTCACACTCTTCGGAGGTGACATATCTGATAAATGCCCTCCCAGTCAATCTCTGGTTTGATTTTACTGTCATGAGGAGATTCCTAAAAGGTGATAGTGCCTGAGCACTATGGTGGATAGTGTGACCCCTTAGATATACCCTAAAACCCTCCACTTGGCGACTCCATTGCTCCTAAACGAAAATACTCCACTGGTGATCAGTAGGCCTGCTAATTATCTTGGTTTCAAAATAGAATCCACTGGGAGACCAACCCCTGAGACAATCAACCACAGTAGAAGTAACAAGTAGGGTTAAGCTGCTTGGCTTAGAAACATGATTCTGGCTTTCAGAACCATTCACACAAGAGCTTATCCCAACCCTGACCCGCCTGAAATAGTTGACAATCCGGAGAGTATCCTCAAAGGAGCTCCTACACCCAATAGACCAACTATTTCCAGTCACATTCATAGAGCTAATTCTGTACCAGAAAATCTTACAGCTCTATTGAACTCATTCCTTGACCTAGATCCTTCAAATAGATTACCAAGAACTAGGTCATTCAATCACCTAGACCAGCAAGACCCTGAGTTTCACAGTACACCATCTCATAGTGGTCAACACACTAGGGACAGAGAAACCCCTCCATCTACACCACCTGATATCCACTTCATTCAAAACTTGGGGCTCTCCAACCCTAGATCTGCTCAACAGACTTCTGCTGGTCCTAATATCCCTGTCATCCATATACCAGCTGCTCAAGCCAACCCTATTCCTCATCAGAACATTATCATGGCAGCTTGGCATGCACCTTTAGTTTTACCTCAACCCTTGTTACCCTTACCTAATGATTATCAGTCAAAAATCCCACACTTCACTGCTAAAGAATCCATCACAGCTCAGCAACATGTAGATAAAATGGAGGATTCTTTTGATTATATGGAGATTGATGATGAAACAATCAAAATGAGAATCTTTGCCCAAATCTTAGGGGGTGATGTAAAGAAATGGTTTAAAGGTTTACCTCCTGGCAGTATCCAAGATCTCCCTGCATTATATCAGAACTTCATAGAAAAATGGGAGGTTAGAGCAAACCCTCGCCAACTCCTAGCAGAATACATGTCCCTTAAGAGGAACGTAGGAGAGAGCATCCATGAGTACACCACTAGATTCAACAGCATTTACAATGCTCTCCCTCCACACATGAAACCTCCACAAGGAATGGCCTTGGCTAAATATCCTGATGGATTTGATGCTGACATGGCCTATGAGCTGAGGGATAAAGAGTACACCACATTAGAAGACATGCAGAAAGGAGCCATAACCATAGAAGCAAACTTAATGGAGAAAAGGGCAAGATTAAAAGCTGAGAAAAGGGTAACATACAGAGATGAAAATGTAGCTTCCACATCTGATCCCAAATATGATAGACTATCTAAAAACGTGGAAGAGCTATAAAAAATGATGAAAAGGATGGTTGTCCAAAACAGAAACCAAAACCAGAACCAAAACATTAGAAGAAACAATGCTTCTCCCAACAGATAAAGAGAGTCAGATCAACAAATTATTCCCCCATTTCAAGAAAACTTTTTAGATGAAGATGATGGGATCATTGAAGAGTCTGAGGGGAGTGGGATAAACATGTTCGAAACAGAAGACCCAGTCCTTAACTGTGATTCAGGGGAAGATCAGCCCTCACCTTCATACGGGTATGAGGAATGGTTGGAAACTGAATATTACAGATTAGGATTTGAAAATGCCATGATGCAGGTCAGAGAACAGTATGAACTTAGGAGCAAAAATAACCAAGAAAATCCCAAAACAAAGACTCCTGAGGTAACCATCAAGAAAGGCCTGATAGATCTTCTAAAGCATCTGCTGCAAATGACAAATCAGCAGCTGAAAGTTCTGGTAAACACAAGGAAAAAGACAACCAAGACACTGAAAGACAAAGCCAACCAACCAACAGCACTAGCACTGCAGTTAGTGCTCCTAATAAAACGGTTCCTGACCTTGTACATAGTGAAAAATCACAAGCTGATTCAGCCACTAAGACAGTGACTAAGAAAATAGAGTTGAGCACTCCATAGACCCAGTCCACTTTCAATTTGGAGAGTGAGATTGCCAAAATCAAAATCTCTGTACCATTATCTGAGCTGGCCACTCAGAATGTATATAAAGGCCAAATTTTGAGAGCATTGAATTTAGGGGAAAATAATGACACTGTAAATTGGAATGATGATTAACCCGCCCTCCTATTTGGTCCAAAGATTGAGGGAAAATTTCAAGAAGGGGTAGTCCCACCTTTTTATATCAGTCTCAACATTCATGAAAAAATACTCCACAATGCCATGCATGATTATGGAGCATCACACAATTTAATGCTTAAGGTGGTGATGGAAAGACTAGGTCTAGAGATAACCCGCCCTTACAAAGATTTGTATTCTTTTGACTCTAGCAGAGTAAAATGCCTAGGCCTAATAAAAGATTTATGTGTGAGCTTGACCCAGATTCCTGATAAGTGTATGGTCATGGATGTAGTGGTGGCAGATGTGCCACCCAAATATGGCATGCTGCTATCTAGATCGTGGGGAGCCAAATTGCAAGGAAAAATGCAGATGAATGGCTCATATGCCACTATCCCTATCTTTGGCCAACTGAGGAGACTATATAGAGAGTCCCAAATGAAATGCCTAGTCAGTAGCCCTGAGAAGCCTGAAAATTCACCATTATATTCTGTACACACAGACTTGGATTCTTTCATTCTTTATAACGATCAATCCTTAGGAGAGCCAGAGTCTGAATGCAGAAATACAAACAAGGACACAGAGCCCATGGACTTTAGCATAATGGCTACCCTGGAAGAATACAATGAAGAAAACCATGGGCAGGATACTGAAAATGAGACTCTCAGCGAACCCGGAACAGAAACAGAACGTAAACAATAGGATAGCCAACTCTCTGAACTCCACACATGTCATGAAGGACACGATAACCCACAACCTAGTACAGACTCCCCAACGCAACATAATGGCGAGCCCCTGTGGGAAATGAATTTCGAGGGGTCATGTACTAAGCAAAATGCTGGGGCAGGGGTGTGGCTACGTAACATAGAAAATGACTACGCAGAGAGCCATGCTGTGAATCTACATTTCAAATGCACAAATAATATTGCAGAATATGAGGCTCTCATCTTGGGTCTGAGCCTATTGAAAAAATTAGGAGCCCATAGAATAGCTGTGAGAGGAGACTCAGAGTTAGTTATCAAACAAGTGAATGGTGAATACACAGCAAAACATCTGCGACTTACAGCATACAGGAATGATGCAGAAGATTTATTGAAAACCTTTGTTGAATATGAATTAGTGTTCATTCCCAGAAGTCAAAATGTTATTGCTAATGGATTAGCTTGCCTGGCCAGTTCATATCCTAAGGCTCCCCCTGACCAACAAATCATCATTCAGATCAAGTTCAAACCTGCAGTTCCAGACAACAAAAAATATTGGCAAGTCTTTAAAGGTGATAAGCATATCGAAGATTTCCTGGCGGGTAGGAATGAGTTTGAATTTCCTGATTCGGACTCAAAATCTGATAACAACTGCCCAAGGGAGGATCCCCCAGATGAAAAAGAAACACCCTGTAACATAGAAATAAACACTTTTTCCCTAGAAGCTGGAAATATGACCGAAAAATGTGAAAATGCAGCTAATGAGGAAGTGGAGGTGTTGCAGGCCAAAGATAAGAACATACCCAAAGGCCCGGAACCCCTAGAGGACCTTTTTGACTTTGATGATGTAGCAAAAAAGCCCACTATAGAACATGTAGACTCAGATGTCGAAGAATGCAACATTGGCACTGAAGATAAGCCCAAAATGATCAAACTGGCTAAGTCTCTACCTGCAAACATGAAGAACAAATACATTGACCTGTTTAGGGAATTCATCGATGTGTTTGCATGGAGCTATGAAGACTTAAAAGCCTATGACTCCAACATCATACAACACAAGATACCCCTGAAGGAAAATCAGAAACCTTTTAGGCAAAAACTCCATAGAATCAATCCAAAACAATTGCCTGCAGTTGAGAAGGAAATTAAAAAGATGTATGATGCAGGCGTAATAGTCCCTGTAAGGTTTTCTGATTGGGTGTCAAACTTAGTGGCTATGAGAAAGAAAACAGGGGAGATCAGATTATGCATAGACTTTAGAAACCTCAACAGAGCCTCCCTGAAAGACAACTACCCTTTGCCTAGAATGGAGCATATTCTACAGAAGGTAGCGGGCTCTAAGAGAATCTCCCTGCTTGATGGCTTTTCCAGATATAACCAAGTGTTGGTACTCCCAGAATATCAACTCAAAACAGCTTTTACCACTCCCTAGGGCATCTTCATGTATTTGAAAATGCCCTTTGGACTGATGAATGTTGGAGCTACCTTCTAGAGAGCGATGGATATTACTTTCTCAGATGAGATTGGACACTTCATAGTTATCTACCTGGATGACTTGACTGTCTTTTCTAAAACTGAAGAAGAACATCTGAAACATCTCAGAAAAGTCTTTGGAAAATGTAGAAGGTACGACCTGTCCTTAAATCCTAAGAAAACTATTTTTGGGCTGCAAGAAGGTAAACTTCTGGGTCACCTTATATCTGAGAAAGGGATCAAGATAGACCCACAGCGAGTTGAGGGAATACTTCAAATCACACATCCATGAAACATCAAGGAATTACAGTCCTTTATAGGGAAGATCAATTTCCTTAGGAGATTTATCCCCAATCTTGCTGAGCATCTTAGGAAAATGACCAACATGCTAAAGAAAGATGCGGGAATTAAGTGGACTGTTGAAGCCAAGAAATATTTTGAGTCAGTAAAACTTGCACTCACTCGGGCCCCTGTCCTTACTAGCCCAAACTTCTCAAAAGATTTTCTGATCTTTTCCTTTGCCTCTGAACACAAATTAGCTGAAGTTTTACTGCAAAGGAATTTAGAAGGGCATGAACAGCCAATTTCCTTCTTCAGCAAAGCCTTGAGGGATGCACCCTTAAAGTACAACATTATGGAAAAGCAGGCCTATGCCCTAGTAAAGGCCTTAAAAGACTTTAGGGTGTACATTCTGCATTCTCACACCATTGCTTATGTGCCAAGTATAGTGGTCAAAGATATCTTGTCCCAAGACCCTGATGGGAAAAGGGGCAAATGGGTTGCTACAATCTTGGAATACGACCTCGAAATAAAACCCACCAAACTGATCAAAGGTCAAGGCCTGGCCTATTTAATGGCTGAATCAAACTTGCAGGCCCTTGGCATTAACATGATAAATGCCTTAGACGAGCAGGAAGGACTACCCCATCCAACTGTTGAGGAGAAGTTTCATTACTCTCCTTGGTACTATGATATCCTTTATGTGCTCAGCAATCTCAATGCCCCTCCAGAACTGTCCAAAACAAAGGCTAGATTCATAAAAATCAAAGCTAGAAATTACTGCATTTTGAATGAGAATCTATACTGGAAAAATCCAAATGGCCTATTGCTGAAATGTTTGTCTGAAACTGAAGCTGAAAGGATCAAACAAGAATTCCATGCTGGGGAGTGTGGAGGCCACTTGAGCTGGAAAGCCACTGCAAGTAAGATACTCAGGGCTAGTTACTATTGGCCTACACTCTTCAGTGATGTCCATAAAATGATAACTGCCTGTCATAAATGCCAAATCTTTGAGGGCAGAAAAAATCTCCTTCCCCTCCCTTTACAACCAATCACCCTAGAAGGTCCCTTCATGCAATGGGGCCTAGAATTTATTGGGGAAATTCACCCTTCTTCCTCTGGACAACAGAAATTGATCCTAACTGCTACAGATTACTTCACTAAATGGATAGAAGCCATACCCACTAGGAATGCCACTGATTCTGTCATCATTAGGTTCCTAGAAGACTTCATCCTATCTCGGTTTGGGTGTCCAAGGAAAATAATCACTGACAATGCTGCTGCTTTCAGATCCAAGAGAATGGTTGATTTCTGTCACAGGTATGGAATAGCACTTGGCCATTCAACTGCTTATTACCCCCAGGGTAATGGATTGGCTGAATCATCCAACAAAAGCCTGGTCACAATCATCAAAAAGCTGCTAGAAGAGAACAAAAAGTCATGGCATAAAAATTTGGTACATGCTTTGTGGGCTAACAGGCTCACCACGAAGAAATCTATTGGCATGTCACCATTCCAGCTAGTTTACGGAACAGAAGTAGTTTTTACTACCATCCTTGGAGTTCCAGTGATTAAGCTTGTCCAGGAGATTCAGACAGAGGAAAACAGTATGGTGAGAAGAATCAATGAAACTATCCATCTGCAGAAAACAAGGGAGTAGGTTTATAGCAGAGCTGTCAGAGTTCAGGAGAACATTAAGAGGTTGTTTGACAAAAGAGCCAAAGCTTCAGATTTCAAATTTGGGGATAAGGTTCTAAGATGGGATTCAAGGAGAGAGGACAAAGGTAAACATGGAAAGTTTGACAGCTTGTGGCAAGTTCCATATATCATCCAAGCCACTGTGGGCCCTAATTCATTTTTCTTACAAAAGCTTGATGGTATAGAGTTGTTTGGGGGTCCTGTCAATGGCAGGATGCTCAAACACTACTTCTGCTAATTTTCATTTCCAGTTCCATTTCCATTGTACATACCATTGTAGTTTTTGTTTTCAAGAAAAAGAGGAAAATGTTTCAAAAAATAGAGAGAAAGGAGAGGTTCAGACATGCTGAAAACTTGAACCTCTGAAAGGCAAAGGGAGTGGCCCAAACATGATCAAAATCTGAGCCAAAAGGAACAGAACAGATGGTCCTGACACGCCCAAAATTTGGACCAGCAGTGAAAAGAAGAATCAACTCTAACATGCTTAAAACCAGAGCTGAAATGAACAAAGGAAGTGACTCTAATTTGCTCAAAACCTGAGTCATAAGGAAAGAAGGATGTTTCGAGACTGCAGATTTCATGCCTTCACAATTTTTTCTTCAATTTTCTACAAGCCTTCACTCCAGCAAGTCAGACAGTCTAATCCTGGCTTGGCTGTATTTCAATTTCCTGTCTTAGAATGTAGGAGAAGAAACCTGTTGGACAATTTAATCCCAACAGGTAGTAGATTAGGTAGAGAAGCATATGAGGCCAACTGTTTAATCTGGTCTCATGGAGAAATAAGGGTAGATTTAGAATAGGTTTGTTTTTGTTTTGAAAATAAAATATAAAGGGTTTGCTAGCTCAAATGCACCCAAAGGGAAATTTTAGAACTGTAGTCTGGGTAGGTAGATTGGTTGGGGAAATATTTCTGCTGATTTGTGTCTTTAACATTTTGTGGCAGCTAAATTTGAAGAGAAAGGGATGTGCCAAGCAGCAGGCACCTGGCCTACTCCAAAGATCATCTCTGGTTTCTTGACTCCTTCAAGAAGAAGCCATCCCCATGTGGAGCCACTGTTAGCCCCCCTATGAAATTCTTGACAAGCAAGCTGGGGGCTATGTCATTTTGGAGACCTTCAAGGAATGCATCTCCCTTGAAGACACATCATCCTTGAGGTCTCGATGTGCTTTTCCTTATACAAATCCCCTCTGCTGTTTCCCTAGCTCAAAGCCTTCATTTACCCCTTGTACCCCTGCAAAATGTCCCTTTTCCGTTTTTTCTCCTTCTGTCAAAGTGTATCTTCTCCCCTCTATTTCCCCCTATTAACCCCCCCTAAATCCCCTCTAAAAATCCCCATGCCCCTTGTTTGGTTTAATTCACCCCTTATCCCCTTATCGTTACCCTTTATAGGCCTTGAAATGCATTAAAATGGGGTTAAAACCCACTTCCGACCTTATACCAAGGCTTAGCCCCTTTTCCGCTGCCCCTTTAGCTATTTCCCCCTTGTGAACGAGCGCTATGACTGAGCGCTGCCCCTTGAGGCGCTAATCGCAATATCGCAGATCACATTTTCGTGTGTTATGTTCGTTAGATCCATCGCACATATTTGCGATGTGATCTGATCGCGTCACAAATATTTGCGATGCGATCGTCCGATCGCCCCGTCGCACTTATCGCTCCATCGCATTCTCCCTCTGATCGCATTTTCCTTCCCATCGCAAATCTGGCCCATCGCAGATATTTGCAATCGCGCTAACCTCCCCGCTGCCACATCACCCTCCACCTCCGTTGGGTCCCACCTCGTACGATCGTTCCCTCGCATTTCATTGCTTTTCCTTCATTCCCTTTGTATTTCCTCCGTTAATCAAACCTTTGCATTTTACATTAAATTTTAATGAATCACCCTCCGCCCGACACGGTGGTCCCACTCCCCACGTTCACTATTGAAAACCTCGAGTTTATTCCGCACCACCCTCACGTGCTTGGTGGTCTTTCCTTGGCGGTCAGCGATTCCACTCACCTTTCGCCACCTGTCTCTCTGTACGATTCCCAAACCAGTTTTCCCACTCGTTAAAGTCATCTCCCGTGCATTATCTGTCAGACGCGGGCACCCAGCGAAATGATCGTCGACCGTCCGATCTGAAGCGAGCCATCCAACGGCCGTCGCCCACCCGAGATGCGTGATGTTTAATGAAGTTGCACGCGCGATGGTCTATGTCCTGGCCCGCCATTCGTCGTTCTCCGCCCTTGATCTTAGCCACAATAAACGATCCAGATGTGTCCACTCGTCGTTGACTTTTCCACTGTCCCTGGTCCCGCCACATCACCTCCACGTGCGCCCTCCATAATTCCTCCCATTCCATTGCATATAATTTGTTTATTTCATGTTTTTCAACGTTTTTCCCATCCATTTTCGCTCTACAGACCACCACCTCCACCAGAGCGGATCTCCATTGTTCCTCCGCATTTTTTTTCGCCATGTCACCGATCACATGACCATTCTCCTCCTCCACCTCATTCACCACCACGTCCATGATTTTCTTTACAATTCGTGTATTTTGCAGGGTTATCGGTGGTTAATGGCCACCATGGCGCAATCTCCATCACAATGGCAGAGAAATAAAAAAGGATCATTTACAGCGACCGAATTTATGAACATAGACCCAGGAAGGTAAAGGAAGGACTTTCATAGAAAAATCAGGGTTTAATACTCGATAAAACCTCCCTGTGACATTAAATCTTGAGCTAACCTGTCAGAAGCGGAAATGGGGAGACAGAGTGTTGCAGTACAGAGAAAAGAAGATTAAGGCACCCTAATGAAGATCTAGAGCCTTAAACCAATGGTTTAAGAGGCAAAGCACCAGTTTGAAGACCCCGAGGATTGATCAAAAGGTCCTGTGCCCAGTAAAGGTAACATCAGGGTTTATTCATCAGTAGAATGTTTTTCTCCATCAAGTACAGGATGCCCATGCAGCTCTTATTATGCACAATGCCCCTGAAGGAATTCCCACCCTAACAGCAATTCCAAAACTGCCAGAGCATTTATGTGACAGATCTCTTAGTAGTTCATTTCATTATTGTTCGAAGCACCAGAAGTACCACAGCCAAAATGTGTCAAACTCATATCTGAAGAAAATCACTCCTGCATGAAGAGGTGACAGAAATTAACTACACAACAGTTAAACAGAATGGGTCTCGGGCCTGCATTCTTGTTGTGTTTAATATTACATTTAGTGTTCACCTACCTTCTCAGTCGATCTTCTGTTCATCCTTGCTATAAAGCACAGAAAGACAATTGTTGTTGGTTGTTGATGAGATATTAGTGAAACGCAAGCTTTTTCCTCTTGAGACAAGTTCTCTATGTAATATTGTAAGATAGGCTGAGATATGATGTATTCAGACTGAATGTTCAAGCTATGGGCTATGATGTACCTGATTGGTGTTGTTTTTAATATGACAAGCTTGTTTCTTTGGATCCTGATCTAAAGCATCTGGTGATGTTTTCTTATCGCTGTGTTTGATTTCATTTCATTCCATTTCTACTAGATCGCATCATAAGTTTGGCATAATATTTACCCTTGATAGGTACCTTATGTTGCTGCTCTCCCAGCCCTTTATGTTTTTTGCTTATATGTGTATCTGAATATTGATTTCAATTGATTTAACCAGTGTAGTGGATGTTTTTTCTTGCTCTCTGATGTATGAATTAATGAAGTCTATGTTTAGATGTTCTTGTTAGGATTTATTTGAATATGTTGAGAACACTGGGGGCCTAGAACCTAGTGTTGGAAATATGATGCAGAGTGTTGTCCTTGATGGCAACCCACTGAATGAAGATGAAGACGTGCGACTGTTGACATGTATTGTCCTTGATGGCACTCCACCTGATGAAGTTATGCTTGACTTGATGGACTTGTTAAATTATGTAAATCTGAAGTGATATGATGATTGTGGATGATATGATGTTGAGTGTTGTACTTGAAAGGAAACCCACTTGATGAAGATGTTGACAACTTACTTGATGAAGTTGTGTTTGATAGAATATGTCCTTGATGAAGGAAATCTGATGTATCTACAGTATTTACAGAAGGCAACGAAGAAAGGATTTCAGAATGTACTCAGAGAATGATGAAAAAGAGCATGTCTCTTGGTATACGCGGATTGGCCTAGGGGAAGTCGCGTATGCACGCGGAAAGGAACGTTACAAGTCGCGTATGGGCTAAAGCGCTCAAAAAGTGCAAATCCAAGGGTAACCTCCATGGTATTGACCCATAGTATTGGGTAATGATCCGCCTAATTGACCCCGTCCAGGTAGTTTTGGGCTTATGGTATTGTTTTGGTCCATGGTATTGAAAAAGGGGCTCATGGTATTGAAAAAGGATAAACCTATATAAGGAGAAGAAATTCATTGTGCAAAACATGAGTGTGGGTGCAAGATGTCTGAGCTTGAATGAATACTTCTCTTTGAAGTAGATCTGAATGGAAAGGGTTACACTTGAAGATAAATCTGAATGTATGATGCACTAATGATGAAGAAGGGGATCTAGATCTGAAATGCATTTGTATTTTCTAGATCTGATTATGGAAGGCTTAGATCTGTGATGAGGCGAACATCTAGGCGAACATCTGTCTGAAGTGAAAGGGTAAATCTGAACTGAATATCTGATCTGAAGAAGTATGCTGCTCTGGAATAATTGAAGATCTATACGCTACTTCGACGCGGAGGAAGCGCGTATATACGCAGCTTCAGCGAAGAGAAAGCGCGTATGCGCAATAAAATATACACCGAGGTATACGCCGGTTTGTGTGGACGGAAGCGCGTATATACGCGAAATCAGTGAAGTAAAAGAGCGTATGCAAACTAGGGTTTGCTGAAGCAAGGGGTATGAAATATCTGAGCTGTTCTGCTGTGTTTATGCTATCTGATCCGTGTTGATATGTATCTGTTGATGATGTATGGTTGTGCTTAAAAGTATGGAAAGGGTCCAGTATGAAAATATGATGAAATGTGGCCTGCAAGTGGTGTTCTATTGAAGTTGTTGGATCCAGTGTGAAAATTGATGAAACGTGGTCCAAGGTGGTGTTGAGGGTTGTAGCCTTCAGTCAGGGGGTTGTAGCTCCCTTCCAGGTGAGGCTGGTAAACGAGATCGGGGGGTTGTAGCTCCCTTCCAGGTGAGGCTGGTAAACGAGTCAGGGGGTCGTAGCTCCCTTCCAGGAGAGGCTGGTAAACGAGCGCAGGTGGGTGCCTGCGTGCTGGTCAAGTCTGCGCCAGCACATATGTTGTAAGATGTTTTCTCTATAATAAAATATTGAAGGCTGAGCAACTGCAGCGGTGGTTTTCTCCCGACTTGGGTTTCCACCTAAAAATCCTGGTGTTCATGTGTGATGCTTTGTGTCATGATTTATTCTGTTCTTACTGCACATGTTTACTGCTTATTGAATATCTGATGAATAAATGAAGGAATGATTTGAGTGATGAATTAATGACATATATAGTTATCTGTGTATACGCTAGTTTCGTAAAGGGTATCCGCGTATATACGCAAGTCTGGTTCAGGAAAGTAGCGTATGCATTTTAGAAGCAGAAAAAGTGAAAGTTTTGAATATGCAGTAAATACTGATTCACCCCCCCCTCTCAGTATTTTTCCCAACAATTGGTATCAAAGCAAGGTCCTTCTACAGAAGCTTGATTGCTTGAAGGAGATCCGTCACAATGGGAAGTATACATACAAAAGCCTTGCTGAATTTTGGTGCAAAAGTATGGGCTCTCGCAAAAGAATGTGATGAAGAAAAGGGTACCTTTGTGGATTCTTTAGAAGACAATAATCTTCTTGAAGAAAACATTCAACTCAAAGTAAGCCTAGAAGAAAATAACATAATCATTGAGACTTTTAAAAATCAGCTTGAAGCAAGAGAAAAACGCATGGAGGATCTAGAATGTGAAGTAGTAAGTCTAAGGAAGGATAATGAGAAATTGAATTCTCTCAATCTCAGATTTGCTAAAAGTTCAGAAACCTTGAATGAGATTATCAAGGTACAACGGTCTCCTTTTATAAAAACAGGTCTTGGATATACTGGGGAATCTTCTCAGAAATCAACACCAAATTCTCTAAAAGCAGCCACTGCTGGTTCTCTACATTCAGCCACTCAGCAAGAGAACAAAGGATCTTTACAGGTAAAGCAAGATCACCTCAATTCAAGAAACACTAACAGGGAGATATTTCAAAATGGCTACAACCAACAGGTAAAGTCTAATAGAAGATTTCATGATCACAGAAATTTCTACTTCAATGGTCAATGTTTCACATGTCACAACTTTGGTCATAAAGCTATTCAATGTGTTGCATATAAAACCATCATGACCAGAGAATCAAGAAAGATCAGGATGAATGATGAACCAAAGAAGAACACCTATAACAATTTTTCTCCTCTCCAAAATGAAGTTGAATGTACTTATTGCAATAACTTTGGTCATGAAGAATATGAATGCAGGAGCAAGGTCCAGCCAAAAGAGCATGTTCCCTCAAGCTCTAAAGTATGGAAAAAGAAAGAATTACCGGTTGAAAATTGTGGGATAGCGTTATTTGCAGAGGGTGAAGAGAATCAATGGTATATTGATAGCGGGTGTTCAAGACACATGACAGGTGACAAAAGCAAACTTCATACTTATAATGCTCTAGAGAAGGAAAAGAAAGTTACTTTGGAAATGATACTCCTGCTGTTATTAAAGGAAAAGGGTCAGTATTTCTAAAAGAAAAGGTGAAGGCTAAAGATGTCATGTATGTGGATGGATTAAGGCATAACCTATTGAGTGTTAGTCAAATGTGTGATCAAGGAGCAGAAGTGGTCTTCAGTTCCAAATAATGTGTGGTTCGTGATCTTGATATAGGTAAAATCATTATAAAAGGGAAAAGAAATCCAAGCAACCTGTATGTACTCAACGGCATAGAACAATGTTACTTAAGCAAATCTTCAGAAAATTGGCTATGGCATCGAAGACTGGGACATCTGAGTTTCTCTCAATTCAAGAAAGCAAGCAAACTTCAAGCTGTTCGTGATCTTCCCAAGATCAATCTTCCAGAAAGTACCATATGCAAATCTTGTCAATTTGGTAAGCAGACCAGAGTCCGATTTAATGCCAAAGAAGGTTCATCAAGTAAGCCTCTTGAACTCATTCATACTGACATCTGTGGACCTATGAGGAAAAGTCATTACGTGGGGAAGAATACTATATCCTATTTATTGATGACTACTCCAGAATGTGTGAGATCGCGTTTATTAAACACAAAGATGAAGCCTTTGAAAAATTTCAGAAGTACAAAGCTCTGGTAGAAAATGAATTGGATTCAAAAATAAAGTGTCTTAGATCTGATCGAGGAGGAGAATATTCATCAAATGAATTCTTTGAATTTTGTGAACAACATGGCATTAAAAGACAGTTCTCTGTAGCAGGCACTCCACAACAAAATGGTGTAGCCGAAAGAATGAATAGAACAATTGTTCAAATGGCCAGAGCTATGCTTACTGACTCTAATGTTCCTAACATGTTTTGGAGTGAAGCAGCTCGTGCAGCAGTTAACATTCTCAACAAGGCTCATGTTCGGGTAAACAGTGATAAAACTCCATATGAACTCTGTTATGGCAAATCTCCCACTGTAAAGCATTTTAAAGTTTTTGGAAGTAGATGCTTTATCAAAAATAATGATGAAAAACTTGGCAAGTTTGACCCTAGATCAGATGAAGGGATACTTCTTGGCTACTCATCTTCAAGCAAAGCATTCACATGTTACAATAAGAAGCTTCAAAAGGTTGTTGAATGTATTGATGTTGTTATTGACGAGTCTCCTGCAGCTCCTAAAGAAGAAAAACAAACAACAGAAGAAGATGATGATGACATATGGCCTTCTACATCAGATGGAAATGATATAGACAGTGAATCAAATGAAGAACCCGAAAATGATTTATCTGAAAAGGCTCCATCCAGATATGTTCAAAAGAATCATCCTGAATCTCAAATTTTGGGAGACAAGGAATCAGGTGTACGAACAAGGAGAACTCTTGCGGGATCTTCTAGTAATTTGGCACTTCTATCCACAATTGAACCACACAATTTCAATGAAGCTATCAAATATGAATGTTGGAATAATGCCATGGATGAAGAAATTGAGCAAATTGAAAAGAATGACACTTGGGATTTGGTACCAAGACCTCATGATAAAAATGTCATTGGAACTAAATGGATCTTCAAGAACAAGTTAAATGAGAATGGGGATGTTGTAAGAAACAAAGCTAGACCGGTTTGCAAAGGGTATACTCAACAAGAAGGTATAGACTTTGAAGAAACTTTTGCTCCTGTAGCTAGACTTGAAGCCATAAGAATGTTTCTTGCTTTCTCAAGCTATCAACGAATCAAAGTTTATCAAATGGATGTTAAGTCTGCTTTTCTTAATGGTGATCTAGAAGAAGAAGTTTATATAGAACAACCTGAAGGATACATTTTGGGAAATGATGCAAATCTTGTTTGTAGACTTAAAAAGGCTCTGTATGGACTCAAACAAGCTCCAAGGGCTTGGTATTATCGTCTTGACAAATATCTTCATCAACAAGGATTTTCAAAGGGGTCTGCTGATAACAACTTATACAGAAAAGTTGAAAATGATAAACTATTGATTGTAGTTGTATATGTTGATGATATCATTTTTGGGAGCAACGAAGAATCTATGAGTCAAAAATTTGCTTCTGTCATGCAGCAAGAATTTGAAATGTCTTTACTTGGGGAACTAACATTCTTTCTTGGCTTGCAAGTGCATCAATCTGCAGATGGTATATTTCTATCACAAGCAAAATATCTTAAGCAAATTCTAAAGAAGTATGGCATGGAAGAATGCAAACCTGTAAGTACACCAATGATAACCGGATGCAGTCTCAGTTCTAATGATGATTCTCCCACTGTGAATCAACCAGAATACAGATCGATGATTGGAAGTCTACTTTATCTCACTGGGACCAGACCAGACATTATGCATGTCGTTGGGATTGTTGGACGATTCCAAGATAATCCAAAAGAGTCTCACCTTCAGGCTGTCAAAAGGATATTCAAATATCTACAAGGAACTCAATACTTTGGTCTATGGTATCCAAAGGATGCTGATCTTACTCTTCATGCTTACACTGATGCAGATTGGGCTGGAAGTGTTGATGATCGGAAAAGCACTAGTGGTGGTGCATTTTACATGGGGCCCCAGTTAGTATCTTGGTTCAGCAAGAAGCAAAATTCTATTGCCTTATCAACAACTGAAGCAGAGTATGTAGCTGCTGCATCTTGTTGCACTCAACTCCTATGGATGATGCAAACCTTGCAAGATTTTCAAATCAAATGTGCAACTCCTATCTCCATTATGTGTGATAATACAAGTGCCATCAGTATCTCAAAGAATCCTGTTATGCATTCAAAAACCAAGCACATTCCCATCAAATATCATTTTCTACGTGAACAAGTGCTTGAGCAAAAAGTGAAGTTGGAGTATGTTACCTCCAAAGAACAAGCTGCTGATATCTTTACCAAACCTCTGCCCAGGGAAGTGTTCGAGTATCAAAGACAGAAGCTGGGAGTGGTCTCTGCCAGTCAAAAGAAAAATCTGCATAATTTTTAGAAGATGGCTTGGGATACGCGGGTTTCCTGAAACACAGTCGCGTATGTACGCGAGTTCCTGCACATAAAACCGCGTATGTTTGGTTGCTGACAATTTTTGGTTGGTTCAGCATTCTTCAGCACAGCTGCAGTGCTGTTTGGTATCTCTGGTGGTGTTCCGGTTCTCATAAATCTGTTTCTAATGTTTTGATGAAGATGCCTTGATGATTTGTTGGTGAAAATGTTCAGGTTGCACAAACTAAGGGGGAGCCTTAGTCATATGAAAAGGATGCATGGTTGCACAGATTCAGGGGGAGCATTAGCTTTGCTGACTATAATGCAGTGTTGGCATTATTATGGTTCTGAAATATGTTCTCTTTCTTGAGGACTTTCTGGTGTTGGTCATAAATGGTCATACTTATATTTTGGTGAAAAGGTCTTGTTGAGACCCATGATGTAAAAATTGTAATATTCAGTCATGTAAGGACTTGTCATTTTTGTAAACCCACTTGGTTGGGTAGCTGAGTCAAATTTTGTAAACCCACTTGGTTGGGTACTTGAGTCTTATTTGTAAATCCACTTGGTTGGATATTTGATGTAAGTATGAGTCTTTGGTGATAGGAAGTTCATAGAGTCATGTACTTCATTGACAAATATGTTTGGAGATTCAGCATGGACTCAGTGGGAGCTTGGCCACTTCAGCACATATCAGATCTGCAGACTGTTTCTTCCACATGAGGAGAAAAGGGGGAGAATGTTGGTTTTTGATCCGCCCTTTGCCCTTGATGTCAAAGGGGGAGAGTGACATGGTGTTTGAATAAAGAGAAGGTAATGATGTGACATTTTTGGGAGAGTGACATGGTATCTATCTGCTGTGGTAACCAAACACCATCGTGGTTGCCATCAAGTCCAAAGGGGGAGATTGTTGGAAATATGATGCAGAGTGTTGTCCTTGATGGCAACCCACTGAATGAAGATGAAGACGTGCGACTGTTGACATGTATTGTCCTTGATGGCACTCCACCCGATGAAGTTATGCTTGACTTGATGGACTTGTTAAATGATGTAAATCTGAAGTGATATGATGATTGTTGATGATATGATGTTGAGTGTTGTACTTGAAAGGAAACCCACTTGATGAAGATGATGACAACTTACTTGGTGAAGTTGTGTTTGATAGAATATGTCCTTGATGAAGGAAATCTGATGTATCTACAGTATTTACAGAAGGCAATGAAGAAAGGATTTCAGAATGTACTCCGAGAATGATGAAAAAGAGCATGTCTCTTGGTATACGCGGATTGGCCTAGGGGAAGTCGCGTATGCACGCGGAAAGGAACGTTACAAGTCGCGTATGGGCTAGAGCGCTCAAAAAGTGCAAATCCAAGGGTAACCACCATGGTATTGACCCATAGTATTGGGTAATGATCCGCCTAATTGACCCCGTCCAGGTAGTTTTGGGCTTATGGTATTGTTTTGGTCCATGGTATTGAAAAAGGGGCTCATGGTATTGAAAAAGGATAATCATATAAAAGGAGAAGAAATTCATTGTGCACAACATGAGGGTGGTGCAAGAGGTCTGAGCTTGAATGAATACTTCTCTCTGAAGTAGATCTGATTGGAAAGGGTTACACTTGAAGATAAATATGAATGTATGATGCACCAATGATGAAGAAGGGGATCTAGATCTGAAATGCACTTGTATTTACTAGATCTGCTTATGGAAGGCCTAGATCTGTGATGAGGCGAACATCTAGGCGAACATCTGTCTGAAGTGAAAGGGTAAATCTGAACTGAATATCTGATCTGAAGAAGTCTGCTGCTCTGTAATAATTGAAGATCTATACGCTACTTTGACACGGAGGAAGCGCGTATATACGCAGATTCAGCGAAGAGAAAGCGCGTATGCGCAATAAAATATACACTGAGGTATACGCTGGTTTGTGTGGACGGAAGCGCGTATATACGCAACATCAGTGAAGGGAAAGAGCGTATGCAAACTAGGGTTTGCTGAAGCAAGGGGTATGAAATATCTGATCTGTTCTGCTGTTTTTCTGATCTGTGTTGATAAGTATCTGCTGATGATGTATGGTTGAGCTTAAAAGTATGGAAAGGGTTCGGTATGGAAATATGATGAATTTTGGCCTACAAGTTGTGTTCTATTGAAGTGGTTGGATCCAGTGTGAAAATTGATGAAACGTGGTCCAAGGTGGTGCTGAAGGTTGTAGCCTTCAGTCAGGGGGTTGTAGCTCCCTTCCAGGTGAGGCTGGTAAACGAGATCGGGGGGTCGTAGCTCCCTTCCAGGAGAGGCTGGTAAACGAGTCGGGGGGTCGTAGCTCCCTTCCAGGAGAGGCTGGTAAACGAGCGCAGGTGGGTGCCTGCGTGCTGGTCAAGTCTGCGCCAGCACATATGTTGTAAGATGTTTTCTCTATAATAAAATATTGAAGGCTGAGCAACTGCAGCGGTGGTTTTCTCCCGACTTGGGTTTCCACCTAAAAATCCTGGTGTCCATGTGTGATGCTTTGTGTCATGATTTATTCTGTTCTTACTGCACATGTTTACTGCTTATTGAATATCTGATGAATAAATGAAGGAATGTTCTGAGTGATGAATTAATGACATATATAGATATCTGTGTATACGCTAGTTTCGTAAAGGGTATCCGCGTATATATGCAAGTCTGGTTCAGGAAAGTAGCGTATGCATTTTAGAAGCAGAAAAAGTGAAAGTTTTGAATATGCAGTAAATACTGATTCACCCCCCCCCCCTCTCAGTATTTTTCCCAACACCTAGTCGCAGCCTCTCCAGGATCTCTCCATCCCAGCTAGACCCTTCTAAGATCCCTTTTCATACCTCTAAGTTTGTCCAAGCAGGTCTGGAGTTAAATGACCTTTGGCCTAATCTATAGACGAAATTGGATGGTTCTCCTTCCCTCATGTTTAGTCCTTAATGTTCCATTTCACCAATCATCTTGCAAGATCTGAATGCTCTAGATGACTAGCCCTCTGAAAGCTTGCACATTGAACACAAATAAATCCTTTCTTGACTCCATAGCCCAATGGCCTTGATGTTCCCTGAGTTGTCTATCTTAGCCTAATCCCTTCTATGCTCATCCTTGTCTTATATGGGATCCTTCTTTCCTGATTCCCAACAACCATACAAAAACAATCAAACAAACAAACCTAAGCCTATAACTAGCCTAAGACCTTAACATTGAGCTTCAAAGATATAAATCCTTTGACTATCATAGAGAGATCCCTCTCTGGACCTAGGAGGGCTAGATCCTAAGATCTGAAAGTGGTTCTATGTTGCCTTATGTTTCGGTCTTGTCAACCTGGCCAAAACATGGGAACACCAACAAGTCCCTTAACCATTTCCTATTTTTGTAACTGACAGAGACTGTTAAAGTTGAGATGTCCATACCTTACATGCCACAATCTGATCAGTGAAATGTCTGTATTTTCTACTCCTGCAAGGTCAGAATTCCTTGGAATAACTGTCCCTTTCATCCTTAATAGTTTTCCATCTTCATAACCTGTTATAACTATTTTCATGTTCTGTTTGACTGAGTTAATTTTAACTAAGCCATCCTCCATAGTCACCAGATGTCCTGCTTGTTGAATCATGACTAAAGATAGAAAATTTTGCTTAAATATTGGTACATACCATATACTTTAAATCACTTTTTATCCAATGTCGGTAAAAAAAATTTAACTAAACCTTTTCCATAAGGAGTATGTTTTGTTTTATCAGGAAGATAGATTAAATTGAGATAGCATTGTTGGAAGTTCCAAAAGAAGTCATGTCGAAAATTCATGTGTTGAGTTGCTCCTATATCCAAAATCCATGCATATTCATATTCACTTCTAAGAAAGGCTTAAACCTGTAAAGATGTTGAATCTGTGTTTGTGAAGACATATTTTGAACCATCAAGATCATCTAGATCATTTGAAAATTGTGTAGTGTTTTGATGAAACTTAGGAATGTTATCAATGGAAGTTCTACAATCCTCATCATAATGTCCAAACAATTTGACTTAAATCTATGCCTTTGCCTTGATATTGTCCTCTGCCTCTACTTTATCGTGTGTTCAGAGTTTTTCCTCTGCCTGGACTTTGCCCTCTTCCTTGATCATAGCCTCTGCCTTGATTGTTTCCTTTGCCTTGAAAATTTCTCCTGCTTGAACTATAGCCTCTATTGAAATTGTTTCCTCTTCATTGACTGCGACCATGACCTTGTATAGTGTGGGTTCCTTGACTTTTATTGAAATTTATTCTTCCTCTTTTTCTAAAATTATCAGTTGAGGATTTACTTGTGTTAGCCTCTGTGAAGAAGAAATCTTCCCCAATCTGTTTTTTCTTCCCAAAACTATTGTCATGTTGGGCTAACATATCACTCAGCTCATGAAACTTGATCTTCTCTAATTTTCTAGTGAATTGTAAAGTTTCCAAAAAATGTGTGTAAGAAGATGGAAATCCATAAATTAAAATTGTAGTAAGGACAATTTCATCGACAACTTGAAAACCAACATTTATTATTTCTTGCTAGATGTTTTTAAGCCCTGAAATGTATTCAAGAACATCACCACCTTCAGATAATTTTTTTTGGAGCAATTTTAGTTGAAGATCTATTTTTTTTTTATTCAGGTTGGGTATCAAATAGATATTTGAATGTACACAAATCAGTCCATGCATATGAGGCATTTTCAATATGGATGTACATTTCATTGTTAACTGAAGAATTTATAAGAGCTAGTGCCTTGGCATTTTTGACTTCCCATTTTGCAAGTAAAGATACGTTTGTTGTTTTATTAGGCTTAATGTCACCATCACATATTTCATGCCATAATTCATTATATATGAGAGTGCTTTCAATTAGACATTTCTAGGTCTTGTAATATTTGACCCCTTCTAGCTTATCAAAACCAAAGAAAAAATTAATAAACTTTGACATTGTAGTGTTGAAGCAGTGCCCCAAAACAAACAATCATAAGAAAGAAATGAGCAACTTGTCACATGAAACACATCCTGCAAAAATGAACTATCGGGGTTTGGCCTTAACCGTTGTATAATCATTGAAAAACGAGAAAAATGACTGAGCTTTGCACTTGGCTCTAGTCATTTTCTCTTTGAAAATTTACAATGAAAGCTTTTCAAAATTTGACTGCTTGACAACACCCTTAAAAATTTCCTTTCAAAAAAAAATCTAACCCCCCATCAAAGTAAAAAATTACTTTGAGCTACAAATAATGACCCTTATTTCTCCAAAATAAAAATTGTAAATAAGATCTACTTATTATTCCAAAATACTAAAATTTTTTGAGCACTTGTCCTTATTTCTAAGAAATTAAAATAAATCCCTATTTTCTCCCTTATAAAACGAATTAAAAAGAACAATTATTAATCATATAACTGCATTGAACATGGAAGCGCGTGTAGGAGGTTTAGAGTTAGATTCCAGAAATCCAAGGATCCAATACAACAATCTCTTCCACATGAAATATGAGGTATTACCGATGCATTTCGCTGCAGAATTGTGGCGGTTAAGAGTGTCATTATTCTATGGATCTATTACAGAGGGAAAATTTGATTACCGAACAGAGTGAAACACCTCTTGATTCATGGATCTCACTGCACATCTTCACATCTATGCTCTTCGAAGTTTCTTGAAAGATTATTTCTACATTTCACCCTCATTGCAATGGGCTTCGTTGCATTCTCCAGCAAAATGTAAAGGCGAAGACACAATTTTATGCAGAGTGATATGGATACGATGACACTGCACAAATCTAAATATTAATAGTTTCACAAGGTATCCTATGGTGGGGTTCAACCATTGAATGCTCACCTCGAGTGGATGCGAAAAGTACCATCAACAACATGCAAACCAGGAAAGTTGCATGCCCACTCAGATCGTAGATAAGAACCATACGATTTGCTCCTGGGATCGCTGAGCACACAGAAGATTTATATTCGATCTGGAAATTAGAGTTCCCCTTTCGCAAGCTCCAAAGGTCATCAAGGACCTGAAGAAGATCAATCTATGAAACCTGAGGCTCTGTGTGGGATGGAAGGGTTGAGAAATTCACATTGTGGCCACGAGTCACAAAATTAAATGAAATGATACCAGGTGAAAAATCGATTCAATGTGCAGTTGTTGGAATGAGAATATTGCAATTACATTGATAACTTAAAAATATGGCTTCCAAATTGGCACACAGAGGGGGTATTGAAGAAATGTTTTCCTAGGAAAGAAAAAAGTGATGAAAATAGTATGTTGCTGGCTCAAAAATGTCGTTGTGAATTACCAGAAGGATGGATATTCTTGTGAAACCTCGGCTTTGTGGTTTTTGCATTACTCGCATAGAAACCATTTATGAAAATGAAACCAAATTAGAATTGCGGTCCTTCAAATTTCTGATCGAATTTCCAATTTGCAAGGGCGACGTTATACGAAGTGACAGTCTTGCCATCGCCGCTGGTGAAATTTTGAAAGCAGAAACTCTTGAGTATAATACAATTTATCCTTTATATATAAGAAGAGTTTAAAAGAGGAAACTCTTGAAAGTAGAATATTTGTTATCATAATAAAAAATAATGATTTTCAGATTTTAAAATATCTAAAATCAATAATAATTATTAAATTTATTTTCCTTAAAAAAATTACATACCAATCAACAGATGGCATACCAATCAATATCTGATAAATTGGTGCAATTTTTCAAAAGCTCGTAGAGCTGGAATATCCTCTTCACATCAACTGCATCAGTGGTGCTCTGATACCACAATAATGGCAGAAGTGTCCTCAAACACATAATTTTATTAATAGGAAAATAAATTACATGAGAAATTTTCAAGAGTTTACACTGATATACTCTAAAACACTTGCAATCAGGAAAATGACCTATTTATAAGCTACATGTCCTAACCTATTTTAGTTATGGCCCACTTATTAAAATAAAAAGTTTCCATTTACAATAAATATCCTCCTGACAAATCTACTAAATTTTTTCCTATATTAGAGCCTAAGATACGACACTTTTCTAGATTCATATATTTTGTAACAATATTATATTTCTAAGTGTCTCCAATATTAATTTAAATATTCTAATTTAATAAATATTTTATCTTAGATTTAAACTATGATATTTGGATCATCTAACAAGAAACATACAAAACTATAGAAGAATGGATATATTTTCCTTTAAATTTTTTACTTAGAACCTATGTATCTAAGACATGTTTCTTATGCAAGAATGATAGCATTGGATTGTGAAATGATGGCTATGGTCGATTTATAGTAATAAATTAGGGAAAGAAGGATGAAAAAAGAGCTTATTTTAGAGGCTCATGCTACTTCTAACCTTATAGTTTACTTATATTTTCATTTGCATTTTTGTAACTTAGTTTCTTTATATTGTTGCAACTTGTTTATTTCAGAAACTTGATAAATTACTGTATTTTTGTACATTGCTACAAATCATCAATTTGATAACTTGATTTTTTCTTAAACGTTGATGTAACTCACTAATCAGATAAATAATTGTGTTTCTCTATGTTGTTGATTTATATGCTAAGTAGTTTTGTGTCCTCATATTTCATTACTCTTTTTTTTAAATTTACAACATTGTCTTTAATATATGCAATTAATATTGCATTCTATATATTGAATTTTATCAACATTCTATCATTGCATATGAATCCTTGTGAAACATCAAGTGAGTCTCCACTTTACTTCTTATCTATGTGATTTACTTTCTACCTATGTGAATTTTTTTACTTGTATAAGAAGTTACAACATTAAGCTTCCTAAGCCCACTAGGTAGTAGTGTGTTATTTCTATTTTGCAAGTGTGACCTTTAGTTTCCTACACGAGTGGTTTTCTTTCATTAATGACTTGTAAAAGACATAAATACATTTCTGTAAAACATATCTAGAATACTACAACCTCATGGACACATAACAATACTGTGCTAACATATACAATGCACTACAATTCATAAATTCCTCAATTATCTACCAAATAATTAGGATTTAATTAAAGAGCCCAACACTTTTGGTTCCATTACTTAGCAACTGCCTATAGTAAAATATTTTTTTTGTTGTTGCTTTATTTAGAATTTAGTATATTTCCTTAAAAGTGATTATTGTAATGTGTTTCATTCAAGTCTTTCTTTACAACATTTTGTTTTAGAAATAATACCTTTTTAATTTTCCATGCATAGAACTAGAGACTAGAAAGGTATATTCATTAGTTCCACCAAAAACTTCCATAAGACCAATAATGTAGGAAATTATCAAGAGGAGAAAGGACATAGTCAACAAAACTATTTAACTCTTACAACAAGCTCCCTTTCTAAGAACAAACTTGAACACTCTATTCATGGACTTGTAAATAGAAAAGCTTCATCCTCTACACCAACATAAACTATGTTCCTTGAAGATCTGATAAATGAGCAGTTCCACTATGAAGAGTTTATTTTCCCAAACTATGCCAAAGAACTTGCAGAACAAGAATATATTTCTCAAGAAAATATGACACACAATATTTTCAAGGAGGAAACATTCACCTTTAGATTCCCTATTCTGGATTCATATAAAGAGATGAAGATGAATAATATCCCACTCTCAGCCTTTCCTAACTTCTGTGGCTTATCAAATGAGGATCGTGACAACTTCTTCTTTCTAATTGATGTTCTCTAAATAAGTTATGACTATGTGACAAATGCCTAAAAATTGATACTTTTCATTGCTATACTCAATGTTGCACTATGTTGGTTCATGAGCCTTGGAAGTAACAACATCCACACTTGGGCATATATGAAACATAAATTCTTAAAAAATATCAAAACTATTGTAAATAAAAATAAAGGAGTGAGGAAGTGTTCAAGATGACACAAAATGAATATGCGAGCCTTGAAGATTACATTGAAATATTTAACTATAAATTACAATGAGAATTCCCCATTTATTTCCCAAACTCAATTAGAAGTGGCATGTCTAAACAAGAGAAAATAGAAAAGAAAGAAAAAATGGAAAGAGAAGTAATGGCAATAGAAAGAAATATCTAAAAGGGAAAAAATGGAAAAATAATATTAGTACAAAGAGTTCAAAAGGAAACTAAAGAAAGGAAAATTATGGAATACATGAGCTTGTGAACATCTCGCTTAGAGAGGTTCAAAAGTTTTACTTTATATTTATATAGGACCTTTTTTTTTAATTATGACTTTGTATTTATTTCCCTGGTTAGATTTTAAGGATTCAAAAGAAGTTATACATATTTAATTTTATATCAATTATAAACTTTCCCATAAAATGGTTATTATAAAGTAATGATATTTCAATAATGTCCTTAATTCATAAAATATTTAATCATCTGTTTAAATCCTTTAAAAAAATAATTTTCTTTTTGTCTAAAATCACATGTTTTTGGTTATAGAAATTATCTTCTATAAGGATTTTATGTATGATAATGTTTAGAGTGAAAATTAATGGTCTATGATCTAAATTAGACTGTTACAGATTATTATATTTAGAGAACTATAAAGCTTGACTATATAAGGTCCAACCATATTTTCAACTAGGCCATCAAAATTTCTTTTGCAACAAAGGGAATTGGTGTCTCCTACATATTGGTGCCTACAAAGTGGGAAAGGGAGTTAGTGCCTCCTGTAGGTTGGTGTTACACGTTATTTTGTCACCGTGACATTTGACTGTCCATATAGGTGTATCACTACCTATATTTTGCTCCCATAGAAGTCAAAAACCCTAATGTTCCCAAACCACGTCTTGGAATTGGAGAAAATCTCTTTAAAACGGTTAAAAGTCTAACTCCTCAATTTTTATAGCCTTTTCTTGTGGGTTCACGGATACTTGGTCTGTAAACTGCAGCAACCCCCACATGTTTTGCTACTAAAACCTGCAGACCCCGTAAAAATTCAAATAAAAGAAAAAGTAAATTATAGAAGCCTAGTTGGCAGATTATTCTCCCAATTGGAAGCTTCTAGAGGCACGATCTATTCGAGCTTTATCCCTCCACTCATGGAGCTTATCCCTTGGCACATGGAGCTCAAATCCTTTCATGAGAGGAATCCATTCCCCTCTTCATGGAACTGAAACTATCTCCATTTCCCTAGAATTTGAGCTCAAGTTTCAGTCTCAAGGGTAGCTTGTATATGGTAGTTGCTGAAGAAATTCACAAGAGTGCATAATCTCTACACTAGTTATTGTTGGCATGAGAATGATCACACCCTTACATCCATAACTCTATGCTGGTATTCAAATAGGAAGGCTTGTCAAACTGAAGGAGGAACAATTGTTCAGGGCCCTGGGAGAAATCTATACGACATCAAGGAATCACGTTGTACGATTACCCTTTTCATTCAAGATAATACATATGGATATCTTTTTCTCATTGAATTGTTCTTGTGCTTATCTAATAACATCAATACTTAGACTCCTTGATCTCTAAGTTGGATTAGCTTTTCTTGATTATTATATGTTGCAGATGCTTTGATTCTTTTGTCTTGTCTTTGATTGTAGGTTCTACTTATTGAAGAAGCCTCTTTGGAGCAACTGGATAAAAGACTGTATTGAATGTTGGATTTCAACATAGGGGCATGTCCTCTTTACTTGCTTATAATAATTATAAAATGCAATTAGTCTAGAGAAAAAGGTTTCCAAATGAATGTCTGTTTCTATATATTCGTAGAATACTAGGGATATCGCTCTTGTCTGCAAGAGGGATTAATCCGCATAACAAAATGGCGACTCCACTGGGGAATAGAACTTAGTTTTCTTTCTTTATTTTTCAGTTTTAATTTTAGAGTTTTATGATTTTTAGTTATCTACGACTGGGATGGGTAGATAAATTTTAAGAATCCATGAAAAGAAAGCCTCAATATTTATTTTTTCTGTGTTTTTCCTTGCCTCTGCGATTTTCATTTGAAAATAGTGCAGCAGCCTCCGCAGGTTTTAGTTTAAAATACTGTGGTACAACTCTGTTTTCCATTAGAAACTGTGAACCTCTGGAAAAATTTTGAAAAAATTAAAATTCTGTTTTTCAGAGTCAGATTATCTGATTCTTTGTGTTTGCCCCAGTCTATCTTAGCTGTCAAATCTTGTGTGTGAATTTCCTTTCAGCAAATTTTTCATTTGTGTGATTTTATCATCCTATTTGCATCTTATGAGTGAGTGTTTTCCCTAATTTATTGTTTCTCCATACAATATACCTTCATTTACCTCAACTTACTGGTATGATGATATTGTCTTTCTAAGCCATTAAGATATTTGCAAACCTAACTATTATGAAAATTGATTCCTTTTTCATTTGCAAATTTGGAAGAGCTTTTAGCTTACTAAAGCTTGATTTTCACACCAAAGAAGTTTTGGATGTTTTCATTTCTGTTGAGATAAGTTGAAATTTTTCTTAGTTTGAACACAAAACCAGGAGAAAACATCCTCAAAATTTTTAGATAGACTTCAAAATTAGATTTTTCTTTGATTTTGAATTTTATGTTTTTAGATTTTTTAGATATTTTTTTCTTTTGGAAATGGTTTTTTTATTGATTTGTAGTTTCTGATATGTTTGATTAAAGGAATTTCATTTCAAAAGAGTAAATGATCATTTTACAAATTGAGTTCTTTAGGAAATCGTTTTCTTTTCAAAGAATTTGTTTATGAATGAAAGGATTGGTGCTTTGAAAATTGTTAAATCTCTCAATATTTCAGTTAAATAAGATTCATTGAAAAGAAAAGAGTTGCACTTCTCATTTAGATGCATTTAGCGTATTTTTTGAGTCAGGTCACAAACATCATTGAAGTTTCAACTCCGCACCTTTTGTCTTAAGAAACAACCAAATTAAAAAAAAAACACTTTATAAAATCAGTCTAGATATTTTACATTTTCTAGGGCTCATTCCACCAACATAGATTAGGCTAGTGTTTTGGAACAGGTTGTAATTAACATTCCAAGACAGTTTAAACAAACAAGTAGGAATCTTGTAGTAGGAAAATATAATTGTAGCATTTCTACTCTAGGAAGCTCTTCTTAAAAGAGTCAAGCAGTAGATCTTTTCGGAACTAGTGAGTTAATCATACCTATCTCATTGTGAAAGATAGCATATGTGCACATAATACAAATGAGAAACCTTGGATAGACCATTTTCAAGGAGCCTGGGGTAACTTGTTGGAAAAATTTCGGTTTACCATATCAAGGATCCTTCGAGGGGATTGAGCTTGTTACTCTGCCCTTGCGTGTATATCGGATCGTAGACTGTTCCCCCAGGTACATTTGTTCCCATTGGTGACCTTAGTGACCATAATCTTCAGGATTTTTCCCAAGGTGATGGTGGAGGGAAGGTCCCACTATACCTGGAACAGACGTTAGCTAGACTCACTTGGAATTTCCAGAGGGTAATCTTCACTTCGAGGTGGAATAAGTGGAGAGAATTGCACTAGAATGTTTCATTAAGAAGGTTGTCAGGGTAACTGTTCCAACTGCCAAGTTTTCCACATTAGAATTCTACGACTTTGGATTTCATCACCAACTAGTGTTTTTAGTGTGGAAACATATTGTTTGTGTTTGGATTTCTCTCTTAGATTTTATAGGCATGTGTTCGATTTGATTGTTTCCTTAACGACTTTAGGTCTATTTTTTTGAAATTTTGTTTGATTTCATGTGTTAAATTTTTAACCGTGGTTGAATTACTGAGACATTCCCGTAGAATGTAGGGGAAACCCCCTGAGTACACAACAAGTCCATTAGAAAAGATTAAATCCGGAAAATTCCAACCATCAAGGACTGGATCAACTAAACAAGAGGAAACATCAGTAATGATATATTCTGATTACGAAGTAGATCAACCTTTAAGAGCAGAAAGTTAGCTAAGAAAATTAGAATTTCTGAACTAGTTGAACTTGCTTCCACGACTAGTGAATTATCAGCTACTGAGCTTGGAATTTTTTAGCCTGAATCTGAACCTGCTACATCTGAGCTTGCTTTAGAGTTCATAACTCCAACCCCTGGTCATCCTGATTCACCTCTGCCAGGGAAATAGTCTTTCCAAGGACAAAAACCTTCTATGGGACTGCAATTTTATCAAGAATAAAAATTGTTTCAAGGAGGTCAATCTTTTAGTGGAAATTATCCAGCCAACTATCAAACTTAAATTCCAAATTATCAACCTAGTTATGGTCCCTCTTATGCATCAAAACCTTTAATGGAAGCTCCATATCTTGGAGTAAACATAGTGTGGAATCCATCATTGAATCAACAAAATTTTCAACCTAATGTGCAAGTACCTTATAATCAACCTGGTCAGCCGATTACTTAAAATAAAATCCATCAACCTGTCCAACCTACACTTCAATTTATACCTCAGGTATCTACACCTAGTAGTGTTCAACAACCTGTCTGAGTACACCTAGAACTCCACCTCAAACTACTGCACCAAATTATGTTCAACAGCCTACCACACCTATCCCTGGAATTTCTGCAACCCATATTATTATGGCCCCTCAAATATCACAGTTGATCCCTCAAGTCACTTCTCATCAACTTGGACCCACAATTCAGACTATTGTTCAGATGTCTACGGTACAACCTGGTACAAGTACAATTGTAACAATCCAACCTTATACAAGTTAGCTATTTTATCAACCATATCAAGGAAAGTATTAATATGGACCTGTAGCACAAAATATTGTATACCAACATCAACCGTACCCTGGTTACACCTATCAGATACCATCTCAACCTCAGTATGGTATGGCTAACCCTGGTTATCCAGGAGGCATTCCAATCCCAACTGCATAGGCTATCCTAGGTTATCTTGGATATCCTCCTCCTGGTACTGGTATAGTTCCTCAAGGTTATCAATTTTCTCAACAGGACCCTAACCGTCGGTTACCATTCATAGAAACTTTGGATTTACCAAATTTGTTGCGCCTAACGAACGATCCAATTTATTATCTTTTGTTTTGGATGCCAGTGCAGAATAAGTTTCCCAGTGATATTCCTAAGTTCGAAGGTAAATCAGGAGATGACCCTTTGAACCATGTCATGACTTACCACCTCTAGTGCACATCCAACTCTTTAATCGATGATTCCATTCCATTAATACTGTTTCAGAGAACACTTATAGGTTTAGATGCAAAGTGGTATATTGAACTACCACATGACTCATTCAAGAATTTCAACACGTTAGCAACAAATCTCTTAACACATTTTTCAGTTTCCAGTCCAATACGACAATGTTAGAAACTCTTAACTTCATTAAAACAATATATGTCTGCATACATTTTAGATCACATACATGAATGGAGACGAAGATGAAGTTTAGTGAAATTTTTTATTCCGGATCAGATTTTGGTGGAATGGTTTATCAAATCATTGCTTCCAAATATCACTGAAGATGTGGCTATTGGAGGTGTTGTTACCGAAGAATAGGTCATTTCTCAAGCATAATACTTAGAACTTGTATATACATAGTTTGGTACTTTATACGGAAAAAATCCTGACTTACTATGTCCCAGTCAAATAACTATAAATCCTTCAAGTTCTCATGCTACAGAGTGTGTGATTGGTTTATTTGGCGCTAATAAAAGTAAGAAGAAGTCCTCCAAAACTACCTCTCCTATCATAAATTTACCAGATTCATCGAAAGGAGATTCTTCCCTTGAAAATTCTGCCAACATCCATGTTGTAGACTCATCTAAAACTAAATCTAAAACCGGTAATAAGAAGAATGAAAGAATAAAAAAAAAATCGACTACATCTCCCAAAGAGAAAACCGAAAGAATGAACCAGCTGATGAAAAATGGAAATCTCGTTATCCTTGTCTTATCTGTGATGAGAATCACTTTACCAAAGAATGCCCACATCAGTCTGAGGTCTCTAAGTTTGTCAAAGGTTTACCCACACCCGTTGTCTTGAAAGATCCTTTTCCTACTCAAGATAGAAAAATGATAGGATCTTCTTCATATTCAACAATAGATATTTTAATAATGTTTGAGGTTATGGTTGTGACGCGATCGCAAGACTATAGAACTAAAAATCCTGTAACTAGTAAAGAGACAGAAAATTATAGTCAAACACCAGCTATATCTCCTTTAGTTTTCGATCCAATTCACATTGAGAAACCTAATCCTGATCTAGTGATTAAACCGCCTGCTAAAGGTGTACTTCAAAAATCATCTTTCAATCCACATGCGAGAGCTGCTCAGAATTACAACATTGTTGAAGATTTGGTGATATCCCCTTCAGCAATGTCATCCTTAGAAGTGCAACAATCATGTCCAGCAAAAAGGAAATTACTATTATCAACTATCAGAGCTATTGAAACTCAGGATTCTAACCTCATGGTCTTTGATCTATAAAATTTTACACTGAGAATCCCTCATCAAATGGATTTTTAGATATGAATATTAGTCAAATCCAGATGAATTTTTCGAACTGTAATTGATGAGGGAGAATCCACATCCATAATGTAGTTAAACCATTGGAAAAATCTTGGTTCTCCAACACTCAACTGATCACCGACAATCCTTAAAGCCTTTGATGGAAGAGGATTTCATCCATACGAAATACTCCAGGATCTAGCTATAGAAGTAGAAGGAAAACTGTTAATATAGATGTGGAAGCTTTTGATGCCCCTCTAGACTACAACCTTATTTTGGGTTGTAGATGGTATTATGCCATGACTATTGTAGTTTCATCTGTCTTTTGGTCAATCATGTTTCCTCATAAAGGAAATATTGTGAAAATCGATCAGTCTTCATATTATTCATCTGACCCTCTTTCTACAGACAGTATCAAAAATGTTGGAGAAATGACTATCCCATTTGAGGATCTTGGTGCAGGTTTAGTCAAGGCTTCCACTCTCATGGGAAATTTCTCTAGGCCTTTGTCCAACATAACGTGTACTATTTCCAACATCAATATGATCTCATCAAGCACTATACCATTTTATAACAATTGGGTAGTGCCTTCAGAATCAGAACAAGACTCTTTCAATGGAGAGATGCCTTTGAGTCATTTTGAAATGGCATATGTGGCAGTATAGTCATATTCTGACACACTTTAAACTACTCCTAATCAAATGAATGTGATCACCAAAGAACATTCTTCACTATCAATATCAACCTTGACATCACTTTCCGATCCTTTTCAGCAAGTGTTTGAAACTGATGAAAGTATTCGAGAATTTTTTTCATTAGATGAATTACCCTATGATGATCTACATCTTAGATCTTCATTTTTACCTGATCTTAATAGATTTGAAAATTATTTTTTGTTTATGTTTACAATTTCTTATGTCGAGGAACCACATAATCCCATATCGATTAGAAATTTGGATTCTGAGACTAACTTGGGAAATATTTCTACAATTGTTCTTATCGACATACAAGTTAAACCTAGAATTATTGAAAACATTCATATAGGCACTTCTTGTATGATTGAAGAGATTAATACATACAAAGCCCTATTTCAAGAATTCCGAGACATATTTTCCTGGTCTTATGAAGAGATTCCAGTAAGTGATTCTAAGATTATCATTCATGAAATCAAGACATACCTAGATGCTAAGCCTATTAGACAAAGATTACGTCCAATACATCCGCGAAAAGTTGTTGCTATCAAAGCTGAAGTTGAAAATTTACTACGAGAAAGATTTATTTATCCAATTCCATTGACAGATTAGGTATCTAATATAGTTCTCATTACCAAGAAACAAGGGACTATATGAGTATGCATCGATTATCGGGATATTAATAAAGCATGTCCAAAAGACAATTATCCTACCCCCTGTATTGACCAAATTATCAATGATTGTGACAGAAATGAAATTTTCTCATTTATGGATGGATTTTCTAGGTGTAATCAAATCAACATACTCCCTACCGATCAACCAAAAACAACTTTTATATGTGCTTGGGGGACATTTTCTTATTTCAAATTACCTTTCGGATTAAAAAATGTTGGTGCAACTTTTCAAAGGGCCATGTCTTATGCTTTTAAGGATATCAAACATATTGTACATCCTTATCTCGATGATTTACCTGCTCATTCTTTACGCAAGGACGATCATCCTACACACTTACGAGCTATTTTCATGAGATGTAGGCATTACAAGATTCGTTTGAACCCACACAAATGTGTTTTTTGTGTGTAATCAGGAAGATTATTAGGACTCATCGTTTTGAAAGACTGAATTCGTGTCAACTCCGCAAAGGTTGAGGCCATCATAAACTTACCTCCTCCTTCCACACTTCGCCAACTCCAAAGTTTGCAAGGGAAAGCAATTCTTTTACGTAGATTTATCCCAAACTATGTTGAGTTAACAAAAGGTTTTACCTGGTTGTGGAAACAAAGTGTTCCTTTTATTTGGGATGAGATTTCTGATAGATATTTTGATGCATTAAAACATGCGTTGACCCTGTTAGTTCCCAAATCCACCTTAGGCTGAAATAAGGCAGAAAAAGGACAACACCAAACCACGCTCAACCTCGTAGCTAGCCCTACGAGGAGAGGAGAGGGCTCTCTCCAGGTCGATCTCAATTAAAATACTCAAAGGGGCTTGAGATGACTAAAGAAACAACTGATCTTAGGCTAGATAAACAAATAGGAGGGTTTGATTTTGATTTTTAGGGGTTTTTGTTGGAAAAAGGGAAAAACAATTTTGGGCTTGGGGATGAGGCCAAATTCTTGCAGAGTTCAAGTTGGGGCAGGGTAGGTAATGATCTTGATGTCTTAGATCAAATGAATGGATTGAAAATACTGCTGAGGAGATGAAGATGGAAAGAGAGTGCAAGTATCCTCTTCAAACTGACGAAAAACATGTAAAACTAAACAAAAGCTTAAGGCGGAGCACCAACAAACTAATGAATTCTACCTCAATTACTCATTTGTTTAATTCAGAAGCAAAGAGAAGGGAAATAGAATACATATAACATTAATGAAACTTAAAATAACATGAGAATAACATCATCAAAACTCAGAAGCCACAAGGATCCCAACAAGTGCTGCAAAACTCTGGTCTTTCCTTTGCCAAAAATTTGAAATGAATGTACAATGAGGTGCCAAACTTTTCCCAAGAGTCCAACCCTGAAAATGTCTCAGAAAATAAAATATATAGACCATCCTAACCCATTCCCATGCCTCTAGGGGTCGAGCTCATCATTCTAGGAGTTGTTTCAACCATTTTCTTAAAAATAGAATTAGTTACATTAAACTTGGGCCGAATTTCTAAAAATAGGTGTTGAAGATGAACTCGTATCTCCTAAACCATAGCACCTGTTACAAAACGGAAAGAGGTTTTTGTAGATAAGGTCATGTTGGAGAAAAAAATCTTTCAAATTTTGGAAAATAATTTCCAGTTGCTCGCAATCTGTTCCACAACATCATCTCTAAAACAGAAAATCATTAAAAATTTAAATCTGTGAAAATGAGTTGTAAATATCTAGTCACATATCCCAATTCGTGACACCTTTGAATAAACTGAAATATTTTTTTGTTATATGGCTTGTGGTTAACAAAAAATCCCTGGTTTTTGCAAAATTACTTTCCATATGCTGTAAAATGGCCTCGCACTAAAATGACTAAAACAGTAAAAAATATGAAAAATTTACTTTGTTTTAATGTAGGCTCCAAATATCATTATATATCTCCCACATAGTAGCACCTGTGCATAAAATAAAGGAGGTTTTTGTTATTTGGTATGTTATGAACAAAAACCTCTTTCACTTTTAAAAAATTCCTTACCATTATTTCACAAACTGATTTTGTGCTAAACTTGTCATTGTGTGCAGCAACTGACCTCATAACCAAGAATCACTCATTCATTTCGATCATATCTTCTAATCCGGGAGCCGGTTATGGGAGTGTGATATACCATTGGAAAGGTTTTTCTGAGCTTCTTCTGATGGACACACTTGTGACATGTTTTTTTTGCTGAACATCATGTGCCAAACATCTAACAAAACCAGACATAGTAAGAGCTCATGTTGATCTCTGGTGACAGGCTGCGAAGACTGACACTAACATTGGCTCCAATGGGGATGGTAGCTCCTTGGAGGTGACAAGAACAGTAGATATTTGGGAGAGTATACAAGTGCCTTCATCCATTTGGTAACGGAGTCAAAAACTTCAAACCCAAAACAACTCATACCAATCCAAAACATATACATACTGCAATATGTACATAAACCAATACTAGAAGCTGAATTGCTGCCTTGGGCAGCTTATTTATGCATAAACCTACCCTACTTTGCTGAAAAACCAATAGATCAAGTAACGCTGTAATGCCATATCAACCAATCAAGGAACTGTGACAAGGATGCTGCTTGAGAGTGCTTCAACCAGGACACAAATGCAATTGCTGGCAGCCATACATGCACATAATGAGTCTGGTTATGTAAAAGACAATTTGATCTATCATTCAAACTAAAAAACATTTCCATGTATTGCAATAGGATCGAAAAAGCTAGACTCTGTTTGCTGCCCCAACTCCGCAATACATACTTCCAGTTGCACACTGTCAATGCAAACATCCACGGGCAGCTCTATTGTTTCTTGTTTTGAAGGAGGGAGATTTTCCAAGAACTTTTTGGGATCTCGGAATTCATTTGATTGGATCTGATCGTTTAAATACTGAATCTCATCCTCAAATCTTTCAACAAGTAACTCGCAAAAACCAGCTTTAGCTTCAAGAGGAAACTTTGGGGATTTCAAACATTGAAGCACGGCAATGAAAAATTCTTCATCAATTTCAAAATCCACTAACTGATCTCTAACTTCTTCTAAAACTTCACAAAGTGCAGGGTTTGCCACATACCCTACCATTGCATGAATGGATCAGCGAGCACCAGAATCTCTGGATCGAGTTGGAGTCGCCAGGTGAATGTTTCAGCCTTCATATGTCTGATCGTTTTCCACCATCAACAATCAGATCTGAACTTGATACATGTACTGGGGCAAGATAATCTACAAGTCGAGTGTCACATTCACAAGCTAGACCGAAGATTGACTGAAGCAGCGTTTATCTACTTCGCTGATGCATAGCAAAAGCGTTTCGAAGGCTACCTGGCGTGACTTCAGGCTCCATCTGTAGCTTATGAAACAAATAACACCAACAAGCAAACCATTTTCTTCCCCAGTATGGTCGTCACTATGTTAGTTCCCAAATCCACCTTAGGCTGAAATAAGGCAGAAAAAGGACAACACCAAACCACGCTCAACCTCGTAGCTAGCCTTACGAGGACAGGAGAGGGCCCTCTCCGGGTCGATCTCAATTAAAATACTCAAAGGGACTTGAGATGAATAAAAAAGAAACTGATCTTAGGCTAGATAAACAAATAGGAGGGTTTGATTTTGATTTTTAGGGGTTTTTGTTGGAAAAAGGGAAAAACAATTTTGGGCTTGGGGATGAGGCCAAATTCTTGCAGAGTTCAAGTTGGGGTAGGGTAGGCAATGATATTGATGTCTTAGATCAAATGAATGGATTGAAAAGACTGATGAGGAGCTGAAGAGGGCAAGAGAGTGCAAGGATCCTCTTCAAACTGACGAAAAACATGTAAAACTAAACAAAAGCTTAAGGCAGAGCACCAGCAAACTAATGAATTCTACCTCAATTACTCATTTGTTTAATTCAGAAGAAAAGAGAAGGGAAATAGCATACATATAAAATTAATGAAACTTACAATAAAATGAGAAGAACATCATCAAAACTCAGAAGCCACAAGGATCCCAACAAGTACTCCAAAACTCTGGTCTTTCCTTTGCCAAAACTTTGAAATGAATGTACAATGAGGTGCCAAACTTTTCCCAAGAGTCCAACCCTGAAAATGTCTCAGAAAATAAAATATATATACCATCCTAACCCATTCCCATGCCTCTAGGGGTCTAGCTCATCATTCTAGGAGCTGTTTCAACCATTTTCTTAAAAATAGAATCAGTTACATTAAACTTGGGTTGAATTTCTGAAAATAGGTGTTGAAGATGAAATCGTATCTCCTAAACCATAGCACCTGTTACAAAACTGAAAGAGGTTTTTGTAGATAAGGTCATTTTTGAGAAACACCTCTCTCAAATTTGGGAAATTCGTTTCCAGTTGCTCGCAATATGTTCGACAAAATCATCTCTAAAACAGAAAATCATTAAAAATTTAAATCTGTGAAAATGAGTTGTAAAGATCTAGTCACATATACCAATTCGTGACACCTTTAAATAAACTGAAAGAGGTTTTTGTTATATGGCTTGTGGTTAACAAAATAATCCTTGGGTTTTGCAAAATTACTTTCGATCTGCTGTAAAATGGCCTCGCACGAAAATGACTAAAACAGTAAAAAATATGAAAAATTTTCTTTGTTTTAATGTAGGCTCCAAATAGCATTGTATATCTCCCACATAGTAGCACCTGTGCATAAAATGAAGGAGGTTTTTGTTATTTGGTATGTTATGAACAAAAATTTCTTTCACTTTTGAAAAATTCCTTACCATTATTTCACAAACTGATTTTGTGCTAAACTTGTCATTGTGTGCAGCAACTGACCTCATAACCAATAATCACTCATTCATTTCGATCATATCTTCTAATCCGGGAGCTGGTTATGGCAGTGTGATATACCGTTGGAAATTTTTTTCTGAGCTTCTTCTGATGAACACACTTGTGACATGTTTTTTTGCTGAACATCATGTGAAAAACATCTAAAAAAACCAGACATAGTAAGAGCTCATGTTGATCTCTAGTGACAGGCTGCGAAGACTGACACTAACAGACCCATGCACCATTATTGAATCCTCCCAATTATCACTAGGACTACCTTTTATACTTAGCTGCCTATGATTCCACCATTGGAATGGTTTTGGTTCAAGAGGATGAATCTCATAGTAAGCATGTGATATATTATCTAAGTTAGAATCTCAACCCGATGGAAATCAAATATTCGCATGTGGAGAAATTGGCCTTGGCAGCAGTGCAAGATGTCTAACGATTTCGTCACTACATACTATTATGTAAGACAGCTGTGATATGTAATTGGAACCACATGATGTATATTTTGACAAGAAAATTACTCGGGGGAAAATACTCTAAATGGATTGTCGTCCTATAACAATTGTATTTGGAATTCAAGAAATCTAAATCAAAGAAATCACTAGTGTTTGCAGAGCTTATGTGTGACTTTCTCAATACCGAGACAAAAACCGTGGTAGGGAATCCCATCGTAGATGAATCTCTATTTCTCATCAATACATTAGATCCATGGTATGGAGATATCATTATATATCTTCAAACCCAAAATATTCGCCCAGAGCTTTCACATTCAAATAGATGAAGAATCCGATATCAATCCCAGCAATACAATATTATTGGAGACACTCTTTATTGTCATGGTATGAATTTTTTTTTGATGTTGTATAACTCACAAAGAGGACGAATAGTTTTGAATGATTTCCGCTTTGGAGCATGTGGCGTTCATATGTCTGGGTTTGCCACAACCCAAAATATATTGCAGATTGCTTATTTTTTGCCCTCATTATTCAAAGATTGTATTATTGCGGTCTGAAAATGCCACAACTACCAAATTTTTTATCGAAAGATACGTGCATCCCCAACTCCTCTTCACCTAATCATTTTTGTCTGTCCTTTTGTGAAATGGGGCATTCATTTCATTATGTGTAACCCTCAATAGGCGAGGAGGAATGGTTATATTATTCTCACTGTAGATTACTTTACCAAATGGTCTGAGGCAATGCCTACATCCACGGCCGGTGGAAAAACTACAACTACTTTTGTATTCAATCACGTGATTTCTCGTTTCGGTGTGCCTCAAGCTAGTATTACAGACCATGGGAGTCATTTTCAAAATATCACGATGACCAAAATTTCTGATCAACTTGGCCTACGCCATGATAGCTCTACTCCATATTACCCTTAGGCTAATAGTCAAGTTGAATTTGTCAACAAGGTTTTAACCACCATAATTAAATAGATTATCGGAACTAACAAATCGAATTGGCATACCATGTTTTTTTTGGCACTATGGGAAAACCGAACCTCTACAAAAACTGGAACAAGGTTCACTCCTTTTCAACTTGTCTATGGTTTAGAAGCTGTGTTACGCATTGAATTAGAAATACCATCACTCCAATTAGCCATTGAGTTGTTACCAACTAGCTCCAAAGAGAAAAAATCCGTTCTTTACTTAGCAAAATCAGATGAGACTCAACGCACTACTGCACTGGCTGCCGAAGCTCATAAGAAACGTGTAAAAGCTGAGTATGATCAAAGTGTTAGCCCTCATATTTTTTCAGAAGGTGACCTAGTCTTAGTATACGATTATGCTAGCGATAAGATAGGTATTGTAAAGTTCAAACTGATGTGGCATGGTCCCTACATTGTCAAGCGTGTGCTTGCAAAAGGAGCCTATGAATTGACTGATTATGATGGGGTCTCTTTAGATAATCCCAGAAATGGTCTTTATCTTAAGAGATATTATGCTTGACTTTCGTGTGAATATCTCTTTTGTACAATAGTTACTTTTTATATAGTGTGCCTTCGATGAGATAAGTGTGCCTAGACTAGTTTTGTTGTTACTACTATCTCTGCTTATCTTGATTACTCGTGATATTGTAGATGTCAACATCTCTTCAAACATACATTGGTTTTACTAATGGTGTCTATCATAGTACACTGAATATCTCTTCTGCGGATTGGGTTATCTATTCACCCACCAATGAGTTAGTTTCTATGCATGGGGTATGCCTTGGTCAAACAATGAACAATATTGCAGAATATAGCACAATCATTGAGTTATTATCTCATGCGATTTCATTTGGTATTTGATGTTTGATCATTAGGTTGGATTCAGAATTCATTGTATTACATTTAAACAGGGTATATGAAATTAAAAATATAATGTTATTGAGATTAATTTTGAAGGTTTGTCTCTTGGAACGACAATTTGATTATATTGAATATCAACATATTTCAAGGAATTTAAGCACATTGGCTGATGCATTAGCTAATCCTGTTGTAAATAGAAATTTTCAATATTAATGAAGTAAACCAAAACAACATTTGATCTATGTTGAGCAAGATACTTAAAGAAAGTAGTAATATCATAGATAGGTTTGTTTTCAATAAATATTACATCGTCTATGATCATAGATTCAAACACCTTATGATCTAATAGATACTGATATGAAAAAAAAAACAATGTTGATCCATAATGATCATCCATTATCCATGATGATGATCATGGTATGATGCAGGAGCATTCAGGCTAGTCAGCAATGTGATAGCATGGTCACATGTTGTGACTAACAAGGGGTTGGAAGAAAATAATTTAATTAATTTTATTTGTTTAAATATATGAGAGTGTTTATTTATTGTTAAAAATGAGGATAGGGTGTAGGTGGCTGAGTGATCCTCCTTGTATGGAGATCAGGCCAAATAGTTGGATTTATTGGCTAGAATAGAATATGAGAGATTTTAAAAGTTTTATTTAGTGTTAGTTTAGAAAAAAATGGGATTGAAGAGATTTTTTAGGAGAGGTTGAGAGATTTCTGGTTCAGAATCAGAATTGATTCATGAAACCATGTATTTGTATCAATTATGTTTTCCTATATAATTAGAGAGAGTGTGGATTGGACAGCAAGCCTACGGGATTTTGTAGAGGACCATTGATGTGAAAATCTGGTCGTGTAAAGGATTTTTACAATTGATTTCATTTAGGTTTATTTATGAAGAATTTGATTTGCATTGTAATTCTGGTCGAATTGGTAGGAAGATATTGAATCCTGAATCCATTCTTATGATAAACTCTGTAAAAGAAGAATCTTTGTACGTAGTTGAAAGGATTGATATGGTAATATCGATTTTATACTGTTTGAAGGCTTGCAGATTTTGAAGAGGACGCACCATTTTGAAGTGAAGTGCCAGACATAATGATTGCCAAGAATTTAATTGGCAATTCCAAGGCTATCGATCATTAACTTGTGAATAAGATAAATTCATGCATCAATGCGTGGGACACGGCGCAATTGAAGATTGAAGATTGGCGTTTCTGGGTCATGAACGCATTCCTGGGAATCCAAGAACTGTGTTGATGACGCGTTAAGAATCGATTCAAACACGATGAGTCGATGCTGTAGATAAATGCTGCGTTATATTCCAACAGAGGATGCAGAGTTGAATTATATTGATGGATGAAATGCGTTGAAACGCTGGTTAACATGAATTGAAGGCAGCTACAGTATGGAACAGAAATGGGAAAAATCGAAGTATGGCAGCGTTAAATGCTGAATGAGGATTGCATTGAAGAAATTCAGTTGGATGAAAAGGTAAGTTCTTTCATTCGGATGGAAGGTATGTTAATTCCGGAGCAGATTGTTGAGTTTTGATTTTCCTTTAATCGATGTTTGAATGTTAATTGTGAAGCGCAGCATTTGGGTTTAAACCTGAGTTATGAAATCGTGAAGGTCGAACTGAGTATTGAAACATTCTTACATTGCTGGCAAAATCGATAGCTATGGTCGAATGCTGTGACATTCGAATTTAATAAAACTCTGCGCGTATATATCATGGTTGTAATGAAAGTCAAGGTGTGAGAGCGTGGTCAAAATTGAATAGGGTAAAGGCGCACTTCAGTGGTGTAGACATTCAGAGTTAAACTCATTTGTAATTACCGAGGGAAAATCTACTATCGTATTGAATGGGATGGGTGGATTGCATCCATTATTTAAATCGAATGGTATTTAATCGAATAGAATTCGATTGGCAGGTTCTGTATAGGTATGGTCTGTTTAATGAGATATGGAATGAAACTGTGCAGGTGTACAAATTAAAATGGTGAAGTATAAAATGTCAGCAGTTGTATGAGGTTTCATATTGTCAAGTTATGAATTTGCCAGAGCAATAATCAATATAGAATGCGCAAGGAAAAATTCAAGGCAGAGGAAGGTGTGTTTACAAATAACGGGAATTGTGCAGAGAGGTAAGTTAATAGAATGACAGATCGTTGTTTGCATTGATTTTAGATGACATATAAAAACTGGCAAAGCGGAGATGGTTCAGCGCTGGAATGAAGTTAACTCCTGGTCAAAGATGCAGATATCCAGGTATGAAATTCAGATTCAATTGTTTGGATTGTGCGGTCACAAGATTGGAATTTTAAATACTAGTGGATGAATGGTTAAAGTCTTTTATAGGACTCATGAAAAGGCGTTCACAAAGCTTGAAGATTTTATAAGTTATTAATGGAGTAAAGCTTCGGCTTATGAAAGTATGGTTTTAGAAACATATGTTGAAAAGTCTGCGTGTGTAATTCCGGACTTGGAGTAAAGTTTGGGCAACTTTGGGAGATGCATTTTTAAATGAAAATTGTCAGGAAGATTCTGGGATTTGCAGGCCTTGCCTGCATCAAATTTTGGTATCAGAGCAAGGTAATGCTTTGAAAAGATTGTTTTTGAAAACTTAATTTTAAATTTAGTAGATATATAATTGCAGGAAGTGCGTTTGATGAAGATAAGGATCAGAATGGAGAAAGCAGAGAATGCCCGGGAAAGTCTGGTAAGAATGTTTAAGTTGATTGCATGACTGATTTGATTGAAGATTGTTTAAATATTGTTGAATGCAATGGTATTGATGATCGAAAGAGCAGAGATTGGGTAGGCAAAACAACATTTTCTTACAAACAGGTTATCGGAGGGAATTGATAGTAGTTGAAAGATACTTTGATGTGAAAAGATTGTGTAGGTCAGTAGAAGCAATGGATTTGCCGAAAGATGGAATGAGATGTACCAACATCATAGCATATGAGCTATGTAAAGAAGATAGAGCAAGAAGAAATTCCATATGTGTAAACGTGACAATACCGGCAATAAACAAATTTACTGAATGAAGAAGGTAGTGAGCAATTGAAGATGCAGAGCCTAAAGAAAGGAGTATTTCAGGAGGAAATGAGAACAACTTCCAACTGAGGTTGGGTAGAAGTTGATGAGGCAGCTCCACAATTGTGATTGTGGACAAGAGATAACAGTTCCAACAAGAGGAGTGCTGGGCAGAATTGTTAGTCAGTGAAGGGTTCGAGGAAAGAACCAATAGGTGCCAAAAGGCTAAACTCAGGAAAGTTTGGTGAGGCATGAAGGAGACTTGTTATAGGCAAAATGGAAAAGGTTAGTTGCAGCTCACTAGTGAACAAGGAAAGTTCACCAGAGGAAGGGAAGGAATTGACTACTGATGGTCATGACAGGGGTACAAAGGAAAGTCACAGACATAGGGAAAAGAGTGTTGAAGCAGTTGGACTCAAAGGAATGAGTAAAGAGAAAGGGACATAGAGTTGGATGAGATGAAGGCAGAACTCAGTCATTTGGAGAAGCTGGTATTAAAAGGAATTAGAGAAAAATGGAAACGAGGATTTTATGTGGGAAGAAGAGTTAAATGGCCTGTCAGAGAATTGTTTGCTGAGAAATTATTACTTCGAACAACTGAGAATGAAGAAATAGGATACATCTGCGAACCAGAGAAAGGATCTCTCCTTGGGGACGAAGACAGTGATGATAGTAGAGAAGAACTGATCTATGCAGATCAGAATGAGAGGAATGTGTTGACATCATCTGCACAGACAAGAGGATCTCATATTTTTGAGATTAATTATTTTTGTGAATGTAAATTTGCAGGTATGCAGCCTAAAGGATTTGAACCTGTATATGAAAAAGTGAAAGGAGCAGAGGCAAGACAAGCAAGAAAGGAGATGCATAAGGACTTTCAAGACTTCAATTGGTGGAGAAAATTAAAAGGTATGGCTGAATGGTTATGTCTTCTTTTAGTGGAAACTTATTGGATTATATTTGAAGGAATTTTAGCATGGAAAGAAGACCAATGGGAAATGGAAACAGGAAAGGAAAAAAATGCAATGCAGATTTATGAAGTGAAAAGAAGGAAAGCTGACACCAAGAACTTAGTTGAAGAAGGTAAGCCAAGGAAATCTTTGAAAGATCAAAGTCTTATCAGAGAAGAGGAAGAGGCATTATTGTCTTATTTGGACAAAATGAGTATTGGAAGAAATTGTGTAGAACAGGAAGGTATTCTACAAACTTATGATGAAGTTGCCAAGTATAGTCAAGAAATTGCAGTCCCAGAAGTTCTCTTTGATGAGGAAGAAATAAAATATGTTGAGGAAGAATTTCTCAATAATTTAGTGAACTATCAGAATAGTTCAGAAGAGCATGAAGTGTTGATCATTGAGGCCTCGAATGAAGAGCCTTGCATTTTTGAAACTGACATGTTGTGTATGTTTTCAGGTTTGACAGGTGATGAACAACGATTGGACAATGTGCTTATGCATATTGATGAAGAAGTGAGATTACTGGAAGAAATGGCTGAAACAGAAAGATATTTTGAACATGTATTTAATGATTTTGATAATGATGGTATTGACAGGGAAATTGTCATGATGAAAGGAGCTGAAGATAAACAAAAGGAGAATGTACATCAGACAGATGTCAGTGGAGTTCAGTTAAAGACAAATGGTAAGAAGGAAATTGAGAAATTGTGGAAGATGAAATTATATGAGAACATGGATAGCAAGAAGGAGAAATTGACCACAGGAATTTGTATCAGCAAGAACAGAGGACAACAGCAAATTAAGATTTGGGAATTTGGAGGAACAGAAGTGACAGTGACAGAAGAATTAAATCAACAGCATAACGAAAGTGATGACCAGTTACAAAGTAAAGTTTGGGATACTGGATGGACAACAGAAGAAACACATGACCAGGAGGTCATGGAAACTTTCAACTTTGGGAGTCTGATGCAGGAGCATTCAGGCTAGTCAGCAATGTGATAGCATGGTCACATGTTGTGACTAACAAGGGGTTGGAAGAAAATAATTTAAATAATTTTATTTGTTTAAATATATGAGAGTGTTTATTTATTGTTAAAAATGAGGATAGGGTGTAGGTGGCTGAGTGATCCTCCTTGTATGGAGATCAGGCCAAATAGTTGGATTTATTAGCTAGAATAGAATATGAGAGATTTTAAAAGTTTTATTTAGTGTTAGTTTAGAAAAACATGGGATTGAAGAGATTTTTTAGGAGAGGTTGAGAGATTTCTGGTTCAGAATCAGAATTGATTCATGAAACCATGTATTTGTATCAATTATGTTTTCCTATATAATTAGAGAGAGTGTGGATTGGACAGCAAGCCTACGGGCTTTTGTAGAGGACCATTGATGTGAAAATCTGGTCGTGTAAAGGATTTTTGCAATTGATTTCATTTAGGTTTATTTATGAAGAATTTGATTTGCATTGTAATTCTGGTCGAATTGGTAGGAAGATATTGAATCCTGAATCCATTCTTATGATAAACTCTGTAAAAGAAGAATCTCTGTACGTAGTTGAAAGGATTGATATGGTAATATCGATTTTATACTGTTTGAAGGCTTGCAGATTTTGAAGAGAACGCACCATTTTGAAGTGAAGTGCCAGACATAATGATTGCCAAGAATTTAATTGGCAATTCCAAGGCTATCGATCATTAACTTGTGAATAAGATCAATTCATGCATCAATGCGTGGGACAAGGCACAATTGAAGATTGAAGATTGGCGTTTCTGGGTCATGAACGCATTCCTGGGAATCCAAGAACTGTGTTGATGACGCGTTAAGAATCGATTCAAACTCGATGAGTCGATGCTGTAGATAAATGTTGCGTTATATTCCAACAGAGGATGCAGAGTTGAATTATATTGATGGATGAAATGCGTTGAAACGCTGGTTAACATGAATTGAAGGCAGCTACAGTATGGAACAGAAATGGGAAAAATCGAAGTACGGCAGCGTTAAATGCTGAATGAGGATTGCATTGAAGAAATTCATTTGGATGAAAAGGTAAGTTCTTTCATTCGGATGGAAGGTATGTTAATTGCCAGAGCAGATTGTTGAGTTTTGATTTTCCTTTAATCGATGGTTGAATGTTAATTGTGAAGCGCAACATTTGGGTTTAAACCTGAGTTATGAAATCGTGAAGGTCGAACTGAGTATTGAAACATTCTTACATTGCTGGCAAAATCGATAGCTATGGTCGAATGCTGTGACATTCGAATTTAATCAAAATCTGCGCGTATATATCATGGTTGTAATAAAAGTTTAGGTGTGAGAGCGTGGTCAAAATTGAATAGGGTAAAGGCGCACTTCATTGGTGTAGACATTCAGAGTTAAACTCATTTGTAATTACCGAGGGCAAATCTACTATCGTATTGAATGGGATGGGTGGATTGCATCCATTATTTAAATCGAATGGTATTTAATCGAATAGAATTCGATTGGCAGGTTCTGTATAGGTATGGTCTGTTTAATGAGATATGGAATGAAACTGTGCAGGTGTACAAATTAAAATGGTGAAGTATAAATTGTCAGCAGTTGTATGAGGTTTCATATTGTCAAGTTATGAATTTGCCAGAGCAATAATCAATATAGAATGCGCAAGGAGAAATTCAAGGCAGAGGAAGGTGTGTTGACAAATAATGGGAATTGTGCAGAGAGGTAAGTTAATAGAATGACAGATCGTTGTTTGCATTGATTTTAGATGACATATAAAAACTGGCAAAGCGGAGATGGTTCAGCGCTGGAATGAAGTTCACTCCTGGTCAAAGATGCAGATATCCAGGTATGAAATTCAGATTCAATTGTTTGGATTGTGCGGTCACAAGATTGGAATTTTAAATACTAGTGGATGAATGGTTAAAGTCTTTGATAAGACTCATGAAAAGGCGTTCACAAAGCTTGAAGATTTTATAATTTATTAATGGAGTAAAGCTTCGGCTTATAAAAGTATGGTTTTAGAAACATATGTTGAAAATTCTGCGTGTGTAATTCCGGACTTGGAGTAAAGTTTGGGCAAATTTGGGAGATGCATTTTTAAATGAAAATTGTCAGGAAGATTCTGGGATTTGCAGGCCCTGCCTGCATGATGGTAATAGACTATGGCATGCACCACCTTGTGTAGAAATCTCCTAAATTGTCTTGGAACACCCATCACATGTCTTTGAAGCCTGAGAGGAATGTCATATGTTCCTGTCTCAGGAATATCTATGCTTAACCTCTCTAGGTTGTGTTCCATATTTTCTAGGATCTCTGATGCCTCATCCTGTGGAGGTACTATAGGCTGTGCTTGCTACTTATCAAAGCGATAGAGTGTAGCTGGTCGTCGTGGAATGACATATGCATTTAAATATTTTTTTCAGTATTAGATGATAAAAAAAATCAAATTAGATTAAAAACATCAAATTTATTCGCTTACTTGACTCATCCCTTTGTGCCCCTGGAGGCAAAGATGTCCCAGGATCACCTCTGAAATCCATTCTTGTATAGGGGAAGTCTTTGATGGTGAAGACTTGGTTCCTTAGCCACAAAAAGTATGCCGGAGTGAATTGAACCACTAAACTACCATTGCCACCATGGCGGGCCACTAATTCCACCCAACGTACCATCCGAGGTTCCCGAGATTCCCCACGATCTACTGGAATGAGCTGAGGGGTGAGAAGCGGGATTCTCTCTAAAGAAAGTGAAATAATATGGTGCCATAACCAAATTTTTTCAACTTTTCATTATTTGCTCTAGTTAATTGGCCTTTCATGTTGGCCAATACCCCTTCACACCAGTTAAATACGGTCCCTCCGAGACAATCTACTATGGTCTCCATTTGTGATTTAGTGGCTACATGTGGACCTGCACTCCCAAACAATTTGGTTACTATAAATGCAATCACTTTGAGATCCAATCGCAAGACAGTTTTAATATCTATGCGACTACCCTTTGAGTCTGCCTCATCACTGCAATACTGTTGTTTGTAGCTGGCAACGGGAAGGCCTCCCTGTCTGGCCCCAAACAAGGATATGTTTTCTCCCCTCCAGGACAATCCAATAACAAAATAAATGTCCTCTAGCTCGATTTCAAGCTGATGGTCACCAATGATGAATTGTTGGTCTTGAACTTCCCATGCATTTACGAGCCAAGTCATAAAATCTACTTGTGATTTCATACATAGGATAGCCCAAAACTTGTTTAAACCACAAGTTTGAAATGCACGTATTGTGGTAGCATCGTCCATGGCTTCATTGTCTATAATCTCATGGTCACGTTCATGCCACTCTAACATGGTGGAATGACCTACAAATCAACACACTTGAAAGTTAGAAACTAATTGAGTGAAAAACTTGAACCATTTTTAAGAGAATTTTTGAATTTTAAAACGTTCACTATGCCCCAACATTTTTTATGAGGAGACAGTGCGGACATCCGCATGGGCTCCACAAAAAAACCGTGACAACTCGATAATATTTAAGTTAAAAAATTATGGGGGTTTGCAATTTTTGCATGCATGACCCGCAGACCCCCGAGAGCGCATTTTTAAACGCAAAATCCTCCCAAAAACTAGAATTGAGACTTAAAAAGAAAAATGAAACAGATAGAAATGAAGAAGAAAATTATGTGAATTACCTAGTTCTAATGATTAAAGGAATGGACGGTCAGTTCTCCCGATATTTACTCCAGAACGTTTTAGCCAAAATCTCTCAGTACATTGCTCTGAACACAAAAGGTGAAAATGATTTTGTTTTAACTCATTTTTCTTGTTTTTAAATGAATAAAATATTTATTTTATTTATTTTTCAATTTAAAAGGATATTTTTAAATATTTTTACTTCTTGGAAATAGGTATGTGTTATCTTTTGAGTTTTTGTGTAGGACACAAGATTTTTTGGTGAAAAGAATTATTTTGACACTGAGTATACTTTTATCACTTTTTCAGGCTCTTGAAAATTATGAAAAAATGAAACCCTAGAGTTCTCTTTTAAGCCCTTTTTAGACTCTCTAAATATGAAAAGATCGTTGATTACTGACTATTCGAACTCGTTAAAGTAAATGAACAGTCGTCCTTTCAATATAAGTTTACCCCTTTTCCAGACTGAAATGGAATAATTACGAAAAAGATATACGTTGACTAATCATGGTCAATAGAGTTCTCTCCTGTATTATTTTATCCTTTTTCGGGCTTGAGAGACTAAATTTATGAAAAAGAACTGAAAAACACTGAGTTTTCTTTTGACTCCATAAAACTGAAAAACACTGAGTTTCTCCTATACTGGACTCATTAAAATTTAACAGTAAAGGACCTATCGATTACAAACAGGACCAGACCACTCCATCTTAGGGTTCGATTTTAATACTAATTTGGACTCATCTGAAGGATGAGCTTACATAAACAAGAAATTTTTATCCTCCTCAAGCCTGTAAAAAATAAAGAGATACTTTCTAGTAATGGTGGGGGGGGAGGGGGAAGAGAAAAAGAATCCAGTTGTCACCGTTGTTTAGAAAGCAGCATACCACTCTTGAACACGACACTTTGTTACACTTGTACCTGGGTTGGGAAATCTTTTGTCTAACAATTAATAAAACAAGATTGAAAGTCTTCAGTCGGTTTCTGGGTATTAGCTTTAAGTCAAATGCTGCCAAGGCATCTGCGGTGTCATTATGTGTTCAAGGGAGATTTCAAATAAACCATTCATTGCAAACATTTTTCTCCATTTACGTTGACCATCCCTGAGTCAGTCCCTGAAAAAATTTCTTCAAAACTTGATCTAATGGTTACGTGTTGTGGGCTTTCCTCCGATGGATCAATTTCTATCAATGAAAACTCATGATCTAGAAATTTGATCTAGAATCCTATCAGTACTTTGAGATCTGCATTCCCTAATGGCAGGTCTCTCACCTTCGACGACAGGTTGCATCATTGACCTTCAATCGAATGATTCTATGATTGTTCAATTGTAAATCATTCATCCACACTTCATATATTGTACTGGAGTACTTTGAGATCCATTGTCATTATTGGTGGTTTCTCTCACACTTGTTAACAATTCACATCGTTGACTGGTAATCAAGTGGTTTCTACCGTGTTCGACTTCGACACAATCAATTGCATGGATAGATTCATACTAGTTAGTTCGGGAAGTGGAAATCAAGACCCTGGATCTTGTTTCCACCATACAGACTGCGAGGAGTTTTATTATTCATGATACAGTAGACTACTCATGACAGATGGTTGCACCCATACTATGTCTACTTCTGATGTAATATTGAAACCATATATGTACCACAACATTTAGTTAGTTTTGATCTGAGTATGGGAATTCCTACCTCAATGATGATGATATATATATATATGCTTGCATTGAATGTTCTTACAGGTTTTCGAATAGTGTCTCCAATCCAATCCTCAAAATGACAAAGAAATTTGATACACGTTATTTTGTCACCATGAAATTTGAATGCCCATATAGGTCTATCACTACCTATATTGTGCTCCCTTAGAAGTCAAAAACCCTAATGTTCCTAAATCAAGTATTGGAATTGGAGAAAATCTCTTTAAAACCCTTAAAAGTCTACCTCCGCATTTTTTCTAGCCTTTTCTTGCAGGTTCGTGGATACTTGGTCTATAAACTCCGGCAACCCCCACATGTTCTGCTACTAAAACATGTGGACCCTCGTAAAAAGTCAAATAAAATAAAAGGTAAATTCTAGAAGCCTAGCTCAGCGAATATTCTCCCAACTGGAAGCTTCTAGAGGCGCGATCAGTTCAAGCTTTATCCCTCCACTCATGGAGCTCATCCCTTGGTCCATGGAGCTAAAATACCTTAATGAGAGGAATCCATCCCCCTCTTCATGGAACTAAAACTACTTCCATTTCCCTATAAATTGAGCTCAAGTTTCAGTCCCAAGGGTATCTTGTATATGGCAGTTGCTGAAGAAATTCCCAAGAGTGCATAATCTCTACACTAGTGGTTGTTGGCATGAGAATGATCACACCCTTATGTCCATAAGTCTATGCTAGTATTCAGAGAGGAAGACTTGTGAAACTGAAGGAAGAACAATTGTTCAGGACCCTCGGAGAAATTTGTACAACATCAAGTCATCAGGTTTTAGGAGTACTCTTTTCATTCAAGATAATACATATGGATCTCTTTTTCTCATTGAGTTGTTCTTGTGCTTATTGAATAACATTAATACTTAGACTCCTTGATCACTAAGTTGGATTATATTTTCTTGATTATTATATGTTGCATATGCTTTGATTCTTTTTTCTTGTCTTTTATTGTAGGTTCTACTTATTGAAGAAGCCTCTTTGGAACAACTAGGTAAAAGACTTCTTCGAACGTTGGATTTCAAGGTAGGGGCAAGTCCTCTTTAATTTTTTATAATAATTCTGAAATGCATTTCAAGGTAGCAGTGTGTTTCCAAATGGATGTTTCTTTCTAGCTATTCATAGAATACTAAGGAGATCACTCTTGTCCGCAAGAGGGATTAATCCGCATAATAGTTGGTGCCTACAAGATATTTTATATAAATAAGTTTTATAGTCTTCTCCAATAAGGGTTTCCATCTATATCTTGTGTTACTTTTTGAATTTATGATATTGAAAATTATGATTTTTGAATGATTAAATAAGTAAAAAATTTCATTGTACTCTTTCAGTACCCCTCTTTGTATAATTGTGAAATCCTACATATATAGTTTCTACAACATAGCGCTACAAATTTTGTTTCTATAATACAACAAAAGAGTGGGTGCTACAAATTTTGCTACTACAACACGACTATGGGGAAAGAGCTACAACTCCAATTGTTGCAACATGAATATGGTTTAGTGTTGTATCATGTCACAAAAACATGACAAAGTGTAGTGTTACAACATGAAAGAGCATAGTATTGCAATACAATGAAGTATAGAGCAGCAACTTCCTTGTTGCAACATGATAGAGATAACAAAACTAGTGTTGCAACACAAATTTGTTTGGTGATACAACATAAATAAGCCTAATGATGTAAAACACTGATATTTAGTTGTTGAGAATAACTATTTCCACTTAGTAATAGCTAAAACAACACACCTCCAACCAAACTCTAGCCACAAAATAGTCATTAACAGATTGTAGGATGACAATTTAACTACCTAATGAATAAATTAAGAAGGGATAGTTGGCTTCCATTTAGGAATGCTTAACCACAATATAATATCAACCCTACTTCCACTTGCCACAATTGCTAAATGTGTCAATGTTTGCTCTATATTTTATAATTTTGGTGAATGGTTGTAACCAAGAAGGAACGCCCTAAGGATTACAAGATTCTCATGGCTTTCCTTCAACTTATTAATCCAATTTATACTGTAGTGATATGAATAAAACATCATGCTCTACTCAAGCTAGGGAGACAAAAAAATTGTATTTACTTTCTAAACTTCTGTTAATATAAAGATTGTGGTTCTGTTCCATTTACTATTTTACTTTATATGAATGATGTGTTGCTAACTTAGACAATCTATTTTTGTAAATAGTTCCTTTCCTGAGGAGGTACAAACCCCTCCTTATTTAGGTACTACATGTTGGCCAATTCAATTATACTATAATACTATTAAATTTAAATCATCAATCCTAGTTTGTAAACTTCTAAAGTGTAGTTCTGGATCTGGGTGGGGATTTGGATCTGCGGCAGACAGGACAACTATCTTGGGTGAGCAGCGAAGTCAGTAGATCATGATTATTCATATTTGTTAACTCATTTTGAGTGACAGTTACAGTGTTATGATCAGTGGGAAGATGAATTACAATTGTTGTCGACCTTGATTGGCTCCTACTCCTACTGAGTTCTTCTGGTGATGTTGATTTGCTCCTGCTCCTGCTTGCGCCCTTCTCCTGATCTCCCCGTTTCAGAGATAAAATCAAAATTAACGGAGAGTTGTTTGTTACGTGATGAGATGGTGATGGAACACATTATGCATTTAGGAAATGAAGAGTTATTTATTTATATTCTCACAATTTCAAAATCGTCGACGCATTCTTGACATACTCTATTACATTCATTCTCAAAACGAAAAGTTTCTCACATATCCCTCCATGAAGCACTTAACCCCAAAACATGTTCAACGCAACGAAAAGTAGAATTAGATGTGATATTTTCCAATCAACACGAAATAAATTTTTGATAAATATCATAAAATAATAATGTGGGTTTCGGTTTGGGATTGGGATGAGATGGCTAGGGATTTAATGAGGGCTTAGGAATCGAGGGGTTACGAGTTGGGGAGTAAGGTCCTGATTATTATTTTAAAGTGAAGCTATTAAGGGTTAATTATTATCTTATAAAATGTCCGTGGGGTCTTGGTTAAATGGTGATGAGGCAGACTGTTATAGCACTCATCACAGGTTCGATTCCCTTCCCCGATTTGTATCTAGACATGTTAATGAAGATGTAAAGATGTAGTTCTACCAAACTTACATTAAAAAAAAAAATTTGAGTATTATTTTTTAATATATTTATGGAAGTATTTTTAAAGTTATAATGTATTTGTTCTAAGTTTTGGAAGGTTTTCTATTCGTTTAATTTTTCCAAAATAAAGCAAGGATTTCTAGTGCTCCAAGAGTTTTTCACGGTGTTGAATCCATATATGTAGTCAAAAATCTATTTTAAACAAAATAAGTTAAAATATGTCAAAACTCTTTTTAAACAAAACAAATAAATATTTGGCCAAAAAATGTTTCACTCGCGAAAAACTCCAAAAACTTAGCATATTTAGACAAAGCCACATAAAAAAAGTAATGAAATTTAATATTATTATTAAGTATATTTTTTATTAGATATGAATGTTTTTTTAAATATCATTCCAAGATACCTTTAATTTATTGATTTCTTTTGTTTATTAAAAAATTGTATGATAAAATACCAAAATGAATGCTATAACTTTGATTAGGAAAAGTTTATGGTGCCCTCCATTTGGGTTCGACTATTCTTCATGCCCACTAATTTCTAGGATATGAAAATATTAAAAAGAATTGGTAACTCTATTGGAACTCTTGTGAAAATTGAAAATACTACCAAGTGATGGTGATAACTTCCTATGTGAGGATTTGTGTTTACATGAATATAATGCAACCTTTAATTGACTATATAGAGATTGAATACCATTATGAGATATGGCTACGACCAAGGAGAATGTAGAGGGTTTTCCAAAAGTTACTGAGAATTAAATTCAAATTGCAATGAATCAAAGCCACCAACTTTAAGAAAATTAAACTATGGGAAATATGAAACAAAAAATTGAGTGATCACTTGTACAATGTTAATGAAAACTTTTATGCTAGTTTTAAAATGAATAAATATCAACGTGCAATGAAGTAAAACTAAATCATGAAATGAAATAGGGAATTGTGCTTCCTTGTCATAGGCACAAGGGTTCCAGTCAATGAACATATGTCATATCACGTGTGTTCATCGCATACTAAACAATACCCTTAATTTGACTATTGGAAAATACGTCTAAAAGTCACATTATTTAACCCCCTACCAATACTAACCCAATACACATTTCTAATTAAAAAAACCCCTACTTTCACTAGATATTGTATGCATCCATTTTTTCATTAACATTTTTTATACCCGTTTATATTTCTTTATAAAAGAGGTATAAAAAATGTTAATGAAAAAATGGATGTCTACAATATAAAAAACCATTTACCCTACCATTATGTGCTCAATATATTGTGTAATTTTTTCCTCAATATATATCCCCTAATATGAACGGACGTGGTATAGTATTTCTCCCCTAGTGGAGCCCTCGATGTCTTCATTATAAAACTTTCCACCAACAAATGTGTCAATTTCTATAACCATCACATTTTGAATTGTTTTTACAAAGAAACATATAAAAATATAGAAGAATGGACATATTTTCCTTGAAATTTTCTACTTTTAACCTATGTATCAAAGACATGTTTCTTATGCAAAAATGATAGCATTGGATTGTGAAATTATGACTATGGTAGGTTTCTACGAATAAACTAGGAAAATAAGGATGAAAAAAGAGCTTATTTTCAAGCCTCATGCTACTTCTAGCCTTATAGTTTACTTATATTTTCATTTGCATTTTTGTAACTTAGTTTCTTTATATTGTTGCAATTTGTTAATTTGAGATATTTCTTTGCTTTGCTACAATTTTCTAACTTGATAAATTATTGTATTTCTGTACATTGCTACAAATTGTCAATTTGATAACTTGATTTTTTCTTATACTTTGTTTTAAATCACTAATCAGATAAATGTCTTTCTTTCTCCATGTTTTTGATTGATATGTTAAGTATTTTTTTTTCCTCATACTTTGTTACTCTTTTTTCCAAATTTACATCATTGTCTTTAATATATTGAGTTAATATTTCATTCTATATATTGAATTTGATGAGCATTCTATCATTTCATATGCATCCTTGTGAAACTTCAAGAGAGTCTCCACTTTACTTCTTCTCTATATGATTTACTTTTTGCCTATGTGGATTCTTCTACTTGTATCAAAACTTACAACATTAAGCTTCCTAAGCCCACTAGGTAGTAGTGTTTTATTTCTATTTTGCAAGTGTGACCTTTAGTTTCCTACAAGAGTGGTTTTCTTTCATTGGTGACTTGTAAAAGACATAAATACATTGCTCTAAAACATATCTAGAATACTACAACCTCATGGACACATAACAATACTGTACTAACATATACAATGCACTGCAGTTCATAAATTCCTCAATTGTCTACTAAATAGTTAGGATTTAATTTAAGAGCCCATCACTTTTGGTGTCATTACTTAGCAATTTTCTATAGTGTAATCACTTTTTTGTTGTTTTATTTAGACTTTGGTATATTTCCTTAAAATTCATTAATGTAATGTGTTTCATTCAAGTCTTTCTTTACAACATTTTGTTTTAGAAATAATGCCTTTTTAATTTCCATGCATATAGCTAGATATTAGAAAGGTGTATTCATTACTTCCACAAAAAACTTCCATAAAACCAATAATGTAGGAAATTATCAAGAGGAGAAGGGACATAATCAACAAAACTATTTAACTCTTACAAGAAGCTCCCTTTCCAAGAACAATCTTGAATCCTCTATTCATGGACCTGTAACTATAAAAGCTTCATCCTTTGCACCAATATAAATTATGTTCCCTAAAGATCTGATAAATGAGAAGTTCCACCATGAAGAGTTTATTTTCCCAAACTATCCCAAAGAACTTGCAGAATAAGAAGATATTTCTCAACAAAAGATGACAGACAAGACTTTCAAGGAGGAAACATTCACCTTTAGATTCCCTATTTTGGATTCATATGAAGAGATCAAGATGAAGAATGTCCCACCCTCGGCCTTGCCTAAATTCCATGGCTTATCAAACGAGGATCATGAGAACTTCCTCTTTTTAATTGATGTTCTCTACAAAAGTTATGACTATGTGACAAATGGTTAAAAATTGAGACTTTTCCTTGCTATACTCAATGTTGCACTATGCTGCTTCATGAGCCTTCGAAGTAACAACATTGAAATTCTTAGAAACTTGGGCATATGTGAAACATAAATTCTTAGAAAAATATCAAAATTATTGTAAATAAAAATAATCTTAGCACAAAGAATTCAAAAGGAAGCTAAAGAAAGGAAAATGATGGAATACTTGAGCTTGTGAAAAGATGAAGAAGCCCATAAAAAGAAGACTTATTAAATTCATTAGTTAGGGATTGCACTTATTAGGGGATGAATAAATCATTTTAACATAGGAATCTGATTCTCTCTAAAAATTTATTATTTTCTATAGTTTTAGGATTTAGAAATTACTTCCAAAATTCTTAAGATCTAGCTTAAAGAATCTTAAGATCTAGCTTAAATACTTAGGATTATGACTTTGTATTTAATTCTTTGTTTAGAGTTTTAAGGATTCCTACATATTGGTGCCTACAAAGTAGGAAAGAGAATTAATGTCTCCTCTAAGTCGGTGCCTACAACATATTTTATATCTATATTTTGTGGTACGTTTTCAATATGAGAATGGCAATTTATGATGTTTGAATAAGTAAATAAAAAGAAAAAAAATTAGTATAATTGTGAAATCCTACATATATCGTTTCTACAACATAGTGCTACAACTTTCTTTTCTACAATAGAACAAAAGAGTAGGTGCTACAACTTTTTCTGCTACAACACTACTATGAGTAGAGAGCTACAACTTCAATTGTTGCAGCATAAATAGGGTTTAGTGTTGTAACAAGTCACTACAACATGAAAAAGTGTAGTGTTGCAACATGAAAGAGCATAGTGTTGCACTACAATGAAGTATATAGCCCCATATTCCTTGTTGCAACATGATAGAGCCAACAAAACCATTGCTACAACACACCTATGTTTGGTGCTACAATACGCCTAAGCCTAATAATGTAAAATATTGATATTTAGTTGTTGAAAATAACTATTTCCCTTAAGGAATAGCTAAAACAACACACCTCCAATTGTAAGATGACAATTTAACCACCTAGTGAAGAAATCAACAAGAGATAGTTAGCTTCGAGTAAGAAATGCTTAACCACAATAGAATATCACCCTTACTTCCACTTGTCACAATTGCCAAATGTGTCAATGTTTGCTTTATATTTTCTAATATTTGATGAATGGTTGTAACCAAGAAGGAATACCTTGAGGATTACAAGATTCTCATGGATTTCCTTCAACTTATTAATCTAATTTATACGATAGTGCTATGAATAAAACACCATGATCTACTCAAGCTAGAGAGAAAAAAAAAATGTATTTTTCGTTCTAAACTTCGGTTAATACAAAGATTGTGGTTCTATTCCATTTACTATTATGCTTTATACGAATGGTTTGTTGTTAAGTTATACAATTTATTTTTGTAAATAGTTTCTTTCCTAAAGAAGTACAAACCTCTCTTTAGTTAGATACTACTTGTTGACTAATTCAATTATACTAGAATATTATTACATTTAAATCATCAATCCAAATTTGTAAACTTCTAAATTGTACTACAATATTATTACATTTAAATCATCAATCCGAATTTGTAAACTTCTAACGTGTAATGCACATGCTAAGTCTTGGTTTCTAAAACATTTATATATCCTCATACAATCTACAAAGTTAGAAAACAAAAATCTTGCTGGCAAAATGATCTGCGGTGGCAGAGTGGACAACTATCGCGGGAAAGCACCTATGTTGGAGCTGCGTCGGGTAACTGCAACTCAGTCTCTGGTTGTTGTAGGCAACTGCTCCCCAGCAGCTGTGTCTGCGATGAAACCATTTGGCAACTGCAACTCTGCGACTCTAACTGCGGGTCTCTTTTCGACGAATTCATGGACGAATTCAAGCCAAGTCAGTAGATCATGATTATTTGCATCTATTAACTCATTGTGAGTGACACTTACAGTATTATGATTAGCAGGAAGATGATTTAAAAGTGTGTTAGCTCCTTGTAATCAACAAGATTGGAAAAGTCTGATCATAGGGAGAAACATTGTTTCAACCACTTTGGGATTCTAGGATCTAGCCCTCTTGAATCCGGAGAGGGATCTCTCCAATAAGTGCAAAGATGGATTTGTCTTTGAAGTTTTAGGTAATGATATTAGGCTAGTTATGAAGGCCAAGGGTTTTGTTTGTTTTTGGATGGTTGAGCACGATTTCTGTTTGAGGTGGAAAGTTCTAAATGTAAAGAGTTTCAAAGTTGTGAAGTTGCAAGAGAATAGAATAAGCTTTGGCCAGGAAGACAGATAACTACAGGTTTTAATCCATTGGGCTATGGAGTCATTATAGGGTTTAATTGAAGCAACAAGAGGCAAGAGTGGTCCATGGGGCAGGTCATCTATGTCTAAGGATCTCTTTAAGGTTTGATTTATGGAATGAAATGATACAACAAGAAGGGGAAATAAACAGATGAAGAAACAAAGAGCAGCCTAAGATTTGGTAAGTACTTTTGAACTAGCCAGCTTTGAAATACACTTAAGAAAAACATGAAATTAAACTAGGATTTGGTGAGTACTTATAAACTAGCCAGCCTTTGATACATTTTCAATAGAAAACATATAAAAACAAAGGGGAAACTTGAAGGCAACTGTTAGAGTAGAAACTAGCGGGTTGGGCTCACCACAAATCCTCTCCTAGATCTGTTTTACTTGGTCACTTTCAAGACAATCACAAGGATAACACAGAATGGCCTAAGATCTAGTAAGTACTTCTAAACTAGCCAGCTTTTAACACATTCCAAGGGAATCTTTTAGACAGTCTTTGGGATAAAACTAGGACAAGGGCTCACCATATCTTCCTCAGTTCATCTTTACTTAACATATACTGAAAACAAAATTTAAGAATAACATCCAGCTAAGGAAATAAGATAAGGGAACGCCTGCATTCCTATGCTTAAACTGAATTAAATCATTCCTAAATAACGCAGATTGGAAGAAAACATTCAGATAAAGATTTTCAGTCAGAGAAGGGTATTGATATACAGTAGGTCCTAACTCCATGCATGTTGTTCTTTATAAGAGAAGGTGAAACACAGTGAAAAAAGAAATAAAATAACAAGTCACAATGAGGAAAAACATCACCGTCAACATAGACTAGGATCCCATAAATCAGCTTGTATTGATGCTCCAAACCAGTTACAACTTTAAGTCCAATGCTTTAGTTTAGCAATCATCTACTCATCTCAACCTAACTTATCTATCACAAGCAGAGCTTCAAGGGCTAGTGAACACTATTTATAAGTAGAAGTCTCAAGCTCAATTACATTACAATGATTAGCAACTACAACAACCAACCCCTCACTCATCTTCTACAGTAGTATATATAGAAGAATGAGGAGGCGAGGTCTGATAAAAGATCTCCAATTACAATTAATACAGACTTAATGGCTTCTTGGCCTTTGGGGGGCTCAATGAAGAAAATTACATAGGTGTCCTCTATATTAAATGATTTACATAAATATTTAAACTCGGTGGGAGCTATTTTTGACCTTTGAGGCTTTGTGTGATGTCAAAGTAACTCTGCTGATATTTTGTCATGAATTTTGTTTGCAAAATTTACTCTCTGGCTACGTTGTGAGGAAAATATCTGATCCTGATCAATAACTCCGGCCTCGGATAGAAATTCTTTGAGGCACAAGTGGCATCATGGTAGCTAGAAGGATCAATCTGCCCTTAGATGTGGCAGTGAAGGCTTTTTGGCTGATGAACCTTTATGATTTCCCTTCAAAATGTGTTTTAATTTGGGGATTAGGCTTTTGATAAACCATCTTAGATGTAATCCCCAAAAATCTGTCTTTAATTCTTCTGTTCTGATATATTTTTGTCTTCGACATTAATAATATTTGATTTGTTCCTAGTTTGCTGTGTTTTTCTGGTGTACAGGGCTGCACAGGGGTGATATGGCATCAATGCCTCATGAATAATTCATGAAACGTGGAGCTTCTTCCTGCGAATGGTTTCCTCTGGTGAATCGAAGGCAGGAGGATCGTCATCCTCTACCTTTGAATTTTCTTCAGACATAGCGGAAAAAATCATTTGAACCCTGCAAAATATGAAAAATATTAGAAAACCATGCATGTATAGGTTAACTGCTTCAGAAGGCACGTGGGGAGAGCATGGCTGTTGGATGGCATCATCAAACGGTCGGGATTGATCAGAATGAGTCAAAAGGAAAATGGGGGAAATAATCAAATCAGAGCCGTCGATCACGTAGAGATTGACGGTCGGGAGCGGAGGCGAAAAGTCAAAGCAGAGGAGTCAGTTTTTGGAAAAAACAGAGAAAATAGGTTAAAAACCTTTGTTTCGGGCAAAAAATGATCAAAAATCAAGAATGGGAGTCGAGACAATCGTGGGCCGTTAGATGAGAGCAGGCCAAACGATCAATGGCGGAGATCCCACGGTCAAAACCTTATAGAATGTGCCCAGACTTCAGATTTTCAATAAAATTGAAGCAAAATAAAACCCCAAGTCCAGAAATGCTGACTGGACAAGGAATGATGAAGTCCCAGCCCAATTAAATTTGTTGTGTGGACGCTGATGTGGCACTAGGGGTCGTCGACTCTTGTGGGACCGTTAACTACCATCATGGACAAGGGGACCGAGGTGATGGAGTATGGGCCGTCGATCTGCAAATCAGATCGACGACGGAGATTCTTTAAGGACCACGCCGCACCTGGGTTATTGAACGGGCATCTTCAGAGAGTGACCACCATCCGATGAGCGGCCTCAGATCGTATGGTGGACATCAATATCGCACCGGGTCCATGTTCGATCTTTAACGTGCGATGAACGACGATTTAGTGAACAGTGCTCAGGCCACGCGTCAAATGGTGTGTGGAATTGCTGCAAAATGAAAAAAACCGCCCCGCTCTTAAAAGTGGTGCGATGGATACTGTGTGGTTTTTCAATGTGAGTGGTTGGAGGGGACCACCGAGCAATAGACTGCACGCCGTCGATCTGCAGATCAGATCGATGGTGGAGATTGACTGGAATTTTTGTACCAGTGGAAAGTTTATAATATAATAAAAACCAATGAAAACATACAACGGAAGGTTTATACTTTGGGCGGAAGTATTTAATATTCAATATGGCTTGGTGCCCGTCTACGTGGCCATGGGTTATATGGGGAATCATATGACTGGGGGTTAAAGAGGGGGACTAATCGCAATTGGGCAACGCGATAAGCACTTAGAAGGCTAGCGCTTGGTTCTAGCACCAAGGCATATGGAGGAAACGATTTATAGACTTAGCCCAAGGGGGCTTAAGTCTATAATATATAAAAAATGCATTTTTATAGATTTTCAATGATTTTCAAAGGAGTTTGGGGGTTTCGATAAGGCTAAGAAAGGGTCTTAAACATTATCAAAGGGATTATGATGAAGGGGAAAGGGGAAAAACATGAAAATGAAGGATTTCATGGGAAAAGGAAAGGAAAATATGAGGTTAGTTTTGGAAGAAGGGGGAAAAAGGAAAATGGTGCTTGCAGCAGTAATTTGTCCTGGAAATCTGCAGGATTTCTGAGTGTAAAAATGGGCACAAAATTTGAAGATTTGGACAGAGGCATGAGGCCTTTAAGAGTCTTCAAGAGCCAACACTTTTTAGCAATAAAATTTTTTCCTTGAAGGCTCCAAAAATTCTTAGCCACCTTCTGCTATAAAATTTTTTATAGGTGGCTAATAGTGGCTCCACTTGGGGATGGTGCCTTCTTGAAGGCATCAAGAACTTCAGATTTGGATTCTCTGGGAGGCTGATCAATTGCCTCATCCATTGGGCTACCTTTCTTTCTTTGGATGATCTTCTTTGTTCTGAAAACATATTAGCAGTTACAAAAACAATGGATCTTCATCAATACAAGCTTTCTACCTACCCAGTCCTATTGATCTAGCATTTTTTCTTCATTAGAGTGCACTTGGATTGGAAAACTCTTTTCACAACATTTTATTCTTTTGAAAGCAGGAAATCTAATCTATTTCTACTCCTTATTTCTCCATGGACCCAGATTAAACAGTTGAGCGCATATGATTCTCTACCTAATCTACTGTTTGTTGGGATTGAATTGTCCAACAAACTTTATTCTCTAAATTCTACAACAGGAATTTAAAAGCATTCAATCCGGGGGTGACAGTCTAACAGTCTTTGGTCCCTATGGCTCAAGAACAAAGCTTGTACATGAGCATTATTTTGCACGATTTAAAACAAAATAGGAAGGCTTAAGATCTAAAATTTGAAAACATTTCCTTCCTCTTTTTCTTCTTGTTTTGACTTTTGTTTTGTTGTCTTTCCTTTGCTAAGCTTGGTTGATTTTTGGTGAAGTTAGGTAGAGATTTTTACATATTTTGACTCAGAATTTGAAACAGATTTGAGTCATTTTCTCTTTGAAACCTTAGGTTCATATTTTGAGCATGTTTGAACCCTTAATTTTCTATCCTAAACTAACTACTGATAAGCCAAGATTAAACAGTTTGGTAAATCAAATTCACTATCCTATCAGCAGAAAATTTAAAGCTAATTAGTCGAGATTAAGTTGTTTGACTAACTAGAAGTGTGTTCCTCAGGAGTGGCATTTGAGCTTGCGCACTTTCAGATTTGTTTCTCTTTTTTGGTATGGGGCTATACCCTTCTTGTTTTCACCGTCTGCCCTCTTTTCTTTCTTTTCTTTGTTTTTGTGTTTTTGACCTTTTTATAACTTTGAATGCAATGATGGGTGGAGTATTTATAATGGAAAAAAGATAAAAAGAAAAGGCTTTAAGACGTGACATGGATCAGGAGAAGTAATGCTTAAGCATCCTGCCATTGACAGGACCCCCAAACAATTCTGCTCCATTCAACCCCTGCAAGAAAAATGCATTGTTACCAACAGCTGAATGGATAGAGTAAGGGCCGAGCCATAAATTGTCAAATTTCCTTTGCTTGCCCTTGTCTTCCCTCCTTAAGTCCCACTTTAAAACTTTGTCCCCAATATTGAAATTGCTGGCCTTTGTTATTCTATCAAAAATCTTTTTAATGCTATCCTGTTTTTGCAATGCTTTGCTATAAACCTCCTCTCTAGTTTGCTGAAGATGAATGGTTTGATTTATTCTTCTGATCATGTCATTTTCTTCAGTTTGCAACTCTTGAATCAACTTCATCACTGGTACACCAAGGTTGTTTGGAAAAATTGCATCAGTACCATACACAAGTTGGAAAGGTGACATGCCAATAGATTTCTTCAAAGTCAATCTGTCAGGCCAAAGTGCATGGACCAGCTTTGTGTGCCAAGAATTTTTGTTGCCCTCCAATAGTTTCTTGATTATGTTCACTAAAATTTTGTTTGAGGATTATGAAAGTCCATTACCTTGAGGGTAATAGGCTGTGGAATGCCCCAATGTTATCTGATATTTGTGATAGAACTCAACCATCTTCTTTGATCCAAATGCTGCTGCATTATCAATGATAATCTTGGTAGGACAGCCAAATATGGAGAGAATATTAGTCTCCATAAATTTTATAATAACAGAATCATTGGCCTACCTACAAGGTATGGCTTCTATCCACTTAGTGAAATAGTCTGTGGCAGTGAGAATCCATCTATGCTGGGCAGAAGATGGTGGATGTATTTATCCTATGTAGTCAAGTCCCCACTGTTCAAAAGGAGCTTCAATAGTGATTGGATGTAGAGGTAGGGGTAGCAGTTTTCTTTTGCCTTCAAAAAGTTGACATTTATGACAAGCTAAGATCATCTTGTGCACATCATGGAAAAGAGTAGGCCAATAGAAACTAGCCCTCAAAATTTTGTTGGCTGTTGTCTTCCAGTACAAATGACCTTCACACTCTCCTTCATGGAACTGGTATTTAACCTTCTCTGCATCAACCTCAGGCAAACATTTAAGAAATACACCACTTGCATTTTTCCAATAAAGACAACTATCTACAATGCAATAGTTTACAGCTTTCAACTTTAGAAACCTTGCCTTTGTTTTTTTCAAACTAGGAGGTGTATTCAAATTAAGCAAAACATAAAAAATATCAGCATACCAAGAGGAATTCATAAAATGGTTTTCAACGATGGGTGTTGAGATTTCCTCTTGTTCATCCAAAGCATTAATCATATTAATATCAAGAACTTCAAAATTGGGTTCAACCATTAATATAGCTAGACCTTGGCCTTTGATGAGTTTAGTGGGTTTTATCTATAAATCATATTCAAGAATAACAACAATCCACTTACCTCTCTTACCATCTGGCTCCTGTGTTATAATGTCTTTCACAACTGAATTTGGGACAAAGGCGATGATGTGTGAGTGAAGAATGTATACTCTAAAGTCTTTCAATGCTTTAACCAAAGCAAAAGCTTGCTTCTCCATAATGTTATACTTCAAAGGAGCATCCCTCAATGCCTTACTAAAGAATGCAATAGGCTACTCTTGTCCTTGCGGATTTTTCTGTAGAAGGACAGCAACTATGGAATGTTCTGATGCGAATGAAAAAATATAAAAATCTTTTGAAAAATCAGGACTTATTAGAACCGGTGTTTTGGTTAGCACTTGTTTCACCTGCTCAAAGGATTTCTTTGCTTCCAAGGTCCACTTTACCCCTTTCTCCTTCTTTAACATTTTTTTGATATTCCTAAGGAGCTCAGCCAATTTGGGGATGCACCTTCTCAAAACGTTTAACCCTAATAAAGAGTGGTCCATTCCTGTTTGTAATTAACAAGTCCTTTATTGTTAAATTTTAACGAGTCCAGTATAGGAGAAACTTGGTGTTTTTCGTGTTTAGGGAGTCAGAAGAAAAAACTTAATAAAACTCCATGGGTGTTTTTTTTCGTAAATTTAGTCTCTTAGGCTCGAAAAAGGATAAAATAATGCAAGAGAGAACTCTATTGACCATGATTAGTCAATGTATACCTTTTTCGTAAATAGTCCATTTTAGTCCGGAAAAGGGGTAAACTTATACTGAAGCGATGACCGTTCATTTACTTTAACGAGTTCGAATAGTCAAGTACTCAACAATCTTTTCATTTTTAGAGAGACTGAGAAGGGTTTAAAAGAGGACTACATGGTTTCGTTTTTTTCGTAAATTTTTAAAGAGCCCGAAAAAGTGATAAAAGTTTACTCTTCGTCAAAAATGGCCATTTTTCCTAAAAAATCCATTATTCTACACAAAAAATCATAAAATTAAACATATCTGTCTCAATAATAATTTTTTTTTTTGAAAAACCGGCTTTTTAAAGTGAAAAATAAACAAATTTAAAATTCATCTTATTCTAAAAAACTTATACAAAGGAGTTTTTCAAGTTCATTTTTACTGTTTGAGTTTGGAGTGAAGTTTTTAGAGATCTTGGCAAAAATGCTTCGAGGAAGATTCTAGGCAAACCGACCATCGGAAATGAAAACCATCTGCTTCAGGTAATCCACAATCTCCTTATCTTGCTTTTCATCCGTTCAATTTTTTAAATTAGGGTCAAAATTTCATTTTTGGGAGGAAAATATGTTGAAAAATTCGCCCTCGGGGGTCCGCACCTAAGACATTAGGTACCTTCCGACCCTGACATTTTTCTACAAAGAAAAATGTTAGGGTCCTACACTTTTAACACAGGGCCCGTGCAGAGCTATGCACTATCCCTGAGCGTAAAGTGCAGGGGCGCCGTAATGAATTTAAAAACATATTTTCTTCCTAAATTACCCAAATTTTTTTCTTCAAAATGATTATAATCCTTCATTTTACTTGTTGTAGGATATCTACAATGCTCATTTGGCAAGAATGGGAGGATGAAGTGGTAGATGAAGCAGCAATAAATCATCAACCTACTTTGCAAGCTTTAAGAGTATGTGGGCTTTACAAATTTTGGGCTATCAGTGGCATGAGAGCTCAAGTGGATCTTCTTACTTGGCTGATAAGTAAATTGGATGTTCAGGACCAGTGTTTCGTGATCGGAGGTCACCGGCTCGAGATTGAGCTAGAAGACATCTATTTTTTGACTGGTTTTTCTAGGAGAGGCCAACCACTATCTCTGTTTGGGCCTAGGCCAGGTGGCCAGTCGGTTGCCAGCCTACAATTAGAGTTCTGTAATGATGAAGCCAATCCCTAAGACAAATGGATTGACATAAAAACTATCATCTATCTTGAGCTAAAAGTGATCACTTTTATCATTGTCAAGTTGTGCAGAAGTGTAGCTTTGCATGTAGCCACTGGATCTCAGATGTGCATAGCAGTATATTTCTTTCGAGGCATCATATTCAACTGGTGCGAGGCAGTGTTGGAAAATGTGAAAGGCCAACTTACCAGAGCAAAGAATGGGAAGCTAAACAACTTTGGATATGGGTCCATTATAGTCACCTTTACTCTAGAGAGGATCCCCATGTTAGCCTCGCTGCATATTCCTATTGATGTTGGTTGACCTCGAGAGCCTCAGATGGTTCGTTGTGTTACTTTGATGGCCCACCACAGCGAGGGTGGGGAGATTGTTCGATTTCCCTCGACATATTTTCGTTGGCTGGAACACCAAATTTTTGTGATAGAGGATTTTCCTTATGCTAGCATGGATTTTTGTGGCAACTAGGAAATTCCCCTTCCTCTAGGAGCTCAGTGGGATGAGTCAGGTAAAAAATATTTTTTGACATGTTCTAATTTCTAATTTTTTTATTTTGTTTTTAAATCATCCAAAACTGATAACAAAAATTTCAAATGCAGATGTGGGTCCGAGTCAACCAACCATTTTTCGCCCCTTTGACCAGAGGCAAAGGGATGCAACAGCAGCACCACCACCCCCACAGGATTAGACTGCAGAGATCCTGACTGATTTAGAGCACCATTTGGAGCGGCTCACTATAGATATTTCTAAGACCACCATAGATGATATCTCGCTCCGTCTAGAGAGATATGTCATTAGTGTTCCTGAACCATTCAGGAGGTTTTTGACTAGGGTGGCATGAGCAGTGGTGTATTATCATGTTCGTCACCACGGATAGTGGATGATTGACTTGTAGACTCATTTTTTGTATCACTTTTTTTTTCTGATCATAAGGAATTTTGAGCCTATGATCAAAGACGATGTACTATTTTTTAACACTACATCTATACTATGATATACTATTATTTCCAGTTACCTATTTAATCATGTTATGGAATGTTGATTTCTTACTTTGTTATCGAAAATGTCTATTTATAACATTAGAAGAAATTGCATCTACTAATGTATTTAAATTTCTTGGAATGTGTTGATACTCAATATAATCGAACTCTCGTTCCAAGAGACGAACCCTTAAAAATAATCTTAATAATAATGGATTTCTAATGGCATATACTCAGTTTACTATAATACAATGAGTTCAAAATCTAACTTAACGATCAAACTCTGAATTCCAAATGAAATGGATTCCGATAATAACTCAATAACTGCACTATATTCAGCAATATTGTTCGTCGTTTGACCGAGACTTACCCCATGCATCAATATTAACTCATCAGTGGGTGAGTAAATAACCCAAGCTACAAAAGAAATGTTTTGTGTACTACGACAAGTGCCATCAGCAAAACCAATATATGTTTGAAAGGACGTTGACATCTACAATATCAAAAGTATCCAGATAAGCAGGAATAATAGTAAGAGCACACTTATGCTAGGCACACGTTTCTAATCTATAGCACACTAGCTAAAAAGTAACTAATATACAGAGAAGATCTCCACACAGAATCACGCGTAATGTCTCTTCAGATAAATTCCATTTCTGGGTTTACCTAAAGAGACCCCGTCAAAACCAATCAATTCATAGGCCCATTTTGCAAGCTGTTGCTTGAAAATGTAAGGACCATGCAACATGGGTCCAAATTTCCCAGCCCTTAGTTTATCGTTGGCTTGATCATAAATCAAAACTAGGTCTCCTTTTGAAAAATTACGAGGGGTAACACTTCTATCATACTAAGCTTTCATTATTTTCGCATGAGCCTTGGTAGCTAATGCAGCGGTGCGTCGATTCTCATCTAATTGAGCCAAGTATAAAAATTTTTTCTCCTCTTCAGAAGTGTCTGGTAGTAACTCTATGGTTAGTTGGAGTGACAATATCTCACATTCAATGGGTAATACCGCTTCTAAACCATAAACTAGTTGAAAACGGGTAAAACTTCTCGATGTTTTTGCTGAGGTTGGATATGCCCAAAGTGCTGAAAAGAGTATGGTATGCCAATTCGACTTATGAATGTCAATGATTCGTTTGATGACGGTGACTAAAAATTTATTAATCGCTTCAACTAAACCATTGGCCTGCAGATAATATGGTGTAGAACTATCATGGCGAAGGCCAAGTTGGTCCTTTAACTCAGTCATCATGATATTTTGAAAATGGCTCCCGTGATCAGTAATTATCGCTTGGGGTACACTGAAACGAGCAATCACATGATTGAATACAAAAGTAGCTGCAGTTTTTCCATCTGACGCAAATGTAGGCATTGCCTCAGCCCATTTGCTAAAATAATCTACTGCTAGAATAATATATCCATGCCCCCCGGCTGAGTGAGGGTTAATGAAATCAATGCCCCATTTTGCAAAAGGACCGACAACAATTATAGGGTCAAGAGGAGCATGTGGTGCATGCATTTTTTTATCGAAGATTTGACAATTATGACATTTTCAGACCGCATAAATACAATCTTTAAACAAGGACGGCTAGAAATAATCTATGCGTAATATCTTTTGGGTTGTGGCGTACCCAGAAATATGACCGCCACATGCACCAGAGTGATATTCATTTAAAAAAAATTCGGCTTTGTCATGAGTTAGACAACGTTGAAAAACTAAGTCTGCACCACAACGGTATAGTGTGTCACCGAAAATATGATATTGTTGAGACTGGAAACGAATTCTTCGTCATTGTGACCGTGAAATCTCAAGCTGAAAAGATTGGGCCTGAAGATAAACAATAATATCTCCATACCAAGGATCAATGGTACTAATAAGAAACAATGATTCATCCGAGATTGGTTGTTCTGCCACATTTTTTGTATTAGTACGTGGGAAATCACACATAAGTTTAGTAAATATCAATGATTTCTTGGATTTGGACTTTTCAAACTCGTGCAGGATAACCATCCATTTAGAGTATTTTCCCCTAGCAATTGTTTTGTCAAGATGTACATCATAGGGTTACAGTCAGAGATCACTATCATTTTGCGTAAAAGTATGTACTGACGAAAACGTTGGACAGCTTGAACATTTGCCAAGGCCAATTTCTCCACATGTGAGTATTTAATCTTAGTCGGATGAAAATTTTGACTAAGATAGTAAATCACATGTTTAGTATGGAATTCACCTTCCTGAACTAAAACCATCCCTATGGTAGAATCATAAGTGGAGAGGTACAAAAATTAATATTGGTTGTAGTTGGGAGGATGCAATAACGATGCATGGATCAATGTGTTTTTCAAAGCATCAAAAGATCTATTAGCGACCTCATTCCAAAAGAAAGGAATGTTCTGTTTCAACAACCTAGTGAAACCTTTTGTTAACTCGGCATAGTTAGGAATGAATCAACGTAAAAAATTTTCTTTACCTTGCAAACTTTGGAGTTGGCGAAGAGTAGAAGGAGGAGGTAAATTAATGATTACCTTAACCGTGGATGGGTCGACACGAAGGCCTGCCTTTGAGACAATAAATCCCAATAATCATCTGGATTCTACGAAAAAAAAAAATTTGTGAGGATTCAAACGAATATTATAGTGCCTACATCATATAAAAATGGCTCATAAAAGATTAATATGATCTTCTCTACATGAATAATGAGCAAGGAAATCATCGAGGTAGGGCTGCACAATGTTTTTAATGTCGTGAAATGCATAAGACATGGCCCTTTGAAAAGTGGCATCAGCGTTCTTAAGGCCAAAAGGTAATTTGCGATAAGAAAAACTTCCCCATGGACAATGAAAGCTATTTTAGGTTGATCTGCAGGGAGTATTTTTATTTTATTGTAGCCGGAAAATCCATCCATCAACGAGAACATTTCACTTCCAGCACAATCATCAATAATTTGATTGATGTAATGGGTTGGATAATTGTCTTTTAGACAACCTCTATTTATATCCCTATAATCGATACATACTCTTATTGTTCCTTGTTTTTTATTGACCGGAACAATATTAGATACCCAGTCCGTTAACGGGATCGGATAAATAAAACCTACATGAAGTAATTTTTCAACTTCTGCTTTGATAGCGGCAGCTTTTCTCGGATGAATGTGACATAATTTCTGTCTAATGGGTTTATCATCCGGGTATGTCTTAATTTCATGAACAAAAATCGACGGATTGATTCCTAGCATTTCTTCATATGACCAGGCAAAAATTTCATGGAATTCCTAAAATAAGGCTTTATATGCTTGAATTTCTTCAGGCATACAAGAAGCACCTATGTGAATGTTTTCAATAATTCTAGGTTTTACTAAAATGTTAAGAGGAAGCGTCATAGAAATATTTTCTAAATTCAATTCAGAATCGGAATGTGGGAGAGGATTTTGAGGTTCTTTGATGTAATCAGTGGTAAAAATGGAGGAAAAATCATTCTCAAAATGATCGAGATTAGGTAAAAACAAAGGTTTATGATGAAGATATTTCCATCGTAATTCATTTATGGAAAAGAATTCACGAATATGTTCATCAATATTGAATACTTGTTGAGCAGGATCCGGAATTGGTGTCAAATCTAAACTCGATATTGAAAATGACTCTTGATTTATCACATTCACTGGATCAGAATCAATTGAAGGATTATCAGAAAATGACTGTACATGTTAATATGCTAACTCAAAAGGACTCAAAGGAATTGGGCCACCGAAAGAATCTAATTCTGATTCTAAAGGTACTATCCAAGGATCATCAAAGGAAATAGTACTTGATGTAATCATATTGATATTAGTAATAGGAGTTTGTACGTTGGGAGGAGGTAGGGAAAAATTTCCCAATAAAGTTGAATCTTTAATCAAACCTACTCTGACATCCTTATAAGGGATAGTTGATTTTCCGATATGTTGGATGCTATCGATAAAGGCTGGGTTAGATGAATAATATGAGAGATGATCTATCTTAACGATCTTTCCTTCATGAGGAAACATGATGAGATGAAATATCGATGATACAACAACAGTCATGGCGTAAGACCAATTGCGACCCTGGAGAAGGTTGTAATCCAGAGGGGCATCAACCACCTCCACATCTAGATTAACCATTTTTCCTTCGACCTATATTGGTAGATCTTGTAAAATACCATATGGCTGAAAACCTCTTCCATCAAAAGCTTTGGGAATAGTTGGTGATTGGTTAATTGTCGGAGATGTTAGCCCCTTATGAATTCCTTGACAATGCAAGCAAGGGGCTAGATTGTTTTATGAGCCTTCAAGGAATGCATTTCCCTTGAAAACACATCATCCTTGAAGCCTTGTTATGATTCCTTGCCTTTGACTATTTCCCTCTACTATTATGAAGACAGTAGGCCTTACTGATGATAAAAATTGTGCTCCAAAGGCCATTTTCTATCCCTTGTTCCTCTACAGAATTCTCTTTTTTTCCCCTTTTCTTCCCCTCTTCAAAATCCCCTTCTACCCCCTCTTTTTCCCACTAACCCTCTAAAAAGCTCCTAAAATCCCCCTTGAATCCTACTCTTGCCCTCTATTTGGCTAAATTTCCCATTTTCCTCCCTATCATTACCCATTCCCAACCTTAAATTTCATTAAAAATGGGTTAAAAACCGACTTTTCAACATTATTAAGGGCCCAGCCCCTTTGCCGCCAGCCCCAACCACTTCCCCACACATACCCTTTGCACTAAGACTAAGCGCTTATAGCCTTGGGAGCTAATCATAATCCCCCGCCGATCGTGGTCCCCTCCAATTAATCGCAGGCCCCATCTTCCGATCCCCGATCATGCCATCTCGCGATTTCATCCCGACTGTCCAGCTAACCCGCGATCTGACGGTCATCACTGTCTTCGCCCAATCACAATCGGAACATTCGTAATATGTCACACCTTGTTCCCTCTCATTGCGATGGCTCCGAATAGATCTTAGTCGTCCATCTCCCCTTGTTGATCCAACAGCTATCACTTGTCTCCGTCCAATCGCAATATGAAGTTCTTTGATGTCTCCCCTTTGTGCCCCTCCAATTGCGATCCCCTGATCCACATCTCCACCATCGATCCCCGGGTATATCCAATGGTCATCGCTTCTACATTCCCAATCACAATCAGAACTTATGTAATGTGTTCCCCTTGCCTCTTTCGATTGCGATCTTCCGAGTTAATCCTGACCGCCCGTTGGATCTAGAAATCTGATGGCCTAGATCTAATTGCCTCTCCTCCATGCTGGGTCCCACTTGTACATTCATCTCCACGCATTTTCATAACATTTTCTTCCATTTCCTTTGTATTTTTGATTTTAACCAAAGTTCCATATTTACATTAAAGTCTTACATTTCCTACTCATTTCGTTCGTTTTCATATATCATTCCACTACTCGATCTTTGCCATTGATCTTTGTCCCCAGACCATGATCCAACGGTCTGCGCTCTTTTCTCCACCAAACCCTATTATTCATATTTTTCACCATTTCATTGCATTTGTCACCATTATTTAGTGTAAATCCACCATCCCATTGTTGAGTCTCAAAAGTGTTTTCAATATTCATACATATTTCCATTATGTCATAACCATTTAGCTCTTATTTCATAGCCATCTGACCTAAAACCCTACATCAAGTAACCATTTTCATAAATATATGGGTTAGGATACTTGTCTTCCAAAGTTATTTATTTTATGTATTTAAAGTGAATTTATGATTAGAAACTAGAAAATTAACATAGTTTCATATATCTATATATGTGTTATGAGTTTTGTAACATGTGTAGGTCAAAACGGAGACTTCTAAAAGACCCTTATGTGGCACTCTAAGGCCAAATTCGAATTTGGTTGGAGAAGATTATGGGATCAAGAGGATATGTGTCTCATTTCTTAGTTGTGTTGAAATTCTAGAAAGACATGTGCCTTATCATTTCCTATTTTGATTTTAACTCTAGAGATGGAGGGAGAGATTCATGGACTCCCATTAATGAGATAACTTCTCATATTTTGTATAAATAGGAGAAGCTTTCTCCTATCAAGGGTAATGAAAAAGTAATGAAAAATTAGGAGGAGAGAAAGAAATAGAGAGTCTTTTGTAACAAAGTTCAAGATGGAATGGGATGTAGATTTGTGAGTTCTTTTCAATAGAGAAATTCAGTTCTTTGATGCTGTTTTGATTACAACTTTAAGGAGCTGAAGGACTTCACCAAATTGGTAGCAGAGGGCCCCTGCTATCCAAGGAGGCTTCTACATGTTTTCTAGATAAGTAGCTTTTAATTATGTGTTGTTAGCTTTTAATTCATGTCTTGCATTATTTGTTTAGCTAACAGATCCTCATGATGTTATAGTTAATCCTTTCTTAAAAATCTCTTCCAACATATATTTATTCATGAAATGGATTTAATTGTGACATCTTGAGTTACCAGCACTTCAATTTTTATTAGATTAAAAGATCCTCATTATTTTACAACCATTCTTTTTCTTAAACGCTCTTCCAACATATTAATATTATATGAAAGATATTTGGTTGTATTATGTTGAGTTAATTAGCATTTTCTATTTTTCAATTAGATTAAAAGATCCTCATTATCTTACAACCATTATTTTTCTTAAAAAGCTCTTCCAACATATCATTATTAGATGAGAAAGATTTGGTTGTATTATGTTGAGTTAATTAGCATTTTTAGTTGCAATTCCTTTCGTTAATTATCACAGTTAGCCTTACTCTAATAAACTCTTCCAAAATATCATTATGATGAATAAGGCATAACTGTGGTATTGTAGGTTTTAGTTGCTTTTTTACACTAAGTGGCATAACCATTCTTACTCTTACAAAGCTCTTCCAAAATATCATAACAATGAGTAAGAAATAGCTGTGGTTTCTCAGATTTTAATTGTATTTGCTTTCAATTTTACGTTTATGTTCAATTGCATTGGATAATACAGCCAGGACTATTTTACAAACTCTTCCAAAATATCATTCATCATGAACAAGATGGGCTGTAGAATTCCATAGACTAGTTGCATGTTAATTTAGTTAGAGCACTCCGGAGGTAGATTACATTTAGTTCAGCTCTGTCATTTCATTTCATTTTTAAGTTTGATAGAATATCCTCATTGCAATAAAATTAATCTTTTTCACAAGCTCTTCCAACAAATCTCGAACTAAATGAATCAGATTAAGTTGTAGTGTCTTGCGTTACATTTCATGTTCATTTACAAGCTAAGATATCTATGGATTAGAATGTTCTGTTCCCAAAAACAATAAGAAAAACACATACAACGAAGTAAGGAAGAGGTCACTTAAGCACATATAGTACACCACACTTCATCAGTTTACTAGCCCTGGTTGATAATTTATGTTAGCAATTTAGGACGCTAAATTGACTACACATTGAAAAAAAAAAAAAATTGCATTTCTCTTTTTCAATTTTGCTTTAAAAAAAAAAAATTGTATTTCTCTTTTTCAATTTTGTAAAATAAAAAAATAATAATAATAATTTTGAATCAATGAAATGAATAAGTTATTTTCTCACTTTTCTGAAGGTATTGATTAATTTTGGACTGATGATGAAAGATGAATGGCTAACTTTTTATTCAAAACTTTTAGCTACAGAAATCATCGACATTCTGCAGCTAAAGTCCAATTCCGCAGCTAAAGTCCAATTTCGCAGCTGTTCTCCAATTCTGCAGCTGAAAAACCTCATTGTTCAAATCAGCCTAACTTTCTCATACAAAATCAGATTTTGATAATTCAAGTATCGTTGGAAAGGTCTCAACAAGATCTACACAATGAGAAATCCATCATCAGAGTTTGAAATAGTAATTAATGAAATAAATTGCTGAAAAGAAGCAACATTCAACTTGAGGCACTAATTCCAAAATAGGTATAAATTCTTTTGATTTTTCCTTTGAACTTGTTTCATTAATACAAATTCTTAGTTTTGTGTGTAAATATCATAACTAGAGAGATTGATCACCTCTCTCCTTTGATAATATTACATTCCATTGTAGAAGAAGTATTAGTTTTTTTTTGCAGGTTCCAGGAGGAAGGACAAATGACTACAAGAGAATGGTGTCTCTCTAAGAGACCAATTTGTTTCATAGGAGGATGATCAGCAACAAAGAGGAAATATGCTGATGCAAAATCAGATCCAAACACTTGAAAAACTTTCAGATACTATTGTCTCCATCACATCCATACCTCATAATAAACCATTCACCTCATTTCACTCCATATTTTCCATTTACATTCACATCCACTTTCCATTTCTTTTTCTCCATTCATAACCCACAAATAAAAGCAAGAGGCTCATTCACATGCTTATTGCCCATTGCCATTTCTACTCTCCATTGCAATCTTCCATTTTAATCTTCCATTTCTTGTCATTTTCATTCCACAAATAAGCCCTGCTTCAATGCAAATTATTGAGTCCATAGTCCTTTGAGTCTAAGTTCTTTGTAAAAACACCTTGAGGCTTGCATGCCTTAATGGCAAGTTCTCATGTTGACAAGCAATGGGAATACATTAATGTCCCTTGTTCGTAAGATCTTCTAGGTGACTCGACATCAGCAAAATCATTCGTACCTAGCAAGATGTGTTTGGGCATCTTGACTCTCATTGTCATCAATGGTGAGATTTCTCGTGTTGACTAGTGGCATCCATTAATGGCCACTAAGTCAACAATTTCCTACTATGTTCGACATCAGAACATCTTTTCACATAGTAGGAATTATGCCAATGAGTTTTGAAGACATGAAGACTATTATTTTCAGCATTTTGGAGCAGATTTAGCAAGTTTTAGTAGGAGCAATAAAAAATCATCTTATCTCTTTATCCATGACTCCTCTTGTTCAGCCACTTGAAGAAGAATATGATCAGAATTTTGCAGCCACCACACATACACAACTCATCCACATTTAAGGTAAGTTAAGGTATGTTGTTTTCTAATTTTTAGTCATGTAATTCATTAGAATGCTAAAATTGTAACTTTGGAAAAATTCCTCACTCCCTTTTCCACATTGTCATATCTTTAGTTTGGGGGGGAAGGGACATCATTTCATATCCACATGTCATACACTATCACACATTTTCATTTCATTTCCACCCACATATACTTCCCAACCAACTATTGTTGCAACATGATCCAAAAGATTATATGCCTTGCAAATGATCAATTCATTGATAAAGTAATTGATTCTAAATGTTTTCATGAACTTTGATGCAACAAAGAAAATAAAACATTGTTACACAAGAACCATTGCTCAAAAAAAAATAAAATTTTTTGGTTGTCACACAAGAACCAACCATTAAAAAAAATGTTGCAATCAAATGTATTATACTTTGCCAAAAAGAAAATATCAAGAAGAAAAGTTTGGAACGAATCTATATGAGTCAAAACTCATAAAAGATCAACTCATGGACAAATGAATCATTGCAATAGTTGCATGAGGACATGCAACAACTTCAGTTGGGGGGTATGTTGAGTCTCAAAAGTGCTTTCAATATTCATACATATTTCCATTATGTCATAACCATTTAGCTCTTATTTCATAGCCATCTGACCTAAAACCCTACATCAAGTAACCATTTTCATACATATATGGGTTAGGATCCTTGTCTTCTGAAGTTATTTATTTTATGTATTTAAAGTGAATTTATGATTAGAAACTAGAAAATTAACATAGTTTCACATATCTATATATGTGTTATGAGTTTTGTGACATGTGTAGGTAAAAAATGAGACTTATAGAAAACCCTTATGTGGCACTCTAAGGCCAAATTCGAATTTGGTTGGAGAAGATTATGGGATCAAGAGGATATGTGTCTCATTTCCTTGTTGTATTGAAACTCTAAGAGGATATGTGTCTCATTTATTAGTTGTGCTGAAATTATAGAAAGACATGTGTCTTATCATTTCCTATTTTGATTGTAACTCTAGAGATGGAGGGATAGATTCATGGAATCCCATTAATGAGATAGCTTCTCATATTTTGTATAAATAGGAGAAGCTTTCTCCTATCAAGGGTAATGAAAAAGTAATGAAAAATTAGGAGAAGGAAAGAAAGGAATAGAGAGTCTTTTGTAACAAAGTTCAAGATGGAATGGGATGTAGATTTGTGAGTTCTTTTCAATAGAGAAATTCAGTTCTTTGATGTTGTTTTGATTACAACTTTAAGGAGCTGAAGGACTTCACCAAATTGGTAGCAGAGGGCCCCTGCTATCCAAGGAGGCTTCTACATGTTTTCTAGATAAGTAGCTTTTAATTATGTGTTGTTAGCTTTTAATTCATGTCTTGCATTATTTGTTTAGCTAATAGATCCTCATGATGTTATAGTTAATCCTTTCTTAAAAAGCTCTTCCAACATATCTTTATTCATGAAATGGATTTAATTGTGACATCTTGAGTTACCAGCACTTCAATTTTTATTAGATTAAAAGATCCTTATTATTTTACAACCATTCTTTTTCTTAAACGATCTTCCAACATATCAATATTAGATGAACGAGATTTGGTTGTATTATGTTGAGTTAATTAGCATTTTCTATTTTGAAATTAGATTAAAAGATCCTCATTATCTTACAACCATTCTTTTTCTTAAAAATCCCTTCCAACATATCATTATTAGATGAAAAAGATTTGGTTGTATTATGTTGAGTTAATTAGCATTTTTAGTTGCAATTCCTTTCGTTAATTATCACAGTTAGCCTTACTCTAATAAACTCTTCCAAAATATCATTATGATGAATACGGCATAACTGTGGTATTGTAGGTTTTAGTTTCTTGTTTACACTAAGTGGCATAGCCATTCTTACTCTTACAAAGCTCTTCCAAAATATCATAACAATGAGTAAGAAATAGCTGTGGTGTCTTAGATTTTAATTGTATTTGCTTTCAGTTTTACGTTTATGTTCAATTGCATTGGATAATACAGCCAGGACTGTTTTACAAACTCTTCCAAAATATCATTCATCATGAACAAGATGGGTTGTAGAATTCCATAGACTAGTTGCATGTTAATTTAGTTAGAGCACTCCGGAGGTAGATTACATTTAGTTCAGCTCTGTCATTTCATTTCATTTTTAAGTTTGATAGAAGATCCTCATTGCATTAAAATTAATTTTTTTCACAAGCTCTTCCAACAAATCTCGAACTAAATGAATCAGATTAAGTTTTAATGTCTTGAGTTACATTTGATGTTCATTTACAAGCTAAGATATCTATGGATTAGAATGTTCTGTTCCCAAAAACAATAAGAAAAACACATACAACGAAGTAAGGAAGAGGTCACTTAAGCACATATAGTGCACCACACTTCATCAGTTTAATAGCCCTGGTTGATAATTTATGTTAGCAATTTAGGACGCTAAATTGACTACGCACCCACCGCCGCCGCGCTATCATTTCTACTGCCCTCCGCTCCATCCACCTTCCCATTGCATTTTTTTTCTTGATCCGGTCGTAGGTTTTGTAGAGTACAGAGGTTGAAACGCCGCCATAAATACACAGTATGGATACAGCGGCAAGGTTCTCAGTGACAGAGGTGCGTAAATTAATATATGACAGGTTTCTCTACACCAGCAGAATGTTTTTCCCTGGAAAGGACGGGTTGCCCATACCGCTTTTATTCTACGCCGTGTCCCTGAAGAAAATTCCACCCTGAGTACAGTCCTGGGATATCAAAGCATTTGTTTCAGAAGTATGGAAGACCATTCAGCCATTGATTTACCTGTTATTTATTCACCAAAGGTACTATAGAGTACAACAGACAAGAAATGCATCAGAGACATACCTGAAGTTAATGAAGCCTAACGAAGACCATTTTTCCTCCAAAAGTGCCAGATATTAATGCTTAGAGTTTAAAAGAGAATGGGCTTCGGCTCTCTTCCTCTTCTGAATGTTAATGCTGCTTTTAGTTTTCTACCTACCTCCTCTGCTTCTCTTCAGCTATAAAACTCATGAAGAAAATATTGTAATGGTTGTTGATGAGATATCTGAGAATTTCAAGCTTTCTCTTGAGGCATGCTCATTATGTAAAGTAGTAGGATAGGCTGAGGAGTATGTTTTCAAATTGAGTTTCAAGCTATTGGAAAATGTTGTACCTGATTGGTATTTCTCTTAATATGACAAGAACATTTCTTTGGATCTTGATCTAAAGCTGCGGTGATGTTTTTCTGTCTCTGTGTTTTATTTCATTCCATTTCAGTTCTTCTGTCTTGCATCAGAAATCTGGCATAGGATTTTCCATTGTTAGGCACCCTATGCTTCTGCGCTCCTTGCCTTAATGTTTTCTGCTAAATGTGTTATCTGAGGATTAGTTTATGTTAATTTAACCAGTGTAGTGGATGTTATTGCCTGCTAGCTGATGCATGAGTTAACGAATCTACTTCTTAGATGTTCTTGTTAGAGTTTAATTAAATGAATTGGGAACACTGGGAGTTTATAACTCTGCCTCTATCTCACTAGGATCCTTTTCAATTAGTTAAACCTTTCAAAGTTCCCTCAGTTTGATCCCTGCCTTTCTTTGAGAGTTGCCGGAGAGTATGTCCAAGAAGGTCTGGAGTTAAATGACATCTGACCTGATCTATAGATAGAAATTGGTTTACCCTCATTCTTTCACTTTCTTTCTTGATTGTTCCATTCCACCAAATCATTTTAGGATCCAATGCTTTAGGTGACTAGCCCAACTGAAAGCCTGCGTATTGAACAACAAGTAAACCCTTTCCTGACTCCATTTGCCCAATGGTCTTGAATACTATGTGAATTTATCTCTCTTTGCATAAAATATTCTTTACCTTGCCTTATATTAGTTGAAACCTTCATTCTTGATTCCCAACAACCAAATAAAAACAAATCAAACAAACAAACCTTGCGCCTATAACTAGCCTAACATCTTAACACTGAGCTTTAAAGTTATATACTTTGACATATCATAGAGAGATCCCTCTCTGGACCCAGGAGGGATAGATCCTGAGGTCTGAAAGTGGTTTGATGTTGTCTCATCTTTTGGTCTTGCCAATCTGGCCAAAACATGGGAACCCCAACATAATGGCGACTCCACTGGGAAAATTCTGGGAGCCTATAACTACTAAACATTAATCTGTCTCCCAGTATCGTCACCAACATAAGGGCGACTCCACTAGGGAACTTTCTGAGTTTTCCTCACCTTATTATATCATAAGCCTCGGAGACACCTACAATCTATGGTTAGGTTGGCAGTTAAACATTCCTATTCACACATCAACCTCTATACCATTTGGTGTGTTTTCCTATACTCTTTGATAGAGTTTGGAAAGGGCCAGGTAGCCTCCAGATCTCACACTCTTTCAGAGGTGACATATTTGGTAAATTCTCTCCCAGTCAATATTTGGTTAGATTTTACTGTGTTCGGTAGAGATCCTTGAAAGAGGATATCTTTCAGACACTGTGGTGGACAGTGTAACTTCAAAAACATCCTAAACCTTTCCACCTGGCGACTCCATATTTCCTAAAAAATTAAAAGACTCCACTGGTGATCCGTAGGCCTGCTGATTATCTTGGTTCACATTGGAATCCACTGGGAGACCAGACTCCATAACAACATCAACCACAATAGAAGTAACAAGTAGGGTTAAGCTGATTGGTTAAAAACAACACTCTGGCTTACAGAACCATTCACACAAGAGCTTACCCTAACCCAGACCCACCTAAAATAGTTGACAATCCTGAGAGCATCCTCAAGAAATCACCTACACCTAGAAGATCAACTATTTCCAGTCACATCCATAGAGCTAACTCTACACCAGAAAACTTTACAGCTCTATCAGACTCACTTTTTGACCTAGGCACTCAAAATAGTTTGCCAAGAACTAGGTCATTCAGTGTCCTAGACCAGCCAGACCTTGAGCTTCCTGGTTCACCACCCCAAAGTGGTAGACACCTTGGGATTAGACAGACCCCTCCATCTACACCTCCTTATATACATTTCATTCAAAACTTGGGGCTCTCCCACCCTAAACCTGCTCAACAAACCTCGGCTGGTCCTAGTATCCCTATCATCCACATACTAGTTGCTCAAGTTAACCCTTTACCTCATAAAAACATCATTATGGAAACCTGGTATGCACCCCTGGTTTTACCTCAGCCTCTAGTACCCTTACCCAATGATTATCAATCAAAGATCCCACACTTCACTGCAAAAGAGTCTACCAAAGCCCAACACCATGTAGATAGGATGGAAGATTCTTTTGACTAGATGGAGATAGATGATGATACAGTCAAAATGAGAATCTTTGCCCAGAGCTTAGGGGTGATGTGAAGAAGTGGTTTAAAAGCCTACCTCTGGGTAGCATCAATGATCTTCCATCTTTATATCAGACCTTCCTAAACAAGTGGGAAGTTAGGGTAAATCCTCACCAACTCCTAGCAGAATACATGAGCCTTAAAAGAAATGTAGGGGAGAGCGTCCATGATTACACAACGAGATTCAACAGCATTTACAATGCTCTCCCTCCACATATGAAACCTCCCCAAGGTATGGCCCTAGCAAAATACCCTAAAGGCTTTGATGCTGACATGGCCTATCAACTTAGGGATAAAGAGTACAACACATTGGAAGACATGCAGAAAGGAGCAGTGAATATAGAAGCCAACTTGATTGGGAAAAAGGCAAGACTGAGAGCTGAGAAGAGGGTAACATATAGAGATGATAACATAGCTTCCACATCTGATCCCAACTATGACCGCATATCCAAAAACATGGAAGAGCTACAACAAATGGTAAAAAAAATGGTTGTCACTGTTAGTAACCAAAACAGAAATCAAAACTAGAACCAGAACTTTAGAAGAAACAATAACACTCCCAACAGACAAAGAGAGTCAGATCAACAAGTTATTCCCCCGTTCCAAGATAAATTTCTTGATGAAGATGAGGGAATCATAGAAGAGTCTGAGGGAAACACAATAAACATGTTTGAAGCAGAAGATTCAATCCATAACTGTTACACATAAGAAGAACAGTCCCCACCCTCTTATTGGGATGAGGAATGGTTGGAATCTGAGGATTAGAGGTTAGGATTTGAAAATTCCATGATGCAGGTTAGGGAACAATATGAAATTAGAAGCAAAAAGGGCTTAGATAATTATAAGCCAAAATCTTCTGAGGTCACCATCAAGAAAAGACCTAAGAAAAATTCTAAAACAACTGTTGAAAGTAACAAATCAGCAACTAAGAGTTCTGGGAGGAACACAGGAAAAGACAACCAAAACACTGACACATGAGGTAAACCAACCAGTAGCGCTAGCACAATAGCTAGTGCTCCTGATAAAACTGTCACAAACAGTGTACATAACGAGAATCAACACACTGATTCAGCCACTAAGGCAGTGGCTAACAAAATAGAGTCAAACATTCCAAAGAGTCAGTCCACTTTCAATTTGGAGAGTGAGATTGCAAAAATTAAAATCTCTGTCCCACTCTCTGAGCTAGCCACTCAGGATGTATATAAAGGATAGATTTTGAAAGCATTAAACTTAGGTGAGAACAGTGACACTGTAAATCTGAGTGATGATCAACCTGCCCTTCTGTTTGGTCCAAAGATGTTGGCAATATGATGCAGAGTGTTGTCCTTGATGGAAACCTACTTGATGAAGTTGTCCTTGATGGAAACTGACTTGTCCTATTTGTTAATGATGTAAATTTGATGTATCTATAGAGAAATTCATATGTAATAGAGAAAAGCAAAGTTCCAGAGAACAAAGGTAAAGACTTGGCAAAATAGACAGAGAACAGATTGTTGATGGGCTGCAGCTAAATATTGCAGAGGAGAATTAATTTTTGTTATGGGTGAAGTCTCTTTGCAGAAGAAAATTGAATAAAACAACCAAAGACTTTAAATTTCTGAAAAGCGAGGACAAGTGGTCCCCACCACTTTAGCGCAAATCACAAGATCGCAAGTTTTGAAGTTTAAATGTCTTGTTGATGTGGATATTTGCGATGTGCGATCATCGTGCCATCGCATATTGCACCATCTCATATTACAAAGTGTTCCACCATATGTTTGATCGAAAATTTGCGATGCGATCCTATCGCAAATCACGAATGTGAACTTTGCACACGTTTGTTTGATCGCACCATCGCATATCGCACATCGCAAATGGCCGACTACGATGTGGGCCTGGGGTCAAAAAATGAAATCCAGTTTGTTTGAAGAATGAAGTTCGAGTTAAAAGTTCATTGAAATTTGATTAAAAATAATATTACAAGGACAGTGTAAAGTTTTGAAATAACCGGAGTGGGTGCCCCCGCAGTTGACCAGGAAATCAAGCGCTGAAAATAGATCAACGGTGGAGAATTGCTACGGGGGCACTGCATGCCAAGTCATCATCAACCTTTTGGTGCCTCTGCAGGGACCCACAGAGGGGTTATAGTTATAAAAATTCGAACATTTTTTTATTAAGTATGAAGGAAGCCCCCGAATTGAAATAATATTATATGGCGGAGATAAAAGACTACCTTTGGGACGATTCGTGCATGGAAGAACGAAGGTTGGGGTTTCAATTTGGATTGGCTCGATTTTTAATATGCTGGATTATCTATTTTAACCTCGTCCAAGAATACCATTAGCGATTCATGGTTTTGACCCAAGGTTTTATTAAAAGTGAAAACTATATAAAGTGATGAGAATCATGAAGAAGGGTGTGCGTGGAAAAAGTTTGATAATAAACGAATCTCTTTTAGAGATATCTGTATGGATAAACTCTAATATATCTGAATCTATGGCGCACTTGTCAATATGGTGATTGATCAAGATCTTTAGATCAGATGATGATTAATTCCTGGTTCAATCATGAAGAACGTATAAGGGTTGTGAATGAATACTTCACTCTGAAGTATATCTGTTTGGAATGGGTAATAGATTTCTAAATTAAGGATGCACCTCTGAAGAAAATAATTAAATTTGGTGGCCTGCAAGGTATGTTGTGTGAAAGCTATTGGATCCAGTATGAAAATTGATGAAACGTGGTCCATGGTGGTGCTGAGGGTTGTAGCCTTCAGTCAAGGGGTTGTAGCTCCCTTCTAGGAGAGGTTGGTAAATGAGAGCAGGGGGTTGTAGCTCCCTTCCAGGAGAGGCTGGTAAACGAGAGAAGGTTGTGGCCTTCTGCAGGTGGGTGCCTGCATGCTGGTATGAGTCTACGCCAGTACATGGTTGTAACATGTTTTCTTTATATAATAAATATTGAAGACTGAGACGACGACAGCGGTGGTTTTCTCCTGACTTGGGTTTCCACCTTAAATCCTGGTGTTCTTGTGTGATGCTTATGTGTGATGGTTTATTCTTTTATTACTGCACATTCTTATTGTTATCTAATCAACAAAAGAATGAATGTTGCATAGATCTAAGTAAAGAATTAATGGCATAATAATATCTATGTATATATGCGAGTTTTATGAAGGATATCTGCGTGTATACGCTATTTGGCTTCAGCAAAGTAGCGTACGGGTTTTTAGAGAATGAAAAATTAAAAGTTTGAGTAAGTCCTAAATACTGATTCACCCCGCCCTCTCAGTATTTTTCCCAACAATTGGAATCAGAGAAGGTCCTTCTGCAGAAGCTTGATTGCTTGAAGGAGATCCGTCGAAATGGGAAGTCATGAAGGGGTGATGTCTATAAGGCCACCTCTATTCAATGGAAATAATCTTTTATTCTGGAAGATACGAAGAAAAGCATATCTGCAAAGTCTTGGTGCAGAAGTATGGGAAATCATGGAAGGAGGTTATCAGTATCCGACAAGTATTCCTACTGATGCATCAGAAAGGAAGAAGTATGAAATCAATGCCAAAGTCATCAATGTCTTATTAGGAAGCCTGTCTAAACCAGAATTTGCTAAAGTGATGCAGCTAAATTCAGCAAAAGAAATATGGGACAAAATCATTCTGAGCTATGAAGGAGATACAAAGGTAAAAAGTGCAAAACTCCAAACTCTCAGAATTGGATATGAAAATTTAAGGTTGCATAGTGATGAGAGTATTGCCAGTTTCTTTTTACGTCTAGATGATATTGTAAATCATATGAGAAGTTTTGGTGAAACCATAACCGATACTACTCTGGTGGAAAAATTCTTAAGATCTTTAACCTCAAAATTTGAGTCAAAAGTGTCAGCTATTGAAGAAAGGCAAGATCTGCAAACTCTTACTATTGTTCAACTACATGGTATTCTGACTGCTTATGAAATGAGACAAGGAGGTCCCTCTCAAATCAAAGAAGCTACTTTTAATGCGTGTGCAAAAGGAAAATAAAAGGAAGTTGTCAAGGAATCAAGTTATAGATCAGAAGAAGAAGAAGCAAATTTTGTAAGGAGACTCCAACCAGGTACTGGAATATTCAAAGGTAGGCTACCCTTCAAGTGTTTTACTTGTGGGAGAGTTGGTCATTATGCTGCTAAATGTCCTCATGAAGAAAATCATGATAAAGGGAAACAATTTGAAAAGGGAAAGAGCTATTATACAAATGAAGATAATGATGACGAGTCCAATGAGGATGAAGAAGATTCTGACCAAGTTCTGCAAGTGCTAATGGCAAAGAAGCAAAAGAAGAAGACTACTCAAATAAAGAAGATATCTCAGAAAACATGTGCAGCGGAAAATAAAGAGGATGAAACATGTATTAATCCTTGTTCTTGTGATTTATTTCCTTATGCAAGCAATGGTGAAGATAGTGAAAATGATAGTGAATGTAACAGTATGGGTCTAGAAGCAAATATCAAGATCAATGATGAAGATCCATTTAAAAAGAAGGAATCTATCTACCAAGATATGATCTCTAGAATGAATGGACAGATAGAAACACTGAAGGAACAGATAGAAATATATCAAAGACTGCAGGATAAAGTAACTGATCAAAGTGAAGGATGTGAAGCAGAAATCATCTCACTCAAAACAGATCTAGAAAAATCAAATAAGAAGAATGAAGAACTTCTACAAATTTTTGAAGAACAAGAAAATGGGTTGAAAGAAGAGATTCAGCTTGAACTCAGGGGTAGCATGGTAACTTCAGTGCACATCAGATCTACAACGCTCTTCTTTCTACATGAGGAGAAAAACCGTGTGTTGGTTTTGATCCGCCCTTTGCCCTTGATGTCAAAGGGGGAGAGTGACATGGTGTTTTAATAATGGTTATAATCAATTTATCTATCTGATGTGATGATCAAACACCATCATGGTTGCCATCAATTCCAAAGGGGGAGATTGTTGGCAATATGATGCAGAGTGTTGTCCTTGATGGCAACCTACTTGATGAAGTTGTCCTTGATGGCAACCTACTTGATGAAGTTGTCCTTGATGGAAACTGACTTGTCCTATTTGTTAATGATGTAAATCTGATGTATCTACAGAGCAGTTAAGATGTAATAAAGAAAAGCAAAGTTGCAGAGAAAAAAGGTAAATACTTGGCAAAATAGACAGAGAACAGATTTTTGATGGGCCGCAGCTAAATATTGCAGAGGAGAATTAATTTTTGTTATGGGTGAATTCTCTTTGCAGAAGAAAATTGAATAAAACAACCAAAGACTTTAAATTTCTGAAAAGGGAGGACAAGCGGTCCCCACCACTTTAGCGCAAATCGCAAGATCGCAAGTTTTGAAGTTTAAATGTCCTTTTGATGTGGATATTTGCGATGTGCGATCATCACACCATCACATATCGCACCATCGCATATTACAAAGTGTTCTGCCATATGTTTGATCGCCAATTTGCGATGCGATCCTATCGCAAATCGCAAATGTGAACTTTGCGCACGTTTGTTTGATCATGCCATCGCATATCGCACATCGCAAATGGCCGACTGCGATCTGGGCCTGGGGTCAAAAAATGAAATCCAGTTTGTTTGAAGATTGAAGTCCGAGTTAAAAGTTCAATGAAATTTGATTAAAATTAATATTACAGGGACAGTGTAAAGTTTTGAAATAACCGGAGGGGGTGCCCCCGCAATTGACCAGGAAATCAAGCGCTGACCATAGATCAATGGTGGAGAATTGCTACGGGGGCACTGCATGCCAAGTCATCATCAACCTTTTGGTGCCTCCGCAGGGACCCACAGAGGGGTTATAGTTATAAAAATTCGAACATTTTGTTATGAAGTATGAAGGAAGCCCCCGAATTGAAATAATATTATATGGCGAAGATAAAAGACTACCTTTGGGACGATTCGTGCATGGAAGAATGAAGTTTGGGGTTTCAATTTGGATTGGCTCGATTTTTAATACGCTGGATTATCTATTTTAACCTCGTCCAAGAATACCATTAGAGATTCGTGGTTTTGACCCAAGGTTTTATTAAAAGTGAAAACTATATAAAGTGATGAGAATCATGAAGAAGGGTGTGCGTGGAAAAAGGTCGATAATAAACGAATCTCTTTTAGAGATATCTATATGGATAAAATCTGATATATCTGAATCTATGGCGCACTTATGAATATGATGATTGATCAAGATCTTTATATCAGATGATGATTAATTCCTGGTTCAATCATGAAGAACGTATAAGGGTTGTGAATGAATACTTCACTCTAAAGTATATCTGTTTGGAATGGGTAACAGATTACTGAATTAAGGATGCACCTCTGAAGAAAATAAGTAAATTTGGTGGCCTGCAAGGTATGTTGTGTGGAAGCTATTGGATCCAGTATGAAAATTGATGAAACGTGGTCCATGGTGGTGCTGAGGGTTGTAGCCTTCAGTCAGGGGGTTGTAGCTCCCTTCCAGGTGAGGCTGGTAAATGAGAGCAGGGGGTTGTAATCCCCCTTCAGAGGGTGGTAAACGAGAGAAGGTTGGCATACAGGGTGAGCCCACTAACATTACAAGCTATCATCTGCGTTATGTTTTATACTGTGCTTATATATTTAGAAGGCCCAAAGTCGGCCAGCGGTGAACCTCTCGTCTTGGTTTCTATACATCTGAGTGTTCTTGTGTGATGCTTATGTGTGATGGTTTATTCTATTATTACTACACATGCTTACTATTATCTAATCATCAGAAGAATGAATGTTGCATAGATCTAAGTAAAGAATTAATGGCATAATAAGATCTCTGTATATACGCAAGTTTTATGAAGGATATCCACGTGTATATGCTAGTTGGCTTCAGCAAAGTAGCGTATGGGTTTTTAGAGAATGAGAAAGTAAAATTTTGAGTAAGTCCTAAATATTGATTCACCCCCCCCCCCCCTCTTAGTATTTTTCCCAACAAAAGATAGAAGGAAAGTTTCAGGAAGGGGTAGTACCGCCTTTCTATATCAGTCTCAACATCCATGAAAAGATTCTCTACAATGCAATGCATGATTCTGGGGCATCACACAACCTAATGCCTAAAGTAGTGATGGAAAGACTAGGCCTAGAGATAACCCATCCCTATAAAGACCTATATTCTTTTGACTCTAGCAGAGTAAAGTGTCTTGTCCTTATCAAAGATTTATGTGTGAGCCTTGCCCAGATTCTAGCAAAGTGTATGGTCATGGACGTTGTGGTGGCAGATGTGCCACCCAAGTATGGCATGTTATTATCAAGATCATGGGGGGACAAGCTACAAGGGACAATGCAGATGGATTGAGCTTATGCCACAATCCCAATCTTTGGCCAACTGAGAAGACTGTACAGGGAGGCACAAATGAAATTCCTGGTTAGTAGCCCTAAAAAGCCTGAAAACTCTACTCTGTACTCTGTACATACAGAACTGGATTCCTTTATCCTCTGCAATGATAAATCTTTGGGGGAACCAAAATCTGAAAATGTAGGTATAGGCAAAGATACACATGATGAAACAGAGCCAATGGACTTAAACATAATGGCCACCCTAGACTCAGTAGAGGAAGACGTAGAAAACTTGGAACAATGCACTGAAACAATGACGCAAAGTGAACCAGAAATAAAATGCAATTAGCCAACTAGTCATCCCTCGCAGACTCGTACATCACGCGAAGAACTAAACAACCCACAGCCTAGTGTAGCTCCTATAATGAAACATAATGGTGAACCCAGTTGTAGGGAAAGAAATGATAACAAAAATTAGAGTGAACCCCTGTGGGAGATGAGTTTCGATGGGTCCTGCACAAGAATAACTGTCGGGGTTGGGGTATGGCTACGTAACACAGAAAGCAACTACGCGGAGATCCATGTCTACAATCTGCATTTCAAATGTACCAATAATATTGCAGAGTATGAGGCCCTTATCTTGGGTTTAAATCTGTTGAAGAAGATAGGAGCCCATAGAATAGTCGTGCAGGGAGACTTTGAATTGCTTATAAAACAGGTGAATGGTGAATACATAGCTAGACACCCCAGGTTGAGAGCATATAGGAATGATGTCCTGGATTTAATGAAAACATTCATTGAATAAAAATTAGTGTTTGTTCCTAGGAGTCAAAATGTCATTGAAAACGGATTAGCTTGCCTAGCTAGTTCATATCCTAAGACTCCAAGTGACCAACAGATCATCATTCAAACCAAGTGCAGACCCGCAGTGCCGGATAACGAAAAATACTGGTAGGTTTTTGAGGGCGATAAACAAATTTAAGATTTCCTAATAGGCAGGAACGAGTTTGAGTTTTCTGATTCAGACTCTGCGTCCAGTGATAACTGCCCAGGTGAGGAATCCTCGGACGGGGAAGAAACTACACCCCACATGTAGAGATAAACGCTTTAAATGAAGAAACTGGAAATTCAACCACAGAGTGTGAAAACACAGACAAAGAAGAGGTAGAGGTGCTGCAAGCCAAATATAAGAACATACCTCGGGGTATGGCACCTTTAGAAGATCTTTTTGACTTTGACGATGTAGCAAAAAAGCCTACCATAGAGCACGCGGATTCTGACGTAGAAGAATTCAATATAGGCACAACAGATAAGCCCAAAATGATTAAATTGGTGAAGCCTTTACCCACAAAGATGAAAAAGAAATACATTGAACTTTTCAAAGAATTTATTGACGTATTCACTTGGAGCTATGAAGATTTAAGGGCTTATGACACAAACTTCATACAGCATAAAATACCCCTGAAAGAAAATCAGAAGCCCTTTAGACAAAAACTCCGCAGAATAAACCCAAAATAATTGCCTGCAGTGGAAAAAGAGATTAAAAAGATGTATGAGGAAGGAATAATAATTCCCGTAAGATTCTCTGATTGGGTTTCAAATTTAGTGGCTGCAAGAAAAAAAAACTGGGGAGATCAGATTATGTATAGACTTCAAAAACCTTAATAGAGCCTCACTCAAGGATAACTACCCTCTACCAAAAATGGAACACATTCTTCAGAAAGTAGTAGGCTCCAAGAGAATCTCCTTGCTAGATGGTTTCTCAGGCTACAACCAAGTCCTAGTTCTCCCGGAAGATCAACTCAAAATAGCCTTTACCACTCCATGGGGCACCTTTATGTATGTAAAAATGCCCTTTGGACTGATGAACGCTGGTGCAACCTTCCAAAGAGCAATGGATATATATTTTTCAGATGAGATAGGACAATTCATTGTTATTTACTTGGACAACATAATAGTCTATTATAAGATTGAAGAAGAACACCTGAAACATCTGAGAAAAGTGTTTGAAAAATGTAGAAGGTTTGGTCTATCATTGAATCCCAAAAAAACTGTATTTGGGCTGCAAGAAGGGAAGCTTCTTGGCCACGTTATATCTGAAAAGGGAATTAGGATAGACCCACAAAGAGTTGAGGGGATACTACAAATCACACACCCGAGGAACATCAAAGAATTACAGTCCTTCATTGGGAAAATCAACTTCCTTAGGGGATTTATCCCCAACCTAGATGAACACCTTAGGAATATGACTAACATGCTGAAGAAAGGTGAAGGAGTTAAATGGACTGTTGGAGCTAAAAAATCTTTTGAAACAATAAAACTTGCACTCACCCAAGCTCTGGTTCTGATCAGCCCAGATTTCTCAAAGGATTTTCTGATTTTTTCATTTGCTTCTAAGCATACAGTGGCTGCAGTCTTGCTACAGAAAAATCCAGAGGGAATAGAACATCCAATTGCCTTTTTCAGCAAAGCACTGAGGGATGCACCATTGAAATACAACATAATGGAAAAACAAGCTTATGCTTTGGTTAAGGCTTTAAAAGACTTTAGGGTGTAAATATTGCATTCCCACACCATAGCTTATGTGCCTAACATAATAGTCAAAGATATTCTGTCCCAAGACCCAGATGGGAAAAGGGGAAAATGGATTGTTGTGATCTTAGAATACGACCTTGAGATAAAACCCACCAAACTGATCAAAGGTCAAGTCTTAGCCAAATTAATGGCTGAATCAAATCTGTAGGCCCTTGAAATTAACATGGTAGCTGCCTTAGATGAGCAAGAAGGATTGCCTGACCCCACTGTTGAAGAGAAGTTTCAGAACTCCCCTTGGTACACTTATATCCTTTATGTGCTCACCAACCTTAATGCTCCACCTGAACTGTCAAAGACCAAGGCCAGATTCATAAAACTAAAAGCCAAAAACTACTGCATTTTGCCTGAAATAGAGGCACAAAGGATTAAACAAGAATTCCATGCAGGAGAGTGTGGGGGCCACCTGAACTGGAAGGCCACTACAAAAAAAATACTCAGGGCTGGTTATTTTTGGCCCACACTCTTCAATGACATCCATAAGATGGTAATTTTCTGCCACAAATGCCTAATTTTTGAAGGCAAGAGAAAACTCTTTCCCCTCCCTTTACAACCCATCACTGTTGAGGGTCCTTTTATGCAATGGGGCTTAGATTTTATTGGGGAAATCCACCCTGCTTCTTCTGCACAACACAAATGGATCTTAACAGCCACAGACTACTTCACTAAGTGGATAGAGGCCATACCTACTAGGAATGCCACAGATTCAGTCATAATTAGGTTCCTAGAAGGTCATATCCTCTCTCGGTTTGGTTTCTCAAGGAAAATAATCACCGATAATGCTGCTTCTTTTGGATCCAAAAAAATGGTTGATTTTTGTCACAGGTATCAAATAACGCTTGGTCATTCAATTGCCTATTACCCACAAGGTAATGGCCTAGCTGAATCATCAAACAAGAGCCTTGTGGCCATCATCAAAAGGCTGTTAGAAGAGAAAAAAAAGCCATGGCATAACAAGTTGGTGCATTGATCCAGGTGGATATTGGTGGTCACCCGCCTATTCCACTTGGGGCTCCACCATTGTCTATTTCAGTTTTTCAGTTTCGGCACAGTTTACTATTTTTAGCAGTTTTTCGGGTCCTAAACTTCCGGAGCTGTTTTGAGGCCCTAAACGACGTTTTTTGGGAAAACGGAGGGCAACATGGGTCCATGGACCGATGTTGCCCATTCCAAATTTGTAGTCCTCGGATAGATCTTTCTAACGAGGTATGGTACGCTTCAAACGGAGATCGTATGCCAAAGTTACGCCCCTGGGAAGTTGAAACACCAATTTACCCAAACGGGGCCCATAGTTTTGGCGCTTCATCTCCTAGGGTTAGGGTTTTGGCTGTTTAGGATTTCCCATTGTTTCTAAATGATAAATAGGCCCCCGAGCCTCATTGTAACACAGTTCAGAGGCCTGTAGCCGCCACATCTCTTCTCAGAGATAGCTACCAGCGCCCTAGCTAGTTTTATTTCCATTCTGTCTGTAAGCAAATTTCAGTTCTTTGATATTAATGAAATGAAGTGTTATTTCCGTTGTATCTCTGTATTTATGGTTATATGTTTATTCTGTTGCGTTCCTGCATAAATCCGGATCAGTGGTATCAGAGGCGGTCTGCTTTTTCTCGATCCTTCTTTTCATGTCCCCAACGAGGTCGGGGTATAAGGAGCTAGGGCTTGATCTGGTGGAACCTTTGCAAGATCAACCTCGCAAACCTCGACGGACGCCCATGGGGGACGAAAAGAAAGATGAGGGAGCAGGAGATCCTATCAAAATATTGCTCGAGGAGGCCCTCGAAAAACAAAGGAACGCGATGATGGATAACTTTGTTCAGATCCTTCAACGGCTACCCACCGGCAGCGCATCTGCATCCAGCAGCCACTCAGGAGGCGCGACTCCTTTTAAGGTACAAGTAAATTTTGACATTCCCATATTTGAGGGTCAAATAGATGCAGATGCCATAGATAGATGGTTGAATCTGTTAGAAGGATATTTCTCGGTTCATGACTTTTCAGACCGGGAGAAGATTATTTTTGCACTCCTCAAAGCTACCCCCCATGTTAAGGACTGGTGGGAAACCTACTGTGAGAACAAGGACCAGACAGAACCCTCTCTGTTCTCGGCCGTACCAACTTGGAACTCTTTCCGAGACGCCGTCAAGGAACAGTACTATCCCGTGGGGAGCTATGAGGACAAGTACATACAATGGACCACGCTGCGACAACAAAGGGATCAAGATGTGCACGAGCTGACGAATCTGTTCCATACCCCGCGCACAAAGTTGGGTATCAAAGATTCAGAGAAACATTTGGTGCTAAAGTATCGCAGTTGTCTGCACAGATACATTCAGGAGGAAATGGAGTTCCTCGACATCTCCTCGCTTGGTACGGCATACCGGTATGCCGCCAAGATTGAGCAGAAATTCAAACAGAAGAAGCGAGACTTTGGATCTGTGAATCAAAAGCAAGGAAAAGGTGCTTCCAAACCGCAGAACAAAGGACAGAGCATGGCGGCTAAAGACAACCCGTCAAAGCCACAAGAAAAGAACAACACCGTAAAGCCAAAGAAGGACACGGAAAAGTGGTGTGAGTTCCATAAGAGCTCCACTCACAACACAAGTGAGTGTCGGGCCAAGCAGTCGCTAGTGGCCGAGATGAGGGCTTCTGAGTCAGATGCATGCTCTGACTCCGAATCAGAACCCGAAAAGGCGAATGAAAAAGGGAAACAGATTATTGATGCAGAGCCCAACGCCACTGTTGCCACTACAAAGATCCAAAAGGAGGAACCGGAAGATCCAGGAGGAGGAACGTCTTCCACTCCCAGATTCTCTTCCACTCCCAGATGTGGGTAAAGGGCTCCCCGGTACAGTTCATTGTCGACAATGGGAGCCAAAAGAACCTCATTTCAGCAGACGCCGTGAAGCGGTTGGGCTTGTCGACCACAGCTCACCCACATCCATACACCATCGAGTGGCTTCACCAAGGACGAGATCTCCGCGTCAGCCAGCAGTGTCGCCTTCCCTATAGCATCAAGCCCTTCACGGATGAGGTATTATGTGATGTTGCTCCTATTGATGTTTCTGATGTATTATTAGGACAACCATACTGGTGGAAGCGTCATGCTGTGTATGAGTCTCGACCTCGTGCTGTTATTATTACTTTGGGAAATAAGTTGTACAGGATACCAGAGGTACCACCTCCTACGACTATCTCTTTGGTTACTGCAAAACAATGCAGTAAGCTCATTTCCCAAACCAGGAAATTCGTTTTCCCGATGATCCGCCCCCAGGGCAAGAAGAAGACTGTGGCCACGACCTCCAGACAGGGCTCCTCTGCACAACAACAACAAATGGATAAGGTTGTGGAGGAGTACGGGGACATATTCACCTCACCCACAGGGGTTCCTCTGCACTGTCAGGTCAAGCACCCGATTGATCTGACCCCAGGTGCGCCGCTACCCAATGGATCGATCTATCGGCGCTCTGTTCTGGAGAATGATGAAATCAAGAGGCAGATTCAGGAGCTGTTGCAGAAAGGTCACATCAGACCAAGTTCATCGCCCTGTGGGAGCTCGATCGTGTTGGTACAGAAGAAGGATGGGACGTGGAGACTCTGTATTGACTATCGGGCGTTGAACAAGATCACTGTCCGGAATAGGTACCCAATCCCACGGATTGATGACCTTCTGGAACAACTCAAAGGTGCAAAATATTTCAGCAAGATCGACCTGAAGTCTGGGTATCACCAGGTACCAATTGAACCCTCCGATGTGTGGAAGACTGCCTTCAAAGCCAAGGAAGGCCTTTTCAAATGGCTGGTCATGCCTTTTGGGTTGATGAAAGCTCCCACAACCTTCATGAGGATGATGGACGACATATTGCGGCCATTCAACAACTCATTTGTAGTGGTGTACTTGGATGACATTCCGATCTTCAGCCAGACTTGGGAAGAGCACCTGCACCACATTCGACAAGTCCTCCAAACACTGCGGCAACACAAGTTGTGTGCCAATTTGGAGAAGTGCACTTTTGGCATGACCCAGGTTCAATATCTGGGATACATTATTGATGAAAGGGGGGTGCATGTGGATCCAGCCAAGATCCAAGTCATTCTGGATTGGCCAGCCCCAACCACTATAACAGAGCTTCGCAGCTTTCTGGGTCTTGCTAATTTCTATCGGAGGTTCGTGTTGGGATTCTCTCATATCACTTGGCCCTTGAGTCAAGTCACCAAGGGAGGAGCGAGAGAAATTTTTTTTTGGTCGGAACCTCAACAGAAGGTGTTCACAGAACTGAAAAACCGCCTCTGTTCTGCCCCAGTGCTCACTTTACCAGACTTGCAACAGCCATTTGAGATCGAGACAGATGCCTCTGACTATGCTATTGGGGCATTTCTTACTCAACAGGGACATCCAGTGGCATTTCACAGTGAGACATTGTCTGACACAGTTCGCAAGTACCCCACATATGACAAATAAATGTACTCCATTGTGCAAGCTTGTCGACAATGGAAGCATTACATTTTGGGGAAGGAAAGAATCATCCACACAGACCACAGGCCCCTGCAGTTCATACAGACACAAGGGAAGTTGCAGAATGATCGCCATCAGAAGTGGTCTACATATCTGCAACAGTTTCATTTGAACATCAAGTATAAGAAGGGTAGCACCAATCATGTTGTAGACTGCCTCAGCCGACCACCGATCGTGGCGCTCACCACTGTGCTCAACTCTTGTGGGCACGAGACTTCTGATTGGCCACTTCTCTATGAGAGTGACCCAGAATTCGGCCAAACTTACAAGGCACTCTTGGGGGGTGCACAAGTCCCAAATTTTCACCTCCAAGATGCACTTTTATGTCACATGGGACACCTTTGTGTTCCTTCAAGCGAGCGTGCCAAGATGATGTGGGAAGCACACTACAGTCGAGTCGCTGGGCATTTCTGGGTCGAGAAAACAGTAGCAATCCTGCAGAAGTATTTCTATTGGCCGAACCTTCGAAAGGATGTCGAGAAGCACATCAGATCCTGCACTGCTTGTGCCATTGCCAAACCGACCATCATGAAGCAAGGCCTATATACTCCTCTACCTACCCCTAGTCGACCTTGGGAATCCATCTCCATGGATTACATGTCGGGCCTGCCTTCTACTAAGCAGGGAAATGACTATGTTTTTGTGGTCGTTGACAGATTCTCGAAGATGGCCATTATGGCGGCCTGCAAGAAGAATATCACAGCAGAAGCCACTGCTAAACTCTTCTTTGAACGAGTGTGGGTGCACTTTGGGATCCCACAGTCTATCATATCAGATCGAGATAGCATGTTCCTCAGCACATTTTGGTCCAGCCTCTGGTCAATGTTGGACACAAAGCTCACCAAGTCCACAGCTTTCCATCCCCAAACAGATGGCCAGACAGAGGTCGTCAACAGAATGATTGTACACATTCTGCGCATGTACAACTCAAAGCATCCACGCACATGGGACGAGAGCCTCCCCTATGTACAACACAGTTATAACCGGGCTCTCCACAGCTCAATTGGCCATAGCCCCTTTCAGGTGGGCTTGGGATTCCAGCCACTATGTCCCATTGACATAGCCATGCCGTTTGCAGCTGCTCAGGCCGATTCAGCTCATGTCCAGTCTGAAGTTGACAAAGCAAGTAGCTTCATCGAGCGCATTCAACACATCCGCCAAAAGGTTCATGATATATTGGACAGAGCCAATGCGAAGTACAAGCAGCGCCATGATCAACACCGGGTGCCACACAACTTCCAGGTGGGCGACAAAGTATGGCTACATTTGCAGAAGGAGCGCCTCACTGGACCCCACCGCAAGCTTCGCCCGCTCCGATATGGGCTGTACACCATCACCAAGGCTGTAGGGAACAATGCATTCGAGCTCAGTATTCCACCATTCCTTGGTTTGCACCCAGTCTTCAATGTGGATCGCCTTCGTCCTTACTTCCCACCTCTACTGGACACCTCGGACATTGCAGAACAACTCACACCAACCGAGTTAAATCCAGACTGCATGGAACAGGCCACCACAGATTGCATCATGGACATGCAAATCAAGAACACTCGCCAGCAGAAGATCCAACTATATCGGGTTGTCAAAGCTGGCCAACTCCTGCACCAAGGAAAGTGGTTCACCAGGGACCAAGTTCAGCAGAACTTTCCTCATCTCATGGAGGAACTTAACGCAATGGGGACCATTGCTTCCTAAGGGGGGAGGAATGATCCAGGTGGATATTGGTGGTCACCCGCCTATTCCACTTGGGGCTCCACCATTGTCTATTTCAGTTTTTCATTTTCGGCACAGTTTACTATTTTTAGCAGTTTTTCGGGTCCTAAACTTCCGGAGTCGTTTTGAGGCCCTAAACGACGTTTTTTGGGAAAACGGAGAGCAACATGGGTCCATGGACCGATGTTGCTCGTTCCAAATTTGTAGTCCTCGGATAGATCTTTCTAACGAGGTATGGTACGTGTCAAACAGAGATCGTATGCCAAAGTTACGCCCCTGGGAAGTTGAAACACCAATTTACCCAAACGGGGCCCATAGTTTTGGCGCTTCATCTCCTAGGGTTAGGGTTTTGGCTGTTTAGGATTTCCCATTGTCTCTAAATGATAAATAGGCCCTCGAGCCTCATTGTAACTCAGTTCAGAGGCCTGTAGCCGCCACATCTCTTCTCAGAGATAGCTACCAGCGCCCTAGCCAGTTTTATTTCCATTCTGTCTGTAAGCAAATTTCAGTTCTTTGATATTAATGAAATGAAGTGTTATTTCTGCTGCATCTCTGTATTTATGGTTATATGTTTATTCTGTTGCGTTCCTGCATAAATCCGGATCATGCATGCCTTGTGGGATGACATGCTTACAACAAAGAAATCCATTGGCATGTAACCATTTTAGCTTTTCTATGGTACAGAAGCAGTATTTCCTACTAGCCTTGGGATACCGGTAATCAAGCTGGTCCAAGAGATTCAAATAGAAGAATACAGTATGGTGAGAAGGATAAACCAGGCAATTCATCTTCAGCAAACAAGGGAAGAGGTCTATAACAGAGCTATCAAAGTTCAAGAAAACATAAGGAGGTTGTTTGACAAGAGAACCAAAGCTGCTGATTTCAAAATTGGGGATAAAGTTCTGAAGTGGGACTCAAGGAGAGAGGATAAAGGAAAGAACGACAAGTTCGACAGCTTGTGGCAAGGTCCATACATCATCCAGGCCACTGTGGGTCCAAATGCCTTCTTCCTACAGGAATTAGATGGTACAGAGTTGTTTGGGGGTCCTGTCAATGGCAGGATGCTCAAACACTACTTCTGCTGATTTTCAATTTCCAGTTATCATTTCCATTGTACATACCATTGCAGAATTTTGTTTTCAAGAAAATAGAAAAATGTTTCAAAAAACATAGGAAAAGGAGAGGTTCAGACAAGCTCAAAACATGAACCTCTGCAGGGCAAAGGATTGGCTCTAATATGCCCAAAACCTAAGTCAAAGAAAGTAAAACAGTTGGTCCTAACATGCTCAAAATCTAGACCAGCAAAGAGGAAAGAAGAATCATCTCTAACATGCCCAAAACCAAAGCTGAAATGAAGAAAAGAAGTGACTCTAACATTGCTCAAAACTTTAGTCACAAAAGGAGAAGGATACTTCAAGCTTCAGATTTCAAGCCTTCAAAGTTTTGTTTCAGTTTTATACAAATTTCTATCCATGTGCAACTTCCTTTATGCCTTGGATCTACAGCAAACTAGACTGTTTAAGCCTAGTTTGACTGTTTTTAAATTTCCTGTTGTAGAATGTAGAGAAGAAATCTGCTGGACAGTCTAATCCCAACAGATATTAGATTAGGTAGAGAAATATATGATGCCAACAGTCTAATCTGGCCTCATGGAGTAATAAGGGTAGATTTAGAATAGGTTTATTTTCTGTTATAAAAATAAATGATGTAAAGGGTCTGCTAGTTCAAATGCACCCTAGAAGAAAAAATGCTAGGATTGTAGGATGGGTAGGTAGATTGTTGGGAATGTTTTGCTGATCTATCATGTTTGTGGCAGCTGAAAATCAAAGAATAAAGGTGGCTTAAGTAGCAGGCATCTGGCATACACCAAAGATCATTTTCTGAATTCTTGACTCCTTCAAGAAGAAGCCATCCCCATGTGGAGCCACTGTTAGCCCCTTATGAATTCTTTGACAATGCAAGCAAGGGGCTAGATTGTTTTATGAGCATTCAAGGAATGTGTTTCCCTTGAAAACACATCATCCTTGAAGCCTTTTTATGATTCCATGCCTTTGACTATTTCCCTCTGCTGTTATGAAGACAGTAGGCCTTGCTAATGATAAAAATTGTGCTCCAAATGCCATTTTCTGTCCCTTGTTCCTCTGCAGAATTCTCCCTTTTTCCCCTTTTCTTCCCCTCTTCAAAATCCCCTTCTACCCCCTCTTTTTCCCACTAACCCTCTAAAAATCTCCTAAAATCCCCCTTGAATCCTACCCTTGCCCTCTATTTGGCTAAATTTCCCATTTTCCTCCCTATCGTTACCCATTCCCAACCTTAAATTTCATTAAAAATGGGTTAAAAACCCACTTTTCAACATTATTAAGGGATCAGCCCCTTTGCCGCCAGCCCCAACCACTTCCCCACACATACCCTTTGCGCTAAGACCAAGCGCTTAGAGCCTTGGGAGCTAATTGCAATCCCCCGCCGATCGCGGTCCCCTCTGATTAATCACATGCCTCATCCTCCGATCCCCAATCATGCCATTTCCCAATTTCATCCCGACTGTCCATCTAACCCGCGATCCGACGGTCATCGCTGTCTCTGCCCAATCGCAATCAAAAAATTTGTAATATGTCACACCTTGTTCCCTCTGATTGCGATGGCTCCGAATAGATCTTAGTCGTCCATCTCCCCTTGTTGATCCAATGGCTATCACTTGTCTCTACCCAATCACAATCAGAAGTTCTTTGATGTCTCCCCTTTGTGCCACTCCGATTGTGATCCCTCGATCCACATCTCCACCGTTGATCCCTGGGTATATCCAACGGTCATCACTTCTCCATTCCCAATCGCAATTGGAACTTATGTAATGTGTCCCCCTTGCCTCTTCCGATTGCGATGTTCTGAGTTAATCCTGACTGCCCGTTGGATCTAGTGATTTGATGGCCTGGATCCAATCGCCTCTCCGCCACACTGGGTCCCGCTCATACATTCATCTCTGCGCATTTTCATAACATTTTCTTCCATTTCCTTTGTATTTTCTATTTTAACCAAAGTTCCATATTTGCATTAAAGTCTTACATTTCCTACTCATTTTGTTCATTTTCATATATCATTCCGCTACTCGATCTCTGCCGTTGATCTTTGTCCCCAGACCACGATCCAACGGTCTGTGCTATTTTCTCCACCAAACCCTATTATTCATAGTTTTCACCGTTTCATTGCATTTGTCACCATTAGTTAGTGTAAAGCCACCATCCCACCGCCGTCGTGCTATCATTTTTTCCACCCTCCGTTGCATCCACCTTCCCATTGCATTGTTTTTCTTGATCCAGTCGCAATTTTTGCAGAGTACAGAGGTTGAAACGCCGCCATAAATACACAGTATGGATACAGCGGCAAGGTTCTCACTGACAGAGGTGTGGAAATTAATATATGACACGTTTCTCTACATCAGTAGAATGTTTTTCCCAGGAAAGGATGGGTTGCCCATACCGCTTTTATTCTACGCCGTGTCCCTGAATAAAATTCCACCCTGAGTACAGTCCCGGGATATCAAAGAGACTGTTTCAGAAGTATGGCAGACCATTCAGCCATTGATTTACCTGTTATTTATTCACTAAAGGTACTACAGAGTACAACAAACCAGAAATGCATCAGATACATACTTGAAGTTAATGAAGCCTGACGAAGACCATTTTTCCTCCAAAAGTGCTAGAGATTAATGGTCAGAGTTTAAAACAGAATGGGCTTCGGCCCTCTTCCTCTTCTGAATGTTAATGCTGCATTTAGTTTTCTACCTACCTCCTCTGCTTCTCTTCAGCTATAAAACTCATGAAGAAAATATTGTAATGGTTGTTGATGAGATATCTGAGAATTGCAAGCTTTCTCTTGAGGCATGCTCACTTTGTAAAGTAGTAGGATAGGCTGAGGAGTATGTTTTCAAACTGAGTTTCAAGATATTGGAAAATGTTGTACCTGATTGGTGTTGCTCTTACAATGAAAATCACATTTATTTGGATCCTGATCTAAAGCTGCGGTGATGTTTTTCTGTTTCTGTGTTTTATTTCATTCCATTTCAGTTCTTCTGGCTTGCATCAGAAATCTGGCATAAGATTTTCCCTTGTTAGGCACCCTATGCTTCTGCTCTCTTTGCCTTAATGTTTTCTTCTAAATGTGTTATCTGAGGATTAGTTTCTGTTAATTTAAACAGTGTACTGGATGTTATTGCCTGCTAGCTGATGTACGAGTTAACGAATTTGCTTCTTAGATGTTCTTGTTAGAGTTTAATTAAATGAATTGGGAACACTAGGAGTTTAGAACTCTTCCTCTGTCTCACCAGGATCCATTTCAGTTAGTTAAACCTTTCCAAGTTCTCTCAGTTTGTTCCTTGGCTTTCTTTGAGAGTTACCTGAGAGTATGTCCAAGCAGGTCTGGAGTTAAATGACCTCTAACCTGATCTATAGATAGAAATTGGTTTACCCTCATTCTTTCACTTTCTTTCTTGATTGTTCCATTCCACCAAATAATTTTAGGATCCAATGCTTTAGGTGACTAGCCCAACTGAAAGCCTGCGTATTGAACAACAAGTAAACCCTTTCCTGACTCCATTTGCCCAATGGTCTTGAATACTATCTGAATTTATATCTCTTTGCCTAAAATCTTCTTTGTCTTGCCTTGTCTTATGTTGAAACCTTCATTCTTGATTCCCAATAACCAAATAAAAACAAATCAAACAAACAAACCTTGCGCCTATAACTAGCCTAACATCTTAACACTGAGCTTTAAAGTTATATACTTTGACATATCATAGAGAGATCCCTCTCTGGACCCAGGATGGCTAGATCCTGAGGTCTAAAAGTGGTTTGATGTTGTCTCATCTTTTGGTCTTGCCAATCTGGCAACCAAGTTATTTCCAACATTTTAACGACATTATACACGTAGAAGCCCCTTCATCAACAACAGTACGAAAGATACACTTGTTTTTTACTATTACCGGAATCTGAAAAGCCATTTGATGAGGTAGGCAGGGTGTAAAATTCTCTAAATTGAAGATCATAAGGTTCGAATCCTCGAGATCTATGGTTCTTAAGGCTAACAAAAGAAATTTTCTTTGGGCTGGGCATGATTGAAATACTTCCAAAGCCAACATTGTTGAAGGGGAGATTGCCAAATCTTCAACAATATTGTAATTTTGAGCAGCTCTCACATGCAGATTGAAAGCTGATTTACGAAGCTCACCTTTTGCAGGTGGTTTAATCACTGAGTCAGGATTTTGTTTCTCGATTTGTAATGGATCAGAAGCTGAGGGAGACATAGTCGATGCAGAGTTAGATGTTTCTTCTTCTTTACAATTATTTTTACTACCATAATCTTGCGACCGCATCACAACCATTAAGATATCCTCAACTGGATTGGAGGAAGATCCAAACATGTTACTATCTTGAGTGGGAAAGGGATCCTTCAAGACAACAGCTACAGGCGAACCCTTAACAAATTTTGATACCTCGGCTCTATGCGGGCACTCCTTTGTAAAATGATCCTGGTCACAGATGAGACAAGGATATCAAGGTTTGTGTTTTTCGTCAGACAGTTCAACTGTATCGTTTTTTGTCTTTTAAAGATTTTTTCTTTTTATTCTTACCTTTCTTCTTACCACTAGTTTTAGGTTTGGTTGTAGATGTCTCTACAACATGGATATTAGCGGAGGTTTCTAGGGAAGAATCTCGTTTGGGTGAATCAGGTAAAGTGATAATAGGAGAAGTAGTCTTGGAAGACTTCTTCTTACTCTTACCTGTACTAACAGAACCAATTACACCATCAGCGGCATGAGAGCCAAAAGGAGTTGCAGTTAACTGACCAGGTCTTGGTAAATCAGGGATTTTATCATACTGAGTACTTGACTGAGTATAGACAAGGTCAAGGTACTGTTCCTAAGAAATAACTTGTTCTTCCGTAACAACACCTCCTTTGGCCACAACTTCAGTAATTTTGGGAAATAACGATTTAATAAACCATTCAGCCAAAATTTGATCAGGAATAAAGACTTTCACAAAACGCCTTCTACGTCTCCATTCATGAATGTGATCAGATATGTACGTAGACGTAGATTGTTTTAATGAAGTCAGCAATTCTGTGTTGTTGTCGTATCTAACAGGAAACTGAAAATGAGTTAAGAAAGCAGTAGCTAGCGCATTAAAATTATTAAAAGAGCCACGCGTTAACTCAATGTACCATTGGCAGCTAGACCAATGAGAGTTCTTTGAAAAATATGTAATCAAATCGAATCATCGACTAGTGAATTGGATGCACACCAGAGGTGATAATTCATAACGTGATTAGATGGGTCCTCTCCTGACTTACCTTCAAATTTCGGAATATCACTAGGAAACTTGTTAGGCATCGGTGGCCAATATGGAAGATAAAAAATGGGATCGTTCGTAAGGCGCAACAGATATGGTAAATCTAAATTTGCTATGAATGGTAATCAATGGCTATGGTCTTGATAACCTTGAGTGATCAAACCAGTGCCAGGAGGAGGATAGCCAGGATATCCTGGAATCATATGTGCATTTGGAATCGTTAAACCTCTTGGGTAACCAGGATTAACCAGACCATACTGGGGTTGTTGAGGTATTTGATAAGTATACTCAGGGTACGGCTGATACTGATATGCTGGGTTTTGCATAGCTTGACCAATTTGATACTATCCGTGGCATGGTTGATAAGTAAATTGTGGTTGACTAGAGACAATCGTACTAGTACCAGCTTTTCCCATAGGCATCTAGACTATAGTCTGAATTGTAGGTCCTAACTATGGTACAGAGGGTTGAGGAATTTGCACTGATGCAGGGATAGAAGAAACTGGAGCTACAGATACTCTAGAAATAGGTGTTGTAGGTTAAACAGATGTTTCAGTAGCTATAGCAGTCTAAGGTGAAGTCTGAGGTGTACTAGGCCCAGGCTGCTGAACAGAACCAGGTGTAGGGATTTGAACAGTAGGCTGAACAGCTTGTTGGGTTGGACCAGAAACTAAAGGTTGTCCAGGTTGATTAGATAACTGCACATTTGGTTGCATAGTTTGTTGAATTTGAGGTGGATTCAACACCATGTTCATTCCGAGGTATTGACCCGTATAAGGTTATGCATATGACGGACCATAGCTTGATTGAACATAGGGTTGATAATTAAGTGGTAAATTTCCAGCTCCTTGTAAAAATGATTGACCGAAAGGTGGTTGGAAACCTTGAGTTGGGTATTGTCCTTGAGGTTTATAACCTTGAGGTATGTACTGAACCTGGGGTTGATAAGGACCCTGAGGGATATACTGAGTCTGGGGTTGACCTTGGGGTATGTACCGTCCTTGAGGTTGATAACCTTGAGGTATGTATTGTCCTTGAGGTTGTTCTCCAGGTAAATAATATTGTCCTACAGTTTTTCCTGGTAAAAAATTACCTTGATGTTGCCCCCCAGGTAGTAACTGACTACCTTGAGGTTTCCCCCTAGGTGGTAACTGACTACCTTGAGGTTGCCCCCAGGAGGTAACTGACTACCTTGAGGTTGAGAATTTGGAATATTACCAAACATCATAAAAATTTTCTCTGTGTTCAACGTTTTAGTTTTAGTTCCATTCGTAGCAGTTGATAACACTTGTTCAGTTGGTCAAGGAGTTGCTCCTGAGAAAGTACCAGAGAGTGACTAGTACCCCGAAGGAACAGAAGGACCACCATATAAAAATGTTTCTGGTGATTGGGAAAACATAGATGACTCACCTGACATAATTGATGAAGGATAATAACCTCTTTGTGTAGGATGAAAAGGAATTCAGGGTGGTGAAAAACTAAGACCCAGGTTTTCTAAAAAATATGTTAATGATAAATACCAAGTGTCACTTTTAAAAGGACTATAGAATATATATTCATGTTCCCTAAGATTCAAATTCTGTTGGGTTTTAGGAACAGTTACTTCTTTGTCTAGACTGACAAGTTCTTCAATGGAAATGAGGTCAGAAGGAAGATTTTCAGTAATGATATGTCTTACCCTAGGTGAACCAGGATCACTAGAAGTTGGAGTAACAAATCTTGAAGATGGTTCCAAAACAACAGGTTCAGTGTCAGGTTCAAAAATTTTAGGTTCTTCAGGGAATTCACTAGAAGGAGAAATACTACCAGTAAGCTCAGAAACTAAAATTGGCTCTTGAATATGATTTTTTGTTTGTAATTGATAATCAGGATCAACAACTATAGATGACTCTCCTACTTCTGTTGATATAATTCTACTATCAGTAGGCGATACTAGAGCTCGAAGCCCTTCAAGCTGGCTTGCTGTATACTTAGGGGGCTTCCCCTAAAGTCTACGTGATTGTCTTTGTAATTCAGCCATGATTAAAAATTATTAATCACACGCAATCAAATAAAAATTTCAATAAAAACTCCTAGAGTCACTAAGGAAAAAAACAAATGAATCACATGCCTAAAAATCTACGAGATCAAACCACACAAAAACAGTAACTTCTGACACTAAAAACACTAGTTGGTGATGAAATCCAACATCATAGTATTTAATGCAGAAAGGGCGGTTGGAACAGTTACCCCAACAACCTACTTAATGAAACAGAACAGTGCAATTTTCTCCACTTAAACAATCTCAAGTGAAGATAACCCTCCAGAGAGTCCAAGTGAGTCTAATGGACGTCTGCTCTAGGTACAGTGGGATCTTTCCTCCACTGTCACCTTAGGAAAAAATTGTAAGATTATGGTCACTATGGTTACCAATAGGAACTAATATACCTGGGGGAATAGTCTACGGTCCGACATACACGCAAGGGCAGAGTAACAAAGCTTAATCCCCTTGAAGGCTCCTTGACATAATCCAAGGTATACTGACAAGTGACCCTAGGCTCCTCGACAATGGTCTATCTGTAGGTTTTAACCCTGAACAGAAATTATCTACACACGAATCTTATAACAGAAAATAAACAATAGCGAGAGCATAAAACATAAAACAGATAGACACAGAGATTTTCCCCTGGATCCCAATTTGGGACGACCAGCTTGATTTTTCATTATATTCCTTTTAGTGTTACAACACATATATATACATGCCAAAGCATACATAAACCCCAATCCATTAACCCTGGATTAGAACATAACCATAGTTCCCTTGACCGGATCTACAAAATACCAGGGGCCGAAAACCATCTTACCCCAAACCATGTGCAAAATCATGCACAAAACATGGGTGGGTCCGCCTATGAGTGGGTCCACACAAAAAACAATTTTGGATGTGGCGCCGCCCGACCCCACCCAAGTGGGGGATCGTTTGCCCCTCATGACCCCCCAGCTATTCCTGACGCAACATACAGCACGTGGGGCTAATCGTGGAAAGAATATAACACATACCCAACATTCTCCCACTTGTTGTTTTCTTTCCACGGGGGGCCACAGGAGAGCTTAGTCATTTGGCCAATTCTTCAACACCCATTGTTTCTCTACACCAAGAGAACTTCTGAGTGCTCACAGACTTCGTCAATGCATCCGCAACATTCTTCAAAGTGTCCACCTTTACCAGCAACACCCTTTTAGCCTCAACCATATCTCTAACAAAGTGATATTGAACATCAATGTGCTTTGTCTTTGAATGATAAGCATGGTTCTTAGCCAAGAAAATTGCACTTTGGCTATCACAGTCTATCCTTATAGCTTGTTGTACCAACCCCATACTTGAACACAATCTCTGCAACCAAACTGCTTCCTTGCTTGCATGAGTGGCCGCTATGTATTCTGCCTCTGTAGTTGAAAGAGCCACTACAGACTGTCTTTTACTCATCCAACTGACTGCGCCTCCAAATAGGCTAAACACATACCCACTTGTAGATCTTCTTTGGTCCAGATCTCCAGCCCAGTCTGCATCAACAAAACCACGAATGTCCAACATTCTTTCCAATCCTGGTCTTCCCCGGTAGCACAAGCCATAATCACTAGTGCCACGTAAATATCTGAAAACCCGCTTCACTACTGTCCAATGCTCCTTCCCTGGGTTTGACATAAACCTGCTCAATACTCCCACTGCATGTGCAATGTCTGGTCTAGTACAGACCATTGCATACATCAAGCTACCTACTGCACTTGCATATGGAACACGGGACATATACTCCTCTTCTTCTTGTGTCTTGGGACACTGTTCAGCAGACAGCTTTACACCTACAGGAATAGGAACCTTCACTGGTTTACTATCCCGCATATTGAACCTCTGCAATATAGTCTCAACATACTTCCTCTGGTTTAACCAGAGCTTCCTCTTTTCCCGATCTCTCTTAATTTCCATGCCCAAAATATAATTTGTAGCACCCAGATCCTTCATGTTGAATTTGGAGAACAGTTGGGTCTTCAAATCTTGGATAATTTCTTTGTCATTTCCAATCAACAACATATCATCCACATACAAGACAAAATAAATAACACGGTCACCAATTAATTTAAAATAAACACAGTGATCCTCCTTGCTTCTAGTGAAGCCAAGTCCCCGTATATAGGTATCAAATTTCTGATACCACATCCTTGGTGACTGTTTTAACCCATACAGAGACTTCTTCAACCTACATACCAATTCTTTCTTACCCTTCACCATAAAGCCTTCAGGTTGCTTCATGTAGATCTCCTCTTCTAGATCCCCGTGAAGAAATGTTGTCTTCACATCCATCTGTTCTATCTCAAAATCAAATGTAGCAGCAACATATAAAAGTAATCTAATAGAAGTAACTTTGGCAATAGGAGAAAAAATATCACCAAAATCAATTCCCAGCACCTGGGAATAACCTTTTGCTACCAACCGAGCTTTTTATTTCTCCACCTTGCCTTCTACGTTCATCTTCTTCTTAAACACCCATTTGCTCCTGATGGGCTTCCTTCCAGCCGGCAACTCCACCAGATCCCATGCCTCATTTTTGTGGAAGGATGCCATTTCATCAACCATGGCCTCCTTCTAGAGTTTTCCATCCTCTGAATCTACTGCCTCCCTGATAGTTCTGGGATCATCATCAGTTATAGTTAAGGCAAAACCTGAACAAAAAGTAGATGGACTATACCTTTCTGGTTGCCTTCTTTCCCGAATTGATCTTCTCAAAGCTGGGGTTTGTGGTTCTTCCTCTTCTGAGTCTTCTTCTGTTGTAGAGTCTGATTCATCCTCCTTTAGCTCAAACTCTATCTTCTCAGGTTCCTTTGGTAGGACTTCATGTGTAACAACATCTTTCACCTCTCTAAACACCACATCTCTGTTGTACACAACCTTCCTTGTTTCTGGGTTCCAAAGCTTGTAACCCTTTAAACCATCCTTATACCCAATAAAGATGCACCTTTCAGATTTATTATCCAACTTGGTCCCTTTCTCCTTTGGAACATGTACATATGCATCACATCCAAATACCCTTAGATGTGAAAGAGAGGGTTTCTTACCAGTCCATACCTCATGTGGAGTCTTATCCTCCAACACCGATGAAGGTGATCTGTTAACTAAGTAACATGCAGTCTCCATTACCTCTGCCCAGAATTCTTGTCCTAACCCGGTACCACTGAGCATGCTTCTTGCCTTTTCCATCAGTGTTCTATTCATTCTTTCTGCAACTCCATTTTGCTGAGGTGTGTATGGAGTAGTCTTCTGTTGTGCTATACCACACTTCTGACAGAACTCTTCAAATTCCTTCTTGCAGAACTCCCCACCATTATCTGTCCTCAACGCCTTTATCTTCTTCTCTGTCTGGTTTTCCACCAGAGCCTTAAATTCTTTAAATTTGTCAAAGACTTCAGATTTCTTCCTCAAGAAATATATCCATGTATTCCTTGACAAGTCATCTATGAATGAAACATAGTACACAGACTTTCCCAGTGATGGAACTGACACAGGTCCAAACACATCACTGTGCACAAGTTCTAATATCTTGTTCGCCCTCTTAGCACCATAAGGAAAACTCACCCGATTCTGCTTCCCATATACACAATGTTCACAGAAATCGAAATCCAGAGAGCAATTAGACATACCTTCTACCATACCATTTCTATGTAGTATCCGAAGGCCCTTCTCTCCAATATGTCCAAGCCTTTGATGCCATAGCATGGTTTTTTCTCCAGAGACAGCTAGGCTTTCCGCTCCACTTTCAGGAACCACATAACTATTACACCCATCAATAACAATGCTACCTTGTAGCTTGTACAGAGTTCCAGTCTGAACTCCCCGCATTAATACCAGTGCTCCCCAAACCATCTTGCAGGCATCTTTCTCGAACACTGTTTTTACACCTGCATCATCCATCTTGCTTACAGAAATCAGATTTCTGGCCAATGTAGGAATATGCAGAACACCAGAAAGTGTTCTAATCCTTCCACCTTGCAGCTTCAGCTTGACCTTTCCACGTCCGACGATTCTGGCCTTCCTATCATCCCCTAGGAAGACATCACCACCATCATATTTCTCATACTCACATAACCACTCCCTATGGGGAGTGAAGTGAAAGGATGCACCTGAGTCAATCAACCATGACTCATGATCTACATGTGTATTTGAAGAAGAAGCCAAATACACATCCCCACCTTCATCCGAGGTGGTTTTTGCCTCTGCAGAAGGACCTTCATCAGATCCCTTTCCTTTCTCAGGAGCTTTAGAACTGCATTCCTTTTTGTAGTGCCCTTCCTTTCCGCATTTCCAGCACACCTTTACAAACTTTCCAGGAGATTTAGATCTCCCTCTAGATTTAGATCTCCCACTCGAAACCTTATTCTTGTTTCTGTTCTGGGACCTTCCTCGTACAGATAAGGCATCTCCATTCCGACCCTCCATATTTCTCCGTCTCATTTCCTCCGACAGCAAGGCTGAGACAATGTCATCAAAATTCAAGGTAGTTGTATTGCTACCTATTGCGATAACCAGACTGTCCCACGAGTCTGGTAGAGAAAACAACAAACTGATGCACTTATCTTCATCTGAGATTTTAATATCAACAGATGACAGCTGAATTACCACAGTATTGAAGGCATTCAGATGCTCTGTCACCGAGTCTCCATCCTTCATCCTCAGGTTATACAAATTTTTCCGCAGGAACAACTTATTCACCAGAGACTTAGATTGGTACAAAGTCCCATGTTTTTCCCACAAATTCTTCGCCGTAGCTTCCCCAGATACATTCAACAATACTGAATCTGACACACACAACCGTATTGTGCTCTTAGCCTTCCGATCCAGTTTCTTCCAGTCTTCATCTGACATTGCCGTTGGTTTAGTACCTAGATCTACCGTGATCCACTGATCTTTATCCACCAGCAGATCGTCCATCTTGAGCTTCCACAACTCAAAACTCTGACCATTAAATTTCTCGATCTCTATCTTTCCGCCGCTCGCCATATTCTTTCACCGCAAGAATCGATCCCGCAGATCTCCCACTGAACAGGGTCTACCATAGGCCCGAGCAAAAAACCCTCAACAACAAAGGCGTCCCCTTGAAGCCGAAACAGCTATGATACCAAATGTAGGTTTTAACCTTGAACAGAAATTATCTACACACGAATCTTATAACAGAAAATAAACAATAGCGAGAGCATAAAACATAAAACAGATAGACACAGAGATTTTCCCCTGGATCCCAATTTGGGACGACCAGCTTGATTTTTCATTATATTCCTTTTAGTGTTACAACACATATATATACATGCCAAAGCATACATAAACCCCAATCCATTAACCCTGGATTAGAACATAACCGTAGTTCCCTTAACCGGATCTACAAAAATACCAGGGGCCAAAAACCATCGAACCCCAAAACCATGTGCAAAACCATGCACAAAACCATGGGCAGATCCGCCTATGAGTGGGTCCGCACAAAAAACAAATTTTGTCCGGGGCGCTGCCCCGGACCCCAACGGTGGGAACTGCTTCGCCCCTCGTGACCCCCCCAGCTATGCCCGACGCAACATACAGCACGTGGGGCTAATCGTGGAAAGAATATAACACATACCCAACACTATCTGAGGTTTACCGTTGTTAATACACACATATCTTCTATCGTTCCCAATGTTTATTGATTATCCCACTGTTTTAGATATAACCTTGTGCTTGACTCCTTTAAGAGGAGCTTCCCAGAGCGCACAAGCAGCTATTGTATTTTTTCCCTACTGCAATATCAACTACTTTTTTGTTTTAACTATCTTGGAGAGCTAATTACTCCCTACTCCAAGACACTAGCCTAATCTATATTGGTGAAAAGAGCCCTAGAAATATAAAAGTTACTATATTAGTTTTAATTTAAGCGTTGATTTTAAAAGGATTTTTCTTAAGACAATAGGTGCGAAAGTAAAACTGATTATATGTAGTGACCCGACTCAAAACATACTAAAAATGCATCTATTATGAGAAACAATCTGTTTTCTTTCAATGAATTCTAGCTAAAGGAAGAGTTTGAGAAATGCAATCTTTTAAAAACAAATCTTTCCTTCAAACAAGAATAAATGAAAAGAATTCTAATTTTAATGAGAACTCAAAATGATCTATGCTCAATGAGAAATCCATTTTATTCAATATCGAAACTACAAACCAAGTTTTTCTTCAAAAGACACTACAATTTCTAGAAAAACACTCAAAGCTAAAAACATTAATATTGAGATCTAAAAATTCTAAGATTAAATCTGAATTAAAACTTCAAATATTTTAAGTATGTCTTACTTAGCTTGTAATATAACTAATAAATTCTTTGCTTGAATTAGAAAGAACTCCAAAAAAACATCCAATTTTCATTTTTAAAGTGAAATTCAAACTTATTAACAAAAGTTTTTAAAGATTTTTAAATGAGAAAAAAGGAATCTAAATCTCATAAAACAATTTTTGCTACGATGTCAAACTCAGCAAGAAGACAAGGGAATACCAGTGATCTGAAGGTATACCAAGGTTTCTAATCTTTGAGCGGGATGTAAGACAAAGTAAAAATCATTATAACATGCAGATCTTTCAGAAAATCATTCAAAACTAAAAATGCTGAAATAAACTCTTAACCAAGGCTTTCTGACAGAAGATATAGGTCTGGGTAATCACTGAGAATCTAAAAATCTAATCCAAAAAATAGGATTTTAATACTTTTCAAAAATTTTGATAGGGTCCGCAGAATTCAGTGCAAACCAATGCAGCCCCGCACTGTGTGTATAGGAATAGTGTGGATGTGCCTGCACTGTTTCTAAAAGAAAAGAGCGGACACAAGAAAACTAGAGAAAAAAAAATTCTCAAACATTTCTCAGGGATTCTACAGGGATAAACTACCCAAGCCAGTATCAATCAATCAAAATAAAAAAACATAAATTCATATATCAAAAGTAAAAGAAATCAAAGCTCAAAATAGTTCCCCAGCAAAGTCGCCATTTTGTTGGAAGGATAAGTCATTATTGTGGACAAGAGAGACCTCCCCAGTGTCCTATGGACAAACAAAACTATCTTTCTCTAGATATATTGCGATTCATAATTAAATGCTAGAAAGGTTTAACGATCCTACCTTTGATCCAACGCTTGTTTGTAGTAGTAGTCCTTCAGTTTCCTGAAATATTTTCCTTCGAAGATATGCAATCATAAAAAATAAAATATCAAATAGCAGCTGCATAGCATATATTCATGAATAATATCTATTATGGTGATCAAGGAATCCGTAAAATAAACCAATCGATTGACATGTTATTGAGAAAAGCGGATTTATTTGTATTAACTTAAATAAGGAAGAGACTTACAACCATGTCTGCCTTGATGTCATACAGGCCTTCCTAGGGTCCGAAACAGGTGTTTCCTTTACTTTGACCAGCCTTGCACTCTTCCAACTGAGATACATACAGGTATGTAATCTTTCCCACCTGAAATCTCAGCTAAAAGGGTCTAAGTTTCAACAGCACTTCACCTCCAACAATACTAAAACTTCAGCTCATCAATTGTAACCCCTTAAGGCTACCCTATGCCTCTTTTTATAGTGAAAGAGAGGAAGTTACAGCTCCATACAAGAAGGGATAGAATCCTCCTTCAAAGGGATTAGTTCCTTACATCAAGGGGTTAGCTCCTTAATGGATGGGATACATGAACCTGAAAGGAGCGGACTTTCCACCGTAGGAATGTTTCTAGAAGCTTCCAAAAATGACTCAAACTGAGCTTCTAGATTTTACTTGTGCCTTTTCTAACCTTTTACAGGGGTCCACACTTTTAATGAATAGAAATTGCGCTTAGATACACATGATTTATAGCCAAAAGGTGCAGGACCGCAGGAAAAACTAAGAGAAAGTGTGGTACCAGAGTTTTAAGACTTTTATGAGATTTTCTCTTAATTTCAAGGCTTGACTTTAGGAAATTTGATATTGTAGACTTCCAAGGGAGTATTTAAATTTCATGGTGACAAATTTCAGTGTAACACACTTAGTAATAAAATATAAGAAAGGTATCACAATCAAATTAGTTGATATGTTATCGAGACAATCTTTGAATGCCTCAGTTATTTTGAAAAATAGTTCTTTAGTGTATGAAAGCCAGATTGAACAATATGATAAAGCTATTGATTTCAAAGATGTTTATGAATCACTAAATCATGGTGCTCAGGTGGAATAAGTGAATTATCATGTTCATCATAGGTTATAATATCATCTTGGTAAGTTGTTCATACCTTAGGATGAAATAGTGCATGTGATCAAAGAAGCAAATTATTGTCATATTTCAGGGAATTTTGGTGTATGTAATAAAGTGGCATAGTTGCAAAGGTATTTCTATTGGCTTCGAATCAATGAAAAAATTTCTAAGTACATAAAATGTTGTGGCATGTGTTTAACAAGCAAACCAACCAATATAAAGTTAGGTTTGTATATGCCACTTCCAATTCCTTTTCGACCATGGGACAATATATAAATGGATTTTGTAGGTGGAATTCCCATGTCTAGAAAAGGGCATGATTATTTGTATGTTGTGTTTAATCGATTTAGAAAAATGTGTATTCTAGTTCCATGTAGAAAGAAATTAATTTCCAAACAGACTGCACATTTGTTCTTTTCAAATGTATGGGTTCATTTTGGGTTGCCTACTTCAATCATTTAAGATTGAGGCTCTTATTTCATGGGAGATTTTTGGTCCACTTTCTGGGGACTCATGGACACTAAGATGATAAAGAGCACAAATATTCATCCACAAAATAATGGTCAAATCGAGGTGGTAAATAGAAAAGTGGTACATCTTCTTAGAGGCTATTGCAGCAATCATCCTAAGTTATGGGATGAATCATCACACCATGTCCAGAATTCTTACAACTGAGCCTTGCATTCTTCTACTGGTAGATCTCCCTTTCAAACATGTTTTCGGTACCTACAAAAATAACCCATGGACTTATTTTTTGGTGACAAAACTCAATAGAATGGACATGGAGATGTCAACAATGAAATCAAGTGCATTCAATGAATACAAAATATTCATGAAGCAGTGTATAATCAATTGGAGAAAAGTCAAACCAAGTAAAAAATGTGCCATGATAAGCATCGGCTAGATCATCACTTTCAGGTTCGTGATCAAGTATGGATTTACATCAGCAAAGAAAGGATGAAAGGTGAAGGTAAAAATTTGAAGCCTATTAGGTATGTTCCTTTTGAAATTGTTGAAAATTTTGGGAACAATGCATTCCAATTAAATTTTCTTGCATATCTACACATATATTCAGTTGTATGAATGGATCGAAAGGAAAATGATCAAATTCCAATTGTAGATGGTTTTTCACTAGAATATATGACTGATTTGTAGGAAGATACCATCTTAGACAAATATCTATGTACTTCTATCAAGGGACATGTTGAGTATCTTTGAGTGGGACTCAAAGGCATGAATCCAAGAAAGGCAAGGTGGATGGAGATCGGAAGGGTGAGGGAGTTGTACCCTCACCTCATGTATGCGTAAAACAAAATTTTGGTGGTCCAAAAGATTCAAGTGGAGAGGAATGATCCAAGAGGATTCTTCAATTGCTCCAATATTACAAGTCTCTCTTTTTTTCGGAAATTGTAATAAATTATGGAGCCCATCGCTCTAAATATGACACTTCTTTTGGTTTCTTATTTGGTCTCTAGTTGATGGAGAAATAATTTGTGTTTTTGTAGTTCCATGGTCAGACTTGAGTTTGATTGATCAATTCATGGGTGCATTAAGTTAGGAATGACACAGTTTTAAATTTAAAAACACACCTATGGGAACAAATGTGTGTTTAACCTATGCTACATGGTGGGCACATATCTCTAAGGACCAAGGTGAAGAAAAAGTTAAACAAAATGTTTAAACCTGATGTGGAAACCCATATATTATGGCCAATAAACCATATACCAAAGTTTATGGTTATGTAATAAACCATATGATATAGCGGAATATATACTATTCTTTTAAAACTATGCAAGTAGAATATATATATATATATATATATATATATATATATATATATATATATATAGAGAGAGAGAGAGAGAGAGAGAGAGAGAGAGAGAGAGAGAGAGAGAGAGGCATTTTGGGTAAATGGAGCGAAATATTATGGTGAAGCATAAATGTGAAATTTGTATTAAACCTAAACCATTTTCGCAGAGTTCATTGTTCCATGTTGCAGACGTAGTTAATGGTGCACCTACCACGAGTTATATTACACCACCAAGCCATGAAATTTTTTAAGCCACTAAGCAGCTAACCACCAAAATTAAAGCCTTTCCCAGATATGTCGATCGATATTTCAAGATAGGGAAGTAGATTAATGTCTACAACCAACCATATGCAATAAATATTGATGTCTGCTGGAATCATTAAAGGGGTTTTCATACTATATGATAATTTTTAGATACATATGCACCATATATTGTATATGGTTAATGTATTTCAAAAACAAATGTGCCATGAATAATCTAAAAATGGTATATGTTTAATGAATGTGCAATATGAATTGGGATAGAACCTAAAAAAAAATCCAATAATAGCTTGGGAGGTTCAATCCTAGAACCTACCAGAGAACCTATAAAAGTTTTACTATTACACTAGTGCAGGTAGAGTTGACTTGAGAGTTGCAGGAGATAGTCTTTTGCAGTTCACAACATATACTCTTTTTACCGTAACTTGAGCATCCTTGGGGCTTTTGGAGAATGGAGAACAAGCATTGGACATATGAGATAGAGGGCTTTCCTTCTATAGTAACCTAGAGTTCCTGCATGCATAGATCATTTGGAAAAATATCCTGTAAAGAAACTATTTGGATCATTTCCTAATAAAATGGATGCTCACTTGGAAGTAGACCCAAAGATGTAGTCCAGGAGGGACAAAATTTTTAATAAATGTTTGTCATGTTTGTGTCTTTCCTTGTTTTTTTTTTATTCTTCATTTCAGTTCTCTAATTTTATGTTTAAGCCATAAAAAATAACTCAATTTTCTTCGTTCATTCACATAAACGCTTCCTTAGTCAATTGTTCAAGTAATAAATCCTGTCAATTTCAGATCGTATACTTTGGTATCAGAGCAGGTTGATCATGTTAAACATGATATTTTCCAGTGAGTTTGACTAGATCTAGGTCGCAATGTAGAGAAGGGAAACTTGAGGAGACAAACCCAGAGATCGAAAATAGGAAAAGCTCTCCAATGATGGTAGGTGAAACTGAAGAAGAAACAATCGAGCCCAATACTGAAGAGAAATTTTAGAATATTGTCCTCAATATGGAAAGTATGATTACATAAATCTTTGAAGACAAGAATACTAGAGATACGACATCGACTTCAAAAAGCGAAAAGGAGAAAAAGGGCAAGGAGAAAATTGATGGCGAAAAATATCCACCTTCTCCATCTTCATCTTATAAAGGCGTGAAAGAGGAAAAGGAAATGAAGAAAAATAATGGTAATGGACCTCCTTCTCCTCCATATTAACCTTCTTCTTCTTCATATTCTGATGATTCAAGTTCAGATTCAGACTCAAAGAATAAACATAAGAAATCCCCTTTTCTGAAAGTTGATGTAAATTTTGAGCTGCCCATATTCAAAGGTGAAATGAATCCTAAAAAGTTAGATAATTGGATTAAACAACTTGAATTATATGGTAGAATAAAAAATATTGGTGATGTTTCTGCAAGAATTTAGTTAGCTACAATTATAATGGGGAGAACATCTTTGATTTGGTGTGAAAGTAAAACTTAATCATATTTAAAGGTAAAATCGTCTCCTCATGGTCTAAGTTTATTAAAGCTATTATAAAGAAATTATATCATTTACGATATATGCAACATGTTGTAATGGATTGGTAGTGTTTAAGGCAAGGTAAAGGACACAATGTGCAAGAGTTTACGCAGGAATTTAGAAAGAAGGCATTAGCACTTGACAGTCCATTAAACACTCAGGAAACTTTATTAAAGTGTATTGGAAGTTTGTATTCTTATTTGAAACATGCATTTCTTATGTTTAATCAAATTAACTTTGTTTAAGTGTGTTTCCAAGCCATTCATATTGAATCGGGAGGCAGACCTTTTCAGTTTACGAAGAAACAATTCAAGAAATTAGAAAACAAAGATAAAAAAGGAAAGAACTAATGAAAAGGGAAGAAAGCAACAATATTCAAGAAGGAAGGAGAAAGGCCAACGTGTATTCATTTTCAGAGGATTGAACATAATTAATCCAAGTGTTTGAATCTCCATCCAGAACTTAAGCGAAAGAAGTTCCTTAATAAGAAGGGCGAGAAGAAATCTAATGTTTCAGTCCTACAAGAATTGGGATCTGATTCCGGAGATGAACAAAAGATAACTGTTATGGTTTTAACAAGTATTCCTTCTGAGACACGTTCTATTTCTACTCCTTCTGCATCTTATTCTAAATCTAATGAAGTGGTTGAAGATAAGAAGATGATTGAATTGTTTCACATAAGGATAATATCAAAGCACACAAAAATTGACACATTATTTGACAATGCATCACAAGCTAATTTAATATCTGATAATTTATTAAGGAAATTGGGATTAGAAACTAAGAATCATCCAAAACCTTACCCTTTAGGATGGTTTAAGGATAAGACTCAGATCCATGTCACAAAACAGTGTCGATTAAGGTTTGCAATCATAACTAATTTTGTCAATGAGGTTGATTTTTATCTGATTCCTTTGGATTTATGTCGAGTTGTGTTTGGTAGACCTTGTATTTATGATCTAAATGCCATATTTTATATTGAGGAGCATAAATATCATATTTTTAAGGATTGAATTGAATATGTTGTTAGGGCACATAAGATTAAAACAAGATTGGATTTAATCAATGTTATTAAGATGAAGAGACATAAGTTCAAGTAAAAAATATGTTCTCATGCTTGTTAAGGAACAACCTAAAGATAATATTGATGCTTTTAAAGGATGTGATTCCTACTTTAAGGAAAAATTCATTGAAATAGTTGACTATTATAAGGATTTATTTAAAGAACCAAAAACGTTACCTCCTAAATGAGAAATACACCATGAGATTCAACTTCAATCTGATGATCCTCTTCCGAACATTAGCATGTATCATATGTCGGTCATAGAAAATGAATAAATCAAGAAACATATTTAGGAATTGATTGATAAAGGATTTATTCGGCCTAGTTCTTCTCCATGTCAATCACCAATCATTTTAGTACCTAAGAAAGACGAAACTTGGAGAATGTGTGTTGATTTTAGAGCTTTAAATAAAATCACCATAAAGAACAGGTATCCTCTTCCAAGAATAGATGATTTTATTGATCAATTAAAAATGTGGTTTACTTTACAAAACTGGATTTAAGAAGTGGTTATCATCATATTCGTACTGCAAAGAATGATGTTTGGAAAATTGCATTGAAGACTAGAGAGGGGCTTTATGAATGGTTGGTTATGATGTTTGGTTTGTGCAATGCTCCAACAACTTTTATGAGAGTGATGAATGATGTGTCTCATTTTTTTCTTGATAAGTTTTTCATAGTCTATATGGATGATATTCCTATATTCAGTTCAAGTTTGGAAGAACATGTTAAGCATGTGAAACATGTTTTTGATGTGTTGCAAAGGGAGAAATTGTATATCAAACTTTCTAAGTGTGAATTTGGAAAAAGATTATTATTTTATCTTGATGACATAGTTCGAGGTGGTCATTTTAAATAGATCCGGCTAAAATTGATGTCATTGTTAAGTTCCCAAGACTACAAAATATGATGGAATTTGTAAGATTTTTGGGTGCAGTTCAGTAATGGAGGAAATTCATTTCTCATTTCTCTTTTATTGCATCACCATTACATTACATGATTTAAAAAATTATATTTAGTTTCTTTCTAATGTGGAGGAAAAAAACAACAAGAATTTGACACTTTAAAGAAGAAAATTGTTTAAGCTCCAATATTAGCTTTACCAGACCTTCAAAAACATTTCGAAATAGAAACTGATGCTAGTGGATATGCAATGGTCATTTTGTTATTGCAAAAAGGAAAGCCTATTTGTTTTCATTCAAAAACATTTTCTAAAGCAGTTGCAAATTAACCAAATTATGATAAAGAATTATATGCATTAGTAGAAAGTGTTAAGAAGTGGAAAGATTACTTAATGGGAAAGGAAATAATGATTCATATAGATAATCAACCCTTCCATACTTCGCTACATGGGATGAGGTTTTACCTCTGGAATATAACACAGACTGTTAGTGAAAACTCCTACGTTTAATGACGTCGAAACATGTCTCTAGCCTAGACCTCTAAATGTTTCCATTAATTTCAAATTCTCCTTAAGGTTATTTGGACAAATTTTAAAGTTGATATTCAATTAAGTCTCAGTTTAAGGATCAATATCAACGTCACCTAAACCCTATAATGCAGCTAAATGCTAAAAGAGATTCTTTCAATTTCGATGAATTCTAAACTAATGAGGGAAAAGGCGCAAACAATAGTGAAAGTAATGCAACGATAGTGATGTCACCCGAATTAGTTCAAAATTTTTGAAATGAAACTTTTAAGGATCGAATTCACATTCATTGTTCCCAAAAATCAAAACTTATTGAAAAATGAAATTTTTTCTCTTTTCACTAAGATGCATAACAATTATTATTTTTTTTTTTACTTTGAAAGCTAAAAATCCAAAAGCAATTAGTGAACTAAAGTAAAATCAACCAAATGAGCAAAAAAATGCAAAAGAATAATTTTCACTTTTCTTTCTATCGAATGGAAAACAAGATCGCTTTAAAAAAAATGCATGAATGGAAATTACTTTCACTCTTTTTTCAAAACGATGAAAAACAAACAAAATCCAAATTTCAAACTGAAAATCATTTTCAATTTACTCTTTTGAATTCTAGAACTAGATAATACACACCCTTCCAAACTTGTGAATCAAACAATTGTTATCTTATGTTTGACATTTAATTGAAGGTAGATCTCTAAGTGTAGTGATGACAAGGGAAAACGAAAACAAATTCAAAACAAGACAGAAGCAATGTGTGACATTGTTCGAGTTGACTGGAATAGAACTCCAAAGCAGAGCCTATGAACTCTCTAACGAAAAAAAAAGTGACAAGAAAAGAGAAATTGACTAGAAAACCTAGGGAATGTTTTAACTTAACTCTAACCACAAGCAAGTCAAAGAGACAAAACCAACCACTTAAAAAACACAAAGAAACCAAATACAATGGCAAGAGGTCATTCAGACTCGATAGAATTATTTAGGGGTCAAGACACACTGGGAGGATATGGGGAGACCCTAAATTTTTCCTAGCCTTGGGATCAATGCGTATGTGTTGAAAAAAAGAGTGTTGAAAGGAAAATCAACAGGACTGATTTGTATAAAAGAGTGCTATCAATGCTACTGTAATGGCAGAAAACGTGTTATGCACTAAAATTAAAGGAAAAATAAAAAATAATTTCACATTAAAACCATACCTAACACATTGAAATATCTATCAAATCCTATGTAGACCAATAGAGATCCAAGCATACATAGATCTCGATTATTGATCAAAATGATCAGAAATCAACTTGGGAAAGGGAAGGCAAAGAGGCTAAAGCTCCCTAGCAGAGTCACCAATTCTGTTGTGAAGATAAATCCCCTCTGCAGACAGAGGCGATCTCTCTAGCCCTAGAGTGGGTCTAGCAACTTAAGAGACTATATAATATAAGCTTTCTTAGCTAATATCCAAAACAAGATGAGAAAGGGAATGAGCCTACCTCTTCCCGATGCTACACTTGAATCCTTTGATAATGGCCTCGATCCATAGCTCCTCAGGCTCACTGATTGCTACTAAAGGCATACGATTACCTGCAAGAGATCAAGAGACAACATCAAACGTAATCAAATACAAAACATACATTGAATATTGTCTATCTAACAGAGCAAGTAACATTAAACTATTTGTGCAAATGATTAGACAAATATAGAAAGAAAACACCAGATGTTTTATTAAGGAATATGAAAGATAGAGCTCACAACCATGGCTTGTATGCACTATTTGTACAAAATCTAATTATATAAATGATAGTACACTTCCCTTAAACTCCAATCTCAACTGGGTCTCTCTCAGAACTGATATGCAACAATTATTTATGAGTGAATTATAAACTATATGATTGCTCAATGTTGTGAATTAAATAAAATAAGATTCACTTGACCTCTCACTAGTCCTTCCATCAGTTAGGAACTAGTTAAAATGATTTAACTCAAAATTAATTAAGTTAATTATTACAACTCAAAATAAATTGTAACTTGGCCCCCTAAAAATATACAGTGAGATCTAAATGTCTCTAGTTAGACCCAAAAATTGATTTGATTAAGCTAACTAAGTATTCCCATCTCACTTAACTCGTACAAAGGTGTCATAAGATGTGGAATTATAATTTACTTCTAATTTAATTAAGGGAAAATTAAATTAGAAGCCATTTCTTGGTGCCATTTTTCAACACTGAGAATGAAGGTGTCCATATTTTCTATTCCATATTTGTTTTCAATATATGCTCCCCCTTGGAGGAATTTCCACCATATATTTTCTCCAAGGTCTCTTTTCAACATCTCTAGGTCACGTAGAACAAGACCCCCCACCAGCTTAGGATGTCAAAGGTGCTCCTAGGAAACTAGTGCCCATTTCTTGACCATTTCTACTCCTCTCCATAAAAATAAATAAGTAAATAAATACAAAAAAAAAAAACAAGTGGAAGGAGGTAATAATGGAGTTATATATAGCTTTAGAAGCTCCCAATACATAAATATGATAAATTGGGATACCTTGGAGCTCATATTTAAGCAATAAAAAATTACCAACCATATAAGGGATATACAATCCCTACTTTCGAGTTTGTTAGAAAAATTTTGTAACACATTTTTCTAGCAAGCCATTCTCAAATTAGGATTCGTAAGTATTTCATCGAGATTATTTTGATTTGGAATGCCAAGATGTAAGGTAGATCACCTTGAACTGCATGATTTGTGTTGAAAAAGAAAAAAATTGGATTTTTCACCATTTATCAAAGTACATGTGGCTTTCATGAAAATAGAAAGGATGGATTTTAAACCTCTACCTTCCAGCAAAGAATCTTGAAAGAAAAGTGATATGTCATAAAAAAAAAATTGGTGGGTAATAGGAAGTTCCTACCCACAAGGTTGAATCCCTTTAAGTAAACCTTAATGGAGAATTTCCTTGACGTATCTCCCCATACCTTCAACAACTACAACTAGAATGAAAAGGAAAGGAGAGATAGGATCACCTTGATGCAGAACCTGGGAGGAGTTAAAAGTCTTAGTGGGAAGCCCATTCAAAATAATGTAGTAAAAGGGGGAAGAAACCATAGACTTAATCCATGAGATCCATGAAAAAGAGCACCCAAAAGCTTCAAGCACACTTAGGAGATAATCCCATATAATTCTATAATCGACATTATATAGGTTGAGTTTAATAAGCATCCTAGGGTTTATAAACTTCTTTAAAGAGTGATT